>OX393560.1:35005935-35641095 GCA_947650365.1 Chamaelirium japonicum
ATATATATATATATATATATATATATATATATATATATATATATATATATATATATATATATAGGGTCAGGTTCAATGGACACTGTTTTTGCACTTAATTTTTTACACCGATTTTCAAATCATTAGATAGAGGTTTCAGAATTTCTTGATTTTTCGTGAGCATAATCATCTTGTCTTAGATAACACATCCACAAAAAATCAGCACATTCTAAAGCCTCTAGACTTATTAAATGTGCTCTTCAAATTAACGATTAAAATAGACGGTCGATACAGCCTTTTAGTTTTGATGTACTTGGAGGCATTAGAATGTTCTGATTTTTTGTTGACGTGCTATATAAGATAAGGTGATTATGCTCGCAAAAAATCAAGAAATTCTGAAACCTCTATCTAATGTTTTGAAAATCGGTGTAAAAAATTGAGTGCAAAAACTGTGTCCATTGAACCTGACCCATATATATATATATATATATATATATATATATATATATATATATATATATATATATATATATAGGGATGATTGGTTGCGCTGCCGAACCAAAAGTGTGCTGCGCACAGCAACCGTCCGTTCCGGTTGGATCAAACGGCCCGGACTGATTCCCGCTCCCGCTCCCGCACCGCACAGCCGATCCCGCACCGCACCACAGCAACCGTCCGATGGGGTTTTGATTTGAGATCGAGCGGCCGCTACACATTTCGCTGTTACTGTAGCAGCTACAGTAACAGCGAAAAGTGTTTCGGGCCGTTTGATCGAAGAGTATTGATAGGAATCGAGTGGCCAGAAACATTTTTCGCTGTTACTGTAGCCGCTACAGTAACGACGAAATGTGTAGCGGCCGCTCGATCTCAAATCAAAACCCCATCGGACGGTTGCTGTGGTGCGGTGCGGGATCGGCTGTGCCGTGCGGTGCAGGCTGCGGTGCGGTGCGGGAGCGGGAGCGGGAATCAGTCCGGGCCGTTTGATCCAACCGGAACAGACGGTTGCTATGCGCAGCGCACTTTTGGTTCGGCAGCGCACAGCGCAACCAATCATCCCTCTCTCTCTCTCTCTCTCTCTCTCTCTCTCTATATATATATATATATATATATATATATATATATATATATATATATATATATATATATATATATATATATGGGGGAATGCTTAGGTGCGATCCGCGCGGTCTGCATCAGTCCGATGCACCACTCCGTGCATCAGATGCATGCGGCCGGTGCATCGGAAGGCTACGGACTGCGGACCGGACCTAAGCATTCCCCTATATATATATATATATATATATATATATATATGGGCCAGGTTCCAAGGACACTGTTTTTGCACTCTATTTTTACACCAATTTTCAAATCATTAGATAGAGATTTCATAAGTTGTTGATTTTTTTTTGGCATAATCATCTTATCTTAGATAACACATACACAAAAAATCAGCACATTCTAAAACCTCTAGACTTATTAAATGTGCTCTTCAAATTAACGATTAAAATGGACGATGTATAAAGCCTTTCAGATTTGATGTACTTAGAGGCTTTAGAATGTGCTGATTTTTTGTGGACGTGCTATCTAAGACAAGATGATTATGCTAACAAAAAATCAACAAATTCTGAAACCTCCATCTAATGATTTGAAAATCGGTGTAAAAATTTGAGTGCAAAAATAGTGTCCCCCGATCCTGACCCTATATATATATATATATATATATATATATATATATATATATATATATATATATATATATATATATATATATATATATAAAGAGAGAGAGAGAGAGAGCGAGGAAACGAGATATAGTCTGGCGGCCTATTTCGCCGAAATGGGCAGCCGCCCATTTGAAGCCCTTAGAAGTTTTAAAACGTGGTGATTGTTTGTGAGCATAAGTACCCTACCTTAGATAGAACACCCACAAAAACTCGTCACATTCTAAAACTCCTAGGGGCATCAAATGTTAAAAGTTTTATCGAATGTCCGTTGTAACTATTAATCTGAATTATAAGATTTAGTGCCCCTAGAAGTTTTAGAATTAGTTGATTTTTTGTACGTGATCTATCTAAGGTAGGGTGCTTATGCTTACAAAACATCAACATATTCTAAAACTTCTACGAGCATCAAATGGGCGGCTAGCCATTTCGCCAAAATAGGCCGCCATCCTATGCCCCGTACCCTCTCTCTCTCTCTCTCTCTCTCTATATATATATATATATATATATATATATATATATATATATATATATATATATATATAGGGTGCTAATACTGTGCGACCGCTTATCGTGCGGCTTAACGTGCCGCACCCCCATAGGGGTTTGTTTTTTGAAATTTTTTTTTGGGGATCGATCACCTCCCCTTTGATAGCACACACAAAAAATTTCAGCTTATTCCAAGACCTATAGGCCATTCAAATGTGTTCATCAAATTGACAGTAAAAATGCACGATCGATAAAAGCCGAGCGCATTTGAATGGCCTATAGGTCTTGGAATGAGCTGAAATTTTTTGTGTGCGCTATCAAGAGGTAGGTGATCAACCTTAAAAAAAAAACCCGGAGGGGGGTGGCCGCACAATAAGCGGCCACAATGTATCACCATTATATATATATATATATATATATATATATATATATATATATATATATATATATATATATATATATATATATAGAGAGAGAGAGAGAGAGAGAGAGAGAGAGGAATGCTTGAATGCGGCATGTGGTAAATGCGATAATCCTATTTAGATGCACCTATAAGTTTTGGAATGTGCTGATTTTTTGTGGATGTGTTATCCATGCCATAGATAGAACATACACAAAAAATCAACACATTCCAAAACCAATAGGTGCATCAAATTTGAAAGGACTTGTTGACCGCCTATTTGAATCATTTCAATTTTGATGCACCTATAGGGTTTGGAAGGTGCTGATTTTTTGTACATGTTCTATCCATGGCATGGATAACACATCCATAAAAAATCAGCACATTCCAAAACTAATAGGTGCATCTAAATTGGATTATCACATTCCGCATTCAAGAATTCCTATATATATATATATATATATATATATATATATATATATATATATATATATATATATATATATATATAATGCGGCATGCGATACGTGCGGTACCGCACCGCAACCGTCTGATGCACGCGCTGCGTGCATCGCATGCACACAGCGGTGCAACAGACGACTAAGGTGCAGTGCCACACTTACCGCATGCCACATTATAGCATATATATATATATATATATATATATATATATATATATATATATATATATATATATATATATTCAAGATACATTAAGCCTAAAATAAATGCCTCTCTCGAAAGTTAGTGTCTCCTATAAGCGCAAACATGCATAACTATTTTTAAGCACTTAATGTTACAATGGCATATATGAACATAGTTCTCAATCTTATTAAATAAAGTCATACACAAAGCAATGCGCAATCAAAGTGTGTAAGCAGATGCATAGCAGTGTTGACTGCAGCTGCAAAGCGAATATTAGTTGGTAATGCAAGCTGCTGCTAAGTAAATGTTGGAACTGTAAGATCTCAACATACAGAAAGAATGCTTCTGAAAATAGCAGTGTGAAATTTGAAATACAAAGTAGACAAGTCATGCTTGGAACTTATCCATATCGGTTGACTACCACTATACTTACAGATGAGTATTAAATAGAAATTACGTCGCAAGGAAACAAATATTGTAGTTCTATGATATTGAAAACACCACGCGAAAGTGATTAAATACATTTCCAATATTGGATGGTGTGGTATCATCAATAGTTAAATGACATCATTTCAACAGCTTAAAAAGATTGGCAATCTAGGGGTTGTGGTTACTGGTTAGCCTCATCAATAAATATGATAAAAAATTGGACCTGCAGTATTTACAGAAAATTCACAAGTCATCACTTGAAGACGATGACTAGCTACAAACTTCCAAATATATGGTCTGGAGAACATCATGTAGAATTTTGCAGGACATTAAACAGTAAGTGCTAAAAATCCCAACATTCTGTAGCAATTAGTATTAAAAAGATATGCACGCTATTCTCATATAGAGAAATGTGGGGAATGTCACTTTAGCAATTCCAGTTTGTATTAAACTCCATAATCTATAAGAGAAAAACTGTAAATAAGAATAAATACATTTTTACTGGTGGACGTGATATTACAACTAGCACTTGCAAATCCTCCTCCTCGTCTGTATTCCAAACCTGCATGGTTTGATATATAAATGAACTTAATCAAAAATCATTCATAACTTGAATATATTTTAACTAATATAAAGTAACACGTAATAAATGCTTCAATTGTTTCCAACCTTAACATTGCAATAACTGCTACACACATTGAAATATATTTTAAATTACAAGTAGATGTAATACTATGTTTGATTAGTGATTAACATATGTTAGAGGATGGAGGCTAGGGTTTGAAGAGAATAGAATGAATGCTTCATTGAGTGACAAGCCCAATATATATGTACATCACTACATCTACAACCTAACCCGATTGTACATAGAATCCGACCCATCTCTATACATTAACACTCTCCCTCAAACTCACGGTGGATCATGTACCGAGAGTTTGCCGATAAAATGCCGGAAACGAGCAATCGTAAGGGACTTCGTGAGAAAATCAGCAGTCTGCTCCGATGATGGAATGAAGGGCAATGAGATGGTGTGATCGAGAAACTCCTGGCGAACATAGTGACAGTCAACCTCGATATGCTTTGTCCGCTCATGGAAGACTGGGTTGCTAGCAATCTGAATAGCACTCCGGTTGTCACAGAAAAGAGGCGTGGGTCAGGATATCACAACTCCTAGGTCGAGTAGAAGGTGGCGAAGCCAGACAATCTCTGCGATAGTGGAAGCCATAGCCCTGTATTAGGCTTCGGTGCTAGAGCGAGCAACAGACTCCTGTTTCTTGCTGCGCCAGAAAATGAGGGAATCACCGAGGAACACACAGTAGCCGGTAGTAGAACGGCGAGTGGCTACATCTCCTACCCAATCTGCATCGGAGTAGGCACGCAGCACCAACGGAGAGGTGGAGGGAAAAAGTAGTGAGTGGGTGATGGTGCCTCGGAGATAGCGGAGAATCCGAAGGACCGCTGCATAGTGAACAGAGCGAGGAGCCTGAACGAACTGACTGACAATGCCAACAACATAAGCAATGTCTGGCCGGGTCATGGTGAGATAAAGTAGCATCCCAACTAGCCTCTAGTAGTGCGAGACATCCTGGAGAGGCTTACCATCTGTAGGAAGGAGCTTCAAATTGAGCTCCATGGGTGTGTCAACAGTGCGAGAATCAGTGAGAGCAGTATCAGCAAAGATGTCGGAGATGTACTATTGTTGGGAGATCAACAGTCCACGAGCTGACCGGGCAATCTCAAGGCCCAGAAAGTAGCGAAGAGGGCCTAGATCCTTCATCTCAAACTGACTCTGGAGGTGGCGCTGAAGAGACGCTATGGTGGCACTGTCATCCCCTATGAGAATCATGTCATCCATATAGAGAAGGAGAATTGCAGTACCCTGGCTGGAGGAGCGAGTGAATAGGGCATAGTTAGAGTGGAGCTCAACAAACCTGGCAGCCAAGACTGCACTGCGGAATCGCTCAAACAAGGCAAGAGGGACCTGCTTGAGCCCATAGATTGCTCGGCGCAAACGACAGATATGACCTAAAGAAGCAGAGACACCCTGTGGAGGAGCTATGTATACCTCCTCTGAGAGATCACTGTGGAGAAAGGCATTGGTCACATCCATCTGATGAAAAGACCACCCTCGAGCAGCTGCCACAGCAAGGAGGGTGCGAACGGTCGTCATCCAAGCAACTAGAGCAAACGTCTCCTCGTAGTCAATCCCATACTCCTGAGAGAAACCACGAGCTACAAGACGCGCCTTGTGTCGCTCAATGGAACCATCAGGTCGAGTCTTGACCTTACAGATCCATTTGCAGCTAACAGGCACCACGCTAGTGGGACACGAGACCTAATCCCACGTCTGAGTCCGTTGAAAAGCCTCAAGCTCGACTGTCATGGCCTGTCTCCACTAAGGGTTGTACTCCTGCCTCACGGTACGACAGGGGCTCCCGGTGGGTGTGAAGTGATGTGAGAAAGGCCTGGTAAGACGAAGACTAGGAGACAACAACAGAGTGTCCAGAAGTGTCAAGAGAAACAAGAGTAAACGCAGAATAGCCAAACCTATCAGGAGAGTAGTCATATCTGTCAGGATGGTGATGTTCGCGAGCAGGGTAGCGCCGAACAGGGCCAGGATCCACGATCGGAAAGGAGGGAGCAGTTGTAGGTGAAAAGGAGGTACCAGCGGGAACCGACACAGGGGGAGGAACTGTAAAGTGACGAACGTAGAGTCGTAGACACGTGTGACAGGTGGTGGTGGTGGAGGTGGCAGAGGAGACGGAAGATGAAAAGGTGGAGGTGGGGCAGGCATGGGTGTGGGAGCAGGATATGAAGGTAGAACGGGAATGTGGAGAGGTGGTGGAGGAGTGAAGGGTGACGCAAGCGACGAGGAAAGATCCCGGGACTTTGGAAAAAAGCATGGGGCATCCTCAACAAAAGAGATATAACGAGAGACACGAATCCGGCGAGCCAAGTGATCGTAGCACCGATAGTCCTTGTGCTCTCGATTGAGCCCCAAGTGAACACAGCTAGCAGACCTAGCAGAGAGTTTGGTGCGCTTATAGGGAGGAAGGAGAACAAAGCATGTGCATCCAAACGTGTGAAAAAGAGAGTAGTCTGGTGGATGGAGTGGATGCGCTCATACGGAGTGGCATCGGAGAGAGCAGAGAACGAAGTGATATTGATGTGGTGAACAGCCGTCATGATGGCTTCAACACAGTAGGAGCGAGGAACAGAAGCAGAGAGAAGCAAGACTCGTGCTGTCTCAAGGACATGGCGATGCTTGCATTCGGCAACTCCGTTCTGCTCATAGGTGTGGGGACATGACTGTTTGGAAAGAGTGCCGTGAGATTGAAGAATCTCACACATCGTTGAAGAGCGATACTCCTTGGCACAATGAGACCGAAAGGTCTTCATGCCCCGGCACACGGTTTTAAAACGTGTCTTCTATGTTTAGGAGGGGAAATTATATAAGTAGCTCAGGATCTCCTTCTCTCCAAGCGATGTGGGGCTAACTCGTGGCCTTGTACACCTCACCTCATCCATCTTGGCATCCTAGCCTCAGGAGTCTTGGCTATTGGATCTTGATCGTCACAGTCCACCCCCGGGCTACACGTCCTCGTGTAGGGTTAGACCCCCCCATCCCGAGCAGAACCGACTCTGATACCATTTTGTAACATCCACCCCAAACACACAATATTTTGTCCGCTTTGCCCGTGCCCGCACGAGAACTTTCCAAGGAGGTCATCCATCCTAGTACTACTCTCGCCCGAGCACGCTTAATTACGGAGTTCTTACGAAATCCGTAGCGGCGCACGGTTTTAAAACACATCTTCTATGTTTAGGAGGAAAAATTATATAAGTAGCTCAGGATCTCCTTTTTTCCATGCGATGTGGGGCTAACTCGTGGCCTTGTACACGTCACCTCACCTCATCCATCTTGGCATCCCAGCCTCAAGAGTCTTGGCTATTGGCTATTGGATCTTGGTCGTCACAATAGAACTCCGTAGTTAAGCGTGCTCGGACGAGAGCAATACTAGGATGGGTGACCACCCTGGGAAGTTTTCATGCGGGCACGAATAAAGCAGACAGTATCTTATGTGTTTGGGACGGATGTTACAAAATGGTATCAGAGCCGGTTCTCCTCGGGATGGGGGGTCTAATCCTTCACGAGGACATGTAGCCCTAACGGGGGTGGATTGTGACGACCAAGATCCAATAGGCCAAAAGCCAAGAGCCAAGACTCCTGAGACTGGGATGCCAAGATGGATGAGGTGAGGTGAGGTGTACAAGGCCACGAGTTAGCCCCACAACGCCTGGAGAGAAGGAGATCATGAGCTACTTATATAATTTCCCCTCCCAAACATAGAAGACGCGTTTTAAAACCGTGCGCCACTACGGATTTCGTAAGAACTCCGTAGTTAAGCGTGCTTGGGCGAGAGCAGTACTAGGATGGGTGACCACCCTGGGAAGTTCTCGTGCGGACACGGGCAAAGCGAACAGTATCTTATGTGTTTGGGGTGGATGTTACAATATCATAGTGGTGAATCTCCAATAAATGTGAGGGATTTCAGACCGGTGACGCATAAGATAAACCTAAGTGCACCGAGAGTAGTCATCGATAAAACACATAGAATACATGAAACTAGAAATAGATGCAATAGGCGCAGGACCCCAAATGTCAAAATGCACTAAATCAAATAAAGGGACAGATCGGGAAGCACTAGCCGAAAAAGGAATAGCTAGATGCTTTGCCAATCTGCAACCCGTACAGACAGAGAGAGGACACACGATCCAAAGCGCCCGAACGAAAAACGCTTTTGAGACGATAACTAAATAATGACTTAACCTTCTGTGCCACAGCTCGGCATCAGAAGTAACAGACATAACAGACATAACAGGAACAGGAGAAACATGGAGATAATCCAGCTGGTAAAGTATGTCTGCTCTACGGCCCATCCCAATCCTCTGACCCGTTCGTGAATCCTAAACAACACATACAGAAGGGGTGAAGGTGACAGTCAGTCCAGAGTCACAAAGAGAGCTGATAGAAATCAGATTAATGTTAAGACGGGGCATGTTGAACATGTGGTAGGGTCAAGCGACCAGAAGGATCGGAGGTAGCAGTGATGGATCCACACTGCGGAATAGAGACGATAGTCCCTCAGTGCGGACCTCCAAGTGTGTGGGAGTAGGAGAACAGTCAGTGAGCACGGTAGTCATAGGTGAAGTGACAGGTGGCACCCGAATCAAAAATCCATAGAGCAGTAGTACCAGAGGTAGCAGACAAGCCGTGAATAATTGAGGAGCCGATGGAGGCTAGGTGGCGAAGGAGAAGCTCCTCGAGGCGCTGGAGACGGTCCGGTTCAGTCGGAGAAGGCACAGTGGTAGCACCAGGGGATGCCGGAGTCTCTGCAACAGCAGCAGTACCACCAAAGTGGCGGAAGGAGGACTGACCACTTCCACGGCTCCGTCTACCCCGACCACCGTGACGATCGTCCCGAAAAGCAGGAGCCCAGCGTGGTTCCCTCTCGTCCGGACCCCAGCGGGGGTTGCGAGGGGGACATGTGGGACAGTCACGCTTCATGTGACCGGGCTCCTTGCAGTAGTGACAGATGACAGGCCCGTCAGGGAAGCTGGTGGCCAGGACGCTGTCATGGCCTGGAGTAGGTGGAGGAGGATGAGTACCCTGAAGACGGGTCTCCTCGTTGACCAAAGCGAGCAGGGCATCCTCAAGCCGAGGTAGTGGCTCACGGTGCAGTAGCTGAGCGACGATGAGAGTAAAATCCGACCGAAGCGCTGCCAGGAACTGGTGCAGGTGACCCTCGTCAAGGTAGCGCTGAAAATCCCTAGAGCGTTGGCAAGCACACTGCTCGGGGATCAAAGAGTCCAGCTCGTGCCAGTAGACACTCATTAGATTGAAGAAATCCTGGATCGTACGCTTTCCCTGACAAACGGACTGTAAGGAGCATATAAGCTGATGCAAGCGTGCACCGCCACGTGGGAGAAATCGGTCACGGAGATACTCCCACATCGCGTGCGTTGTAGAAAGGTGACCGATGGGAGTAAGAAGCGGACGAGCAACGGAGTCTATGAGATAGGCCCGGATGGCCTGATCATGGTGACGCCACGCCACGCAAGGGCAGCAGCCCCGGTGGCTGCAGCAACAGTAAAGGGCTCGGCACTGGCGGCGGCACGACTGGTGACCGAGGAGGAACCGAAGGAGCCATTCGGAGGCAGATCGTCACCGGTGATGTGACCTACAGATCGCGACTGGAGAGCGCAGCCTCCACGGTGAGCGATTAGTCAGGCCAATCGCTGGCCGAGGTTAACTGGAAGGTGACTGCCTTCAGCGGTAGGTAGATCGCAGCAACAGAAGGCACGGTAGTAGACGCCATGATGACGACGGATTAGGTGAATACCGGGGTACGTGTGAATGTGGCTGGGTGAGGATCGGGAGACAGAGGAGGGGCACGAAGGGGGCTCGGGAGGCGGAGGAGGGGCACGGGGTACAGGGGAGGCAGGGGGGTTGGCGTAGGGGGGGGCTCAAAGGGTTCGGTTGGAAGAGGAAGCGCACGGGGGTGGCACAGGGGTGACGCGGGGTGTAGGGGAGGCGGCGTGAAGGCAGGGGGGTGGCACGGGGTGCAGGAGAGGCAAGGGGGTGGCGAGGGTGCAAGAAAGGCTGCGGGAAGGCAGGGGGGTTGGCGCGGGGTGTAAGGGAGGCTGCGGGAAGGCAGGGGGTGGCGCGGGGTGCAGGGGAGGCTGCGGGAAGGCAGCGGGGTGGCGCGGGGTGCAGGGGAGGCAGGGCGAGGGGGGAGGGAGGGGTTGGGGGCTGCGGGAAGGTCGAAGAGGGGGCCTGCGGGGGGCAGAGGGGTCGGAGGGAGCGGAGGGACGGAGGCGGGAGATGATTGCCGGAGAGGGGAACTGCCGGAGGGAGGAGAGGCCGGTCGTCATCGCCGTCGCCGTCGCCGTCGCGGAGGGAGACACCCTAAATCTTGTGGAGCTTTGATACCATGTTGGCATGTTAGAGGACGGAGACTAGGGTTTGGAGAGAATAGAATGAATGTTTCATTGAGGGACAAGCGCAATCTATGTTATCAAAGTCGGGACTAGTCCCGAGGCAGCATTTTGCCGACCGATTAATTTCGATTCCGTCATTGTTGGGCGGAATCCCGACTAGTCCCCGACTAGACCCGACTAGTCCCCGACTAACGACTGCCGACTAGTCCCCAGGCAGCATTCTGCAAGCAATTTTTTTTTTTGAAAGGAGTTTGCGCAAGCAATTTTGTTTGGATTTTTTTATATTGGCTCAAAGTCTTGAGTCGCAAGACTCACAACTATGGCTCTTCCCTATAATAATCTGTTGAGCACCTGAGAATCTCAGATAAAAACATAAACAAATAATTAGTTTATTTGTTGATATCCATATAACTCTATAATCAAAATTGGGGTTGTTCACTGATTAAACATCATCAAACAAATATTGTGATGAATTCTTAGTTCTGAGTCTTTTGACATGGGCATGAAGCCAATACAACTGTGTTATGTTAGACTGTTACTTATGTATTTATACAAATTATACCCATGCTGTGAAGTGTGAAGGTATGTATTGTTATTAACCGATTAATATCATATACTTATAGACATTTATCCTAGTTCATATATCATATATGTTTAGGGAGGGGGGGAGGGGTTAGAATAAGTTTTGGCCGACTAGTCCCGAATTAGTCCCGACTAGTCCTAGTCGGCCCTTGGCCGACTAGGGCCGACTACCGACTTTGACTGCATAGAGCGCAATATATATGTACATCACTACATCTACAACCCGACCCGACTGTACATAGAACCCGACCCATCTCTATACATTAACAATATAATATGTAGATTTTAGTCATTCCATGCAAGCATTGGCATGTACAAGTAATGTATTGCATTTTACAAGACAACTATAAGTCTCGTAATGTTATACGATTTAAAATGTTGACCCTTAAAGAGAGCAAGCTCATAAGATAAGTGTGGCAGAGATGAGGATGTTGAGGTTAAATGCAGAAAAACTAAAAGAAAGAGAGGAATGAGTGTATTAGAGAAAGTGTCGGTGTGAAGGATAAGATAATGGAGAACATATTAAGATGGATTGGCCATGTACAACGTAGAGCAGTGGCAGCTCCGATAGGAAGAGGGTCTTAGGTTAGTTCCAAGAAGGAGGGGAAGACCTCCAATACCATTGATGGAAGTTGTTAGAAAAGACATGGGAAAACTTACCTTGACAACAACAATAGCCGTAAATAGAAATGAATGGTGAAGAATGATTCATAAAGCCTACCCAATTAGATGAGACATGGCTTGATAGATATGGTTATGATTATGCAAGCATTAGCATAGAAAAGTAAACAAAAGTGTTAAAATATTTAGCTTTTCTATAACAAAAAATTTATTTGCATTCTCCAAAACATCTCTGTATGAACCCCAGACCAATTTTTAGGTACAAGAAATTGAAGAAAGCTTTCATTTGCTAAATTAACTGACAACATATCGAACACCAAGAGGATTGCAACACATTTCTTTGTATACAAATATGTTGACCAGCACCTCATGACCTTATGTAGGGGTGTAAACGGATCGAATAGGGAACGTACACCATACTATCCGTTATCCGTATCCGTTTAGAAATGCACTATCTAAATCCTTATCCGTATCCGCCCGGATAGTAAGTGCAACTATCCGAATCCGTATCCTCCCGGAGTATCAGGATTCGGATAATATCCATATTCGTATTCATTATATAATATATGAACATTGCCCCTATATTTAGTATATAATATACTAACATATTTTACGACAACTGACCAATATCAGGCCTTAGCCGCCTTATAGCATCGGGATTTTCTTTCATCAACCACAAATAGGTATCTGGGGGTCCAGTAGCCATTCAAGAAATCCTAGAGATATTATATTCCAATTTGACTTGGTAGGACACAAAGCTTGCTGTGGTGTCAGGTGTGGCTTACATCATGTGTTAGAGTGAGTCGTGCCCGATGTTATGGGTCGCATCGAGTGGTGGGCTCCACCACCAAAGTTGCTACCAATGTATCCGCTTTGGTATTTACTATTTAGTGCAACTGTGCAACGCAGCCAGACATTGAGATCCGTTCTTGGATTATAATGCACGCGCAAAAATCATATTATATATTACGGCATCGGATATATAGATATCCGTTTATATGGATAGTCCATCTCGAATACCTTAATATCCGTATTCTTATTCATTTTTGTCGGATATTAAAAAATCATATCCGTATCCGTTTTTGTCGGATATTAAAAAATGCTATCCGAATTCACAAAATTCGGATTCAATACGGATCGGATTCGGATTTTCGAATATCCATTTACACCCCTAACTATATGGATGATGCTAGAGTATTCCTAGTATCATCAATTTAAAGCAGTATCATCACCATGTAACTGCAATATACATTATCATAGGACAACATATTCTCATCAAGGGAGTACATATAACCTGCATATGATCAGTGCTTAAGATAACTTAGATTATAGCATTTCCAGGTGAGTATTGCCTTAGACAAATTAACAACACCTAGCCATCAAAATAATGACAAAGATCAAAAAGATGTACAAGGTATCTGCTTTACATAGAAGTGAACAACTATTTACACATATGGCTCCATGGTAAACTGGTACAGGATTTTCTGCTAGTTAACAAAGAATTAAATTAATGTACCATGTCTTAAGTGAAATCAAGCCCCTCGAGTCTCAACGTTCATAAGATATAGAAGGCAAAACAAGCTCCTAATACATTGCATACCACAAACTAGAGGTTAATATATTATTAAGTCTTGCTATAATTGAAGGATATTGTGAAATTTGACAGCAGGAAAACTATACATTTCCCCAAATATTATGACGTGAACCTTCGAAAAATACCATAAATAGGCTATTTGCCTAATTTTATTTCAAAGTATGGATATAACTTCGTTAAGAAGTGTAGGAGATTATATAAGTCTGACAGTCGTAGGTGATAGGCAACCACTGAAATAACAATTGAAATGAAATGATCCCTCTTTGGGTTAATTAGTTATAGTATCTCAATAAGCACATTAACAGATATCATACCGTGCCGAGAATAGTGAAGCTATAGGTCCCAAATTAAACTGCAATACCTGATGAGGATCATTCATTGGGATAGAAAATGTGCTATTTGAATAGATAGGGATCGCCCGCGGCTTTCCCGGGTACTTGAGAGAGCTTGAGGCAAGTAGAAGAGTACCTCTCCCTTTTAACACAACAAAAACCTCTTCACAAGAGTGTCTGTGGATCGGTGTTCGTGATCCTGGGGAAAATGTCTGAAGCCAAAGCTCAACCTGGCAAGCAAATATATAAAATCTGATGTAAAAGTCTATAGTTTACGATATGAGTAGAGACTACAGCTTTAATTAGGCATCAATCCCTGACCAGTTAAAAGCAAGAAAAGTGGTCATCGAAGTTAATTATACATTATAAAGCAATGTATTGTGTCACTTCACAATAATTGTATGTGTCATACTAGCATAATTCTGGGAAGGCAAACAAATGAAGGATCCTTTTGTGATCCCTGATTTGATGGGATATGGCTGTGGCTATAGTCTATGTCTATGAAGCAGCGACACTCTCGGGACCTTTACGGATCCGTGTCAGACACGTGTCCGACACTCTCTGACACGTGCAGACATGCCAATAAACGTATCATCTATGGAGAAAGTTTGTCCAACACGTGTCTTTTGTAACAACTTCCATCAATGTTATTCTAGGTCTTCCCCTCCCTATCGACAGAGAAAATCTGTCCAACACGTGTCGGAGGCATAGTTACCAAGTCGGAAGTCGGGAAAAAATCAGCTAGGGGAGAAGTCGAAAAAATCGGAAAAAAGTCGGAAAGATCGGGAAAGAGTTGGGAAACAAACGGTAGAATTTTAGAACATATTTATATATAGATGTTACAATAGGTTTTTTGAGCAATACATGACGGGATAAAAACGCAATAAATCGGGAATAAAAAGTGTAAATTGAAACTAAAATGTGAAAATCGTGACTTTTTTATAAAATCGTGACTTTTTCATAAAATCGGGAAAGAGTCGTGTACAAAACGTTTAATGAATAAGTTATGTTTTAATCGAGACTTATTCAAAAAATCAGAGTTTTTGGTAACAGAGGTCAGAGGGTGTGGGGTCCCTGATCGTGGGGTTGTTGCTCGTCAGTTTCATGTCCCCTCACCGCACGACCCCCTACCTTCCACTAATAGGATGGGTAAGGCCGTCAGCCATGTCTCGGGCTCCGTGGCTTCCCATCATGATTCCTGGGCTTCTCATCTCTTCAAGAAACCCGTATTTGTTCCCCGTCCGGCTCCGTCTACCACCAAGCCTTCTTGTCCTCCCGCCGGCCCTAGGGTCCCTTTACCCTTCAAGCCAGGAACTTGTTACTGCTACGGCGAGAAGGGTCACCAACATGACTCCATTCGCAACACCATGGTCTGCTAGGTCCTCTGTTACCAAAAACTTTGATTTTTTGAATAAGTCTCGATTAAAACAAGACTTATTCATTAAACGTTTTGTACACAACTTTCCCAATTTTTTGAAAAAGTCATGTTTTATGAAAAAGTCACGATTTTCACATTTTAATCCCGATTTACGCGTTTTATTCCCGATTTATTCCGTTTTAATCCCGTCATATATTGCCCAAAAATCCTATTGTAACATCTATATATAAATATGTTCTAAATTTCTACCGTTTGTTTCTCGACTCTTTCCCGATCTTTCCGACTTTTTTTCCGATTTTTTTGACTTCTCCCCTAGCTGATTTTTTCCCAACTTCCAACTTGGTAACTATGGCTGGGTCTGCAGAGGGATAGGCCACTCGACCAACCACTGCCCACTCTATCTCATCTTCTCTCCTTTCGCCCATAATCAGCCAGCCTTTCATCCCCTTCCCTCCGCGAGCCTTCCCTGCAAGCTTTGTTACCATCCCTCAATCCTCGGACTCTAACTTCGTCGTTGACAGGTTCTCTTTCTGTGTTATCGCTAAGGTTTCAGATGGCTCCCCTAGCCACGCAGAGCTCTCCTCGACCTTCCTGATCTTTTGGCAATCCAAATGGTATTTCCCCTCTTAGTCCTTGGGGCCCAACGAGTTCTTGGTTAAGCTACGCACTCCCTATGTGAGGAACTCTGCCATCAACAGAGTCTCACTGTCGGTGGACCCACTTGCCATCTCCTTCTCCGCCTGGTCCCATTCCTATCGCGATACGGGATTCAGTCTCCCTCTGTGGTTCGCCTCTTCATCGTCGGGGTCCCCATCTCATGTTGGAACTGCTCCTCCCTCCAATCCGCCCTAAGTGCCTATGGGGAGGTTGTAACCCTAGAGAACGACTTCCACTCCTTTGATCTTCGGGAAGCTACCGTGTTGTTCAGGTCCACCAATCCCTCTTCAATCCCCTCTGTTGTCATTGCCCGCTTCGGGGACTTTTTCTTTGACCTGGGTGTTCAGGTCTCCAAGCTCCCTTAGTCAGAATCCTCCTCCGGCTCCGCTCTGCACCATGGGCCCCTCTCCGACACCCTGCCGGCCACCAATTTGCCTCCCACAGGCCCGATCCAGGACGCTCGTCCGCCGAACCGGGGTACCGACTCTCCAACTGGCTTATCGAACAGGCCTGGAGGTAATGATTTTGATTTTAATGCCCCGCCCTCTCTGGAGAAAGATACAGCAATAGATGCTTGTCGTTCCAGGATTATTCCAATTTTGAATGCTCAATTTACTTGAACGCCATCCCGGATGCATCGAGCCAACGGCTGGATAGCCATGATTTGGCGGATCACGCCCTGGATCTCCGAGGATCCACGGAGAATGACATTGACTCGGTTATGCCCGATAAGGAATGGTTGCCCTCAGCTCCGCACCCCGAGCCTTTTCCTACGCCTGCAACGGCTACCCACTTTGATTATGCAGACAATATTCCCACCGTTGACTATGTTATTCCCGCTCCCCTCTCTCAGTAGGTCCCGGCTTCTACTGAGGTGCCGCCGGCTTGCGCTTTTTGGAGGCCAACCATGTTATTCCACCGAAGGCTTTTGTTCGTTGCCGGTTGCGAAGGCCATATGAGGACATGTTGCTACATCTGAAGAACTTTTTGAAAGCCAAAGCAGAAGATGACCTGCCTCTATTCCTCAACCTACTTGACGCCGAATCTGTCTTGAAGGTGACTGAGGTGTGTGGCTTCACTTTTTCTGGTGATGCAGAGGCGGCGAAGGCTTTTATTCTGTCCGCTCATGACTTGGAGAGGAGCAGGGCTCCTTTGTAATTTTAATGAAAGTTTTGTCCTGGAACGTCCGGGGGCTGCATGATGTTAGTAAAAGGAAGCCGGTCTCTATGTTCTGTGATCTTCATGGCGTGGATATGGTATGTCTCCAAGATTCCAAGCTCAACAAACCCTTTGTAGGTATCCTGCGTTCGCTTAGGGGGTCTAGGTTCTCCCACTGGGAGTCTTTGGATTCGATAGAGGCTTCGGGGGGGGGTTCTGATTGGGTGGCATGATAACTTCTTCTCGCTCCTGGCGAAGTCTATAGGAACCTTCTCCCTATCGGTCCTACTCCATAATACTAGTGACAACTCGACCTGTCTAATCTCTTCAGTGTATGGGCCAAATAATGCCAGTCTCTGCCAATCTTTCTAGGCCGAGATTGTGCCTTTGCGATCGAGATTCCCAGGACTGTGGATTCTGGGAGATGACTTTAATGTGACTACGTTCACTTATGAAAGGAAGGGTGGAGTGGGTAATTGAAAGGCCATGGAAGACTTCTCCAACCTTGTACGCCAACTCGACCTTATTGACTTGCCTTTGGGTGGTCGTCTTTTCACGTGGAGCAATAAACGGAAGTCTCCGTCTTTTGCCAAGCTTGACAGGTTCCTTATTTCAGAGGAGTGGGAGTCGCTTTACCTATATTGTCAACAGAGCGTCCTCCAGTCCTTCGTTTTGGATCACATGCCCCTTTTACTTGATACTTGTATCCCAATTCAAAGGAAGTTCCATCGTTTTAGATCCAAGAAGATGTGGCTGGAGGATGTGAGCTTCCCGGGTCTGATTGTGCGATGGTGGGCCCAATTCTCTTTTGATCATAATCCAGCTAGGAATCTTGTCAGGAAACTGAGAGGGTAGTGCTAAAAGATAAGAGGGCGGGAGCACTCCTCGTTTGGTAACGTCCAAAACCAGAAAGCAAATCTCTTTCCGACATCGATTACCTGGAAGTGAAAGCAGAGGCGGGGCCCTTGTCAGGGGATGATGCCGATTCACTAGCTTTGTTGACGAAAGAATTAAGGAGCATACTAGTCAAAGAAGAAATCCTGTGGAAGCAGCAGTCCACGGAGAAATGGGTGAAACTGGGTGACACAAATACGTCCTACTTCCATCGTCTAGCGAACTGTCGTCATCGGACGAATAAGATAGACTCTCTACAGATTGGTGCTCATGATTATTCGACCACAGATGCTATCATAACAGGGTCTACTAACTACTGTGTGTCTGGATTGGACCGTTGTGTGTGGACCAAGTTTTACATGCGGGCCGTTGTGTGTGGGCCTAGTTTCGCATGCGGGTTGGGTTCGACCCGTGGGCTAATTTCGATGCCCATAGCCGTGTCCCCGCCATACCCGTGTCCTTTTTTAGGATTTGTCGTGTCGTACCCATGTCCCCGTACTAGTGTCAGTGCTTCTTAGCATGGCACTATTGGCTAGCAAACAAAAAGTAGATTCCTTGGGGTAGATAAGAAAGAAAGTAATGTTAGACAAATTCACCGATGAATTTCATTTGAGAAAAGGTTCTCACAGAAAAAATAAAAATAAAAATAAACTAGAAATAAAATAATACAGATCTCAGTTTACCTCTTTCATTCCATGAGAAACAGAACCTGCAATGGTGATATGCGATAGACCTTCTCTCCCGAAGTTACTTTGAGTTACAGTACTTATATTTCTTACGAAAGAAGAATCTAGAATAGATTAAATAAATATCAGATAACAGCCATATAAAATACAATTAATGTGCACTTGGAATGGTAGAAAGAATACAGTGAACATTAGAGAAAACTACAAAAATAATTAGTTTATGACATAAATAAGTTAAGAATACCAATTCCTTTTGCTTACACAATAATTAGAAAATTTGGAGATGAGAAAGAATATAAGTATGAATTATTGAACATGTGGAAAGAATATGGTAGAGTATCATTGATTAGAAAAGAAAGGCATATGAAGATAATAACATCCAAGAGATGAATGGGGGAGAAATGGTAAAAGTGTAAGTAGTAGTTGGGATGAAATGGTTTTTGGAATTGTGTAGGCCCCAAAATAGTTTTTCACCTAAAATAAATGATTGCATTTTTAGCAGGGTTTTAAATCTCGGCCGATACTGGTACGTACCGGCCGGTACGTACCGGTTTTGGCCGGTTCGAGACCAGTACTGCATCCGATCCCGATACCTGGCCCGTATCGGCCGGTACCAGTACGTACCGGTCCGTATCGGCCGGTTCAAGCCGGTACGGACCGGTACCGACAGGTTAAAGTTTTTTTTTTTTTGGTTTTTTGGGTTTTTTTCAGGTTTTTTTTCTCAACCGGTATCGGTCCGTATCGGCCGGTACATACCGGTTTGGGGCCGACCGATACCGCGACCGATACCGTGATTTTGAACCTTGATTTTTAGATAAAAATTAAGTGGTGTATTCAAGAGTAGACCCCATGGTGTACATTCTCCATCAACAAATTGGTGCTATTTGATTACACGAATAATGGTAAACTCAGAATTTAAATGGTGGAAGAAAGCGCTGGAGAAAAAGGATCCAAGTTTAGCCAAGCAAAACAGATATACTAAAATGCTTGTTTCAAAATGAATACACAGGAAAACTAGGCCCTATTTAAAAGTAGGGAAGAATAGAGACATCACGAAACAATAATACTGGAAAAGGGAAGATACATGGACACTCATAACCTATATTAAATGGAAAATGTAGCGCAAAATTATTTTAAGGATGCTGTAGGAAAATGGTATACTAATGAACGAACACCTAGGCATTTGGAGGTCTAGAGAGCCTACGCTGCCACCACTTTTATGCATATTTATGACGAGGTAGGGGCACCTTTGTTTTTAGTCGGGCAAGCACTCAAGCAATTGAAGGCACAAAAATGCAATAGTAGGTGTCTAAGAAATGTAACTATGGATATATATGGACAAGTCATATCCCATCAACTGACTAATAAGTGTAACATATAAGAAAATAAATAACTCTGTGAGTTATTTCTGTTGCTTTTTGTAAGCATAATCTGAAGAAGTATTAACAACAGCAGCACTTACTGAACAAGAAAAGAGGAGGAAAAAGCCAAGTCTTGTTCTAAAAGATGAGTCAGCTTTGGATCACAGTGCTCGAAATAGACTCCACGAGACGATTAAGCGAAGTTTTACGATTGGCTATCAACCTAACGTTAACCCTTCAATGGATTGAGCCAACATTCATGACTTATGCCCATAAGTCATTAATACACAAAAGAAAGTACATGAATAACAAAATAAATCTCTTTTTTTAAAACAATAGTTACCTAATTACATCAGTGACAACAAACCACAGTGTGACAACAGAAAAAGACACATTAATCAGTCATCACTCTTTTTATTGCTTCTAAAAAGACTTGACTACCCACACTGTCTAACTAGCAAAAGATCCATAAAACTCAAACCTCTGAGCTACTATGGATGTGTTCTTAGGATCCTTCTCTAGTATTATCCCAAAGGCTAGACCGTTATTAGATAAGAGTCTTTAGATCCTTCCAAACCAACTCCATCCATGAAACTATAAATCTACTTTCCTCCTAGCTTTGTCTAACCACATCATAATCCCTTTCCTCACAAGGGCCACCTCTATGCTATCTTCCACTAAACCAATTGCATCCCAAAATCTTATCATTTTCTGGTTCAGTCCTACTATATCTAAAGTTTGGCTGAAATGGTTTTTGCTACTGTGTATAGAAACAGGTTCAGAGATTGTAGCCTCAACAACAAAACCCTAGCACAGATGCTCTAATAGTCTAATGTGACCTGATAGCATCCTTACCCTCTTCCCTTCCTTATACCTTTGCTTCATACTTCCCAATCATGTCAACCACAAGTGACAAGAAAAAAATGAGAACAAGGAAAGGAGGAAAAAAAGAAGAAGAAAGAGTAAATTAATTGGATGCAACGTTTTCTTCTTTACTATTATCTAATTTATACACTAGTGATTAATTTTTCTATCTATTCACTTTTATCAGTCCTCTTCTACGATTTATTTAAATTCATGTCAAGATTTTTTCTCTCTCAAGTACCATAGTTAGATGCTACTTTTTCTTTACTACTATATATTTTACACAATGGTAACTTTATTTTTTCTATTATTGATTTGTATGATTCCCCTTCCATGCTTTGTTTCTAAATTTAGGGTTATGGAAATATACTGGCATCCTCAATGTGGTCGTGTGTATTTTTCTCTTCCATGCTTTTTAAATTCATCTATTTTACAATAATATATCTATCTAATCAGATATCCCAAGGGGGTCATGAGTACTGGCATCCTCAATCGATCCTATGCCCGACTCCATCTCGTACTCTTATGCTATGGGAACAAGGAGAATGTACATACTTTCTACGTGCCAAACATATAAAAGAATAAGAAAAAACAGTTGTCAATAAAATATCCTTGATAAATTGACTTCATCTGCCTCATATATCACCATAGCTATGCGTAATGCCTCATATATCACCATAGCTATGCGTAAATAGTTACAGCATTTGGGATCACAACCATCATCTAAATTCCCTCTTTCCTCTAATTTAAAATTACCATCTAGCATCCGCTAATGAGAGCTCACAACTATTCAGGTTGTTAACATGCGATCATAAGCATCCAATTTAATTACATGTGCATCGATTGAAGAGAGAACAAAACGACGTGCCAACCAGGAGTAAAATAATATGTTGTGCTGAACTGATTACTTTAATCTTTCTAATGCTAATCAATTTTCTCTGTGTTTCATAAGTATAAAAAATTGAAGATATAACCCTTTACTTTCATATTCAAAGGCCATGGTGTCTAACTAGATCTTCGAAATAAACCTTAGGAATCAGGAGCAGACATCTCAGTAAAGTTTTGATCACATACAAGGCAAGCACTGTGTAGCATGATATTTCATTTTACTTCCCTTCAGCAGGAAAAATTAAGTGTTCTGAAAAGCATTCCAGTTCGAACATGTAAAGTATGCTAAATTTCTACCTTCATTTGCATCCTCTATAAGAGTCACCATGAACTTCTGATATCAGAACGTCAAAGATTGGAGAAAAAAAAAGAGTTTCGTAAACATGATTAAAGAAACTTACACTAGCACCGAGCATTCGAATTGGGAATTTGGGACAGGGCCATCAGTTTGGGGCTCAGCCAAGTTGGATAAGTTTAGCATAGCCACAACTGGCGAAAGGGATTTGATACGATCAGATACCAATTAATGTCAAACAAGATCCAGTTGATCTGGAAAAAAATTTAAAATAAGAACAAAAGGAAATAAAGAGGGAGAGAGAGAGTGAGAGCTAAAAAACCAAATTCAAGCTCTTCTAAAAAAAATTCAGGAAAGTGTTCTACACAAATCAGATATTAAAATATGTTGGAGTTGAGCAAAAACCGTGTTCAGCATATCCATCCTTCTACTTATACATGTGACAACCCTCCAATGAATACAAGTGTAATAGGACTAAAACACCAAGATATCGAACTAACTGAAGTGGGATACGATTCCTATATGGTTCTAGCAAAATTTGGACATTTCTGATATTCCTACATGGACTTTTAGTTTCTTGGCATGCCCCTCTCATGCCGAAAACTAGAGCAAGGCTCTTGGCATGAGGGGGGCATGCCAAGAAACTAAAAAGCTACTTGGGGGGTAGGTAGTCCTATGTTGTTGGTTACACAATTTATGCTCATGCAACCAGGGAGCAAAACAATAGTAATCGTAATAATGATAGATAATAGTGGGATTCTAGTCCCTAAATTTAAGGAATATAGTCAGAATGGCTTTATTTATTGTTGGCCCTGAAATTAGAACAACCTGATGTTCTGCAAATAAATCCCTACTTGTCCTAAAAATAAAACTAAAGACAACTAAATGAATCAATCTGGACTCAAGTGGACTAATTTTCTATCTTATGTGTACATTTCAAGTGTTGTATGCATCAATTATTCCGGATTGGAAAACTCTAGACTCTCTTTCTTGAATCTGGATTAATTGATGGTGCAAGCCAGTGTTGAATGTTCATTTGATCTCGTCTCCTGATGATATAGAACCTAGATGCAGTGTCTTCGATCTTCCATGCTTGTAGCCATCACCGAATGGTTTATTGATAACCCATTGTAGCTTTACAGTGTTACAGTTGCAAGGATCCCAAAACGGATGCCTATTCTTCGATACCTAATGAACACAATGATCTGTCGCACTGGGCTCTTCATCCACATGATCTTATAGAACTCGAAGTTCTGGATATTGTGATCCTCTAATGTGCATTGCACTCGATGCCGAGTACAACTCCGTGGTCGTTATCATGGCGCTCCTCCCCGGGCAACTCCATGGCCTCCTCCTTGGACCCAGTCTGGGCCAGGCATATCTTGGTAATTCTCTCAAGTTGCCTTCTGGGCTCTTTTCACACTCCTCTGTGGATAAATTCTTCACTTAGAACATCTTTAAATTTTAACTTTCAATGAATTTGCAGTGTATGCTCTGCAAGAAAAAAAGTGGGTTTGCATGCTTTCAATGGAGAATCCAGCCCTGACTAATACTTAGACCATCTATAGCTATTCAATTCCCAATTCACGATCTATGAAGAAGAATCCCATGTCTTCCATCACTTTCTTCTCCTATTTTCTGTTGATCATCACCTACAGGACCCGAAAATTACCCTTGGGGATTCTACCGGGCTTACAATAGAGAAGAGAAATCTAGCAAAACCAATCAGGAATTGCGAAAGAAGCATGAGCTCGATCGGAGCAAAGAACCCCAGAAAATTATAAGTACACAGAATACATGAGACTGAAAGAGAGGAATACAGAAAGAGCAGAGGCAAAACCCCAAAAGAAAACGAGGGGTAACTAGAGAGAGAAAGACATTGAATCAAGAAATGGACCTGGGTTGGAGCAGTGAGAGGATGCTTCAGCTGCAATGGAGGAGAGGGAGAGGAGGATGAAGATGAGAAGCACGTGACCAGCACGTGCAAGGACGTTCATCTCTCTCTCTCTCTCTCTTGGCTTGGGCCAGGTGCGACCGTCAATGGAACTGTCAGGTGGTGGGTAAGCTGGACCACAATATTCATGAGTTACATAGTCAAATCAGTATTCTTCAAATCCAAGAGTCTGAAGGATTTTTTAGTACACAAGATGTATTGCAATTAAAAACTCTCATTTCTGAGTATCATAACCTGCTTAAGATGGAGGAATCTCTCTGGAAACAATAATCAAGAGTCCAATGGCTTCAAGGAGGAGATCTGAATACTAAGTTTTTCCATCGGAATACGATGACCCGTCGTAAAAGGAACCGTATTTGGTCATTGACAGATGACGATGGGAATCCTCACACATCTAGACTGGAGCTTGAAAGTCTACTTGTTAATCACTTCAAGAAAAGGTGGAAACCTACTGAAGTAGATGGTGATGATGTTGATCACTTACTGGGCCTTTTGCACCCTTGCATTACTCCTATGGCTAATGAAAAACTAACTTCAATCCCTTCCTTTACAGAAATTCAAAGTGTGGTTTGACAAATGCCAACGATTAAAGCTCCTGGCCCTGATGGTTTCCCACTAGAATTTTACAAAGCAAATTGGGCCTCGGTGGGATCTAATTTTTGCAAAGCTATTCAGCAATTTTTTATTTCAGGACACATGCCTGCTCTTTGGAAGACCACCTATATTGCTCTAGTACCAAAGATTACAAGCGCCTCAAAACCTTCTCAATTTCGCCCAATTAGCTTATGTAATGTCCTCTACAAGATTGTCTCTAAGATCATGGTCAATCGCCTCCAACCATTGCTTCCACATATTATCTCGCCAGAACAAGCTTCATTCATCAAGGGCAGAAACATTACAGATAATATCCTGTTGGCTCAAGAAATCTTACACTCTATGTCAAACATTTATCGGGAGGGAGCAGTCATGGCTCTGAAGATCGATATGGAGCAAGCGTTTGATAGGATGACGTGGGATTATTTACAACAAGTCATGCTTAAACTAGGATTTTCTAAGAAATGGGTAGGATGGATTCTCAGCTGTATTTCATTTCCATCCTATTCATTGTTGCTCAATGGGTCACCGACAATCTGGTTTGATGGATACAAAGGTCTCCGGCAGGGAGACCCTTTGTCCCCTTATCTGTTCCTCTTGGGATATGAAGTTTTATATCGAAGTCTCAAAGCTCACCAAGTTGCTGGTCGAATTATAGGAGTTCGGGCATCTCCTTCATCCATTCCTATCAACTGTCTAGCATATGCAGATGATTGTCTTATTTTCTCTCAGGCCTCGGTAGAAAACTGCCAAAGCTTGCTCCAGCTCTTTAATTCATATTCTTCTTTATCTGGTCAAAAAGTTAACCCGACCAAATCTAATATTATATTTGGCTTTCGAGTCGGTATGGAAGTACAAATAACCATATTATCGGTGATGGGTTACTCTCACAACTTGGGGCCATTGAAATACCTTGGAGTTTCAATCCATGGGAAGAGGCTACGCAAAAGTGATTTCGTCGACATGCTCAACTCCATCTCCTCTAAAATTGCGGGATGGAAGGCGTTGCATTTATCATTCGCCGGGCGCATCACCCTTTTGAAAGTGGTACTATCCTCTATTCCTATCTACCTTCTCTTGAATAGTTGGGTTCCGTTGGGATTACTTGCATCCATAGAAAAACTACTTCATCAATTTTTGTGGGCTTCGAATTCAAATTACCATTCCATTCACCTCATTAGCTAGGAGAGGGTTACCACTCCAATCAAAGAAGGCGGCTTGGGTGTCCGGAGATTACAATCGCTGCAACAAATATTCATGACCAAACGACTATTCGGATTTCTTAATGGGAAGACGAGTTTATGGGCACAATTTTTCCAAAGCAAATACAACTTGGTAGATGATCTTTGGATGTGGCCTACCCCACCTTGTCGTTCTTGGGCATTTCGAGCAATTTCACTAGGGGTCAACCTCTTGAGATCTCAATTGCGTCTCAACATATGGCTTGGATGCCCATTGAATCTGTGGGTAATCCCTTGGTTGTATTCAATCCCTATCAGTCGCCTGCCACTGATGATTTCTGCTGAGTGCCTTGCAAAGCCCCTATATTTGGAAAATCTAATTGATCAATCCGGAAATTGGGATGTCCAGGTACTACAGTTGCTCTTTCCTATTACCATTGTGCAAGAAATTATGAGGGTGCCAATACTTCATTATCCCCCTTCTCAATTGTATACTTGGGGAGAGCACCAACGGTCTTATATGCTTACCAAGCAAATCTATAAAGCTCTGGTGAATTATGCAGACTCTAGCTCAAATGCTAAGGGATTGTGGTCTACATTGTGGGGTATCAACTGTCAAGCCAGGGTAAGGGCCTTTGGTTGGAAGCTCTTACATCGTCGACTGCCAACCAGATCCTTTTTGCAACGAATTGGACTCTCTCCCCCTTCTGAATGTATCCATTGCGAGTCTCTGGAGGACATTGATCACTTATTCTTTTCATGCCCATTTGCAGTGCAAGTATGGACAGATTTGGAACGATTTTTTGGTTGCACTCTTCGATTAAATGGCTTGGATCAGCTTGCAGCAATGCTCACTCAGGAGCAACAACCCACATTGAGTTTGAAACTTGCGCTCCTACTACAAGGATGCTGGTTATTGTGGAAGGCACGAAATCTGAAACAGTTTCAAAATCAGAGGCTATTTCCAGCACACGTAGCCTATCAAATTTGGTCTCTGACCCAAGAATATTACCAAGCACATAATCTTTCCCTACAGACACAGCACACTCGGCAAATTGATTATTGTATTATTAACTGGGTTCCTCCTGAAATTAATATCATCAAAGTCAACTTTGATGGTTCAGTCAACAATGAATGTGCTGGAGCTGGGTATATCATTAGAGATTACGCAGGCAGAATCCTTAAAGCTGGAGCCATCCCGTTAAATACTAGATCGATTGCCATTGCTGAGGCTCGAGCACTATGGGAGGGAGTTAAAGCTACTAATGGAATCTCTGATCAAATATGGATCGAAGGGGATTCACTAACTACTATTATGGAAGTTCAACAACAACACATTAGTTCCAATTCTATTATTGCAGATATCAGGCACATGTTGAGTCAGTTTGTCTCCTGCAGAATCTCTCATGTCTACAGGGAAGGCAATTCAGCTGCTGATTGGCTCTCTAAGCAAGCAACGAAGATGAAGACTCCAGTAAGTTGGCAGCGAGAATATCCACATGGCCTCCGGGTTCTCTGTCAAGACGACATTGGTCCCCGTTGTTTTTGCCGGCCAATAGCCTTGCAGCGTGCTTCTATTATCTAGTCTGATGTAGTTAATCTCCTAGTAGTGAAATATGTAATTCTATTACCAAAAAAAAAAAAAAAAACTCCTCAGCCATTCCACTCGTTCATTTCTACTTTCCAGTTCCAGTGCGCTCAACAGGCCGGGCCAGCCCTGAGCCCGTCGAGCTCAGCTCAGGCTAGAAAAGTAGGTTGCCTTTAACAATAATAGCCCAAATCGTAGGCTTTTGGGGCTTTTATTTATAAATTAAAGTGACATTATTCAGGCCTGGGTGAAATTCAAATTTAATTGATGTTATGAGATTGAGCTTTCGTGTGGTTATCCACCATCCGATTCCCCTCTTTGGAATTATGGTTTTCCATGGTTATGTGGGCCCTAAGTTTATTCACCCTATAAATAATATACGGCTCTAAGGGTGAGGGCATGGTTTTTCGATATCTTTTCTCTTCATCTCACGACACGTTATCAGCACGATCGCGGTCACGGGAGAGACATCACAGAAAAGGAGAGAAGGGATGAACATCACGGCGATGAAGTTTCGCGATAACGAAGCTCGTGATGACAACTCGACGAACCACCGAGGCTCCGATCCTACACTAGGTACGTCCTGTTGGGGGATAATTTTTGCTGGCTCGTGTGTTCATCCTGCAAGACAGAGAGAATGTGAGAACGGCTGGCTCCCTTAGCAGCGCAGACCCTCCGACGATCAAGTCAGTGATGGTTCGAATAAGGGAGAGCTGTAATAGTCGGGAAGTGTTAGGGTTTTTGAGTTTCGAACCTGTACTTTGGAGCCAGGGGTCGTACCTTTATAGACTCTTGTAGACCGCCAGAGATGGACACGTGGCAGCTTCTTCCCGCACCTTCTACATCCCCATGTGTTTGCCCACATGGATCTTTAATAGCCTTTGTCATTTAGCTTGCCAGGCGGTGGTGAGGGGGATGTGTCGGTCTTGTCTGTGCCAGTTGGAGGTTCGGGAAGGCTCTAGTTTGGCGTGGACTAGACCGACTCTAGCTAGCTCCTGCGGCTTGCAGTCGTCCACGTTGCTTCACGGGGGTGGTGAAACTTGCAGGCTTGGTACTGCCTTACTGTAGGTGACTTGGTAGTGCGTCTTTCTGAGGGGTTCTTTGAATTCTACCAGGAGCGATCTCTTCCGCGGGCGAGCCAATCGCGTGCAGACAGAGCGAGCTCCCTAGCGAGCTATTAAATACTGGCAGTGACGGGGGTATTCTTTCCAGCTGGCGAGTTGCGTGAAGAGCTTGGACTCAAAGTACCTCATGAATGAGACCTCGAGGAAGATGTTGCTCTGTCCAAGAGACGCAACGATCCGCTACTGTAAGCTTCGGGCGGGCTGTGAGCACCAGCCGCGGGCGACCTCTTCCGTGTGTAAACTGATCGCATGTGGTCAGGGTAAGTTCCGGGCAGGCTGTGAGCACCAGCCGCGAACGACCTCTTCTGCATGCGAGTTTGTCGCATACGGTCATGGTAAACTCTGGGGCAGGCTGGGAGCACCAGCCACGGGCGACTTCTTTTTGTGTGCGAGCTGATCGCATGCGATCAGGGTAAGCCCTAGGCGAGCCACGAGCACCAGCCCACAGGAGACCTCCTCCGTGTGCGAGCTGATCTCATGCGAGTTTTCTTTTTGTGTTCTCTTGCTAAAATTGCTTCCCGCTCCTTCTCCTTCTCCGTCGCATACGGTCGGGGTGAGCCCCGGACGACTGGTTCTATTTATCTTACTATATGATGATATGGGTGGGGCTATATATAGCCCTTAGTTTGCTCTAGGTAGCCGCCACCTATATACAACACATAACCATGCCACCCGCTGCGCTCCATTGCCAACCGCCCACCCCTGGTCATCGTCGCCCATCCAATTCATCGTTGTTGTCTCCTCTTCCTTCCTCCTCCCCTTCTTCTTCTACTTCTTTCTCCTCCTCCTCTTGCTCCTCCCTCCTCCTCTTGCTTCCTTTTCTTCCTCCTCTTCCCCTCCTCTTCCCCCCTCGTTCTCTCTGAAATTGTAGCATTAGGCCATACTAGTCTAAATCTATATTTTGTGGATTCAGCCACCCCGATAGAATACACAGAAGGAGCTTTTGGCCAATAAGTCTAAATGCCCTTTCTGTGATTTCTACCGGGTTGGTCGAATGCACAGAAGGTGCATGCAGACTAGTATGGCCGAATGCTACAATTTTAGTGAGGACGAGGGGGAGGAAGAGGAGAGGAAAGTGGATGAGGAAGAAGGGGAAGAAAAAGGAGGGAGAAGGGAGGGGGAAGAAGAAGAATAAGGGGAGGAGGCCCTCTTCTGTGCATTATACCGGGGTGGCCAAATGCACAAAAGGTGCATTCGAGATGGTATGGCTGAGTGCTACGATTTTAGGGAGGACAAGGGGGGAAAGAGAGGAAGAAGGGGAAGAAAAAGGAGGAGGAGACAGAAATGATCGGTTGGATGCAGGGACAGAACCAGGATTTTATATTGGGAGGGGCCAAAGCATAATAACTTCATCTAAGGGGGGCCAAAGCATGAACAAAGAAAAATTTATAGACTAAAATCCCAACCTTTTGTTATATAACTTTTTAAAAATATAATTGAGGGGGGGCCATGGCCCCCCTTGGTCCATACATAGTGGGGGTGACGGGAGCTGCCTATAGACGGGAGCATTTCGGTCTTTCCATATCTCAAGTCATTTTCATTTCACTTCAGGGTTATGTTCAGTCTAGCTGGAAGCTACCTATAGTCATGGATGTAATCAATATAAATTTTAGTGATTAAAGGGCTGCCTAGAGCAAATCGAGAGCTGTATATAGCCCGCCCTTATGTTATACCTATCCTTGATGGTATGGCTGTACATTGTATTATATGCAGCCATCCGATCTAAACTTTACAAAGGGAAAGTGAAATGATTTTGCTCCAGCCGTCCGATCTAAACTTTACACCCACCAATGACATTGAATGGCACTAGGGAATGCTCTCAGCGGAGAGGAGTGCAATTCAATGGATGCCCATTTAATGGACGATGTGACATTCCACGATTGGTTTGTAAGAAGTCTTTACAAATCATTTGGGTACTAATAAGTGCAGCAAATCAATCGGAATTGGGTATTAATAAGTGCAGCAAAGCAATCGGCCAGCAAGAATGCTCTCAGTGAAGAGTAGTGCAATTCAACAGATGCTCATTTTTGTCTAGTCAGTTTATTCATTTTTGTTTTAATCAGCTTGTTTCATTTTATCTGGTCAGCTTGTACACCACCATGCCATATTATATGGATAAGTTGTACAAACCCAAAGGAAAAACACAAAGTGATTCATCTGCATTGTCTCTATCTTATTGCTAACGGTACATAATCAAACTTACAAACAACTCAAAATCGGATGTTACAACATAAACTAGTATCCTCCTGCGCCTAAGTAGCTAGGCCTGAAGTGAGAGCCCCTGAAAAGTAGCAACTGATAGCAATTCATCGAGCTATCCTGGTGATCCAATCCGCCACCCTATACCCGAACTTTGGCATCTTGCACCGAATTACAGTGAGAAAACCGCATCTGCAACCAAAATAATGCCATGAACATTGCGAACCACAATACCCGCGCCATCAGCCTTCGAGTAGATGATCATGAGAACCGTCAAAATTTAGTTTGAGACCCCCAAGATCAGGAGGTTCCCATTTAACACCCACCGGTCCTTACCGATGTATTCTGACGAAGATATGACAAGAACAACGCATTCGTGCTATCGAAAGCCTCCAATTCTGGACAAGCTCGGTGCCATTTTACCAACAGCGGTCCAACCTCCTCGCCAAATGCAGCACGGTTCCGTGATTTCCATATGTACCAAGCCACTATCAACATGAGAGGTGGTAGGAGGTTTGTCCTTCACTGTAATGTGCATGCTCCCCCAATACCTGAAGCCCCCAAATATTCAAAAGGTCCCCGTAATTCCGACATACTGGACGAGGAGCAAAGCAAGCGCCGTAGATGATGGTGCACCCCTGGACCAAAGTGAACCGAAGATTTGTGGAAGTTAAACCTTCTGACCTGACAACCGCCAATAACTTCGAAGCAAGGAGTGCCCAATGTCCGACCTCGCCATTAAATCAGGAAGTATTCAAGCTTAGGATTCTATTCTAGATCATCAAATACAACAGGATCATACTTCTGGAGTGTTGTAGAACCATATAAAGATCATTATGATGCAATGGGATAGCAGGAGACGACCGATCAGCAAACAAAAGACATGATACATTATTAATTACAAAATTTTCCTTTACTACATTCATTCTTTCCTCTATTTTACAAGAAACATTTACACTTGTTTAACATGCCAGGTACTGCTGGAGGCATTGTTTCAGTTTCTGAAAGGTCACAGGCTTAGATACAAACGAGTCCATACCGCTGGCAAGGCAGTCTGCTGAACTCTCCGCCAACGCATTTGCCGTCATCTGCAGCATAGTAAGAGATATTAGGTGTGATACTGATCCAACTGTCAGTGTTGCTAGGATGCATTTCAGTACAAAAAACGTAAGATACAGCAGGATGCATGAGAGAAGAAGAGCGCCGTATTCTTCAAAGACAAATCTTGGAATCCACCAAGGGGTTCCTTGAATCCACAAGGAAAATAAGCAAAACCCTAGAATCCACAAGGAAATAATAGAAAAATCTCTCTAAATTTTGTTAACATAATTAGGTCCCTAGTGAGGTCTTTTATAGGCTCACCACAAGCCCTAACCAAAACATAAAATATAGGAGAGAAAATAGAGTCCAGATACAACTAAAACTATGAAACCAGTGTAGGCTGATCAAAAGGCTTCAGGACCTGATCGATCGAATATTTCAGTTGATACTCCACCGAGTGACATCCTGAAAGGCACACATGCAGATATTGTGGAGGTCTTACACCGCAGGTTCTACTGGTGTTTTGTTGAATTGAAGTGTCGTAGTTTTTCCATTGTGGGGACCAAGTTGGTGTAGCCGAGTCCACTTGGGTGCACTCCTCTATAGAGACGTGGATTGAATTATTTATATAAATTTACATTATTTATGTCACGAATAAGACAAAATCACTCACCTTCGCTTGTTAATGTATATAGAGATGGGTCGGATCTTATGTATAGTCGGATCGGGTTCTATGTTGTAGATATATATTGGGCTTAGTTCCTTAATGAAGAGCAATTTCAATCTCTCCAAACCCTAGGCGTCATCTCCTAGCATGGTATTAGAGCTCTAGGGTTTCTCCTGCTGCGACGATAACGACGACGGTTGATCCTCCAGCATCGACACCTCCTCCGGTTCCCACACCTTCTTCGGCCTCCCCCTCCGGTCCCCGACCCCACCCCACCCCTCCCGGCCCCTTCTCCTCCTGTTCCCGCACCCCTCCCGGCCTCCTCCTCCAATCCTCGACCCCACCCGGCTCCACCCCGATCCCTCCTCCACCCCGACCCCACCCCAACCCCTCTCCTTCACCCCGACTCCCACCCTGACCCTTCACCCCGACCCCTCCTCACCCCAACCACGCTTGATCCTCCTCCATGGCGTCTGCTACCGTGTCTTCCTTTGTTGCAATCTTCCCGCCGCTGAAGGCTATCCCTTTTCAGTTGACCTCGACCAGCGACTGGTCAGACTGGTCGCTCATTGTCGAGGCCACCCTCTCTAGCCGTGATCTCTAGGGTCACATCACTGGTGAGGACCCACCTCCGACTGACTCTTCTGGCTCCTCAATTACCAGTAGCGATGCTGCCAACAGTTCGTCGCATTTTGCTGCTGTCTCCATAGTCGTCCTTACGTGGCATCGTTATGACCAGGCCATCTGGGCCATCTGCTAACTCTGTTGCTTGTCCACTCCTTACACCTATCGGTCGCCTTCCTACGGCAAGCGCGATATGGGAGTATCTCCGGGACCGATTCTTCCCACGCGGTGGTGCACACTAGCATCAACTTATTCATGACTCCCAGTCCGCTCGTCAGGGGAAGCATACGATTCATGACTTCTTCAGCTTGATGAGTGCCTACTGGCATGAGCTAGACTCTGATCCCTGAGTGGTGTGCTTGCCCGCGCTCCAGGAACTTCCAGCGCTACCTTGACGAGGGCCACCTCCATTAGTTCCTGACCGCGCTACGATCGGAATTCGCTCTCATTACTGCTTAGCTCCTTCACCGTGAGCCTTTCCCTCGGCTAGAGGATGCCCTACTAGCCTTGGTCGATGAGGAGACGCCTTCAGACTTAGGGTACTCGTCTTCCTCTAACTGTTCCAGGACCAGACAACGCTCTGGTCGTCAGCTTCCCTGACGGGCCTATCTTCTATCATTACTGCAAGGAGCCTGATCTTATGAAGCGTGAATGTCTCACATGTCCTCGCAACCCCCACTAGGGACAAAATGAGCGGGAATCACACTGAGCTCATGCTTCTCGTGACGACTGATGCGACGATCGAGGTGGACGGAGCTGTGGAAGAGGTCAGCCCTCTTTCCGCTACTTTAGTGGCACTGCAGCTGCTACTATAGCGACTCCGACATCTTCCGCCACTACCATTGCACCGTTTTTGCCTGAGCTGGACCGTCTTCAACGAATCGAGGAGCTCCTCCGACACCTTTCCACTGCCGACTCCTCGACTGCTCACGGCTTGTCTGCTACCTCTGATACTGTTGTCTCATGGATTTTCGATTCGGTTGCCTCCTGTCATCTCACTTGTGACTCCACTGTACTCACCGATTACACTCCTACCACCCACCTGGAAGTTCGCACTGCGGATGGGACTCTTGTACCTATACCGTAGGTGGGTCCATCACCACTACCTCATATCCCGCTGGTCGATAGCCCTACCCTTTGTCCATCATGCCCTTCTCCTAAACATTAACTTGATTTCTCTTATTTCTCTTTACGACTCTGCGTTGACCTTTACCTCTTCTGCTTGTGTTGTGCAGGATTCACGGATGGGTCAGAGGATTGGGCAGAGCCATAGAGCAAGACTTTACCAGCTGGACCATTTTCATGTTTCCCCTTTGCCTATTGCGTAAACCATGTCAGTTACTTCTGATGCCGACCTGTGGCACAAAAGGTCAGGTCATTTGTCTAGTGATCAACTTAAAAGCGTATTCCGTTCAGATGCTTTGGGTCATGCGTCCTCCCTCTCTATCTGTACAGGTTACAGATTGGCAAAGCACCTAATTCTTCTATTTTCTACTAAGGCTTCCGATCTGCCGCTCTTTTTGAGTTAGTGCATTATGATATATGGGGTCTTGCTCCTGTTGCCTCTCTCTCGGGTTTTATGAAGTATGATAGCTTTATAAACGACTACTGGAGATGCACCTGGGTTTATCTTATGCATCACCGGTCTGAGATCCCACATATTTATCAGATATTCACCACTATGCTTCATACCTAATTCGATCGGCACATCAAGACCTCTCGGTTTGACTGTGCCAATGAGTATCTCTCCTCTAAGATGTGTGAGATCCTTCAATGCAATGGCACTCTTCACCAACAGTCATGTCTCCATACCCATAAGCAGAACGGAGTCATCGAACGAAAGCATCGTCATGTTCTCGAGACAGCATGAGCTTTGCTTCTTTCTGCGTTTGTTCCACACTCCTAGTGGGCTGAAGCAGTTATAATTGTTGTTCACTTCATTAACATTACTCTATCCTTTGCTCTTTTTGGTGCTACTCCATATGAGTGTCTCTACTCTTGTTCTCCCAATTACTGTTTTCTTCGTACTGTCTGGTGTACGTGCTTTGTTCTCCTCTCTCCTCATGAGCATAACAAACTCTCTGTCAGGTCTGTTAAATGTGTTCACTTGGGTCTCAATCGAGAGCACAAAGGATATCAATGCTATGATCCCTTGGCTCACCGGATTCATGTCTCTCTTCATGTTTCATTTGTTGAGGATGTTCCGTTCTTCTCCACTGAATCACAAGTTCTCTTATCACGACATATATCTCCTTCACCACCACCACTCCTTTCCCTTCCATTATTTCTCCGTCTTCCCCCACTAGGCCCTCTTCGTCTCCATCCCTCTCTCCATCTCCCCCGCCTCCCTCACCCTAACCTATCATGCCCCCCTACCACCACCTCCTTCATCTCCCTCACCTCAACCAGCACCACCAGTCACGCGTGTCTATGTTCGTCGTTCTATAGTTACTCCTACCGCGACTGCCTCCACTGGTACTCCTTCGCCTGTAGCTACTCCCTCTTCTCCAGTCGTAAATCCTGGCCCTGTTCGGCGCTACCCTACGCGCAAACATCATCCTCCTAACAAATATGACTACTCTCCTGACAAGTTTGGCTACTCTGCTTTTACCTCTAGCTATTTTGCTAATGCCTCCTATTCTCCATCATACCAAGCCTTTCTTACTGCTCTCTACACCCACCAGGAGCCTCAGTCGTATCGTGAGGCACTATTGCATCCAGAGTGGCGACAGGCCATGACAGCAGAGCTTGAGGCCTTTCAGCGAAATCAAACTTGAGATCTGGTTCCTTGTCCCTCAAACGTGGTGCTTGTCAGTTGCAAATGGATCTTCAAAGTCAAGACTCAACCTGATAGTTCCATTAAGCGGCACAAGGCTCGCCTTGTTGATCGTAACTTCTCCTAGGCGTATGGGATTGACTACAAGGAGACGTTTGCTCCAGTTGCTTGGATGACCACAGTTCGCACCCTCTAAGCTGTGGTAGTTGCTTGAGGGTGGCCTCTCCATCAGATGGACATGACCAATGCCTTCTTACATGGTGATCTCTCAAAGAAAGTGTACATGGCTCCTCCTCCAAGCGTCTTTGCTCCTTCGGGGCATGTCTGTCATTTATGTTGGGCAATATATGGCTCAAGCAGGCCCCTCGTGCCTGGTTTGAGCGATTTCTCAGTGCAGTTATGGCCGCTGGGTTTGTAAGCGACACTTTGACTATGCCTTGTTCGCCCGCTACTCCAATCAGAGTCTTGCGTTTTGCGTCTGTATGTGGATAATATGATCATCACCGGGGACGATAGTGCTATCATAGTGTTCCTTCAGCGTCATCTCCAGAGTCAGTTCGAAATGAAGGATCTGGGCCCTCTTTGCTACTTTCTTGGCCTTGAGATTGCTCGGTCAGCTCGTGGATTATTGATCTCCCAGTAGAAGTACATCTCTGACATCCTTGCCGATGCTGCTATCACTAACTCTCGCACTGCTGACAGAGCCATAGAGCACAACTTGAAACTCCTCTCTACAGATGGTGAGCCTCTCTAGGACGTCTTCAGATACCAGAGGCTAGTTGGGATTCTAGTCTATCTCACTATGATTAGGCTAGACATTGCTTATATTGTTGGCATTGTAAGTCAATTTGTTCATGATCTGTTTACTATGCAGCGGTACTCAGGATAATCCGCTATCTCCGGGGCACCATCACTCGCTCTTTGCTTCTACCGTCCACTTCTACTCTAGTATTGCGCGCCTACTCTGATGCCGACTGGGTAGGGGACGTTGCTACTCGCTGTTTTACTACCGGCTACTGTGTGTTCCTTGGTGACTCCCTTATCTCTTGGCGCAATAAGAAATAGGAGTCCATTGCTCACTCCAGTACCGAAGCCAAATACAGGGCTATGACTTTCACCACCACAGAGATTGTCTGGCTTTGCCATCTTCTACTTGACCTAGGCGTCATAATATCCAAGCCCAAACCTCTCTTCTGTGATAACCGGAGTGCTATTCATATCGCTAGCAACCCAGTTTTCCACGAGCGGACGAAACATATAGAGGTTGACTGTCACTATGTTCACCAGGAGTTTCTCGCCCACACCATCTCCTTGCCATTCGTTTTCTCGACGGAACAAACTACTGACTTCCTCACGAAGTCTCTTACTATTGCTTGCTTTCGGCATTTTATCAGCAAACTCTCGGTACATGATCCACCATGAGTTTGAGGGGGAGTGTTAATGTATATAGAGATGGGTCGGGTCTTATATATAGTTGGGTCGGTTTCTATGTCGTATATATATATTGGGCTTAGTCTTTCAATGAAGAGCAATTGCATTCTCTCCCAAACCCTAGCCGTCATCTCCTAACATCGCTCGTCCAACTCAACTCTTCTTCGCTCGTCCAACTATACTCATCATTATCCCCTGACGCACCAACACCATTGTAACGAGGTCCAAATTGTGCCGGCATCCAATCTCTCTAAGTTCGTCCCGCTGGGTCCGTCTTGAATCTAAGACCATCTATTGATATTGAGCCCTCTCCTCTTCTGTGTCGATATCTGGAGCGTACTCAATATCATCATCTAGTTCTGAATGACCCCTGGTGGATGGAGTTTGGATTCGTCCCTTCTTATTCGGTGGCCTAGGGGTTCGAATCTGAACTCCTTCGTATTCCCTGCTCCTTAATAAAGTGTGCATAGCTATTTTAACCTCATTCGGGGCCTTCAAGCACTTTGCTACATTGGGAAGCGACCGGTGAGGTGTTACTTCAACTGTGTAACACCTCAAGTTCCGATCCATTTGTCACATTATCTACACTATGACTTCTCTTTCTTTGTGTCCAAAGGGAATCCTTATGCGGGAGAGTCTATGAGGCCATCTTTTAAAAAAAAAAATTGAAAAATTAATACAAAGTTTTTAAAAAAATTATAATTTATGAATACAAATTAATTTACAAGTTTTTTTTTATCTAATGACGAGATCCGACGAATTGGGTGGCGAGATCTGATGAATCCGGCGAGGTTTGACGACGTTTTCTGGTGAATCCAGCGAGCTCCAATGACAAAATCTGACGATTTCAGTGAAATCCAACGAGACGGTGTCGAATTCCGACAAAATTCAATGACTCCGACATCGGATTCCGACAATTCCGGCAAGCTCTGAGACTCCGAACCTCCGATGGTCGGACTGTGAGATCCGGCGAGGGTTCTGTCAAAATCCGATGAAAGTGGGTGGTTTCGAGCGAAACCAACCCACAATTTAAAGGTGCAGCTAGCCCACAGGTTTCACGAAATCCATGGGCTGGTTTCGGTCGAAATATCCGAAATGCCTTTCGAAACCGAAACTTCGGAGAAATAGTAACAGTTCGACGTTTCAAATCAGGTCGAAACTGAAATATTGCCGAAATTTCAGAATTTCAACCGAAATTTCAAACCATGATAAAGGGACATTATATATTGACGGTATTGACCTATTGGCCCTGTTAGGAGATGACGGCTAGGGTTTGGAGAGGAATAGAATCCATTCCATTAAGGGACTCAAGCCCAATATATGTACATGTATATCTATACAATCCGACCCAACTGTACAGTAAACCCGACCCGACTGTATGTACATTAACACTCCCCCTCAAACTCACGGTGGATCATGAACCGAGAGTTTGCCTAGAAAATGTCGGAAGCGAGCAATCGTCAGGGGCTTCGTCAGAAAATCAGCAGTCTGCTCCGATGAGGAAATGAAAGGCAGGGAGATGGTGTGGTCGATAAACGTCTGGCGAACATAATGACAATCAACTTCAATATGCTTTGTTCGCTCATGGAAGACCGGGTTGCTAGCAATCTGAATAGCACTCCGGTTGTCACAGAAGAGCGGGGTGGGCTCGGATATCACCACTCCCAAGTCGAGCAGAAGGCGGCGAAGCCAGACAATTTCGGCGGTGGTGGAAGCCACATAGCCCTGTATTCGGCTTCGGTGCTGGAGCGAGCAACAGACTCCTGCTTCTTGCTGCGCCACGAAATCAGTGAATCACCCAGAAACACACAGTAGCCTGTAGTCAATCGACGAGTGACTGCATCTCCTGCCCAATCTGCATCGGAGTAGGCACGCAGCACCAACGGAGAGGTGGAGGAAAACAGTAGTGAACGGGTGATGGTACCCCGGAGGTAGCGGATAATCCGAAGAACAGCTGCATAGTGTACTGATCGTGGAGCCTGAACAAACTGACTGACAATGCCAACAGCATGGGCAATGTCTGGCCGGGTCATGGTGAGATAGACGAGCATCCCAACCAGCCTCTGGTAGCGGGAGACATCCTGGAGCGGCTCACCGTCTGTAGCGAGAAGCTTCAAATTGAGCTCCATGGGTGTATCAGCAGTGCGCGTGTCAGTAAGAGCAGCATCAGCAAGGATGTCGGAGATGTACTTCTGCTGGGAGACCAACAGACCACGAGCTGACCGGGCAATCTCAAGGCCCAAAAAGTAGCAAAGAGCTCCTAGATCTTTCATCTCAAACTGACTCTGGAGGTGCCGCTGGAGAGAGGCAATGGTGGCACTGTCATCCCCAGTGATGATCATATCATCCACATAGAGGAGAAGAACTGCAATGCCCTGACTGGAGGAGCGAGTGAACAAGGCATAGTCGGAGTGACGCTCAACAAAACCGGCGGCCAGAACTGCACTGCGAAATCGCTCAAACCAGGCACGAGGGGCCTGCTTGAGCCCATAGATGGCTCGGCGCAACCGACACACGTGCCCTGGAGGAACTGAAGTGCCCGGAGGAGGAGCCATGTCGACTTCCTCGGAGAGATCACCGTGGAGAAACGCATTGGTGACATCCATCTGATGGAGAGGCCACCCTCGAGCAGCTGCCACAGCTAAGAGGGTGCGCACAGTAGTCATTCGAGCAACTGGAGCAAACGTCTCCTCGTAGTCAATCCCATACTCCTGAGAGAAGCCGTGAGCAACGAGGCGAGCCTTGTGCCGCTCAATGGATCCGTCAGGTCGAGTCTTGACCTTGAATATCCACTTGCAGCTAACAGGCACCACCCCGGAGGGACAAGGCACCAACTCCCAGGTCTGAGTCCGCTGAAAAGCCTCAAGCTCAACTGACATGGCCTGCCGCCACTCTGGATGTAACGCTGCTTCACGGTACGATTGGGGCTCCCGATGGGTGTGTATAGCAGTAAGAAAGGCCTGAAAGGATAGTGAATAGGAGACACTGGCAGAGTAGCCAGAAGAGTCAGGAGAGTCAGAAGGAAAAGCAGAGTAGCCAAACCTGTCAGGAGAGTAGTCATATCTGTCAGGAGGGTGATGTTCGCGCGCTAGGTAGCGCCGAACAGGAGCAGGATCCACGACCGGGGAGGAGGGGGCAGCAGCATCAGGCGAGGGAGTACCAGTGTGAACCGACTCTGGAGGGGGAGCTGCAGACCGACGTACATAGACACGAGTAATGGGTGGTGGTGGAGGTGGCGAGGGAGACTGAGGAGGTGGTGGTGGTGGTGGAGGTGGAGACTGAGGAGGTGGTGGTGGTGGTGGAGTAGGCGTGGATGGGGCAACAGAAACCGGGGGTAGAACAGGGATGTGGAGATGTGAGGAGGGCGAGGAGGATGACGCAGGAGGCAAGGAAAGATCCCGAGACTCGGGTGCAAAATACGGGACATCCTCAACAAAAGAGACGTGACGGGAGACACGGATCCGACGAGCTAAGGGATCATAGCAGCGATACCCCTTGTGCTCACGACTGAGCCCCAAGTGAACACACCTAACAGACCTTGCAGAAAGTTTGGTGCGCTCATGGGGAGGAAGAAGAACGAAGCACGTGCAGCCAAACGTGCGAAGAAGAGAGTAATCAGGTGGACTGGAGTGAAGGCGCTCGTAAGGGGTGGCACCGGACAGAGAAGACGACGGAGTGATATTGATGAGGTGGACAGCCGTCATGACAGCTTCAGCCCAGTAGGAGTGAGGAACAGACGCAGAGAGAAGCAAGGCTCGTGCAGTCTCAAGGACATGACGATGCTTGGGCTCGGCAACGCCGTTCTGCTCATGTATGTGGGGACAGGACTGCTGGTGAAGAGTGCCGTGAGACTGAAGAATCTCACGCATTTCAGAGGAGAGATACTCCTTGGCACAATCAGACCGAAAGGTCTTGATGCGCCGACCAAACTGGGTGTGTATCATAGTGGTGAATCTCCTAAAGATGTGAGGTACTTCAGATCGATGACGCATAAGATAAACCCAGGTGCACCTAGAATAGTCATCGATAAAGCACACATAATACATGTAACCCGATAGAGATGCAACAGGAGCAGGACCCCAAATGTCCGAATGGACTAAATCAAATAAAGCATCAGACTGGGAAGCACTAGCAGAAAAAGGAAGAGCTAGATGTTTTGCCAGTCTACAACCCGTACAAACAGAGGGGGGGAGAAAGACGCTCGACCCAAAGCGCCCGAACGGAATACGCTTTTGAGTCGATCACTCGATATATGACCTAACCTTCTGTGCCACAGGTCGGCATCAGAGGTGACAGACATGACAGACGCAACTGAAGACACATGGAGATGGTCCAACTGGTAGAGTCCTCCTGCCCTACGACCCAGCCCAATCCTCTAACCCGTCCGCGAATCCTGCACAACACAAACAAAGGGGGTGAAGGTGACAGTCAGGCCAGAGTCGCAAAGAGAACTGATAGAGATCAGATTAATATTAAGACGGGGGGCATGATGGACATGGGGTAGGGTCAGGCGACCAGAAGGGTCAGAGGTGGTAGTGATGGAGCCACATTGCGGAATAGGGACGAGAGTCCCATCCGCAGTGCGAACCTCCTGGTGGGTGGTAGTGGGAGAACAGTCCGTGAGGACAGTGGAGTCAAAGGTAAGGTGACAGGAGGCACCCGAATCGAAGATCCATGGAGCAGTAGTACCAGAGGTGGCAGACAAGCCGTGCGCAGTCGCGGAGCCGGTGGAGGCTAGGTGGCGAAGAAGGAGCTCCTCGAGGCGCTGAAGACGGTCCGGCTCAGGCGAAGAAGGTGCTGTGGTAGCAGTGGGGAGCGTCGAGGCCTCTACAGTAGCCGCTGTGCCACCAAAGTGGCGGAAGGAAGACGAACCACGTCCACGGCCCCGTCCACCTCGACCGCCGCGTCGATCGTCGCGAGAGGTCGAAGCCCAGCGGGGGACTCTCTCATCCGGACCCCAGCGGGGGTTGCGTGGAGGACGTGTAGGGCATTCGCGCTTCATGTGACCGGGCTCCTTGCAGTAGTGACAGAAGACAGCCTCATCGGAGAACCCGGCTGCCAGGACAGAGTCGGAGCTAGGAGCAAGTGGAGGAGGACGAGCGCCCTGAGTCTGAAGGCGGGTCTCCTCGTCGACCAAGGCGAGTAGAGCATCCTCGAGCAGAGGGAGCGGCTCACGATGCAGGAGCTGGGCAGCTATGAGAGCAAAGTCCGATCGAAGTGCTGCCAGGAACTGGTGCAGGTGGCCCTCGTCGAGGTAGCGCTGGAAATCCCGGGAGCGGGGGCAGGCACACCGCTCCGGGATCAGTGAGTCCAGCTCATGCTAGTAGGCACTCATCTGACTGAAGAAGTCCTGAATGGTGCGCTCCCCCTGACGGGCAGACTGCGAATCACAGATGAGCTGATGCCGGCGTGCGCCTCCGCGCGGGAGAAAACGGTCCCGGAGATACTCCCACATCACGCGCGCTGTCGGAAGGCGGCCGATGGGAGCAAGTAGCGGACGAGCAACCGAGTCCAGAAGGTACGCCCGGATGGCCTGATCGTGGCGGTGCCACGTAAGAGCAGCAACGGTGATGGCCGTGGTAGCAGTCGCTGCAGAAGACGCAGCACTGCTGGTGACAGAGAAGGAGCCGGAGTAGTCAGTGGGAGGAGGATCCTCGCCGGTGATGTGACCCCACAGATCACGACTGGAGAGGGCGGCCTCGACGGTGAGGGACCAGTCAGGCCAGTCGCTGGCCGAGGACAAGTAAAAGGCGACCGCCTTCAGCGGTGGAGAGATCGCAACGACGGACGGTACGGCTGGAGAAGCCATGGAGGAGGCTCAATAGATGGGGGAAATCGGGATGGGTGGTAGGGCTGAAGTGGGGGTTGGCGGGGGCTGTAGGGAGGGTCGGGAGGGGGTCGGGGGTGCTGTAGGTGGGCGGAGGGGGGGGGGGAGGGGGGCGGTGGGTGTAGAGGGGTGGAGGAGGGTGGTCGGGAGCAGTAGGTGGGCGGAGGAGGGGGGCAGGAGCTGTAGGGGGGGTCGGGAGGGGGTCGAGGGGGGCAGTAGGTGGGCGGAGGAGGGGGGCGGGGGCTATAGGTGAGCGGAGGAGGGGGGCGGGGGGTGTAGAGGGGTCGGGAGGGGATCGGGAGGGGGTCGGGGGTGCTGTAGGTGGGCGGAGGAGGGGGGCGGGGGCTGTAGGTGAGCGGAGGAGGGAGGCGGGGGGTGTAGAGGGGTCGAGAGGGGGTCGGGGGTTGGCGGGGTTGCTGAAGGTGGGCGGAGGAGGGGGGCGGGAGCTGTAGGGGGGGTCGGGAGGGAGTCGGGGGGGCAGTAGGTGGGCGGAGGAGGGGGGCGGAAGCTGTAGGTGGACGGAGGGTGCAGCCGACGGGAAGGAGCAGCCGGAGGAGGTGCAGCCGGAGGAGATGCAGCCGGAGGAGGAGGGAGGCCGGAGGAGGTGCAGCCGGAGGACCGTCGTCGTCGGGAGAACCCTAGAGCTCTGATACAATGTTAGGAGATGACGGCTAGGGTTTGGAGAGGAATAGAATCCATTCCATTAAGGGACTCAAGCCCAATATATGTACATGTATATCTATACAATCCGACCCGACTGTACAGTAAACCCGACCCGACTGTATGTACATTAACAGGCCCTAATGAGAAGTCATTGCTTTTTCCCAAAACCCTAGTCTCTCTCCCCCTCATAGGGTTACTGGTAACATGTATTTGACAATCTACGAATGATATGATTCTGGACATCTCATACGGTATAATTAATAGCCTAATCTTGGAATTCAAAGCATGACCTCCTTGCTAATGGATATTAAATTTTAACAACAACAAACTCAAGGTCATTGATGTTTAGAATGAGTGCAAAACAAAATGTTCGATAGACAAAAAGTCAGTAGAAAAGAAATGTACTTAATGATTTTTGCTGCATGACAGCAAGAAAATAACATGTTAATTGAGGGACTGAAATGATGTGACCAATTTGTTGGAAAACTTACTGCAATGATAGGAATCCTCTTTCTGCATTGCCCTAGATCTGAGCCACTTTGTGTAGAATCTGAACAGGGCATAGCATGATTAACTCCAGCCTCTACAGATTCATCCCAGTAACCATGTTCTTCAAAAGATCGAATCAATCTAGTGGCTTGCAGGCCGTCCATTATTGGCATGCAAACATCCTGCAGATGATGAAAGAGAGTTATCAGTGTACCGACTCTATCTAAGCTAAGATGATATGATACGGTCTAACAGAAAGGGTGGTTGTTTAATAAGGTTTATACAATGAACTTTAGAGCCCCATCGTATGGTACTATGATCATGGTACAATTTTAATTTTGTACTCAACCTTTTCAAAAGCCAAGTTTCACATACAGTTTATATGATAACCTATGATAAAGCCAATCACTTTACTATGATCTATCATAAAGCCAATCACTTCACAGCCAGTAATGTTATTGTCTCACACAAGGAAGCATTGGTTAGGTGTCAGCCTCTCCTGGATGACATATCTTGTCTTTCTCTAGTTCCAATGGCCTTAGTTTTCCAATTTTATAAAGATGCATACTTCACCGTGAACATGTCATAGATGTTCAGAAATATTTAAAATTTACTTTCTTGAACAAGAAAGTAGAAAAAAGCTGAGCTCACTATGCTAAAGGTGTCTGAATAAAGCTTTTCTTATACTTTATGGTCTTTATTCATGTCGTTGTTTACATTTTTCAACAATCTCATTTTTAACTGAGATATTTTTGGCATTATTTCATTTTCAGAAAAATAGCATTCTATCCATATCTTAACAAATTGCATTCAGATGAGAGTAACAAATGCATGATGGGTTACTAATTTGCATAAGAGGATTTTCTAGCATTTTGACTTTGAAAGGTAAGACATTATGTGGTTGTTTAGTTAAAATAGTCTAGCATTTGTTTGCAAGGTTCTCTCAATAATGACGTCACTTATAAGGGACCAGAACATATAAAATGCAGAAAAGACTTGGATGCCTAGTAATGGTTTGAAAAAATATGTTGAATTTACATATCACTAACATATGCATATCAAGCAAGGCAGACTGTTGCATGTGCGGTTTGCTTGTGCACGAGTTTTCTTGGCACTGCAACTTTTAAAGGACTGGAGTCCATGGTTCAAGAGTTCATCCGAATCTCAACTGAAGCGCCAAACTGGTTTGGATTTCGGCTGATCCGAACTGAAATAACCCAGAACCAGAAATATGACCTTGATAAAGATTCACTACACCGGTTCGGCTTGGTTTGGATCCGGTTCAGCTGAATCAGACTCGATTCAGTTGACTCAAACAGGATTCGGACCCGAATCAGACCCAAATTGGGTGAATCCGAAACCGAACAAACAAACTGAAAGAATGGTTTGCTTTCACCCAGTCGAAATAGAAACCAGATTCTCAAACCTTGTCATTCGTTACAGATGCTAACACTTTCTTGAAGTCTCCACTCAAAATTGACCCCTGTTAGGAACCATTAAATTTAAGAAATGCTGTGACTAGGATGCCTATGCATGTATCTTTTAAATTTTATTTAAGGATTGGGAAATGCTAGGTAGCCAACTATTTTGCCAACTTTTGGGTTGCCAACTTTACGTGGCATCCGCATAGGGCTCGTCCTATGGCCCCCACAAAAATGTTCCAAGCAATGAGGACCTGCCAGCACTCCACCTCACGTGGAGTTGGCAACAAAAGTTGGCAAACGAGTTGGCTATATAGCATTACTCTTAAGGATTAATGTACACACTCAGTGGAGTGAAACATCTTGTTTTATCTTCAAACGTGTGTCCTTTATCTTTGAACCTAAAGGTTCGATTATACTCAGAAAGTTACTGTATGGAACCTCAGTAGAGTATAATGATGAATTCAAACCTAAAATATATGAACACTAAATATATTAAAACAATGATACGAAGAGCTACATGGTTCAGAATACAAGGAAAACAACAATCCATGCCTAGAATCTACCGAAGGACAGAATGTAGACTAACCACAGTAATGCAAACAAACTTTTGCTACAAATATATTGAGCTGACATAGTCTGATCTTGCAACTTTCATGAAAAACATTAGTGCATTATAGGGTTACAATGTAATGAAAAAACTAGCAGCTACACCATGTAAACGTTAACTTATATCAAAAGATAAATGTTCCCACAAATGTAATGTTTCATATTTGGAATATTACCATTAGAATAAGATCATAATGAGAACACTGAACTGCACGAATTGCTTCTAATCCATTATTCACAACATCTATGGCGTGACCCAACTGCTTCATCATTGACTGTGCCACCATTACATTGATCTTGTTATCTTCTACAAGAAGGATTTTGGGTTGCAAGTTGATTTTGGATAATTCAGAAGTGCCATTTGATGTGCTCTGGCAGTTCATATTTCCTTTCTTGTGACTTTGGCTTTGATATGTATTGAACTCACTACTCTCATCCATGTTAGCTACCTCTGTAAACTTTGTCGTGCAATGTTTTGAACTTGTAGCACTTTGGGATCTGCTGGAATCCATACTGAAACTGTTAAGTGTATTCATAAGATAACAAGCTGTATCATCTCTTTCTTTTGCGGTATCGGTGTCATTAACATCATGTTCCATGCTGCGCTGAGGGTCTTCAAGTACAGTAAATTTATCTGTGGCATCCGAAATTGAAGAAACACTCTCAACTGAGGGCTCCTCCTTTGATATGAAATCATTAGAAGAGAATAGTTCAGATTCGTCCGAAAATACATTTGGCGTATTCAAGACATTAATCATGTTATTGCCAAACAGTTTCGTTTTGCGAACTATAGGACCACCAGATGAGAATAGAGTACCCAGCGTTCGGGGCTTAAAGAGAAATGACCCATTACTTTCTTCAGTACTGACATCAGCTTTAACTTCGTCATCAGAAATGACTGAGACTTCATCTGAATCATCACCATACTCCTGCTTTGAAGGAACCTTACAAGGCAACACAAATGTGAACGTTGATCCCCGATGCTCTTGGCTTGTCACAGTAAGATGACCACCCATAAGCTCCACCTAACTCAAATGTATTCCACAAAGTTAGTGAACCCTTTTAAGTAAATCACTGATAGTGTTGGGATGACAGGGACCATAGAGCCATGCTTATATTCACATGACGAGAAATAACAAGCGCAAGATAATAACAACTGTATTTCATGATATCACAGATTTAACACATTATTTGAAAATTTCCCAGATAGAGTGCAGCTTTTTTATTTATATAGCGCACAGTTCAATTTAACTAACTAGGATTCCTGAGATCATGATAAATTTAGGTCTTACACTTGAAAGCTCGGTTAGATGGTTATGAGAAAAAGAAATAGCATTCCACTTATTTAGAAATGGAATATCCTATAATAATGTTAATTGGAATCCAGTTCTAGTATAATTTGGATGAGTGTAGTAAGCAGAAATAGGAGTTCCTGTATTATATAACGTAAAGTAACAAAAACTTCATGATGCGTATATATGAACCCAAGGATTCTTTTCCCTCCCTATGCATGATATGCAGATTAGGTTCATGAGTAAACAAGCTATACAAAATCAACCAGCACAAAGATGATGTTGATCAATATACAATAGCAATAGTTGGTGATTACATAGGAGGGGGGGGAGGGGGGGGAGGGGGGAGAGAGATGGGAATTATGAGGTGTAGGAGCAAGTGCAGGATTTGGAACCTATCCCTAGATTGAAAATCCTAGCTACTAAGGGTGTGAACAAATTTTGTACATGTGCTCCACATCCGACAATAACTTAGGCTGTGCAAGTTTTGCTTGCAAAATTTATCCCCTTAAGTTATCAGTCATTCAGTCCTTTATTATGTGTTAAAGGTACATAGATATGTGTCTCTTGTATTGTCATGCATATACATCCCTGTATATCTATATTACTTACATAATACTCATGATGAGAGTTCTTTGGCCTACTGCAAAATGGATTAATTGTAGCTTACTGCATCTTAACCAACTTGGAGCCCTCAAGTTTCTTAAGATCAGAGCTGGCCGGTTTTGTGCTCGGGATCTTTGCAGGAAGACTTCGGAAGAATTTTATGGGAAATCTATCCTTGTCTATCCCCACCGTAACACTGTTAGATGTGATCATGGATGTGACAAACCCTAGAGGAAGAGAAGAAAAGAGAGAGAGAAGGAGAGCTAGGGTTTGGGGAGAGAAAGAGGAATTGATTCTCTCATTAAGCCAATGGCCTATATAAGGTGAATACATGTGAGTCATATATACCCTAAGTGTATGTATATACACTAATACATCTTAACACCCCCCCTCAAACTCAGGGTGGATCATGCACCAAGAGTTTGGCAATCAAAGACCGAAAACGTGGTGTAGGATGTGACTTCGTGAAGAAGTCTGCAATCTGCTCTGCTGAGGGAATGAAAGGTAGTGCGATTGTCATGGCCTCATACTCCTGTCGGACGAAGTGACAGTCAATCTCGATGTGCTTTGTCCTTTCATGAAAAACCGGGTTGCTAGCAATCTGAATAGCACTCCGATTATCACAGTGAAGTGGAGTAGGCTCGGAGAAAGCAACACCGAGATCACTGAGGAGACGTCGAAGGTGAACTATCTCCTTAGTCGTGGAGGCCATGGCCCTGTACTCAGCCTCAGTGCTAGAGAGAGACACCACTTTCTGCTTCTTGCTGCGCCAGGATATCAAAGAGTCGCCGAGAAACAAACAGTAACCAGTGGTGGAGCGGCGTGTAGTCGGATCTCCAGCCCAGTCTGCATCTGAGTAGGCTCGAAGTCTGAGAGAGGAGGACGACGACAGAAACAAAGAGCGAGTAACTGTCCCTCTGAGGTACCGGAGGATCCGAAGAAGAGCACCGTAGTGAACTGAGTGTGGAGCTGCAACAAATTGACTGACAATGCTGACAGCGTGTGCAATATCAGGCCGAGTGATGCAGAGATAGACAAGCTGTCCCACAATCTGCCTGTACCGAGTGGGATCTGAAAGAGGAACTCCATCTGTAGGACATAGCTTCGAGTGAAGCTCAAGAGGGGTGTCTACTGTGCGGTTATCTGTGAGGGCAGCACGACTAAGGATGTCTGAAAGGTACTTCTGCTGAGAGAGCAGAATGCCATCTTTACTGTATGCTACCTCCAGACCAAGAAAATAGCGAAGCATGCCCAAGTCCTTCATCTGAAATTGGTTTCTCAAGTGCTGCTGAAGACTAGCAATCGCAGCAGAGTCATCTCCAGTGATGATCATGTTGTCCACGTATAACAGTAGAATCGCCCGGCCTTGCGGGGACGACCTGACAAACAGAGAATGATCCTGACTGCTCTCTGAATAACCAAGTTCCCGGACAGCACGGCGGAACCGCTCAAACCAGGCACGAGGAGCTTGCTTGAGCCCATAAATGGCCCGACGAAGACGACACACGTGCTGAGAAGGAACACGGAGACCAGGAGGAGGATCCATGTAGACAGTCTCAGACAGGTCACCGTGGAGAAAGGCATTTTTCACGTCCATCTGAAGAAGGGCCCATCGATGAACTGCTGCAACTGCCAAAAGAGTGCGAACGGTGGTCATCTGAGCCACCGGAGCAAAGGTCTCCTCGTAGTCAACGCCATACTCTTGAGTAAATCCACGAGCCACTACCCGAGCCTTGTGACGCTCAATGGATCCATCAGGACGGTGCTTGACCTTATAAATCCACTTGCAGCTGACAGGCTTAACTCCAGAGGGCAGAGGGACAACATCCCAGGTATGTGTCTGCTGAAAGGCCTGAAACTCCTCATCCATAGCCTGACGCCACTGAGGAAGCTGAACTGCCTCAAAGTAGGATCGGGGCTCCTGATCTGCGTGCACAGCAGTAAGAAAGGCAGTAAACTGAGGCGAGTAACTGCTTACAGAGGCAAAGCCAAAACGATCAGGAGGGCCAGTGTCGTGGCTAAAACGGTCAGGCGGGTGACGCTGGCGCGAAGGGTAGCGAGGCAGGCCGGGATCCACGACTGGCAACGACGGAGCAGGCACAGGAGGCGAAAGACTAGGAGTGACCTCCACAGCAGGAGAGCCGGCATCCGCTGAGAAGGAAGGACACGGAGACACAGGGGTAGGCCGGCGAGAGTAGACCTGAGGAAATGGAGAGACAACCCGGGGAGGAGAGAGAGGCACGGGCCGAGAGGAGGAAGCCTCGGAGGAGTCCCCTGGGAACGCTGGAGGAACACCTGACAAAGGATCCCGTGGTGCCGAGGGAGCTGGAGGTGGGGAAGGGGCCGACGGAGTCGGGGGAACTAGAGAGGCCGACGAGGGAGGCACAGATGTCGATGATGGAGGAGAAGAGACCTCGAGGAAGGTGAGATCCTGAGCTTCAGGAGAGTAGTAGGGCGTATCCTCGACAAAGGAGACGTGTCGAGAAATACGCATGCGACGAGCAACAGGGTCATAGCAGCGGTACCCCTTGTGCTCAGGGCTGATCCCAAGAAGAATGCACTTAGCGGCCTGAGCAGACAGCTTTGTGCGCTCATGGAGAGGAAGAAGAACAAAACAAGTGCACCCAAAAATGCGAAGAGGGTTGTAGTCAGGAGTGGTAGAAAGGAGACGCTCATGAGGAGATAAGTCGTCCGGAAGAACTGACGAAGGAGTGATGTTAATGAGCTGGACTGAGGTGAGGAGAGCCTCAGCCCAGAAGCGCCGAGGAACAGAACCAGAAAGAAGGAGAGCACGAGTAGTAGCAAGAATATGGCGATGCTTGCGCTCAGCAACACCATTCTGCTCATGGATGTGAGGACACGAGTGCTGGAAAATAGTCCCATGGGACTGAATAAGGCCGCGCATAGCGATGGATAGATACTCAAGGGCACAATCAGATCGAAAGATCTTGATGTGCCGACTAAACTGCGTGTGAATCATGGAGGTGAAGTCCTTATAAACTTGGAGGATATCCGATCGATGGCGAAGAAGGTAGACCCACGTGTAACGACTGTAATCATCCACAAACGAGACATAATAGAAATATCCAGTCATAGAGGGGAGAGGAGAGGGGCCCCAGATATCAGAGTGAACAAGATCAAATGGAGCAGAGCTCTGAGAAGTACTTGATGAAAAAGGAAGGGCAGCAGCTTTTGCGAGCTTGCAGCCAGTACAAGTAGATAAAGATGAAAAAGGACCACGACCTAGAGCTCCAGAATGGAGTAATCTCTTAAGTCGCGGTTCCGACACATGACCTAGTCTCCTATGCCACAGATCGGCATTAGGAGAGACAACTCCACAAAACCCAGATGATGACGGATCCAAAGAGTGAAGAAACTCCATCTGGTAGAGCCCGCCTGCCCTACGACCTGCTCCAATCGGTCGGCCAGTACGCAGATCCTGCACAGAACAAGCGGAAGGGGTAAATGTCACAGAGCAGCCAGAGTCACACAAAGCACTAACAGAAATCAGGTGCATGTGAAGTGTGGGAGCATGGAGCACAGAGGGTAAGGAGAGATTGCAAGCAGGGGCGGAGGCTGAAGTAATGGATCCAGACTGTGAGATGGCTAAGCGAGAACCATCTGCAGTGTGGATCGGTGGCAGGTGTGGCGCAGGCTGACAAGCAGTGAGCAAGGAGGCATCCGGAGTCATGTGGTGTGAGGCGCCCGAATCCAGTATCCAAACAGTGGGACTACCAGAAGAGGCAGAGAAGGCTGAGGCACTGGAAGGTCCAGGAGTAGCGGCAGACTGCTGAGAAAGTCTAAGCTGAGCTAGTTCCTCACGAATAGACTGTAGATCGCTAGCTGTGACAGAAGAGGCAGCAGCAGCAGTAGGAACAGGGCGACCACGACCTCGAGCTCGTCCTCGACCTCGATCTCTGTAGGTAGGATGCTTCTCTGGATGAAGGGAGAAGCAAGTGTCCACGAAGTGGCCCGGTGTCTGACAGTGAGTGCAAAACGGTCTACCATGGGAGGCAGTAGCTGGTGGGCCTGAGACCGGCGGCGGAGCAGCAGCAAGAACACCCTGAAGACCGGATGGAAGAGGTAAGGCCCTGGAGGCAAGAGTACGCAGACGAGTCTCTTCAGCGACCAGCTCAGCCACAGCCTCATCAAGACAAGGAAGGCTGTCCCGATGAAGAAGCTGACCTGCCAGAGCACTGAACTCTGGTCGTAGGGCAGCAAATAGCTGATAGAGCTGAAGGCGCTCCCGGTAGATCTGATACTCGACAGCACGGGATGGGTCAGGAACGGAAGCAAGATCCTGAAGATCACGCCAATAGGAGCGCATTTGACAGTAAAACTGTTGGACAGTCAACTCTCCCTGCTGTGCCGACTGGGCCTGTGTAAGAAGCTGATACTCACGTGCTCCACTCTTCTCAACAAAGCGAGCAGTGAGATGACCCCAAATCGCTGCAGAGGTGGCAAGCCCAACCATGTCCCGGCGAAGAGAACGATCCACAGACGCAACAAGGTAGGCCTTGATGCGCTGATCGCGAAGGCGCCAGGGACCGTATTCCGCATCTGAGGCAGAAAACGTAGAAGATCCATCAAGATGTCCGCGAAGATTGCGACCCTCAAGGGTGGATTCCACCGTGGCTGACCATGCCGGCCAATCGGAGGCCTCTTGGAGAAGAAAATCGGTGGCGAGCGGGAGGAAATCCCGTGGAATCTCATAGGGCATCACCGGATGAGACGGCGGAGTCGTCATCGAAGAAGTCGAGGACATGCTCCCGGCTCAAATCAAGGATGCTGCGAACAGCTGATCGGAGAAGAGGAGACGCGCGGAGAGGTGTGCGGGGCGCAGATCGCAAGCGGAGGGCACAGGGCAGGAGCGGAGCGCTCGCGTGGGGCTCGCGCGGGGCAGATCGCAGAAGGGGCTCGCGCGGGGCAGATCGCAGAAGGGGCTCGCGCGGGGCAGATCGCAGAAGGGGCTCACGCGGGGCAGATCGCAGAAGGGGCTCGCGCGGGGCAGATCGCAGAGGAGACACGCGGAGCGCGCAAGTGGGGCTCGCGCGGGGCAGATCGCGAACGGGGAGCGCTCGCGATCGGGCAGATCGCGAACGGACAGGCGCGCGGGACACTGGGCAGGAGCGGAGCGCACACGCGGGCACGGGACAGGCGCGCGGAGCACGGATCTCGAGCGGGTCAGGCGGGGAACGCGGGGAAGGCTGGAGCGGGAGCAGATCGCAAGATCTGATCGCGGGTCTGATCGCGGGGAAGATCTGGATCTGATCGCGAGGAGACAAGGGAGCCGTGGACGACGCCGGCGATCAACCTTGCTCTGATACCATGTGACAAACCCTAGAGGAAGAGAAGAAAAGAGAGAGAGAAGGAGAGCTAGGGTTTGGGGAGAGAAAGAGGAATTGATTCTCTCATTAAGCCAATGGCCTATATAAGGTGAATACATGTGAGTCATATATACCCTAAGTGTATGTATATACACTAATACATCTTAACAATGGATTTGTGGTCTCTGCTGGGATATCCCCACAAAATCTGTACATGTGCTCCGCCATTAACTCAGGGTGTGTAAGTTTTGCTTGCAAAATTAGCTAACCCAAACGCCACACCCCAGCCACGTGACAATGCTACCTCAAGGAGCATGCCATAAATAGCTAAAAAAGTAAACCACACCCCAAGATCCTTGGTTTCTCGTACTACACCTAAGCTGACCACACAATTTTGCTTCCTTTGCTCCTATGCCTTTTGTTAACAAACCGAGAGTGTTAGGAAATTGTGTAAGTTCTTCAGCCTGTTTCTTGGTGCTTTCGTCGCAATCCTCAGGATACGGGACTCTAGGACTACATACCGCTAATGTCTAATGCCTCAATGTTGGCTTACATAACGCCAATGACGAATAGTAAAAGACTTTATACCACAAAGAATTCTCATTTGCTTATCACGGGACATGTGTTTATCAACACTATTTGACCCGAGAAACCAATCACCTTTCGTATGTTCGATATGCTCCACAACTTCCTATGGATTTGGCTTTTGTTAGTTAGCTACTTAGCTTACAACTTCAAGTAGCATTGCCTAGTTTCCTCTTCTAGGGATCCTCATACAACTTAGATCACACGAATCATTAAGTTAGGAGAACCTAGAGCATCTTCATGTACATTCCTCTTCAGTTTTTGTTTCACAGTTCTATACCTATCATGTTAAGATTTTGTCATCATCTCAATCATGGAACCAAATGTACCAATCCACAAGAGAGAAAGAGAGAGAGAGAGAGAGAGAGAGAGAGAGAGAGAGAGAGAGAGAGAGAGAGAGAGATAGAGAGAGGGGCCAATCAGCTCTTGATCTAGGAAGCACTGACACTTCTCTAGAGGATCCGTAGCCGTGTCAGACATGTGTCGGACACGGACACGGCCCGGAAACGACTCGGATATGTCCCACATGCCCCGGAAATATCGGGTTTTTTTTTCTTGGGTCTAGACACGACCTAAACATGGCCCGACATGGTGGTTAACCATCAATTGGGTTTAAATAAGTCATCAGGTCTCGGAGTTCCTCTCTGCAACTCTCTAGCTCTAAGGTTTTTCAACCCCTCTTCACGTTCCTCAAGTACTCTCTCTCTCTCTCTCTCTCTCTATATATATATATATATATATATATATATATATATATATATATATAGAGAGAGAGAGAGAGAGAGAGAGAGCGAGAGAATACGGGGTATGAGCTGACAGCCTATTTGCTCAAATGAGCTGTCAGCGGTAACCGTCCGATTTTCTTGATCAGACCGTCCAAACCAAAAAAAAAAAGAAACAACTGTGTTAACAGCTGTTACAGCTGTTAACACAGCTGTCCGTAGCTCTCTCTCTCTCTCTCTCTCTCTCTCTCTCTCTCTCTCTCGAGCAGCAGCAGCAGTGGCGCCACCACCCCGTCCGGCTGCAGCTCCGGCACCCTTCCTCCGGCCCCGGCTTCGGCTCCGTCAGCACCCCGTCCGGCTCCGGCACCACCCCGTACGGCAGCACCCTCCTCCGGCCCCGGCTCCGGCACCCTTCCTCCGGCCCCGGCTCCGGCTCCGTCACCACCCCGTCCGGCAGCACCCTCCGGCTCCGGCTCCAGCAGCAGCAGCAGCCCGTCCGATTGCAGCTGCCGGACGGGGTGCTGCTGCTGCTGGAGCCGGAGCCGGAGGGTGCTGCCGGAGCCGGAGCCGGAGCCGGAGGGTGCTGCCGGACGGGGCCGCAGCCGGACGGGGTGGTGGCTGCTCGAGAACCGGAGCCGGACGGGCGGCAGCAGGACGGAGCCGGGGCCGGAGGAAGGGTGGTGACGGAGCCGGACGGGCCGGAGGAAGGGTGGTGACGGAGCCGGGGCCGGAGGAAGGGGCCGGAGAAAGGGTGGTGACGGAGCCGGACGGGCCGCAGCCGGACGGAGCCGGAGCCGGAGGGTGCTGCTGCTCGAGAGAGCGAGCGAGAGAGAGAGAGAGAGAGCACTACGGACAGCTGTGTTAACAGCTGTAACAGCTGTTAACACAGTTGTTTGTTTGTTTTTTTTTTGGTTTGGACGGTCTGATCAAGGCAATCGGACGGTTACCGCTGACAGCTCATTTGAGCAAATAGGCTGTCAGCTCATACCCCGTATTCTCTCTCTCTCTCTCTCTCTCTCTCTCTCTATATATATATATATATATATATATATATATATATATATATATATATATATATATATATATATATATATATATATATATATATATATATATATATATATATATATAGGGGCATGCTATAATGCGGCATGCGGTAAGTGCGGCACCGCATCGTTATTAGAGAGTTTTGTGTTTGTCCTTATATTAATAAGTTTGTCCTTATTATTAATAAGTGTTTTCTTTGAGGACTTTATTGTAAACCTGATATTTAATAAGTTATAAAAGGAGTTGGGGTTAATAACCCTAACTCATGCGTTTCGTTCTCTTCATGGTATCAGAGCCCCTGTCGCTCGTCCCGACCGCCTGCCGCTCGCCCCGGCGCCACCTCGAGCCACCCCGAGCCACCCCGGCAGTTCCCGACCGCCTACCGCTCGCCCCGGAGCCACCCCGAGCCACCTCTGCAGTTCCCGGCCGCCTCCTGCTCGCCCCGACGCCACCTCGAGCCACCCCGAGCCATCTCTGGAGTTCCCGGCCGCCTCCCGCTCGCCCCGACGCCACCCCTAGGCCACCCTGCTCCACCCCAGAGCCTCCCGCTCCCCTGTGCGACCCCTGCCACCCCTTCTGCTCACCACCGCGCCACCCCAGCGCCCTTCTGTGCCTCCCATGCGCCACCCCGCGCCATCCCAGCGCCTCCCACTCCCTTGCGCCACCCCCGCCACCCCTTCTGCTCACCCCTGCGCCACACCAGCCTACCCTGCGCCCCTCTGCACCCCCGCGCCCCTCTGCCGCCTCTCCCGCGCCCATCTGCAGCCTTTCCTGCGCCGTCTGTTGCTGCTGTCATTAATGGGCATCCTCGTTGTTGCTTCTGCTGCTTGACGATGCTTGATCGGTTGTCCGATACCTTCCTTTGATTGGTTTAATCTCTCTTGCTATGTTTTTTTTTTGGGGGGTAGTGATTCCGTTTCTTTTTCGTCTACACGGATACTGTTCCTTTTCTTCCACATGCCCTATCCTTTCCTGAATTTGTGAAGGGTTTCTCCGTTCTCTTCTCGGTTCTTTCTCATCCCTCCCCATGGATTCCAAGGTCGCCCCACTTGTTGGCTCTCACGACGGTTTTGCCCGTCGCATTACCACAGTTCTCTTGGACAACAAGAATTTTCTTTCCTGGTCCAACTCTGTTCGTGTCTATCTTGCCGGCCGAGATAAGCTTGCATGGCTTACTGGTGTCTCGAAACCTACAGAGGCAGCCGAGGTGTTAAAGTGGACCGCAGAAAACTTTCAGATCCTTGGTTGGCTTCAATGCTCGATGGATCCCAAAATCTATGAGCAGTTCATGCGGTATGATTCCGTTTCTGGTTTATGGTCTACTCTCCAAAGAACTTATGGACACACTCGGGTTGATGCTCGGATCTATACTATCTATCGGAAAATCACTGCCGCTACTCAGGGCGATCGTTCTGTTTAAGAGTATTTCTCTTTTCTTCAAAGTCTTTTTCTCGAGCTGTCTGATTTAGAGCCACTGAGTGCGTTCCAGGACCCGACTGATGCTGCACTTGCTCGGCGACGACAGGAGAAAAGGTAGACGTATCAGTTTCTGATGGGCCTTCGACCCGAGTTTGAGGCTATCCGTGTTCACATTATTGGGATGTCCCCTCTCCCTGATCTTCTTGACGCCTTCTCTCTTATTGCTGATCAGGAGCGTCGTCTTCGTCTCACTAGTGCTCCGCGGGTGCTTGTTTCTCCTTCCGGTGATCTTCCGACTGAGCAGATGGCCCTTGCTTCTGGTTCCCATCCTCCGCTCTCGTACGCTCGTGGTCGCGGAGGTCGCTCTCTGTCTGGTGGGCGTGGTCTCCCTGGTGGTCGTGGCATTACCGGTCCTCCAGGTCATTGTACCTATTGTGGCAAGCAATTTCATGATCGCTCCAGATGCTTCCAGCTGTACCCACATCTGCGTATTACCCCTCCACCTGCTTCTCGTTCACCGACTGTGGCTGCTGCTGACATCTCCAGTTCGTCGACATCTCCTTCTCCGCCTCCTGGTGTTTCGAATTTGAGCCAGATAGTCTCCCAGGTGCAGCAACTGATGAATCAACTTCAGCATCTGTCTTCTCAGCCCTCAGCATCCACTGCTTCCTCCTCAGATACTTCGTTCGCTTTCCAAGCATCAGGCGTTGATCCCAGTTCTTCACCCTGGGTGATCGACTCTGGTGCCACTAACCACATGACTGGTGAGCTTGGTCTTCTTTCGCATATTGAGCCTTATTGTCAGCGAAATGTGCACCTTGCTGATGGGTCAGTTACACCGATCCTCAGCAAGGGTACTGTTCCTCTTTCTTTTGTTGTTAGTCTTGATTCTGTTCTGTATGTTCCTAAACTGTCCCTTAATTTGTTATCTGTTAGTCGTTTGACTCATTCTTTACATTGTTCTGTGATCTTCTTTCCTGGTGGATGTGTTTTTCAGGACCTGACTTCGAGGAGGACTTTTGGCACGGGCCGTGAGAATGATGGGTTGTACTTGCTGGACCGACCGCTTGTTCCTCCTGCTGCTGCTGCTCTACCTGTTACCTCTACTGCTTCTCCTGCTCACTTATCTCCCTCCCCGACTGGTGCTCTGTGGCACGCTCGATTTGGTCATGCTAGTCCCCTCACTGTGGCTTCTGTCTGTCCTGAGTCCTCATTTAGTTCTTCTTTTCGTTGTGATGTGTGCGAACTTTGTAAACACACACGTAGTTCTTATTCTCCCTCTCTTAGTCGGTCATCTTCTGCTTTTGAGTTAGTTCACTCTGATGTCTGGGGCCCGTCTCCTGTGACAGCTTATGATGGTTTTTGTTACTATGTAAAATTTATTGATGATTGTTCTCGTTGCTGTTGGGTTTATCTTCTGAAGCGCAAGTCTGATGTGTTTACTATGTATTGTCACTTTTCTGCAATGGTTCAAACTCAGTATGGGGCTCGCATACGTGTTCTTCGCTTTGACAATGGTGGTGAATATACGTCTTGTTCTTTTACTTCTTATCTTGCAGCACAGGGTACTATGCATCAGTTTTCATGTCCTTATACACCTGAGCAAAATGGTGTGGCGGAGCGAAAGAATCGTCATCTATTGAATATTGTCCGCTGCATTCTTCGCGGGATGTCAGTTCCTAAGTCTTTCTGGAGTTCTACTCTCCTTACTGCTGCCTATTTGATCAACCGGACTCCATCGCGTTCTCTTACTGGTAAAACTCCATTTCATATACTTCATCCTACCTTGCCCCTTTTTCCTATTCCTCTGCGTGTTTTTGGCTGTGTGTGTTTTGTCCAAGATCGCCGTCCTTCCCTGACTAAACTTGATGACAAGTCTATTCGATGTGTCTTTCTTGGTTACTCCTCTGGGGTCAAAGGGTATCGCTGTTTTGACCCCAAATCATGTCGGGTTTACCATTCTATGGATGTGGCTTTTCATGAGGATGAGTCCTTTCAGGTTCAGCCTTCACCGTTGTCTGCCCCTGTGTCATCTACGGCTGCTCAGTCTATGCCTGTTTTTCCTACCACCGGTATATTGCCTCCGAGCCCGTCTATTACGCAGACATATCACAGGCGGTCGCACCAGACTCCGGTTGTCCCGCCTTTCCCTCTCACTGTGCGCCTCCTCCGACGTCAGGTATACCTCCTTCTTCCTCTCTCCCTCCTGCTTCTTCTGATAACGTGCCCATTGCTATTCGCAAGGGTAAACGTATTTGTGTTACTGATCATCCTTTGGCGAGTGTTGTCTCTTATCAGGGCCTTTCCCATGCTTATCTAACTGCCACAGACTCTATTTGCATTCCTTGTTCTACTATTGAGGCTCTACGTGATCTTGAGTGGGTCAAAGCTATGGATGCTGAAATGTCTGCCCAGCGCCAGAATGGAACTTGGGCTTTGGTTCCTCTTCCCCCTGGGAAGCGTACTGTGGGGTGCAAGTGGGTTTACACTGTCAAGTATCGTGCGGATGGTTCTCTTGAACATTACAAAGCCAGGCTTGTTGCTCGTGGTTTTACTCAGACTGCTGATGAGTTTGGCACTACCTTTGCTCCTGTTGCCAAGTTGACCAGTGTTCATTTACTGCTTTCCCTTGCTGCTAGCCACTCTTGGCCTCTTCATCAGCTTGATATCAAGAACGCTTTTCTGTATGGTCATCTCGCTGAGGAGATATATATGGACCCTCTTCCAGGGTACCGTCTTCAGGGGGAATATTCGGGACGAGTGTGTTGCTTAATCAAGTCACTTTACGGCTTGAAGCAGTCTCCCAGGGCTTGGTTTGAGCGCTTTAGTACTGTGATTCTTCGTATCGGCTTCACTCGATGTTATGCTGATCCAACCTGTTTTATTAAGATCACTGTAGAGGGCCGACGTGTTAGTGTTCTGGTCTACGTTGATGATATTATTCTTACAAGGGATGATGCAGCTGGGATCACTGCCATCAAGAATACTCTTCAGGTTGCCTTCGAAGTAAAGGACCTTGGTCCTCTTCGTTACTTTCTGGGGATTGAGATAGCTCGCTCTCGCCAGGGTATCTCTATCTCTCAGCGGAAGTATACACTTGATCTTTTACATGATACTGGTCTTCTTGGGTGTCGACCGGCTCGTACACTGATGGATGCTAATCATCGTCTTCATGCAGAATCCGGCTTTCTTCTATCTGATCCCAGTTCCTATTAGCGTCTTGTTGGTCGTTTGATTTATCTAACTCACACTCGACCTGATATCAGCTTTGCAGTTAGTGTGGTAAGTCAGTTTATGCATGCTCCCCGAACATCCCATCTGGCGGCTGCAATTCGGATTTTACGTTATCTTAAAGCTGCTCCTGGCCTTGGGCTTTTTTATCGGGCCCAGGATGGATCCAAGTTATCGTGTTATACTGACTCGGATTATGCTGGTTCCCTTACCGACCGTCGTTCTACTTCTGGCGTCTGCACATTTTATGGTGAGCATCTTATTTCATGGAAGAGTAAAAAGCAGCATGTTGTCTCTCGATCTTCTGCGGAGGCTGAGTATCGTGCTATGGCACATGGGACCACAGAGTTGATTTGGTTACATTCCCTTTTATCAGAGCTTGGATTTCCTACGTCAGGTTGTTCGACTCTTTTTTGTGATAACCAGTCAGCAATTTTACTTGCTTCTGACTCTATTCTTCATGAGCGGACCAAGCATATTGAAGTTGATATTCACTTCCTCCGGGATCATGTTCGGTCTGGTACCATTACTCCAGTGTTCATTCCATCTGCTGACCAAATTGCGGATGCATTTACCAAGGCTGTTGGACCAACTCGTCTTCTTCCTACTATTTCCAAGCTGGGCATGTCTGACGTCTTTACTCCAGTTTGAAGGGGAGTATTAAAGAGTTTTGTGTTTGTCCTTATTATTAATAAGTTTGTCCTTATTATTAATAAGTGTTTTCTTTGAGGACTTTATTGTAAACCTGATATTTAATAAGTTATAAAAGGAGTTGGGGTTAATAACCCTAACTCATGCGTTTCGTTCTCTTCAACCGTAGCCGTCTGTTACACCGCTGTGTGCATGCGATGCACACAGAGTGTGCATCAAACGGCTGCGGTGTGGTGCCGCACTTACCGCATGCCAAATTATAGCATGCCCCTATATATATATATATATATATATATATATATATTAATATATATATATAGACGGTAATGCTTAGGTGCGGTCTGCGGTCCGCAACCGTGCGTTGCACCATTTCGTGCATCCGATGCACGCAGCCGGTCCATCGGACAGCGGCGGACCGCGGACTGCACCTAAGCATTCCTATCTCTCTCTCTCAATATATATATATATATATATATATATATATGGTCCCGATCGGGTGAGGAACCTCTTATATGCAAAACCTTGTACGAAACCTACCTAGAGGTTTCAAGATTTGATGAAACTTGGTGGGTGTGATATCTATGGTAAGTTGATCATTCTCACCAAAAATCATCAAATTCTAAAACCCCTAGGGACATCAAATGTTAGAATATTTATCGACCGTCCATAAAAACCATTAATTTGAATAGCATATTTGTTACACCTAAAGGTTTTAAAATTTGATGATTTTTTGTGAGGATGATCAACTTACCATAGGTATTGCATCCACCAAGTTTCATCAAATTCTGAAACCTCTGGGTAGGTTTCGCATATAAGAGGTTTCTCACCCAATTAGGACCATATGTATATATATATATATATATATATATATATATATATATATATATATATATATATATATATATATATATAGGAGAGGGATACTCTTACTCATGGCCTCTTACTCATATAGTTACCTATGATCCGGGCCGTCCATTAGATCCCGACGTACGGTTCGGATTAGATGGGGAGTTAAAGCAATGGTGTCTGCATTAAATGCGGGCTTTTAATGCGGATACCATTGCTTTAACTCCCCATCTAATCCGAACCGTACGACGAGATCTAATGGACGGCCCAGATCATAGGTAACTATATGAGTAAGAGGCCATGAGTAAGAGTATCCCTCCCCAGATATATATATATATATATATATATATATATATATATATATATATATATATGGGAAAGGGTAGTCTACTCCATGGAGTAGGCTACTTACCTACTCCATGGCCTAAATAAACACCACATGGCACTTTTTAATTGGGTATTTTGTGAATGTATGGTCAATCCATTATGGATAGATTAGGATTATGAAAAAAATTCCGAAGAAAAAAATCTAAATCAACCCAATCAAGTTGTAGTAAATTTAATGGTAAATTGTGCATCATCAAAACATTTTTTTTTTGCATGCTAAAAGTGCTACTTGGCATGTGTTTTTCTCAAAAAAAGTTTCTTGACAATTGTTAGGAGGGGTGAACCTAAGTTGACAAAGTCTTTGAACTCCGGTTAAAAAGTGCCACGTGGCATCCATTTAACCCATGGAGTAGGTAAGTTGCCTACTCCATAGAGTAGGCTACCTTACCTCTCTCTCTCTCTCTCTCTCTCTCTCTCTCTCTCTCCTCTCTCTCTCTCTCTATATATATATATATATATATATATATATATATATATATATATATATATATATATATATATATATATGGGTTCAGGATCGGATGACCAATGAAATTTTGATGCATATTTTGACCCATCATCCTAATCGTTGGATTCGGGTTTCAGAATGTGCTGTTTTTTGTAAAGATGATCAACATACCATAGATAGCATACCCTCAAAATATAAGTAGATTCTAAAGCCTCTAGGGGCATCAAATGTTATGTTTTTTCGACTGTCAATTTCAACCGTAGATTTGAAGAGCACATTTGATGCATCTAGAGGTTTTTGAATGTGCTGATTTTTTGTGAGGATGATCAACATATTATAGATAGCACCTCTACAAAAAATCAATATATTCTGAAACTCGAATCCAACAATTAGGATGATGGGTCATATATGGGTCAAAAAAATAGATCAGTCGATCCTGACCCTATATATATGTATGTATGTGTGTGTGTGATTGCCCTGATGGCACCCCCGTGCCCACCGGTCATCTCCGATCCTACCCATATGGGCCATATCTAATCACCACCTCTACACTCAAGCCACTACAACCACCACCATCGTCCATCCACTGCCCCACCACTATCATACCACCTCTACCACCACCATGACCTCCACCATTACCATCTTCTCCCTACCCCCACCATCACCCATCTCCACCACAACCTGGACACCACTAGCACAATCTCCCCACTACCGCCGTCATCCATCACCACCACCATCATCAAACCAGGGCCCCATCGTTACCCATCTCCACAACCACCATCACCCCATTAACACTAGCACATCGTCCCAACACTGCCATTATCCACCATCATCACCAAACGCCACTATCACCCATGAACGGGGTGATGGAGACTTTTCTTTCTTGAGGTGCTTAATGCTTGAGATGTGGGAGGGATTCTTTAATTTGTTATGACTTATGTATATGGTTGTTAGTTTGGTTTTTGAATGATGTCATTATATCGATCATTATTTTTTGGTGAATGATTTATCATATATTTTGCCATTTTGCTTGCATAGTTGCATATCATTCTCCATTCTATATGTTTGAAATAGAAAATGGAAATTATCAAATATTTATTATTATATGTATATAGTTGTCGTATCCTTGTAAGTTTTTCAAGATTTGTCGTGTTTGTGTCCTTGTTCGTAATCGTATCCGTGTCCATGCTTCATAGCTCTTCATTAAACAAAAAACCTATTGGTGAAATTTTATTAAAGTTGAATTGATTACATAATAAGGACTCATAGCATGCCTCCCATTACACTGGGAAGCCCACACGACGGAAAATGAAGAAGAAATCATGGAGTCATCTTGATTACTGCTTTCATAGAAAATAAACAATATGAGTCCAACATGGTTCCTATTCTTTAATACACATATTTAATTTCAGAAAATAAAGAAGAATAAAAGAGAAAGAGGACTCAGAGATGTGGCCATGAAATCCTCAAATAAAAAAAAACTATGGGCTAGAGAGGGAGAACATGTAATGGAGGACTAGAGTATCGTTAGCGTTTTAGAGTCTTAGTGTGTCTTGGCAAAACTTGGCTATTGGTCGTGGACAAATTGATGCAAGTATCAAGTTGAAAGTGAGGCCTTGAGTCATAGTCCCAGAGTGTCAAAGAACAAGTCCAAATGAAGCTCAAAAAAAGAAACAGATGAAAGATCTCATGCTCAGCTTCTTTATGCTGATCGAAACATCCTTTAAGGACTTAGGTAAAGGACTTAGTGACTTTAGATAGCCTTTGATGTATTAATTGCATATATGCATTAGGGCTACCTAAGGTGTATTGTTTGCCCTGGTACTACCATTGTGGGCTATGCACATCGTGGGTCGAGCTCCGCACTGAGCTCGCGGGGGTCCAGAGGGGAATACCACTCTGTGGGGATTCGGGCAACACCTAAGAAATCAAATTTCATTTTTGGTTTTGCACTTGCATGCTTTCTTCAAATGCACATTCACAAGTTTTCAACGATCACATTATATCGGATTTCGTGCATGTTGAGTCTTGATTGAGAACCCGATTGAGGACCCACACTTGGATTGGTCCAAGTGTTGGAGGAAACCTCAAAGGACCATGTCACCTATAGTGGTGCGCAATCCAAGTACGAACCACATAAGCGGTGCGCACCTCTGGTGCGGACCACATTTTTGATGCATGGGCTCACCATAGGCGGTGTGCACCGCTGGTGAGGACCGCATATATGCCAGCGTGTACTAGCCTCTAATGTTGCTAACTACGGTTATTTCAGCCCGTATGTGAGAGGGGTGCAGACCCTGTGCGCACCACCTTAGGACAAGCGGTATGCACCCTGTTACAGGTTGCAGATTTTTTATTGGTAAAGTGTGTTTTCTCCACCATTGGTGGTCAAACCCTACGACTATCGACGGGAGATGACTTACCCAACATAAGAGCCATTATTTGTAGATTAGGTCAACCCCTTTGGCAGCCATTACTTTGGAGAGAAGAAAAATCCTCAACTTGGGTGTGTTCTTCAAAGATGGAAACCTAGACCTCCATCTACGATTTTGATGATTTTTTCTTCTTGATTTCTCTCATGTTTCTACACTGATTGATATAGAGATTCATCTAGGTTGTTTTTCTATATTGCATCCATTGACTTCACATATAGGAAACCCTAGGAGCAATCATTTTTCACCTTCTTGGCTTTTTCCATACTTGAGGTTGTGTTCGGCTGCTTGAACCGCGAAGCCTCCATTGTGGGGGAGGTCGAACCGCGGGGTTCGTGGCATCCATAACCGTGTTTTGGATTTGATTGAGGTCGGTACTTCTAGAGTCGTTCTTCGCGGAGTGAAAACGAGAGCAACTCAAATCGTTGGGTCATGGGCACCAATATGAGGAGGAGAAAACAATCGGTCCGTCGGACTAGAGCTGCTAAGCATAGCATAGTTCAAGCAACGTACTCGTGGAAAGACAGGATGACATGAGGCTAAACAATCATACGATTTGGGTGAGTCGAGTTTTGTAACCTCCTATCTCACATAGTGCATAATCCTAACAACGCTAGGGGTGGACTTAGAGAATTGCCTGAACCACCTTAAAAATCTCTTGTGTCGATTGTGAATGCCTTCTATGAATGCTTTATACACTTAAGAAATGTTTAGGGATTGTGTACAAGAAACTTATAAGGGCATGATAAGCTAAAATCCATCGGAGTAAATTGTTAATTGGGCATAAATCCATCGTTCCACCTATTCACGCCTTTTGTCCGTAAACACTTTCGCATCCTGCATGCACCTTCAAGTCCGTAAGATAGAAGGGAGATAGTTACGTGATTTCTGTGGATTTTTTACGAGAGAAGTTTTTCTATCTTCTATAATTGAGTTGGGTCCTCAACGGTAGAGACATGCCATATGATTCCTTTTTTGTGCCTCTTTAATAACTAGTACATCTAGCCTTCCATAACTACTCCATGTGCCAAGAAATAACCTATTAGTTGCTGATTTAAAATTAAAGAGGACTTAGTGATAGGTCCCTGGTCAAAAGATCAACTAGCCTAAAGGGCAACCAATTTGTCAGGACCAAAATGCCCCTTACTGTATTTCGAATTTAGGTTTCATGCTACTCCTTTCTAGACCAAAACCCTAAGATCATATGCCATGGGATGAACCCTAAACCTAATCCTAAACCAAACCCCTCTGCCCCTGTGGCTTCTTATCTTCGCTGCTCGCCGCCGCAAGGGCGGCGGCGGCGATGAGCAGCTACAACTCGCGTAGGCTGCCACCTCTGCTGCTCGTGCCCGCCTCTGCCACGGTTGCTCGTGTTCGCCAAAGCCGCAGCTCTTCGAGAGAGATGGGAGTAAGGAGAGGCGACATTTTGGACTTTTGGCATCCCTTTAAACCAAACTGATCTATTGTCCAGGGACCTATCTTTTGCCGTCCTTTTCACCCCACCGATCTGTTGTCACTTGTCAGAGACCTCCAACACATTCATCCAAAAGTAAAATAACCATGTTTATCTTTTGACAATCGTTTCTTATCTCGAACCCTCCGTAAATTATATTTGCACCATATTTTTGACCCAAAGGTTGACCCATTGGCTAACTTCTCTAATTGACTGAACTAAGGAGACCAACGGGACTAAATAACGTCTATGATTCACTGAAATACCCAATGATACCTAATTACACTCTAATTTACTAAATTAGGCCTAAATTTTGCACTTATGTCCCTATAGTTAATCGCAGTGATTGAACCATGAAAGTTTCACATAGTTAGTATTCTAATTCTTATGTGAGGTTTTATTCCAAATGTGTGGTCTAAGTGGTGAGTTTATTTTATTTTATTTTAGTATGTGGGTTGTAGGTTGCCAAATACTTGGTCCTACCTTTCCCATTTACAAACAGAAAGTCTTTCTTTTCTCGGATTTTAGTTCGTTATAATATATGGGGATTAGATACCCTCCCTTCAAAGGTGATTACTCTTACTTTTTCTGTGCTTCAGTGGTATAGTACTTATTGTGGTTAAGTATGCTTATGAGTCATCAATGTGATGCATCATGGATGCTACATTCCTAGGACATCTATGTTAATTCCCAGTTTGGTGGACACATTCAGTTCTTTCATAAAATTGGTGCTCGCGGGTATCGTTTATCCTATGGCCGATATTGCAATATTATTTACACTCTTCAGAAGTAGTGTCCCTGAAACTCCTAACTCCTAAGAAATATGGCATCTCATCTAGGAAGTATTATTAACTTCTTACGAATGCTCACAAGCTCCGTAGGAATCATGACTTCCTCCTACCTCCATCTACCATAGGTCCACACTAAACATGCATCCTCCTCTGTTCGTGCTCGCCTGATAAGTTTGTGTTCCAACTATTAGTATGTTAAAGAGGTCAAGCAGGAATCAGGATACCCACCATGGGATTGGGGACTTGGTACGAAATTGATGCTTCGGTGAGAAGGTTGTGGGTTCAACTCCTCCCTCCCTCAAGTTACCCACGACGAGTGCATAGGGAAATTTCCGAGTGGGTCGGTGCGCATTCCCGGAGGGATTATCCCGAGTCCAAAGTGGGTCCATTGCCTGAAAGGTTTTGTGACACTCGCCGATGTCAAAAAAAAAACGAAGTCATGTAGAATACATTGATGAAGAATATGACCCCTCGAAGACGAAGCATGTCAAAAGGAAATATAAGCACATGGTGGTGAGAAGTGGGAGCAGAAGAATGTACAAGGAAACCCAGACTTGATAGGAAGAAAGCGCTAACCCCTTAAAGAAGGATGCTTTGGACAATCTAAGTGGCTAATAATATGATCAAGGTAACCCTCAGACAAAAAGGAAAGTCAATAAAGAAAAGCTCCCAAAAAAGGTCTAGGGAGTAGCAAAACAACCAAGGTTAGCAGGTAATTAGAATAAGCAAACAAAATATGTTGGAAAGGAAGGACACAACCACGAAAATTAGTGAAGAACTAAAGGAGGGAAATCAGGCTAGTTGGAGAGAGTAATGCAACCAAATGTGAAGACAGTCTACAAGCGCCGAGCCAAATTAGCTCCACTATGTAAAAGAGAATCTAAAGGAGCTGTAATAGATGTCTTAAACATGAAAGCAGATTAAGCAAACATGGGCATTATTTAGAGAACGAAAAGGTTTCTAGGTGAGTTTATTGTCATAAACTGCTGTTATTGTTCATGACAGATATCACAAAAGTAGAATTTTGTTTACAGAAAATACATAAGAAGCAAGGTAAAGGGAAATGGCTTATAGAGACTTATCTAATTTTTCAGTAGGGTTTTTGTGCAACCATGTCCACTGACCTTCAAATATACTCCGAGGAACTAACTGGAGTTGTGAAACGCCGAGAAGCAAGTTATAGAAAACTTCTAAATCATTATGGTGCTTCTCGGTCAAATAGTGTATCAAGGGGCTTAGAATGGGAAGAGTAATATTTGGGAGAGCAGGATTCGAGTAATGGGTTGGAGAAAATATGAAGTGGAAGTGACTTATGCAAGTGTCTGTCGAGGACCAGATATAAGACCTTGAAACCCATGTTGAAGTGACCCAATGACCTAACTTTCTACAAGTGAAGGAGCACATCCAAACAGATATATCTCCTCAGATAATTGTATCTCTATCACTCCGTGCCCCCTCAAAAGCGGTGATGAGAGGGAGGGGGCAACAGTATATACAGATGTGGAACTCCCACCCCTTTACCGATGTGGGACTATTCTCAACACCCGCCCGCACGCAGAGCGCCTCTCGATTCGAGGGAGGGACAAGATCTCGATCGAAGGGAGAAAGACAGTACGACGGGACCACATAGAGGTGAGACGAGGTGGGACCTAGCTCTGATACCATGTTACGAATCCCGTGCCCCTTCAAAACCGGTGATGAGAAGGAGGGGGCAATGGTATATATAGACGTGGAACTCCCACCCCTTTACCGATGTGGGCCTATTCTCAACACACCCATTGCATCAATGTAGCGATGATGGATAACCATATAGCTCCTGTACCATGATAACTTGAGGAAAATCCTGAGATGGTAACAAAATCTCTGTACGGCATGAAGGCAAATATATGAATACAAACCTCACACCACAATGAGGCTATTCCATACAAACAAGGAGCTTACAATCCTATACAAATGAACCCTACGGATCAGACTCTCCTACAAGTATGGGAAAAATGCACAAGTACAATATTTGTACTTATCTCCAGAGAAGTTAGATTCACCATTGTAACTTTCATCACTCTATTTCCTTTTATAGTTGCTTTCCTGTCTTGTGTGGCGATATGATTTTAGACTAATATCTAACTATAACAACATCATGTGTTTTATTTCAATTGTACGACATAGACAAGTTGCTATGTTTGACTAGTAAATGGGGTTAGGTACTTAGGTGACAACTTCTAGATGCAAATGAGGCAGCTCCTAGTAGAGCTACAAGACATATTATACAGCAAAAAAATGATCAAGTTAGAATATCGCTAAAAATGAAAAAAAAAAAAGAAAAAAAAGAAAACAAGCTAATATGTCTCACCAGTTGTTTGCAGATTGCAAGGCCAAGCCCTGTTCCACCATACTTTCGTGCATGATCTGCACTAACTTGCATGTATTTTTTGAATAAGGAAGGCACCGCCTTTTCTGTTGGTTGTAAAAATCATGTGCTGGTTAATACTCAAAAGATGATCAGAGTGGATAAAAAATAGTTGTATAAGAAAGATAATGTCCATAGTCATAACCATACCAGCAAGCCTTTTCCCAACTATTTGGGGTCGGATTTATGAATTCTTTTTCAAAATCATTCCTACTAAGGGTTAGCTTCATTGCCATTGCAGGCTTAAAACCAAGGTTCAAATAAAATACGTTCTACATAACATGCAGCAATATAGCAGGCTCATACAAAGTATGGAGAGAAAGAACTTAAGAAACCTGGTATTCCGATTCCAGTATCGTATACATCGCAGCGGAGCACAACAATTTTATCATATTGCCTTTGATTCTTCTCAGTATCTTCATCCGCCAAAGATGCCTTTTCAGTTGGGTTATGATTTTGATCAAAATCCTCTAGAGACCTTTTGCAATGTGAAGTTTCAAGATCATTATCGACTCGAGATTCTACAGCTCTCTCTTCCGATGCACTTGTTGACAAAAGGACAGAGCTTTCAAGTGTAGGAACTTGGTCATGTTCGCCTCCTTGAAAATATTTTTCGGATACAACATAGAGGTTTATCCCAACTTTTCCTTCATGTGTAAACTTGATTGCGTTGCTGCACAATTATTTTACACATATATTTACTTCACAAAAAAGAGGTTCTTATTGAAGATAAAATACATGACAGCTTTCTCTTATCACTTTATTGAACACTAGAACGTGAACAAAGGTGCCAGCTGGCTCACTATCAACAAACAGCAATCATGAAGGTTTGCTCACCTAAGAAATGATTGAAGACCACTATCTCATACTACCATAGGTTATAATATTAATTTACATGAAAACATGGTCTCGACCAAGGTTCAAAATTTTGATTTCAACCATTATTTCGACCCCTAAAAAAAGCATAGTTCTTGAAAGATTGCAAAATATCACGATATTTAGCGAAATATGCCATTTCGTTGTATGGAAAAAAACAAAATGTTACGCATTTTTTCATGAAATATTCTGAATTTGGTACCTAGGTCTGGACTTTGTATCTTCAATATACCCTTTAACTTGTACTATTGTCTGTGAAACCATTAGAAGTTAAAATTTATATTTTCTGTGATACTAAATAAGACTTAATCAAGCAGCATACTGAATTTTGCATATTTGGTCTAATTAGTATACCGAAGGTACAATAATTCATTTTCTGCGGTATTTGGAATAAGTTACCATTGGTCAGTAGAGTATTCAAGAAAACAATCGTAACTAGAAGAAATCAACAGGACAGTGTAGACACATCCAGTACTAAATTGTATGTTAAAAACAATGGATACAAAATTAATCGATTAAGCATAACAAGGGCCATAAATCTACAATAGTTGCCTACACGTACTTGTACAACATGAAATAGATAGTGATTGATAGAGAGTTATATAGATATGTCATGTATACTATCCATTAATGTGCTCTTTTGATCTTGTATAGATCCATACATTGACTGTGAATATCTATGTACATGCACCACTTGTGACATGCTTATTTAGGTGTGTCTTGCCGTTTTATATATGGCTGCAAGCCCTAACGAAAAAGCTAGATATAGCTCAGAACTTGTTTAAGTTATTAAAACCAAAATCAAGGCCATGACTTCATGTGAGTCTTGAGAGACCTACGGTAAGACTTGTTCATGAATATGCAATGCTTTTTTTACAAACCCAGCCAATAAAAGAACCATCCTCAATTGCAATTAAACGTGAACATGCTAATAATATCATGGCAACATTGATAAAATTGACATTGGCATGCATGGAAAAAAAAAATCAAAATCGTGCCACATAGCTTCATGGATTACATTATACCTTCGCGTGAGGAAACATAAATCTGACATGTCGAAACAAAAAATGTTGCCACACGATAGTGAGGATGAATCAAGAATTAGGCAAAAGCCCCAATACACCGTGCACAAGCACGACAAGGATGCGTAAGACCAACTCGCCTAAGACAACCATAGCCTCCAGCCTTTATAGATAGCTGACACTCTCTGTCCCCTCCTTTCTCTTTCTTTTTGGTTTTCACCATCCCAAAGACCCGGCCCTTTGAAGGTTTATACAGTGGCTGGCTAGGGGGAGGGGGGTTAATAGGTTTCATAGGGCCTGCCTAGGGGCCCCGGCCCTATACAACTCCCAGGGGTCAGATAAAAGGGTCAATCCCTATAAGGATTTGGGTGAGACAGAGGGGGTGTCTAAGAGATCAACTAACTCATGTGATCAAATCATTGTGCTTTGGCATCCTTCCAACCCGTTTTACTGTCTTGAGATATTGTCTTGAGACTCATTGGTGGCTTGCTTCCCATCCACTTTAACCATCTGCAAATTTCTAGCAATTATGTATTAAAGCATCATGTATCGCGCCCTCATCGTTCAAGATTTGACATGGTACACATATTGACATACTATATCCCATGGTGTAGACACAACATGCACCAACGAGGATATCCAGAAGGTTATCTGCTAGACAATCAATTTCATTTTGACACATAAGCTACCTTTAATTGTTTTTTCTAGTGATTTTAAGACAAGTTTCGACTACCTAACATATTCTTCGCTTGTTAGGCCTATAGATGAATATGATAACAAGCTCTGATATTTTTAAAGGCAATGTTTTAAAAAGCACTAGGCGGACCTAAGGCAATAGGGGAGTTCCAAGGCGATAAGGCAGAAGCCAAAACGCCTAGGCGGCCGCACTAACCACATTTTAGAACCCTATTTAAAGGTATGCAACACTTCAAGTAAATAAAGTAGCACCACACTCATCAAACAACTAGTTATAAAAGAAAAACACAAGTGTCAATGTACGCATGGTAACAAAGTAATAATGGAACTTTGGATGATTTGGAGGGCTAGGAGAATCAAGAAGGACCTTAGGCCAGCATGGGACTTCCTGGTGAGCTGCGTCTTCTGGGGAATTTGGAAGGAATGCAATGCTCGCATCTTCAGGAGGAGAGAATCTGCGACATATGAGATTTGGAGAGAAATTCTAGTGCTAGCTAAGAGCTGGTCCTCGGGCTTTTCTCCTAAACTAGCTATGAAGATTAATTTTGTGATTTGTAACCTCCTCTGAATTTTCTTTTTTGCTATTTTAATAATATTAGCTTGCGATAAGGCTTAACATCATCCTCTCTTTCTTAGAGAGGACTTCCTCAAAAAAAAAAAACAAAGTAAAAATGGAAAATTCTTATCCATTAAACTAATATGCACTTCCAAGTCATGCATGTTTAACTTGACATAATCAAAAACTATTGAAAAACAAAAACAATATTCCATATTGAAAGTCAAAGGGGATTCTAGAGATCGGGATCCTACATTAGCATAATATGGAGCGTCATACTACCAATAATACGTCCAACTCACGTATTGGTGGTATCACTTCCGACACTACCTCATAAAGTGGTCAAGAACCTCGTAGATAATACCAATAACTACTGCGAAAGGGACTATTCTATCAACACAATTGTAGGTTGAGGCATCAATACAATAGGTACTCGTAAGTCGTAACCATAATTGTACCAACTGCTAAACATATAGGCGAAGGAGGGTGGCACAACTTGCTGACTACATAAGTAGGAAGATGTCGGAACATGGGAGCTTTAATATTGGGACTCATCGTCCAATGTATGGATGGAAAAATTGGATGAGTAGATGTCAAACTTGTATGATCAAAACCCATGCGTAAATGATGGCAGAGAAGTAGAGGAACTTTTTGTAAACAAACTTTGTGAATCCATGCTACTTGGCTTCATACAAATATTGGTCAGACTTTCCAAAAAGCCATCCCCATTCCTATATAGCATGAGTATGTCCATGTCTCTCCCAAGTATCCTGTTGACACAAGACTTTTCCTTCCCCTCATCTCATTTTTGATATCCTTGTATCATGGAGAAGTTTTGGCGATAATTGGCACTGCCCCGAGTACCATGATCAACATTTTGGGTACAATAGTCAAGCCCAATCTCCTTAGTGAAGTTCACTAATCCTCGTTGGGTTGCATCCACCCCTCTATCTCAAGTTGCATGGCACTACCACCGCTAGCACTTTAATGGTGTTGTTGTCATAATCATCCCTCAAACATGGCACCACACTGAGGGTGTGTAAAACTCATTATTAGAGATTGGAACAACTGTAACATCAAAGGAATTCACAGGTGTAGGTTTTGATGCAACAATAAGACTTCTTCCATATCCTAGACCCTCTAGTCTTGCTAGCATCCCTTAAACTTGAACCTACCAGTAGTACAATACTCCTTCATAGTACATGTAGTAGCAAGTAGCAACACGCCCTTTGGTATCTCAAGCAACATTTCCTATCTATATTATTAGCATTTTGATCTGATCATTCACATAATTATAGTCATCTTGTTCTCCTCGATTACCCAGGTCATGGCCTTGAGTCTTGACTATCCGAGCAAGCTCTACAATGGCTGCTACATGTGCATGTTCATCTACTCATCAGGGTTGATCCTTGCCACGACAACAAGAAACTTGTGAGGCCTTGGTAGATAACTAGTCACGTATGATTTCAGATCCTTCTGATTGTTTGCTATTTATAATCACCCAATGATCAAATTCTTTTTGTTCCGTATCATGTCTAAACCATTGGGTTCACAATAGCCCTCCGCATCTTTATCGTTGTCGAACTAAATGTCTTTCATCTAAGCCTCATGTAATACTGCTAATAAACATGCATCTTAGATCTCCAATATCAATACTTGTTCAGAATGGATATATCAAGTGTACTCCACTTCATGTCGCAACCATTAAGAGAGACTATTAGAAGACCTTGATAGCAAACTTTGTTGGGTGCTTAGTGGGTTCTCCATAACGGATTCACCACAACTGTAATAAAGAAAGACGATGTTAAATATCTACTAATAAAATAAAAGTCCAATGTGCCCTCAATAATGAGCCATCAATCAGAACGGACCTTAGCCTTGAGAATCCCATTACAAACAATATCTCATCTGAAAATAGCATACACCATGGTACTTCTTGAATATTAGCAGTGAGTTCATCAATGACAAAAATAAAAAGATATGGACTTAACGCTGACCCTTGGTGAAGTCCCACAATGATTGGAAATTCATTTACATGACTATAGTTACTTTTAACATTGATAATTGTTCCCAATGTTTAAAAAGGCATTCGAGGCTTACGCCTCGAGGCCCACCTCAAGGCGAGGCGGTCCTGTGCTGCCTCGAGGAGCACGCCTCAGCAGTCACATATAAAAAGCCTACGCCTCTGCATCAAGAGGCGTACGCCTTTGTCTGAGGCGCGCCTCAAGGTGTCTGAGGCGTACGCCTCTTGCACCAGGCGTGAAACATAGGGCGGGGAGGGGTTAAAACCAATGTTTGGTGTGCGGGGCACTAAGGGTTTGATATGTAAATCGTCCCCATGGACCCTTTTTTCACCCATTGAAACCTCCTAAACCCTTTTAGATCTCTTTAGGTTTTGAAACCCCCTTGTCTCCAAAAACCCAAAACCAAGATCTAGTGCTCATTTCTTTTCCGATTTTGATTCCGAAGTTGTATTCTTCTTCTTTGTGGATTGTCTACGAACTACAAGTGAGAGATAAAGATTTGTTTCAAGTTTAGAGGTATGGATCATGATCTTGTATCTTCTACTAGGTTTTTCTATGTTTTTTTCTTTGTATTTTACCATTCTCATGTATTTGTATCAATTTTTTTTTTTAATCTTGACAATGTTAGTCCTATATTCGTAATTTATTGTTTGTTATTAGTTGTTAGTTGTTACTTCAATTATTATCTTAAATATTAAAGAATTAAGCGTGTTTGAGCAATTTGACTTTCTATTTTGTTGTTAGATTGCTCGATGGAGTCCTCAATCGTGTCATATAAGATATTTTCTAACACATTGTGATTTATAATGTATATCTAGTTGAATTATTATTACACATTCAAATATTCAATAATAGTATTTATTCTGATTTTTTTCTTTTTTAATTTTTTTTACCAGAACGCCTCGAAAAAATTCGAGGCTTACGCCTCAGTGCGCCTTGAGGCTTATGCCTCGCCTCTCCAGAGGAAAAACGCCTCGGTATGCCTTTCGCCTTTTTAAACATTGATTGCTCCCTCATATGTGTCTTCAATAATTTCAATATAACCTTGAGGAACCCCTTTCCTTCTTAAAGTCCACCAAATTGCATGTCGTGGTACTCTATCATTATTATTATCTAAGTCAATAAAGCCATACACGTTTCCTTTTCTTCTCTATAAATCTTTCGACCAGTTGTCCCAGCAAGAAAATAGCCTCCACTGTGGACCTTCCACGTACTCGTATTAACCTGAATTGGTTCTCAGAAATTATTGTCTTCTTAACCTTTGTTCCATCAACCACTCCCATAATTTCACGGTGACTCATAAACTTAATTCCACAATAATTGGAACAATTTTGAACATCACATTTATTTTAATATATAGGTACCATAATACTTCTCCAATCATTTGGCACCGTCCTTGTTGTCAAGACCAAGGTACAAAATCTCAAGAAATTTCGCAAAATATCGCGAAATATCTTGTTTTTCTAGGACCTCGGCATGAAATTCCTATTGCGATATCGAACGAAATGGAAATCACGATAATATCGCGATATATCGCACGATATATTTGTCGGCATGAAATATCGCAATATTTCATGGAAATTTCAAGATATTTCGGGATTTTGGCACCGAAATGTTGGGACTGACTGGTTATAAAAGGGGACCGGGGGTTTCGTTCTTAGCAGCTTATTTATATATAATAACATAAATGTCGTCTTACTTAATTTTTATTTTCTCCATTTACTTTAAGTTATTATATGTAAATAAGCAAATACCCCCCATTTGATTTCAATAAAACTATCAAAAAAATCAAAAACCCAGTAAATCAAAAAGTATGCTTTCAGTTTTAGTAGGAGAAAACAATTTTTTCGATTTTTCATAAAATTTGTATGTTGAGAAAAGTGGTTAAATTAACACATTTTTAGCTCAAAAAAATCCACATGATGTAGAACTACAAGTACATCTAGAAAACCATGGTCCGTCAAAGAAAATTTTGAATGTATAAAAACTTTTCTTCATAAAAACTCATTTTTTCAGACTTAATAAAAAAAGTGTTGTGCATTTCATCATAATTTTTGCACGATTTCAAACTTGCACAACTTTCTTGTTTTAAGTCCGTTTTCAAAATTGTTTGAAGTATTAATTTAAGAATTAACTAATCTTTATTTTGGAAATATTTTTATCCACAAAAAAGATTAAAAACCATTTTAACAACACAAATCAAAACAGGACCAAACAAGACTGCACAAGACTCACCGACTCAAATGTAGAATACATGCTTTGTGATGCTCTACACCCGTAGATAGGGTAAAAATATTATCTGAGTGTTCCAAATTGTGTATATATACTTGGTTTATGACTATGCAGAGATTCACTGAAAAATTCTATTAAAAAATCAATATTTCCACCATTTCTATATAATCACAATATTTCCACACTGTCGAAATATTTCCACGAAATATTTCCATATCCAGAGGGGTCGAAATATTGACCGAAATGGAAATTTCGAACCTTGGTCAAGACTACACGAACCCCTTGACCAAATTCTTCCAGTTCTTCCTAAGATTTTCCAAACTTCAATTGGCATCCCATCAGGCCCAGTGCTCTCATGCATCTTTTTCAAAGCCTCCTCCACTTTATTTGTTTTAATTGAATGATAGTAAACATGCCAAACCCTAGATTATGGTTGTACCAAAAACACTCCTCTAATAGGCTCTCATTCATTAATTTAAGAAAATAACCATTGCATATGTCTTTAATCCTAGCTTCCTTCGCCAAGATAATATTGCCTTCACTTTTGATGCACCTAACTTGATCTATATCTTTAGTTCTAATTTCCCTTATTCTAGCTAATTTGTATATTTCTTTCTCATGTTCCTTGGATCCTAGCTTATCATAGAAGTTAACAAAAGCTACAACCTTATCATTAATAACAGTTTTTTAGCATCTATAATAACAGCCAATGTATGCCGGAAAAAAGATTCAGGTCGTCTTTATTTTGAACACACGAAAATTACAAGGCTGGGACCCGGGGACTCGGGGTGGTGAGCCGGGTGCGGCGAAGATTTGATCAGGAGATTGTGGGAGAGATCCTCTGGAGCGTCCCTTTGATCTACGTCTCCACGTTATTTCGTGCAAGAGCTCTGGAGGAGTTGCCCATGACAGAGATCTTTACAGGGTGAGGGTTTCTTGAGAGGCTAAGGAGTCTTTGCCGTTGCTTTTGTCCCTTCCGTGCTTTGCACTTTCTCGGCTAGGGGGATTTTGGCTTCGCTCCTCGGTCTTCGTATCTCCCTCAATCCTTGCTAGATCTTGGAGTCCTTGATTATCGGTTCGCGGCGTCAATCGTACTTCTGGCGTCGGCTTTGGCTTTGGCTTTGGCTTTGCTTTGGCATGGCTCTGGCTTTTGCTTTGCTTTGGCGCTTGCGCTTGAACGTTGACGAGTAGAGGCTTGCGATGCTTTAGTTTTTCCGGACTTCGCGTCGTATCGGCTAAAAAGTGCGGTCTTCGCTCGTGATCGTCGTAATTGCTTGGCTTTGGCAAGTGTGTTGCTTTGGTGCGGGCATTATCGGCACTTTTGCTTCGGCTTCTTGCGTTGACTTTTGCTTTGGTGTTGGCTTGATCTTCTTCTCGAATGATAATGGCTACGTCTCCAAGGCTTCTTTATTCTTCCGGCTTCTTGGGAATGGACTTCGAAAACGATGGTTGTGGCGTCGGCTTTGGCTTTTCTTCTTCTCCGAGCTTCCTTGACGCGATGGGAGTTGAAGGCTTCTTTTGAAGGCGGCAGGTGTAGCATCGATCTACGTGCGAAGGTTGTGGCATCGGCTTTGCTTCTCTTCTTCTCTGGACTTCTTTGGCGCGATCGGAGTCGAAGGCTTCTTTTGAAGACGGGGGTATAGCACCGATCTCCGTGCGACGGTTGTAGCGTCGGCTTTTGTTAATGAAGACGGTGGGTGTAGCACCGATCTTCGTGCGATGGTTCTGGTGCCGGCTTTTGTTGATGAAGACGGCAAGGTAACACTGGCTTCGGGCCTTCTTCTCCAAGCTTTTTTCTTTGTACGAGGAGTCGATGCCTTTGTTGAAGACGACGGGGTGTCGGCTTCGATCTTCTTCTCCGGTCTTTGCTTGTGACATCTTCGGAGTTGATGAAGATTGTTGTAGACGTCGGGGTGATGACGACTCCGGCCTCTTTTCCAAGCTTTCTTCTTCGTGCGAGGAGTCGAAGCTTTGATCTTTGAGTGCAAGGCCTTTGCTTTGATGAGGACTTCGATGGGCGACTCCGCTTTGTTGGGTATGCGCCTTCTCGTTCCTCACGAAACCTTCGGTCTTCAAGCGTTGGAGCCCCCTTTTTGCAGAGCCTTCTTGTCTTCAGCTTTCGACCGTTGATGCCTTCCCCCACCCCTTCTATTTATAGGCAAAGGGGAGAGGTTGGGAGAGATATGGCAGCGATTTTTTGAGTCAATCCCATATCTCCCCCCATAACCATCAAAATATTATTTCCTCTTTTGGGGGAAACAAATTTGATCCCTTTCCTTGTTTTGTGGGGATGGTTATGGGCTTGTTATGACTTGATCTTTGAAGATAAGTTGTCATCTTTGCATCTTCCGATTGCATGGCGACACGACGTCATCTTGTCCGTCGGATCGATGGATCATCGCGGATCTACGGTTGTGTAGACGTCCACGCCACCTCCCCCCGCGTCAAGGCGGTTATGATTCTTTTTTTTTTATTTTATTTTGTCTTTCTCTCCTATGACCGGCCACACCTCCCCATAGGGAGGGGCACAATTTCTTTTTTTAGGAAAGGGGCTGGTGGGCCCCCTTTTTGTCTTCGAGTTGCGGGTCCGATGGGGCCCGTTTTGCGTCGAGTTGGGTCCGTTTCGTATGCGGGCCGTTGTGTGCGGGCCAAGTTCCGCATACGGGCCGTTGTGTGCAGGCCAAGTTCGCATGCGGGTCGAGTCTGACCCTGTGGGCTAATTTCGGTGCCTACAGCCAATCTTGTTAAATAGTGTGTGTGCACGCGCGCACTGCAAATTTAGCCTTACTAACTAGATTTTTAGCAAAAATGACAACTAACTTTGTTAAGTAGTGCGTGTGGGCGAGCACCCTGGGCAACCTTAACCTATGTTGCCTTTAAATCACAAGGCCTCACACTCATCATCTATCTAGAACTAATCCAGGGTAGGTACTCCAAATCCAACCTAGTTAGTATCTTCCTACTTGTCAGCTTTCTACCTCACAAGATGCTTTCTCATCGCCTAATTGATCTATGACGAAGCCTAAGAACATTTATGCATCTCTCCATATACATGGCTAATATTTTTTCGACTTAGGAACACCCCCTCCTAACCCTATGAAATCATAACATCAGCATTTCTAGAGGACCTGTTCTGATTCTCTATCTCATAATTATCCCACCCGATATGACGATATCCTTTCTCTTTTGAGAACATGGTTGCAAGCTTTGCACCTACATAAGTTCATGAATATAATAAGCATAACATGAATGACATAAGTTAACACTTGTGTGCGTGACAAAACCATGAACTTATAGAATCAGGTTATAACATTCATTTATTATGCCTGGAGGCTATTCTTATTATTTTTATTAAAAAAAATTGATTAAGAGCCACATACAAAATAATAATAATAATAATAAACTTGCACATATATGTACTTATCATGGTGCAAAAGCAATAGGCATACTTAACTAATAGTTTATGGTTTTTTAAAAATCCTTTTTATTAATTAAGTTTAAAAAAAGTGCTATAAGTGATATGGTCCTTCTAACATGAATCAAGATAAGCATGAAAATAAATTTTTTGATAAACAAAATTTTTTATACTCTATTAGTTTTTATTAAAAATAATTTATGAATATAATTACAAAAACTTGATGGATTTGGGTAAGTGTAGACCCCTCCCCCCTCTAAACACATACATCAAAAGCATATCAAATTTTCATCCTGAATGGCTGAGATTTGATAGGTATTTTCAATTTTATCATGATTCATGAAAAGGAATCTAGGGTAATCCTTTCCACCTAAATTATGAATGATGCATAATTAAAGATGATGCAATAAAACTTGAAATAAAATTTACATAAGTTTTTTCAGAGATATAAAGAAAAAAGAGAATTTGGGCCAAATCACCAATTCTTGGAGTTATAACCTCCTTACATTCGCCATATCTGCATTCATATAGGGTTTTTTTGACTCAAAGGAATACATTGGACTCCAAAATGGCAAAGGAAGAACCTTGTCCAATATCTTAACATATAGGGATATCGGTATCCTGTACAACAGTTTGATGCACCAAGGTCATGTAGAAAAATTGAATAAAATGCTACAAGTATCTAGTTAATGTGTAAAACAACCGTATGTAAAAAGGTCACTGATTTATTTTATATGTTGACCAAACGAGCTAATTCTCTTCAGATAAGAGCAGTAAAAAAAAAAGGTGTTTCAGTGGCTAGAGTTATTCTAAGTCATGAAGGTCCATGGATTGAAATTTCAATCGAAATGCCAAAATTTCGGTCCGAAATTTCGATTTTGGCCACAACCGAAACGAAACAATCATTCGAAACCCCGAAATTCTGGCTTTTAGGTGACTTTGGGGCATTTCGGTGAATTTCGGCCTGAAACTGGCAAAATTTCGATCGAAAGGTGAGATTTTGACGAAATTTCAGCCAGATGCTGTAAGGCCCTCGAAATGAGATGTTTTCGGCTCTTTCGGTGGCTTTCGATGACTTCCGGAGAGATTCCCTCCGAAATCATGTGGGCTCGAAAACCAAGGGCATCTTTTGAACGGATTTCGAGTTTATGTAAATATATGGTGATTATGAAGTTTTTTTTAGTTTACTAGTATTCCACATTGGTTATCATGGTCCATGCAAGCTTATTTTGTGTTTGGTGTGAATTTTTTTCAAACCATTCAAGTAAATATATATGCACAACTATAAAAGACTTTAATTTAAAATTTCAAAAAAAAAATCTGCAAATTCAGCCCTTTTTTACCATTTCGAAATTTTTTCCACATTTCGGCTGAAATTCTGGTTGAAACTTCGGTTTCGGTCAGGACCAAAACCATACACAAAGTCGAATCTCAAACCTTGTGTTGGTCTAGTGCCGAACAATGTAATAAACGATACTTTGATATACTTCGGTATATGTGATATATACCGGTAGAGAATACACAAAACTCCCCTCATTGTGCTAGGTAGCGGGAGGCACCATAAGTTCACAACTTCACACTTGCAAGGAAGAAGTTGAGGATTCGAGAAAACTTGATTATAAGAAGTTCAAGCACTCATCAACAACGAAGAGAATGGTTAAAATAAAAGACTAAGGTTTGGTTGCAATTAGAGCATTTATCAATATTACTATATTAGTCAGGCATGTCAAATGGAATTTGATTATGCTCCCACAAATAGGTTCAACAAAGCTGCAGGCTTGTATAATATGTGGTGACATTGCAATCAAGCATTAATGATCAGCAAGTGATGCCCAAATATCACAAACAAGGCTCTGATGTTTCTGGTGAAAGCTCAGGATAATAATCCTCACTTCAACCAATATAAACCTTGAAGAGCAAGCGTACAAGTGAATTTAGAACCATAGCTTGTGGATTTGTCCAAACCTGAACCGACTGCCAAACCGGTTCGGATTTTGGTCAATCCGAGCCAAAATGCCCCCGAACCCAAAACATGTTCCGACTCGGATTTGGGTTCAGCCTTATTAAGATCTGGTTTGCCCTGATTCACAGTTGATTCAGCCAAAACAATGATGAAGGCTAAATCAAATCTGAATAATGCCCAAATAGGCTGACTGGGACTGAATTGGTTGGATCAAACCAAAATCAGATGAGCATACACAATTTTTTGAGTATTTTACCTTTAATATTTTTTGGCCGAAATATCCGAACGCGAACCGGGACTGATAGAACTAGTTCGCCTGGTCCGTACCCAAACAAGAATTCTCAAACTGTGGAATTTGCTAGTGAAATAATACACTAGTTATGGCAATAGTTCAATACATTAATTTAATATGGTTTCAACTTCTCAATACAGACAAGCAATGAATTGAAATAGTCTATGCAACTTCAGATCTCTAGCAAGCATAATCTAGAAAAAACTTAAGATCATATTTTATATTGACTTCCTAGAAACTAAATCCGTGTACAATATTCATGATAATAAACCAGAAAGAAAACATGCCTTCTTAAAATTCCTACCTAATCAAGTTGGTTAAAATTTGCCGAATCCGTAGCACATCGCCGATAACCTGAAAGAAGAATGTTAAATAACCATGATCACAACAAATCCTAAATAGAGGATAAGAATAGCTTTACCAATGCTGAAAGCATAGTAGATGCACTGTCATTTCAACAATATAGAATCCAATGTTTCTGAGAAGTAATTTTGTTTGATAGAAATACTCAATAAAAATCTACTCAACATCAGGTCTACATGTATGAAGATATTTCAGCAAAATCTGTAAAATGCACAAATTATAATTATGGGCTAATCAACAAATGCTTTATCAGGTCACATGGCGCATATATATATATATATATATATATATATATATATATATATATATATATATATATATATATATATATATATATATGAGGAATGTTACAGTGAGCTATGAGCTACGGAAGGAGAAAATGAGCTACGATCATTTTGACCACTCTAGAAGTTTTGGAATTTCGTGAAAATTGGTGGGTGTGTTGTCTAGGGTAACATGATCATCCTCACCATTTTTCAAGGAATTGTAAAACTTTTAGGGTCATCAAACGGTAGAAGCTTTATCCACCGTCCGTAGTAACCGTTAATTTTGCTTCTACCATTTAACCACCCTAAAAGTTTTGGAATTCCTTGAAAATTGGTGAGGATGATCATATTACCATAGACAACACACCCACCAATTTTCACGAAATTCCAAAACTTCTAGGGTGGTCAAAATGATCGTAGCTCATTTTCTCCTTCCGTAGCTCATAGCTCACTATAACATTCCTCTCTCTCTCTCTCTCTCTCTCTCTCTCTCTCTCTCTCTCTCTCTCTCTATATATATATATATATATATATATATATATATATATATATATATATATATATATATATATATATATGGGTCAGGATCCGCTGACCCATATTATTTTTACCTATATTTGACCCATCATCCTAATTGTTGGATTCGGGTTTCAAAATGTGCTAATTTTTTGTAGAGGTGATATCTATAGTATGTTGATCAAGCTCACAAAAAATCAACGGTTGAAATTGACGGTTGAAAAAGCTTATAACATTTGATGGCCCTAGAGGTTTTAGAATCTACTGATTTTTTGTGAGGATGATCAACATACCATAGATAGCACCTCTACAAAAAATCAGTACACTCTGAAACCCGAATCCAACGATGACTATGATGGGTCAAAATATAGGTCAAAAATTTCATGGGTTATCCGATTCTGACCCTATACATATACTATAACATGGGAGGGTTGGTAGATAGTTTGGGAGATAGTTGGGGAAGATAGTTTACGGCTCGGATTGATTTGGAGGGGGGGGAGGGGTAAACAAGTCAAGGGTTAGGATTCATCCCCTTCTCTTTCCCTCCTCTTTCCCTCAAATTTGAATTCAAAAAAAAAACAAAAACTTTCCCCCTTTTTTAATTTATGAGCACCTCCCATCACAAACTACTCATCACAGCCATAAAAAAAAACTCTAAACCGTACTTACAGCTGTTCGGATTTGAGGGGGGGGAGAGAGAGAGAGCCGTCCGATCAATAGAGCATCATAGTCATAAAAAAAAAAAAATCTAAACCGTACGTACTTACAGCTGTTCGGATTTAAGGGGAAAGAGAGGGGAGAAAGAGAGAGAGACCGATCACCTCCAACCCCTTTCATCCCCTCTCAAGCCTCTCCCGTCCCCTCAATCATCCTCCCCCCTCCTCCTCCCCTCCCCGATCCCTTCCTTAAACCTCCTCCCCCTTTCTTCAAGTTTTAGGCAGAGAAAGAGGAGAGAGAAAAGAGAGAGAGAGAGAGATGGCTACTAAGAAAGAGAGATGTCCATGATCTCATCCGAGGGTTTTTCGGATTGAATCCGGGTCTTCTTGGGTGAGTTTTCTGCATGTTATTAATAAATTCTGGGTGTGTGTGTTTGTGGGGTACCGACGGACGAGATTATGTCTTGAAACCGACAGTTAGATAGCAAAATAACTTAAATTTGATGATGTGGCATCAATTGGGCTTCAATTAGGGCTATGTGGTCTTCAATTAGGCCTTGTCCGTCCCTTGCCCACGCGGAAACCGAGCCAATCCGCCCCCTCTTCCGTCCCCTCTCTTCTCTCTCTCTTCTTCCCCTTATCTCTCTCTCTTTTCCTTTCCTTTCTTGGCCCATTGCATCCCCACCATTCCCCCTTACTTCCCTTTGATCTTGGCCATCCAAAAAGAAACCCTAGTTCTACAAAAAGGGGAAGATAGAAGAAGATTTCAGATTTTGATGCTTGCTGAATTTTGTGCCTCTTCGTGAGAGCTTCCGGGAGAGACGCGTGTCCCCAACCCTCGCCGCATCCGCGACTTCGCCTCGCGAAGGCCTTGGCTTGTTCTTCCGAAGGATCCAGCTTCTCATGATGTCCGGCCTTGCTCCGTGTGCGGGATCATCGGCGCATCCTCGCATCGACCCACGGCGGAAAACTCCAGGCACTATTTATCCTTTATCTTATTTTTCCTTCGCATCCGCATCGTTTTCCTTTGTTTTTCATTGCCTCCGCTCCGCATCGCAGCCGTAATCCTCTTGTTTCATCTCTAGTTGAAGCCCTAATATATACCTAATCATTATATTTGCTATCTTTAGTCTGTTGGTAACCCTAGCAAGCATATTTAGCATATTTCCTAGTGAAAATCTGATGCAAATCTCTCTTTAAAATTCTATATCTATTGCTGTGATTTGAATTATTGTATGCTGAAATTAGTTTTCGTGATACTATTGCATCTTATATTATTAGATCGTGAACCATGCTTTATGTTGAATACCTAGAACTTTAATCCTACGTGAAATAGCTTGTGTTTGCCGCCTCTTTGAGTCATACGGCGCTATATTGATAAATAAATCTTAGTTGTGACCAAAGGGAACCCTAAAGGGCTTAAGATTGTAGTGCGCCTTATCGGCGCCTGCATCAGACTCCGACAGACGGGAGTTGAGAGCCAGCCTTCCCCCTCCCCCTCTTCACCTCTCTCTACGTTTCCGATCCGCCGGACCGCCGAACCTGTGCCCGTCACCCCTTGCCCCGATCTGACCCCGATCAACGCCCGACGTCGTCGTAGCATTCCCCTCTCTCCTATTGGCCTACTGTAATCCCTCATCTATACCCAAAGGGGATGCCACTACCACCAGCCACCGCCTACCACCACCACCGGCCTGGCGGGGATGGTGGCCGGTGGCGACGAGAAGCGATCAAACTCAGTTTTTTGTTGGCTTTTTTTGCTGGTTTTTTTCTAAGGCATTTGGACTTATTGGACTGTTTACGAAAGAATAGAGAGTCGTCCAATTATACTTTACACAGCCACGAGTACATTTCTGCTGCTATAAGTTGCACACACCTTGCCTCAGCCAAAATGATGTGGCACGCTCACAGCCGTTGATTGCACGCACCTTGACTCATGAAAAATAAGTGCATTTTTGTTGCTAGATTGATTTGTTGCGTTAGCTTATGGGTCAGTCGGCCTGGCGCGCATTATTGGAGAGTTTTTGTGTTTGTCCTTATTAGTAATAAGTTTATCCTTATTATTAATTCCTGTTTCTTTGAGGACTTCTATGTAAATCTGATACTTATTTTGTTATATAAGAGGTTAGGGTTCATAACCCTAACTGTGTTTTTTCTCTCCACATGGTATCAAAGCCCAACCCCGACGCCCCGACTCTCGTGCACCGCTCGTCACCTCCGCACCTCCCGACCATCTTCCGCGCGACCCCGACGCCTGGCGACACCCCGCGCGACCCCGGCGACACCCCGCACTGACCCCGCGCCACCCATGCGATACCCTGCTCGCCCCCGCGCCCTCCTGCGCCACCAAAGCACCACCCCGTGCCTCCCCCGCGCCCTCCTGTGTCTCCCCTGCCACCCCAGCCCCTCCCGCCAGCCTTTTGCTCGCCACCGCGCCCTCCTGCGTCTCCCCTGCGCCACCCAGCCCCTCTCGCCAGCCTTCTGCTCGCCACCGCACTCTCCCGCGCCCGTCTACAGCCCCCCCACGCCCATCTGTAGCCCACCGCGCCCGTCTACAGCCCCCCCCCCCCCCCCGCCCCAGCCCTCTGCAGCCCCCCGTGCCCCTTGTGCAGCCCCCCGTGCCCCCTGTGTCTACAACCCCCTCACCGCCCTCTGCAGCCCCCCGTGCTACCCCACAGCACTTTCAGCGCCTCCTGATACCCTCTACAGCCCTTCCCGCACAGTAGGTTGCTGCTTCCATTGATGGGCGTCACTGCTATTGCTTCTGGCGATTGACGATGATTGATTGATTGTTCGATCCTTCTCTTTGTCTGGTTTAATCTCTCCTTGGGATATTTTTTTTAGGGGGTGGTGATTCAGTTTTTTTTGTTTGGGGTGGTACTCTCCGTTTTCTTTCTTTCTCTCGGTTCTTTTTCATCACTCCCCATGGATTCCAAGGTCGCCCCACTTGTTGGCTCTCATGACGGTTTTGCCCGTCGCATTACTACAGTTCTCTTGGATGACAAGAATTTTCTTCCCTGGTCGAACTCTGTTCGTGTCTATCAAACCAGCCGAGATAAGCTTGCATGGCTTACTGGTGTCTCGAAACCTACCGATGCGGCCGAGTTGTTAAAGTGGACTACCGAAAACTTTCAGATCCTTGGTTGGCTTCAATGCTCGATGGAGCCCAAAATCTATGAGCAGTTCATGCGGTATGATTCCGTTTCTGGTTTATGGTCTGCTCTCCAAAGAACTTATGGACACACTCGGGTTAATGCTCAGATTTATGCTGTCTATCGGGAAATCACTGCCGCTACTCAGGGCGATCGTTCTGTTCAAGATTATTTCTCTTTTCTTCAGAGTCGTTTTCTCGAGCTGTCTGATTTAGAGCCATTGAGTGCTTTCCAGGACCCTACTGATGCTGCACTTGCTCGGCGCCGACAGGAGAAAAGGGAGACGTATCAGTTTCTGATGGGACTTCGATCCGAGTTTGAGGCTATTCGTGTTCAGATTATTGGGATGTCCCCTCTCCCTGATCTTCTTGATGCCTTCTCTCTTGTTGCTGATCAGGAGCGTCGCCTTCGTCTTACTGGTGCTCAGCGGGTGCTTGTTTCTCCTTCCGGGGATCTTCCTACTGAGCAGATGGCTCTTGCTTCTGGTTCCCGTCCTCCGCTCTCGCACGCTCGTGGTCGTGGAGGTCGCTCTATGTCTGGTGGGCATGGTATACCTGGTGGTCGTGGCCCGACTGGTCCTCCTGGTCCTTGTACCTACTGTGGTAAGCAGTTTCATGATAGCTCCAGATGTTTCCAGCTGTACCCCCATCTGCGTACTACCCCTCCACCTGCTTCTCATTCACCGACTGTGGCTGCTGCAGATATTTCTAGTTCGTCGACATCTTCTTCTCCGACTCCTGGTGTTTCGGATTTAAGCCAGATGGTCTCCCAAGTGCAGCAGCTGATGAGTCAGCTTCAGCATCTTCAGCCTCCGCCTTCTCAGCCCTCAGCATCCACTGCTTCATCCTCAGGTACTTCGTTCGCTTTCCAAGCATCAAGGGTTGATCCCAGTTCTTCACCCTAGGTGATCGACTCTGGTGCAACTGATCACATGACTGGTGAGCTTAGTCTTCTTTCTACTTATTGAGCCTTATTGTCAGCAAAATGTACGCCTTGCTGATGGGTTTGTTACACCGATCCTCAGCAAGGGTTCTGCTCCTCTTTCTTCTGCTATTAATCTTGATTCGGTTCTGCATGTTCCTAAACTGTCCCTTAATTTGCTATCTGTTAGTCGTTTGACTCATTCTTTGCATTGTTCTGTGACATTCTTTCCTGGTGGATGTGTTTTTCAGGACCTGACTTCGAGGAGGACTTTTGGCACGGGTCGTGAGAAGGATGGGTTATACTTGCTGGACCGACCGCTTGTTCCTCCTGCTGATGCTGCTCTGCCTGTTACTTCTACTGCTTCTCCTGCCCGCTTATCTACCCCCACGACTGATGCTCTATGGCACGCTCGGTTTGGTCATGCTAGTCCCCTCACTGTGGCATCTGTCTGTCCTGAGTCCTCCTTTAGTTCTTCTTTTCGTTGTGATGTGTGCAAACTTTGTAAACACACCCATAGTTCTTATTCTCCATCTCTTAGTCGGTCATCTTTTGTTTTTGAGTTAGTTCAATCTGATGTCTGGGGCCCGTCTCCCGTGACTGCTTATGATGGTTTTTGTTACTATGTTACCTTTATTGACGATTATTCTCGTTGCTATTGGGTTTATATTTTGACGTGCAAGTCTGATGTGTTTACTATGTACTGTCATTTTTCTGCAATGGTTCAAACTCAGTATGGGGCTCGCATACGTGTTCTTCGCTCTGATAATGGTGGTGAGTATACGTCTTGTTCTTTTACTTCTTATCTTGTAGCACAGGGTACTATTCATCAGTTTTCATGTCCCTATACACCTGAGCAAAATGGTGTGGCGGAGCGGAAGAATCGTCATCTCTTGAATATTGTTCGATGCATTCTTCGCGGGATGTCAGTTCCTAAATCTTTCTGGAGTTCTGCTATTCTTACTGCCGCCTATTTGATCAACCGGACTCCATCGCGTTCTCTTGCTGGTAAAACTCCATTCCATATACTTCATCCTACCCTGCCCCTTTTTCCTATTCCTCTGTGCGTTTTTGGCTGTGTTTTGTCCAAGATCGTCGTCCTTCCCGGACTAAACTTGATGATAAGTCTATTCGATGTGTCTTTCTTGGTTACTCCTCTGGGGTCAAAGGTTATCGCTGTTTTGACCCCAAATCATGTCGGGTTTACCATTCTATGGATGTGACTTTTCATGAAGACGAGGCTTTCTTTCGGGTTCAGTCTTCACCGTTGTCTGCTCCTATGCCATCTACGGTTGCTTAGCCTATGCCTATCTTTCCTACCACCGGTATGGTGCCTCCTCACCCGCCTATTATACAAACCTATCACAAGCAGCCGCATCAGGCTCCGGTTGTCCCGCCTAGCCCTCTTACTGTGCCAGAGCCTCCTCCGACGTCAGGTATACCTCCTTCCTCTATCCCTCCTGTTTCTTCTGATGACGTGCCTATTGCTCTTCGCAAGGGTAAGCGTACTTGTGTTACTGATCATCCTTTGGCGAGTGTTGTCTCTTATCAAGGTCTTTCCCATGCATATCATACTTATCTAACTGCCACAGACTCTATTCGCTGGGAAAGGCACATTCTAAAACTTTTAGGGGCATCAAATGTTAAATTTCAGATCAACGGTTATAACGGACGTTCGATAAAACTTCTAACATTTGATGCCCCTAGGAGTTTTAGAATGTGCTGATTTTTTGTGAGTGTTCTATCTAAGATAAGGTGCTTATGCTCACAAAAAATCAGCACACTCTAAAACTCCTAAGGTCTTCAAATGGGTGGCTGCCCATTTCGCCGAAATAGGCTGGCAGCTCATTTCCCGTTTCCTCTCTCTCTCTCTCTCTCTCTCTCTCTCTCTCTCTCTCTCTATATATATATATATATATATATATATATATATATATAAGGGAATGTTTAGGTGCAGTCTGTGGTCCGTGCGGTCCGCAACCGTCCAATGCATCGGCCGCGTGCATCCGATGCACGGAGTGGTGCATCGGACGGCTGCGGACCGCAGACCGCACCTAAGCATTCCCCTATATATATATAGCACATCAGCAAAAAATCAGCACATTCTAAAACCCATAGACTAATCAAATATTCCCTTCAATTTAACGGTTAAAATGAACGGTCGATAAAACTCTTTAGATTTGATGCACCTAAAGGGTTTAGAATGTGCTGATTTTTTATGGATGGGCTATCTAAGGGTAGTTGATCATCCTTACAAAAAATCAACAAATTCTAAAACCTCTATCTAGGGTTTTGGATGATGCGTGTCTAACTTTGTGGCAAAGTAGCGTGTTTCTGGATCCCGACCCATATATATATATATATATATATATATATATATATATATATATATATATATATATATATATATATATATATATATATATATATATATATATATATATATATAATTGTGTGCATAATAGAAGCTATAATTTCCATAACTTATGAACTTTTAGCATGCATAAGTACTTTATAGAGCAAAGAAATACTTCTTTTGTGCAGGTGTTGCACTGGAATAACTGAAAAGGAATAAGATCATGCATATAAAAGTGTTGACATAGATAGCTCACCTCAACAGGGACACTATCAGTTACATGTCCTTCCAATGTCAGTTCCTTCTGCAAAGACGCAGCAGCAGTCTGCAGTACATGTTTTACTACCTCTCTTGGTCGAAATTTTGTAGCTTCTAACTTCATAACTCCTACAAAAACAAGAGCAAGCAGCATCAATGACCTTGATGATGAATTGATAAACTGTAGCTTAGATTTGTTAAAATAATGAAGGTTGGCTCATCTAAGCCGAAATGTTCATAAAAAAGTGACGGCAATTTTAATGTCTAACCTGACAAATGATAAAGTTACACAAATCACTGGCAAATGAAATGCTTTAAACAGAATTATGAACATGAAAATGAGTTATTTCCAGATATCCTTAGCAGTTATCTGCTCAAAAGGGTGATTTTGATTAATCAATCATCTACGTCTAAGCAATGGGTTCATCAATTCAGAATAATTATGATGTGACATATTTTATGCCAAGCATTTTGGATAAACTTTATGCAAATCCTGCAAGGCATCTGTATACTTCTTTCATCATTATAGATAGGAAGCAAGAAGCACATATATTACAGCAGTGTCAATTCGTTAGAGTCAACAGATTGGCTACGACCATTCATGCTGAACAGTAAGAGTCGCATAGCAGCAGTGACTTGTTTTTATGACGATCACTGAAAACAGTGACTTTATAACTTAAAAAGACCGGTTCATACCTATAACTAGTTTACTAATGAAAAAAAACATCACAAACCAGTATTTTAGATTATTCTGAATTTTTTGGTTATTTTTTCAAAATTTTTGAAACCAAAAATCAATTCACACCGGTATGGACCAGTTCAGACCGATACCGGTTCGAACCGTTTTTTCAGCCGGCCGATAATTTATCCGCGACCGGTATTTTTATCCATGGAGCCTAACCTAGGGGTCATACTAGTCAAAGAAAATAGAAGAATGAAAATTTGGTGTGTTACTTCGCAACATGTGTATATCGCCCAGGCCTCAAGCTCTGTTTGTAGTGCTGGCGTGGCACCCCTCTCCTTTCAGTTGACTTCCTACATGGCAGTATGCATTCCCCCTCTCTTCTCTTTCCTTTTTTATTCTCCTTTCCCATTTAAAAACTTATAATCCTAACCCTAGCCTACCCCCCCCCCCCCCCCACTTCTCACCGTCCCTCATCCCTCCATCCGCCCTTCTCCTCGCATTGTCTCCCATCACTCCTCTACTTCCAGACTTCCAATCCCTCCCCCTTCTAAAACTCATCAGGATCACCCTGCTAGTGGCCAAAGGAGATGCGAGGCAGGACTGTGGTGGCCCGGGCACCACCCAGGTTTCAGCCATCCCCCATCCCTCCATCCCCACCCCTCTCCTCCTACCTTCCCCCACCCCTCCTCTGCTTCCAACCTCTTCCCCTTCCCAAACCCTTCAAGGTTATTTGGGCGACGGCGTGAGGGGGGGGAATGGATGATAGCCGGGAAGTGGCGGCCCCGTGCATCGCCCAGGTTTCAGGCTAGTATATACATAAATATGAAAACACACACACATACACACACTAATATATTTATAACATGGCAAGTCGGTTTTGTGCTGACTAGACAAAACGGAAGCCAATTAGGACAAGCTGACTGGACAAAAATGAACCGAATAAATCTAACCATTCGTTCAAAAATCGACGCACGATTTCTATTTCCCCTTCAACCAACTCCCTCCCTAACCATTTAAACTGCACTAAACCCCTAAAATCCTGGCCCATTTAAACTGCACTGAACCTGACCGTTCATCCCGTGATCGTTGTTCGCATCAACGACTATAAATCCGCCTGTTGAAATTTCAGCCGCCCCAAACCATCGGGTCGATCTCGAGGAATCCATTCGAATAGAGACAGCTGTCATTGATCAATTATAAAGGAAGGGGGAGTTGGTCGCGCTGAAGGCGCCCGCTTCATGTCAATAGGCACGGGCTAGGAAATGGGTGTCCCTATGAATGCCGGTGTTGTCGTCGAAAGTGTTTTATTGCCGAAGGCGTTCAGGTGTGTTGCCACCGAAGGTGGCCCGCTGCAGTGCCGACAGGCACGGGCATGCACTAGTGTATTAACATGATGGTAGAATATACAAGTACGAAGCATAGTAACAAAGTTCAGTGTTTTTTTGAAAAAAAGGCGTTTAAAACGCGACTTAATGGGCAACCAATTTGTTACTGGTTTTTTTTTTTACATGTTACCAAATTCGTCAGGTTTTTTTGCCGTTTTTATTGAAAAAAAAGGGTTAAAAAACGCGTTTTTTTTGCCAAACTTTGTGACTATATCGATGATGATTCCGATGACATTGAAATTCAACTTTCTTCCAATGTCATTGAATTCATGGAGGATAAAGAGAATGAAGCAAGAGAGAATGATGCAAGTTTGGCATTGGATGCTCTCGATGACACAATGGATTCTTAGTTTCTATTTTCTATTCTATTTTAATTAGTAACTATTGGACAATGGACATCTTACATTTTGTAATATTTTCTTTTGGGATGCCTTTATCAACTTATCATGATGTTCGTAACTTAGTATGTTACTTTGTCGGATTGTTGTTTTGTTGTTTACTTGCATTTGCATTGTTACATGAATAACTTAGTTGATTTGTTGTTGTTGACCTATCATCTTATAAGTCGCATTAGATATATCTTAGTTGTTTAAATGTAGGCTAAAAACATGACTTTTGAAAGCCCTAAACTTACCGATTTTTTTTCCAAATTTCACCCTTACCAATTAAAACCCGAATCTGTTTTTTCCCCCAACTTTTACCCATTTTTTTCCCCGAACTTTTCGGTTTTTGCCGAACTTTCCTGAGTTTTACCCTTAACTTATTACCGAACCCGAACTTGGTGACTATAGTACAAAGTATGTGTGGGCATCAAAATTAGCCCACGGGTCGAACCCAACTTGCACACGTAAAACGGGCTCGCACTCAACGGCCTTCGGGTCGAACCCGACTCGCACACATAAAATGGGCCCGCACGCGAAACTTGGCCCGCACACAACGGCCCGCATGCGAAACCCGGCCCACACAAAATGGGCCCGCACGCGAAACTTGGCCCACACACAACGGCCCGCATGCAAAACTGGGCCCGCACACAAACGGCCCGCATGCGAACTCGGCCCGCGTACGAACTCAATTCGCGCACCATGGCCCGACTCAAAGCAAACGGGTCCCACCGGACCCGCAACTAGAACACGGCCCCCCTCTTGAAAACCGTGCCCCCCCTCCTCATGGAGAGGTGGGGCCGGCCATAAAGAAAAAAAAAAAAGAAAGAAGAAAGGAAAAAGAAAAGAAAAGAAAAGAAATCCTAACCGCCTCGATGCGGGGGGAGGTGGCGTGGACGTCTACACAACCGTAGATCCGCGACGATCCCTCAATCCAACGGACAAGATGACGTCATGTCGCCATGCGATCCGGAAGGTGCAAAGATGACGACGTATCTTCAAAGATCAAGTCACATCTAGCCCGTAACCACCCCAACTAAAAAGGAGGGGATCGAGTTTGTTTCCCCAAATAAGGGAACAATATCTTGATGGTTATGGGGGGAGATATTGGATGAAACAAAAAGATTTCAGCCATATCTCTCCCAACCGCCCCCCTTTGCCTATAAATAGAAGGGGTGGGGGAAGGCACAAGAGGTCCGAAAAGCTGAAGACGAAAGGGCTCTGCAAGAGAAGCTCCAACGCTTGAAGACCGAAGGCTTCACGAGGCACGGCAAGCACGTCCTACGGGAATCCTTGGCCCTTCAAGTCCTCATCAACGTAAAGACCTTGCACTCGAAGATCAAAGATTCGACTCCTCGCACGAAGAAGAAAGCTTGGAGAAGTAGACCCGGAGTCGTCGTCATCCCGACTTCTCCAACGATCTTCATCAACTCCGAAGAAGCCATAAGCAAAGGCCGGAGAAGAAGATCGAAGCCGACAACACCCGTCGTCTTCAACAAAGGCGTCGACTCCTCGCACGAAGAAGAAAGCTTGGAGAAGAAGGCCTGAAGCCGGTGCTACCCCCGCCGTCTTCACCAACAAAGCCGACGCTACAACCGTCGTGCGGAGATCGGTGCTACCCCCGCCGTCTTCACCAACAAAGCCGACGCTACAACCGTCGTGCGGAGATCGGTGCTACCCCCGCCGTCTTCACCAACAAAGCCGATGCTACAACCGTCGTGCGGAGATCGGTGCTACCCCCGCCGTCTTCACCAACAAAAGCCGACGCTACAACCGTCGCACGGAGATCGGTGCTACCCCCGCCGAAAAAGCCAAGCCGACGCCACAACCGTCGAGGAAGTCAGAAGAATAAAGAAGCCCTGAAGAAGTAGCCATCGCCGTTCGAGAAAAAGATCGAGTCAAAGCTAAAGCCAAAGCCAACGCAAGAAGCCAAAGAAAACGCACCGGTAAAGCCCGCGCCAAAGCAACGCACGTGCCAAAGCCAAGCAACTACGACTGTCACGAGCAAAGCACCGCAGTTCTAGCCGATACGACGCGAAGTCCGGAAGAACTAAAGCATCGCAAGTCTCTACCCGCCTACGTTCAAGCGCAAGCGCCAAAGCAAAGCAAAAGCCAGAGCCACGCCAAAGCAACGCCGAAGCCAAAAGCCAAAGCCAAAGCCAACGCCAAAAGCACGATCGACGCCGCGAACCGACGATCAAGGACGCCGAGGTCTAGCAAGGATCGAGGAAGACACGAAGACCGAGGAACGAAGCCCAAAACCTCCCTAGCCGAGAAAGCGCGAAGCACGGACGGGACAAAATCAACGGCCGATATTCCTTAGCCTCTCAAGAAACCCTCACCCTGTAAAGACCTCTGTCCTGGGCAGCCCCTTCAGAGCTCTCGCACGAATACCACGTGGAGACGTGGATCAAAGGGACCCTCCAGAGGATCTCTCCCACAATCTCCTGATCAAATATTCGCCGCACCCGGACTCGCCACACCCGAGCCCCCGGGTCCCGGCCACTCTGTAATCTCGTGTGATTCGCAATAAAGACGATCCGTATCTTTTTCTGCGCATACAGTATGTCTAGCAAGAAGGATCTTTGTCATGACCTCTTTCATCTTTATTGGAAACTTTTTAAGCTACTATAACGAAAAACGAATCTTGTCCTAATACGTGGGAGTAAAGTGCAGTTATGGTTAAATTTTGTTGATGGGGTAGTTCAGTCAGATATCAATTTAATGTTCTGAATAACTGAAGCAAGTTGAAATTGATTATCACTCCATTCTTTACCAATGTAAGTATGGAAAAATTTCCTACTCCAGTTTAACCCTATTCTACAGATAGCTTCTTCATGAAGTGTCAAAGCTGTGAGACAACTATAAATGCCTAAATATCATCCATATAAAACAGTTCAATAGTAAAGTGGTAAGCCGAGAGGCTACTATTGCTACAGAAATTGTAAATAGTCATGCAGATCAATTTCTCAGAACACTTCCAAAAGGAATTAGTGAGTCCAATATTGTTGAGCATTTGGAATGGACTAGGAGATACCTGACTCGACCTTAGAAAGGTCAAGTATGTCGTTGATTAGTTGCAGAACCAAATCTCCAGAGGATAGCATAACATCCAGCAACTGATGTTGTTCTTTATCCAGCTTTGTGTTTGAAAGAATCTCAGCCATACTAACCACCCCAGTAAGAGGAGACCTAATCTCATGGGACATAGTCGCTAGCATTTGTTTTGCCCGCATCGTTTCCTCTACAAGTACAGAACAAGTGAATATACTCAGGGCCAACAAAATCCAACTTCTGACAAAACTGAACTACATATCAAACTAGAAAAGCACTCGAACAGTAAATTGCTAAACCTGTTATGTGAATTGTTTTATTGAGTTCTGTTTCTTTGGCTTTCTGGACAGCTATCTCCTCCCGTAATTTTGCCATCTTTTCCCTTTTTATTACCTGTTACACAATCAATTTGGAACATTAACTTTCATCAAATATACTAATAGAGAAAAGGAACAGAGAAGGCTGGGATTAGATAGAACTGTACCCTTTAAACAAATCTCATAACTTGGATTAGTAAAACAGTACTAAAACATGGTCATCAAAGAACACTAACCTATTTTTCCGGGTGGGATGCAACATCTTAATAATGCAACTTAAGAATCACATTGCCTCTAAAGGTAATTCACAGAACCCAAATCCCAGCGATGTGAACATTACTTTCAGGGCCATAAATAGGATGGTTTACAACCCAATTTTCCCATTCCAACAACTCAATAATACATGAATTAGCTGCACAACATGCAGATACTATTTATTCTACATAGGCACGTGAACTTAGGACTCGAACTTCTTCATTCAATCTAAGTAATCCCCTTCAAACCAATTAAACTGTCTAGAGATTCATTAACTCCTACAGTTTCAGACACGCATGTAATTGAAATTTATAAAGTGAAAATGTTGCTGAAAATATGAAAGCAAATTACATAATCAACTGTGCCAGAATAGCTTTGAGAAATTCATCTTAAATCAAATAATATACTGAGAAGAACAAATAATAACCACAACCATAACCATCATGCCTTGTGCCAATTATATTGTGTCACCTTGTGAATTTACATCAGCCATTTGTTTTGAGACAAACCTGTTGTCACTGAAGCTTTTCCATTTCTTTTCTAACAATTTCTGCCCACGTTATTCTAGCGCTTGCTACGTCCTTCCTCGTCTCTGGGTGCCTGGGTATCCACCGTAAGCCTTTCCTCATTTGAGTCTTCTCGTCTTTCTTGTTATGCTACCATTTTGTAGGCAAGAGTTGATGATCAAAGTTAGTCTCGGCCCAGCTGATGGATGGCCTTTGGACTCCGATGGCCCTATTGCCCATGCTGTCATCAGTCCCAAACTCCGAGGACTATAGAGTAAGGATCCTCCCACCGATTGTTTCATTATTTCACCTTACAATATGCACCTTACTTGATCTACACTCTGGTCTTCACCCATTCAAACTAACGTATATATTGTTATCACCTTTTTGTGCCCAATTTATTATACAAATCATATAATTCAAAGTCCTTGGTGTAATTTATTCTCCCTTTGGATCTCATATCACCACCAAGTTTGTTTACATGCCTATCATTCACCAGGAAAAGAAACAATTACAATATAAATCTAATTCTTCCTTTTTATATTGTAAGTTGATAAGACATGAGAAAATATCGGTCCTTATGATGGCAATATCATATTGACTTGAGATGTTTGCATTATAAAGGGTGCGAACATAATATATGAGCAGAGCAATTACGAGGATGCAAAACATGTGGCAGAATTAGTATGAGCAGAAATTAAAATGGTTAAAACAAGCTAAGAGAATCACATGAATGGGCATGTGCATTGAAAATTAGAGGACCTTTGATGATGGAAAGTCATCTGAATGTGTAAAGAGATAAAAGAGGTGGGATGGACCTCAACCAAACATGAGAGGAAGCTATGGATAAAAAATGAAAAAGTCTTCCACCCAAAAAAAAAAAACAAAAAGTCCAAAAAAAAAAAGGATTATCACTAAATAAAAAATGTTCCTACCTTTCAAGTGCATATTATCATGTCAATTGGAAAAAGTGTAAACTTCAATTAAAGATGCAACAGAATGGGTGTCATTCGGGTATTGATGAAGCAAGCACTTCCAATGGGTTTCCTACTAATGCAAAGTATGTTTTATGATGTTCACTAGGCACTTAGTTCACTAGTTGGGTTGTCAATGAGTTTTATGCAAACCCTAAGTATGTCCTTGAGATGTTTGCCATGGTCCCACTCCTTAGTTGAAGTAGCTTATTTGCAGCATATATTTGCATGCAGTGCACTAAATTCAGGAGAAACATATAATTATCCTGCAACATCAAGGAGTCAGAGAAAAACTTTGGGAACCTCTTTTCTATTTCTTCCACAAACACCTTGATTTGGGCTTACTTTGCCAAGGAAAAATTTTGTAATTTAGCGAAAATTGAGTAGATATTAGGAAGATTTTAAAACTAAGAAGAATCAGATTAAGAAATATTGGAGACACTTTGATGAATTCACATAAAGGTGGAAAATTTCAATGAAATACTTTCAAAATATCATGAGTAATACTAAATGATCATAAAAAAATTAACGAAATGTGTTCTTTCTAGTAAGTCACAATAGATTTGGGAACAAGTTTTTTAATGTAAAATTCGAGAATAGAGAGAATATTTCAATAGTGCAGATCATTCCGGCACTAGGCTTGTGTCTATAAGCTAGATTGTAAATATACTAGCATTTATGCTCCAACTTAATTATGCCTGTAGGAACAACATTGGCATTCATGGCAATCAATTTAAAAAGACTATGGTTTCAAATTAGCATAGACACGAATCAGCCTTTCTTGATTCAATGCAATCGAAAGGTAGGACATCATCCTGATCCGCTTTCTACTTAATCTGCTTACATGATCAGTAGCAATAGTTACCAATGAAAACTTGATATCTTCTCATATTAGAGAAGCGTTTCAGAAAATTAAATTACAACATCTATGATAGATTGTAAGAAAAACAAAGATAAGAGAAAGGTTTTAGCTTAAAATGATATATACCTGGTCAGATATGTCCATTCCCATATAATTTACACCGATTGTCTCCCCTGCCTTGCTAAACACTGGTTCAACATATATCAAAAATGTCTTTGACCCAAATAATCCAGTCTCAAATGTTATCTCCCTCTTAGCAGGTAAACCTCGCTCCATGACTTCTTTCTTGAATTCCTGAATTTCGTTCACACCAGCTCCAGAAAATATCTCAGTATCAGTTTTACCTATAATGTCCTGAAAAGAAGTTACAATCGCATCAAAGCATGAGAGAGCAAGAAAATTTCTTTAGATGGTATGCTTCCCAAAAACTACTAGGATTACTGATGCCATTACCTTATGACACATATTGCATTCTGTATATCTTAATAGTTTAAATCAGGCACCACGGATGGGAAGCATTGAAATTCTTCAATAGAAATGAGTACAGTAAGGGAAATAGAATTTACAAAACGTTCTTCTACCAATGATACAATTAGAAAGCTATATACAAACAAACAAAATCAAGAAGAATATAAAGCATTAGATATGCATAGGAAGGGATATGTAGAAGTATTAATTACAAATTACTGGGTTACAATTGTGATATCGTGAAGATGAAGGATGTACATATTATCCTGCAAGTTAATAGAAAACTACTTGACGTATCTCAAGAACCAAAGATGCTTACGATATGACAGTTTAAAGTTTTGCCTGAAACTTTTCATTTCTGAAAAAAGTTCCATATTTTCAATGACGAGGTAAAACAAAGACACAAAGCCAACATTGTCAAGGCAAGGAGGTCGTTTTAGATATATTTTTGGCCAGTTTCCTCAATTTCAAAAGTTTCAGACTAGTCTCAGCCTATTTCGAGGCTTTAGTGAGAAATTATGTGAACTTAAAAACAATTTCTGAAGGTTTCTACACATTTAGGGAGCTTCGAAGAGTTATGGCTGAAACTAGCTGAAGCATTTCAGTTTTGGACTTCTCAATTTAATACATAGATGGACAAAACATCAGACAAAATGAGTTTCCAATCTTTGTATCAAATTATAACGATCATGTCAAAAAAATCAAGTTAGTTATAATGGTACAAGTCCTCCAATAAAAACTAGATAGATGTTTGTGCTGCTAGTTGGCCTCAAACCTAGCACCTCCAAAGATTTGGAGGAAGAGAATACATTACGTTATTCCATAATAATTTTTCTTTGGATGAAGCATGATAGCATTACTAGTCATCAATTGGACTATGAAACAAGACGGTGCTACATATCGCTGGTTACGGTCAGCCTCCCTCTACCTAAATTGTGCTTCAATGTAGTTGGGATGCCGAACCGTCCTCAGGTAGTTGGTGGTCATGAGTGAGCGAGCCCCTTCCGACTACGGGAAAGCAGTAAAAGTGCAGGTACTAAAGCAGAGAAACCGTAATATGATGTTGGTTTGGTGATTCAGTGAAGTGCAGGTTGGACCGACTTACCAAAACAGCTGAAGAAAAAACTGAAGCTCTGAGGCGAACATACGAGCCAATCCTTAGGCAGGCTAACCAAGACTGTCACTTGATGTGGCAAGCCTGTTAACTGACACTGGTTTAAACATGAATCAAAATAACTGGTTTGAATATGTCTCATTAAAGGATCTAACTGAACAGTGAGGATCAAATGTCACTGTTTTTAGGGTTTCCTCTCATGGCGCCCTTCTTAACATAGAAACCAACAACGGGACTACCACGATGGCGACTATACATTTAAAGGTTTGCATCTGTGGATTAGTGGTTGTGGTTGAAACTGGTGGGTGGATTAGTGGTTTGCTCATCCATCTTGTACTTGTTGTGGTCAATCTTGTGGGTGGACACTTTACCAAATTGACATGAAGACTGCTTCTTCACAAAGATCTCAAGAAAAGGGCTAATATACAGTCTGATGCGAAACGATGCAGGTGGACAGGAAATCAGTAGTTTAATTGTACTAGCAGTGTTTCGCTATGAATTAAAAGTTTCAGGTAGGAATTGTTATTCAAGCCATCAGTAGGGAATAATGGGTTTTAAAAGAAACTACTCGCATCAGGCAGTTCAATCTCAGTTCTAAGAATTACAATGAGTAATGCTTAAATTAAACGGCAAGAGTCCGTCCCGCAATATCAAATACTAATGAAATTAACTGGCAGGTAGGGACGCACAACCTCACGAAGATGGACAGCAGTCGGCACAGATAATATACTGGAGATTTGACTGATGGAACATAAAGGTACCTTGCCGATAGGGAAGTCCTTACTGGGGTAGTGATGGAGGCGCGGGAACGACAACGTCACAAACCACGCGCTCCTCCACGCTCTCTCCTTCGTCCGAGGAAGGGGGAGTTGATGTCGAGGTATCCGTCCGTATCCGGGATCATACCGTGATCCCCATCGGGTCCGGCCCTGCACGCATGCCGAGGGTGCCGGAGGTGCGACGCCGAAAGGGGTGTGAGGGGATCGGGTGAGAGATGGTATGGGTAGGGGGGAAAAGCAGGAGGAACCGGGTTGGGTTGGGTGGGATCGGGTTGAAAGGGAAGGGAGTGGGGGATCGGGCGGCAGGGGAGGTGGGGTCGGCTGGGTCGCGGGAGGGGAAAGGGAGGGGTGGGGTTCGGTCCGGCCGATAGAAGTTGGGGGAGGGCGATCGGGGTGGCGGCGGCACCCGGAGGTAGGGTCGGGGCCGGGCACGGGTCGGGTTGGGTCTGGTTCGCGGGAGAGGGAGGGGGAGAGAGAGGCGGGGGTGGAGGGGTCGGGTGGGCGGCGGTGCCGGGGCGGGCCGGGTTCGGCTGGGGGTCGGGGACGGGAGGGGAGAGGTCAAGGGAGAGAAGGGGCACGGGCTGGTGGCCGGCGGAAGGGAAGGAAGGGGAGGCGGGGCTGGGCGCAAGGGAGAGGAGGGGATGGGGTAAGGGTTGGGATAGGGTTTCACACGCCTAGTACCCACCTAGGGTTTCACACGCCTAGGGTTTGGGATTGGGGTTTCACACACCTCACCCTGTTGTCACTCAACACAATAGTGGAGAAACAAAATTTTTATTTCATTATTCAGTGCCATTACATGTTCCATGGGCAGGCCTATATAAAGGCCTGCGATAACAAACGAAAACCCCTGAAAGTCGAGGTGAGACTAAATAACACAATGCAGAAAATAAAAAAAACAAACGCAAACATCCATGATGGTGCAGGCTGTCTGATCAGAGTCATAGGCTCAGGTGGCGCCTCCTGCGCTCGTACACGCGCCATGGGCTCTGCTCGATGTCCCCATCATTCTCCCGGGGTGGGAGAGAACTCGACTCCGTCGAGTAAGGCTCGGTGCGGCTCTCGTACAGCTCCAGCAGGTCTGGGTCCATCTGCTGGGGTCCCTGATGCTCAATCCACGCGTCCTCAGAATGGGGCCTTCCTTTCCAGCAAACCAGGTACCGCCGGATTCCACCATCTCTACTAGAGACAATCTCGTCATCCAGAATGTTATCAATGCCTTTTGCTGTATATGGTGGGGATATTTCTGGGAGTGGGGGTAGGGGGGGCACTCAGGGGCTGGGTCCAGGGTAGGCTCAACTATCAGCGGATTTCTAGGGTTAAAATATAGGCCATTATAAGCCACTAGATCTTTAATATTGAAGGTGGGACTGATGCCAAAACCCTCGGGTAGTACAATAAAATAAGCATTATCATTTATATCTTTTAGAACCCGAAAAGGACCCGCACTGCGCGTATGTAGGTTCTTAACGACTCCCGAAGGAAGCCGTTCCAGACGAATCCGGACCATCACATAATCTCCCATACTGAAAGTCTGAACTCGCTTCCGGGCATCGGCCCTTAATTTATAGCTCGCACTGCTCTGTTCAATTTTTTTACTGATTTCCTTATGTAGTTCATGCACATGAGATGCAAAAGCAGATGCCGATTCGGAAATTCTATGATGCTCAAATATGGGAATAAGCTCGACTGGTTGCCTAGGTTTGAACCCATGCACGACTTCATGAGGACTCATACCTGTGGATCTACATGCAAACTCGGCTACTGACAGTTTCAGATCCCAAGTCTTAACATGTTCACCCATCAAGGTACGTACATGGTTTCCCGGACTCCTATTGACAACTTTAGTCTGGTCATCGGTCTGGGAATGGAAGGCAGTGGAGAACTGGAGCCTAGTGCCCAGCTTGTGCCATGGGATTTTACAACAAAAACTGGTGATCTTGACATCCTTGTTGGGCATGATTTCAGGCAATCCGTGTAATTTTATGACGCCATCGGACGTCTTGGAACAAGGGAGGAAATGGGTCACCTCAGAAAATCGGTCTACGAAGATTAGGACCGAATCATGCTCCTTGAAAATCTTTTTAGCTAGAGTTGATTGCTGTTCGACCTGACTACTCTTAGGTTGGCAGGGACCCAGTTTGACCTTCTTGTCCTTGGGTTGAGACAGGGCGCACCTAACAACTGACATGGAGGGAGATGACATTGGTTTAAGGGAAGTCAAGATGGCTTTGTCATCATCATCAAAGTCTCCATCTTCTTCTTCAGCTTGATAGACGAATTCTGCCTCTTTAGCCTCTCTCACTTCAATGAGATTGCCATCAATGATGTTGACTTTGACATGGCTTGCACAGTTTGCGGCCACATGTCCGAAGCCTTGGCATTTACAACACGTGATGAGGGGACTAACTTTGGAGAAGTCTTTCTCAAGGACCTTGTCATGGTTGTCTCTCTCATTGCTTCTACTGGTGGAGTCGGCTCTTGGTTGGGATTCGTTGGGGTAGGGCCGACTTAGGTAGCTATCCGAGAAAGGCCGAGGGACTTTGCTTCGGGAATCTTGATCCCGATGGAAATGGTTGGACCTAATGCTATCGAGGTTCTGAACTAAGGCATAGGCTCTTTCCAACTCTGTAACATCTCGGGCAAGGAGCTCACTTCTCAAGTCTTCTCTCAAACCTGATCGAAAACGTGCCAGGACCTGGGCAGGGGTTTCTGTTCTGAGGACATTGCAGCGAGTTAGGAACTCATCGAATTTGGTGACATAGTCCCTGGCTGATTTGTTGCCTTGGGTGAATTGGTGCTACTGGTCCAATAGGTGGGCTCGATATGATGGGGGCACATACCTGCCTTTTAGCTCATTTTTCATGGCGACCCAAGTATCAATGGGGTCCTGAGTTTTGGCGGCTCTCAAGGCTTCTACATTAGTCCAGTATTGGCTAGCAAGTCCACTAAGCTTCATGACAGCGAATTGCACTTTTCGCGGTTCGGTTAAAGGGTACCAGGCAAAGTATCGGTCCATGGACTGGAGCCAGTCCAAAAAGAATTGGGGATCGTGCCTACCATCGAAAGAGGGCACCTCTAACCTGATGCTCCGGAGATACCGTTCATTCGGGTCTTGATTGTTCTGCCAAGGTGGCCGAAAATCTTGAGGGTCTAGGGGTAGTGGAGCTAGAGGTGGAGCTTGGTCCAGACGGTCAAAACGGGCATTGGTGTCACGCTGACAAGTGGTGAGGTTCTGGTTCATAGTTGCTATTCCTTGGGCTAACTTGGCAAGTGCCCTAGTTAAGACATCAGGATCCATATTGTCCGACTCACTCGACTCTCCTAACAGATAGGACCTACCTCAGGGGTTGGCATGCAAAGACAAACTCACAACATGATGCATGCTGAATTTTTTTTTTTTTGTTAAATATGGCAATCAAATGCAAAAGTTAAAAGAAAATTTTTCTAGATGCAGTACAACTAATGCATGACAGTTCGTACCTACAACCATGCTCTGATACCAAAAATGATGCGAAACGATGCAGGTGGACAGGAAATCAGTAGTTTAATTGTACTAGCAGTGTTTCGCTATGAATTAAAAGTTTCAGGTAGGAATTGTTATTCAAGCCATCAGCAGGGAATAATGGGTTTTAAAAGAAACTACTCGCATCAGGCAGTTCAATCTCAGTTCTAAGAATTACAATGAGTAATGCTTAAATTAAACGGCAAGAGTCCGTCCCGCAATATCAAATACTAATGAAATTAACTGGCAGGTAGGGACGCACAACCTCACGAAGATGGACAGCAGTCGGCACAGATAATATACTGGAGATTTGACTGATGGAACATAAAGGTACCTTGCCGATAGGGAAGTCCCTACTGGGGTAGTGATGGCGGCGCGGGAACGACAACGTCACAAACCACGCGCTCCTCCACGCTCTCTCCTTCGTCCGAGGAAGGGGGAGTTGATGTCGAGGTATCCGTCCGTGTCCGGGATCATACCGTGATCCCCATCGGGTCCGGCCCTGCACGCATGCCGAGGGTGCCGGAGGTGCGACGCCGAAAGGGGTGTGAGGGGATCGGGTGAGAGATGGTATGGGTAGGGGGGAAAAGCAGGAGAAACCGGGTCGGGTTGGGAGGGATCGGGTTGAAGGGGAAGGGAGTGGGGGATCGGGCGGCAGGGGAGGTGGGGTCGGCTGGGTCGCGGGAGGGGAAAGGGAGGGGTGGGGTTCGGTCCGGCCGGGTAGAAGGTGGGGGAGGGCGATCGGGGTGGCGGCGGCACCCGGAGGTAGGGTCGGGGCCGGGCACGGGTCGGGTTGGGTCTGGTTCGCGGGAGAGGGAGGGGGAGAGAGAGGCGGGGGTGGAGGGGTCGGGTGGGCGGCGGTGCCGGGGTGGGCCGGGTTCGGCTGGGGGTCGGGGACGGGAGGGGAGAGGTCGAGGGAGAGAAGGGGCACGGGCTGGTGGCCGGCGGAAGGGAAGGAAGGGGAGACGGGGCTGGGCGCAAGGGAGAGGAGGGGATGGGGTAAGGGTTGGGCTAGGGTTTCACACGCCTAGTACCCACCTAGGGTTTCACACGCCTAGGGTTTGGGATTGGGGTTTCACACACCTCACCCTGTTGTCACTCAACACAATAGTGGAGAAACAAAATTTTTATTTCATTATTCAGTGCCATTACATGTTCCATGGGCAGGCCTATATAAAGGCCTGCGATAACAAACGAAAACCCCTGAAAGTCGAGGTGGGACTAAATAACACAATGCAGAAAATAAAAAAAACAAACGCAAACATCCATGATGGTGCAGGCTGTCTGATCAGAGTCATAGGCTCAGGTGGCGCCTCCTGCGCTCGTACACGCGCCATGGGCTCTGCTCGATGTCCCCATCACAATCTCTGCCTAGTCTTGCCCATTCATCAGTACGTGCTACTGCTCCATCAAGTTATTTATAGTTTCAAACAGAATGCTTGAGCTCAGTTGGAGAAATTGGGTATTGTTGCTGCTAATGCTAGTTTTTTCCAGAGACACTATGACCATTCCATGTTTATTCATCTAACAGGTTTAACTATTCTTCTCTATGTGGACATTCTTAAGATAATATTTTTAATGCTGATGATATGTCATCATCGGTGATATTCCTGCTCATATCCAATCCATTAAGGATTCTTCAATGACAAATTAAGTTGAAGGACCTTGGACCTATGCATTATTTCTTGGGTATTGAGACAGCTTATGGTTCTTGTGGATATCTACTGTCACAGGCTCACAGCAGTACATAACTAATTTAATTTCCAAGGCTTCCTTGACTAACGAAAGTACTAGCTAATACTCAAAAGTAGCTTCATCAACACTTGACGTGGAGAACATTCAGAGAACTCAATCAGGTAGTGCATAGTCAATCAGTTTGTTCATGCCCTTGCTTCCTTTCATTACACCACACTTCTGTAGTTCCCCATGTATTCAGAAAGGCAACATTAATCTCCCTCTCTTCTTCTTGTCCTCCTTGACTTTGAGTTCCATGCCTACTCTGATGCTCCATGCCTACTTTGATGCTAATGGGCTAGACCCTAGTGATCATTTTGCTCTAACAGGGATTATTGTGTGCTTCTTGGTGACTCACTCATCCCCTGTGGAGCCAAGAAACATGACATTGGCTCAAACTCTAGTTCCAAAGGTAACTTCAGACCATATTTGCCATCATATATTAGATTGTGCGACTCCAACGACTTCTTGTAGACATGGGAATTCATTTCACTCATACTTCTACTCCTCTTTACTATGACAACCAGAGTGTAATAAAGAATGTCAGTAACCAAGTTTTCACTAGTGCGGCAAGCATATACCGATTGATTGTTATTTTTCTAGCCATTGTTATGTTGCTCGGATGCCTGCCTTACCCTATGTGCCCTCCAAACTGCAACTTGTAGACTTCGTCACACAGTCTCAAAATTACGTAGTGTCATTACAGTTCAAACTCAAGTGTTTGATCCACCTTGAGTTATATGGTAGGCGATAATGTATATATGTGTTCCTCATATAATTGTTGTTTAATTATTCTTCAACTACACTACCCTGGTGTGCATATCCTCGTGTATATTTTGGTTCCATCTAGTATCACTATCATCATCATGACCTATCCCATCAAGTTATGGTTAACTATCGAGCGCAATTAAAATGAAGAAGGCTCGACAAAAGATTGACAAGAATTTCCAACCGGCTATAAACCTAATGTTGACCATCTTAGACTTGTGCGGAAAACCGGGCAAGAGAGGGCATGTCAAGAAACCCAAAAGGCTAGTTGACAGGTAGGGAGACCTACCTTGTTGGTTATGTAGTTTAAGCTCATATTATATAATATCTAGTATCACTGTGACATTATATGTTTTATGCCACTTCATTCAAAAACGTTGGGTTACTTTAAACACGATTTTTGCAACAAATCCAAGACTGATTTTTAGTTTCATATAAATTTATTGTGTTCCTCGTGTCTTTTTTCTGTTTTATTATTTATTTCTATTCAATATGATATTAGATTATTTTCTTATTTCAAAGATTTTCTTGTTCTATAATTTTAATAGACAAACAGTAACATGACAAAAAGATGAGTAGGAGAAAGAAATTGGGGAGAGATGAAATGTGAGAAGGTTTGGAAAATCCAAATACACTTTTTTTATGATCTGGAAGGCAAATGGCATACCATCATGTAGGAATGATTGTTCCTTTGCCTTGTTAATGGCTTCCTGACACCACTTTATGGTTCATTTATGATAAAACTCCAAACAATGCCAACATAGTTTTCTGAATTACGTATCAAAACGAGTCTACAGAAGTTATTGGAAACCTGTTTACCTCCTCATCTAGACGTGGGAAATGATTATATATAAAACGATACCGCAATTCCTTGTCCTGAAACAAAAACAAATGAGATCATCATTTCATCAACTCATCATATTTGACAAACTAGAACTATCATGAAAGAAATAGGATGCATGTTCAAAACATACATGGTTTACATTTTCATAACCACAATCATAATCAAGTCTTTTCACAAACAAATACGAACTTCAAAAATGTGCACAAACTAAAAAGTTGTGTGAATACTTAATGCACCTAAACCAAGTGAACATTCATTGTTGAAGAATTGAGAATCTCAATGTAATTCCAATTGATACTTGTGGAGTAAGTGATGAATTAAATTTAAGGCTGTGAGCATAAGTCCAATATATCAGTTCAAGATTCCACACTAAAGGGTACATGTACTGAATACATGTACAAATTGGATAATATATTTTATGTCGACAAAATATATAAATAATGAAAGAATGTACAAAGCACAATAAACATTTTCTTGAAACTGCACTGCTCTAACATCACCCTTCAAAAACCAACGGAAATCACTAAAACTTGCCATGATAAAAGAAACATAAAGTACAAATCAAATGACAGGAAATGGAGATCTTAAGAAAGGTACTATAGCCACATGCGATAATTATTATACCCAAAGAAACATGGTGCTAGTATGACAAGAAGGGCCAAGGTGTTAAATCCAAAGTATGAGCTAAATGAGGCTCGGGGATGCATCACTATTAATCAGAGATCACAAGCACTAGGAAGCCCTAGAGAAACCGATGAAACAAATCCATGGGCTGATGTTGGTTCAAACTTGAGGAGAACTGTTAGAAATCAATACCTAGCCATAATTAGGGCTTGAATTGAAGCTTACACACACGAAAACACATACAAATTTACCACCATTTACTGAGGAGGGATTGATTGAATATCATTAGGGTTAGAACGAGGATATCCTGAATGATGAAACGAGAAAGAGGTCCAGCGGTCTCTTCCTTCTTTAGTATCCTTGGTAGATGAGTTTCTTCCAGATATTGTGCCCTCTGTATAATCTCTACCACCATTTATTGAGGAGGGTATGATTGAAAATCTTAATGTCGATAACGCATAAGCCTCCATGGTCCTGAGGCATGCAGAATTCATACCAGTTGACGAGGTTTATACCTCTTGTCCACTGTTCCTTTCCAAAGGAAAGATCTTTCTGATTTTGTCAGTTCTTTGACGACCCACGAGAGGAAATGAAGCAGGATGTATAATAAATGGGCAAAACAGATAAGACCGAATTGAGAAGGGCTAATCTACAACCAGATGAGAGGTAGTAAATTTCTCAAAACCATTTTTCTGCAAGATACGGTCAAAGTATGCTAGGGTAGATTGTTTGTACGACATGCAAAGCTAATAAGTATATATTCATTTAGGTTGTGTTTGTGATGCAGCATGTTCAGCGTTATCAGATCATCGTCGCATCTTCAGTTCGATGCCACAGACTTTTATTTCCGTCGTTTTTTATTTATGCGTGGAGGACATTATCCATATAGGAACTTGTAGTCGTTTATTTCAGTTTTCGGCCTATTTTTCATGTTTCTGGCCTATTTTCTGCACTTACTATTAATCGTATTCTTTTTCAATTCATGGGGGATGTCCATGATCTCACGCGAGGGCTTTTTGGATTGAATCCAGCTCATAAAGTTGGGTCTTCTGCATTATAATAATAAAATCTGATGTGTGTGTGTGGTGTTTGTGGGGTACCGACAAACGAGATTAAGTCTCAAAACCAATAGTTAGATGACAAATAACTTAAAATTTGATGGCATGACATAAGTGAACTTCAATAAGAGCTTTAATGAGCTTTTAACATAAGCCCAAGAGGGCTCTAATCCCTACCCCACCGCACCTCTCTCTCCCGCTCTTACCCGTGCGCGAACCCCCCCCCCCCCCTTCCCGTCTCCTTTCTGCATGAAAACCGAGGCAGCAGCCCCCCTTGTGCCATCCCCTCTTTACTCTCTCTCTCTCTCTAACTCCCTTATTTCTCTCCCTTTTTCTTTCCTTTCTTGGCCAAATACATCCCCACCACCCCCTTTTGCTTTTCCTCGATCCAAGCCATCCGTTGGGAAACCCTAGTTCTACAAAAAGAGAAAAATAGAAGAAAATTCAGATCTTGTTTGCTGAAATTTGTGCCTCCGTATGAGAGCTTCCAGGAGAGGCGCGTGTCCCCGACCTCTACCGCTTCCTCGACTTCGCCCCGAGAAGATCCACAACTTCGCCTCACGTAGGCCTCAATTTGTTTTTCCGAAGGATCCGGCTTCACTCGACGTTCGTCATTGCTTTGTGAGCGGGATCATCGGTGCATCCTCGCATGGACCCACGGCGGAAACCCTAGGCATTATCTATATTTTTATTTCATCTTTTCTCCGCTTCCGCATCTTTTCCACCTATTTTCATCGCCTACACTCCACATCGCAGTCGTCTCCACCCCCGTTTCATCTCTAGTTTGTTACAATTCTCATACGCCCTCAAAACCGATGATGTGAGGGAGGGGGGCAACAATATATAAAGACATGGAACTCCCACCCCTTTACCGATGTGGGACTATATTCTCAACACCCACCCGCACGCAGAGCCCCTCTTGATCGGAGGGAGGGAGAAGATCTCGATCAGAGAGAGAAAGAGGGTGCGACGGGACCACATGGAGAGGAGACGGGGTGGGGCCAAGCTCTAATACCATGTTACAATTCCCATACCCCCTCAAAACCGGTGATGAGAGAGAGGGGGCAACAATATATAAAGACATGGAACTCCCACCCCTTTACCGATGTGGGACTATATTCTCAACATACTTGATGCCCAATATATGTCTAGTTATCATATTTGCCATATTTAGTCTATCGGTAACCCTAGCAAGTATCCATAGCCATCTTTTCCATTAAAATTTGATGCATGCAACCCTTTTAAATCTGATATCTATTGCTGCAAATAATATTATTATATGTTGAATTCCGTTTTCGTGATATTATTGCATTTGAACTTGTTAGATTTTAATCCATGCTTTATGTTGAATACATAGATTCTTAGAACTACGTGAAATAACATATGTTTGTTGTCTTTTTGAGTTATACGGTGCTATATTGATAATTAAATCTTAGTTGTTGACAAAGGGAAACCCTAAAGGCTTAAGATTGTGGTGCGCCTTATCGGAGCCTACATCAGTTTGGTTCCAGGATTTGTAGTTCAAAATATAATAGTTCCAAACTACAACTTGCAAAACAATTGTTTAGTTAAATATTGGGTAGTCAAAAAGTGTAAGGTTGAGTACATCAAGATCACTTCTTGAGTATTTGAAACTACATTGAAAAATCCTGTGAGCTCCAACAACAGCAATTGGAAGTTCAACCTTGAGTTATGCTGACTGCACCAAATTGTAGTGTTCACTGCACCAAACCACCGGCCACCACCTCCATCGGTCATTGCCTCACCACCTCTGTCGAGTACCACCTCGATAGTCGGCCAGCACCACTGCCACCAATGCCTCCGCTATCGGTCCCGATGCAGGTGCTGGTCGCCCCCACAGGTCACCACCTCCGCCACCGATGACCATGCCGCCGCCATTGGTCACATCGTCGCCTCGTCAGTGCTGGCTACCACTGCCGGTCACAACCTCCATTGCCAGTAGCCATGGTCTATGTTGACCACGTCGCTGTCGTTGGTCACACTGTTGGTACCGACCACCATAGACCCCATAGCCGGCCACCACCCGCAACCACCGGTTCCCTACAACTACATCAGTCCAAATAGTCGATTTGGAATTTGACCACTACAACTCCATCCATGCAAACAATGCATATCAAACCTTAATAGTTGGAATTATGTATAGGTATAATTAGAACTACACCATATTTACAACTACAATCAACCAGACACAGCCAAGTGTAATCAGTTTAGTATAATTACATTCCATTGACAAAAACTTGGTGAAATTCAATTAGATGAGATTCCATGTGAGAATATTCAGCAAAAAATGTAAATATTGAACATCAAATACGAAAAAACAAACATAGATCCAAGAAATCAGCAATAAACATTACGGTGAGAAGGTTAAAAAATATTAAGAAATATAGGGTTGCCGGGTAACAAAATAAGCACAAATTATCGGGAGGATAAGTGGGCATATTCACAAGGAATACAAATAAACGCACTTTAGTAAAAAAAATACAATTAGTCTTCAAGCAATTTACCAGCACTACTAATTATAGAACTCAATCAAAAAAGTGATATCATATTATCCTGTTCAAGTCAAGAAGAAAAAAGTGTTAGATATATTATGCATTATATAAAACATTCTTTGACATTAGACAGGTTACCTGATGGCCAATAACAACCGGAGCATTCTGAAGAATAAAGTGCAAGAAGTTATCAGCTCTCTTTAAGATCTGAGACAATTCTTCCACTGGTGATGACTGTGTCTCGAGATTCTTAACATTTTCCTCCAACTTTTGGAGGAGGGCCTGCTCTCTCTGGATGCTCGCCTCAAGCATTTTATCTAGTTGCATCGCCCGTTGCTTCCAGTACTTGATAGTATCATACTCTGCATCTATGTTGAGTTTTTTCTTATACGTAAAAACATCGTTCCTCCTCCTTGGGACCGTTTCCCATATATCATAAATCTCATCTAATATGGAAACCGAGCGTTTGTCGCCAACATTTCTTTCTTCCTCGAAACGATACTCCTCGAGGATCTCTAACTTCTTCAGCTCAGCATCCTGCCTTTGTTTGTTGAGGATATCGAGCTCTTCATTGAGAAGCCGAACAGCATTTGCCTGCTTATACTCCCAATGCTTTACAAGGTATGCCAACTGAGAGGAACCCTTCTCACTGTAATTGGTTAATTCCAGGAGGCGCTTGAAATCCACAATAGAAGGCTCTTCTATGATCGTAACATCCTCCAGCATATCTCGGTCCACTCCGGGCTTCTCCATGTTGAACTGCTTCCTCGCTTCATCACCAAGATCGTCCGGCCACATGGAAGGCAAGACTTCTATGTCTGCTTCTGCTTCTCCGAGATATTCGCCCCCCATGATGTAAACAACAAAGACAACTAAGAAGTCACATCGGATTCTCAGTATAACCACATAAACTGGAGTTACCAACAACCCTTAACCTCATGTCATCAGCATCACCTATCCTCACCAACACTCTCTCTGCTCAATATTCAGCAAAATTCAGTTCCCCTAGAGGCGAACCTTCTTCAAAAGATATCATAAAGCGGTAATATTTCCACTGTAAAAGGTATCACTGGAAGTACAGGAACAGCGCAGCAACCTACACCAAACATGAAAAGAAGGAGATCGGCATTACGGTGTACGAACAATACAAAGAGAGAAATACATGCACATCAAGATTTATAACTAGCAATGCTCGCTTGAAACAAGCAGATGAGAACACCACGCTACGAATTTACCCAAGGACACGCAAGTAAAGGACTGAAATCAATAGCAAGCTAGTTAGGTGAACATAAGATTCCTCATGATATCCACCAACACAACAAAAACAAAGGCAGAGAAGAACACTCGGAGAGCGCTTTCGGATCATCGGCATGAAGATCTAGTATAAATTCACCTGCTTTGACAGAATATATATATACCACCACTTCTGACGAAAGATATTGGAGAGTGCTATTGATACAGGAAATCATTAATAAACAAATCTACTTTTTTTTTCCCCTTTTTTGATGAGGAATCATTTGTTTAACCATGGCTAGAGGAAGCTACAAGAGACTAGGACCTTAGTCAAATTAAGAAAAACTGAAGCTAGTCGATCTTGGTCATCATGTTTACAACAATACACCGACCCAACACGAATCGGAGCCCCGAAATCTCAATGGGTAATGTCTGACAACCAAAATTGAATCTCTCATAAAAAAATTCTACATGAGCAATTCTAGCTATGATCTTAACCAAATTGAGAAAAACTCAAGTTAATCGATCTGGGTCATCACAGTTTCAGCAATACACCGACCCAACATGAATCGGAGTGCCGAAATCTTAATGGGTAATGCCTGACAACTAACATTGAATCTCTTTCTCTCAAAAAAAAAAAATGAGTCTCTCATCAAAAATTCCACATGAGCAATTGAACTATTCACCCACAAGCCATTAAAGTCTATGAAAGAAACACTAAACAGATAGCAAACCAACTTCAAGCGATAGGATCAATAACCAAATCTACCCAACAATTTTTAAAAAAAAAAATCGTAATTTACCCGTGGAAATTTCCTTTCTTTCTCCCGGGACTTCGAGCTGTTCCAGAGTGGAATCGAAGAGGAGGGGACGAGGGATCTCGCAATGGGGGCAGGGAGACGACCATGTGGGATCGAATGATTTTAAAAATCGAGGGGCTGGGGAGGGATTACCGATTATAAGATGCATCCGGAGGAGGCCCATGTGCGGCGCGAAATTGGGGAGTTTTTTTTTTTTTTTTTAAGCGTCGCCTTTCTCTTTCATTTTTTTTTTCTCTCTCTCTCTCTGCTTTATTTAAAATTTCGGGCTACAAGAAACGACGACGAGGGATTTAAAAAAACTTTGTCCCCCCATCCCCGCGCTTTTAACGTTCGGCGACGGTGGCTGCGCTAACGTGCACGAGAGTGACGGGATTCTTTTCCCTTGGTTTTTTTTTTTTTTCTTTTTTTTTTTGGGTAATGTGTGATAGATCCCTCTAATAAATGAAATTTAGTGATAAAGACAATCAACATCGTTAATTAGTGTTAAGGCTTCCCGATAAAAAAATGCCATTTTTACCCGACGACCAGCTGGTACACGTGAGCAAGATCCTACATGCAGCTGTACATGTGGGCACTGGTCCTGTAACAAAAAGAGTAACAATCTTTGGGAATTGTTACTCTTTTTACTACAGTGAAATCACTATAGCAAAAAAAAATTGTAAAATCTTATCATTATTTTTTCACTATAATGAAATCACTTTAACAAAAGAATAACAATTTGTGCAGATTGAGTAACAATTTGTGCAAATTATTACTCTTTTGCTACAGTAAAATCACTGTAGTAATTTTTTTATTTTTGAGAAATCTTGTCCGAAAAAAAAATTTGCTAAAGTGAAATGAATATTGCAAAAAGAGTAACAATCTTTGCATATTGAGTAACAATCTCCATAGATTGTTACTCTTTTGTTACAGTGAAATTATTGTAGCAATATATTTTTCTATGAAATTGTGTCCAAAATTTTTTTTTGCTACAATGAAATCTTTGTAGCAAATCCACATGTTGGAGTCCTATAGAGGCAATGGACCAAGAGGAAAGCACTAAGGGGCAATTTGGTCATTAAAAAGGGATAAAAGTCACGTGTGGGACTTGCTATAGCTGGATCCTTTTCAGGAGGGACCTGTTGCAACACCATCTTTTTGGGTGTCCTTACCCTTAAAGTGATCACTTGTCAGGGGCCTCTCACTAAGTCCCCTTTTTTTTTAAAATTAAGTACAAGTCATGTAGATAACATCAAGAAAAGGTGCATGACCGCTAATGATTTCATCTAAGACTAGGTCTACGAAATCAAAGTAGTTTTTAAGGGTGATCCTCTCCCACTGTTTTGCACGGAATAAGTCATTTGCCAACCACTTTTAATGATGTATTTTTTTTAAATACCAAAAATACCCAGATGATCTTCCTATATTAATTAACAGTATATGATTTAGGAACATGTTTTTTTCACTGGAAATAGTGGCACTGGTTGTTTTGACGAAAATAGTGACACGTGTTGCTACAATGATTTCACTATAGCTGCTATAGTGATTTTCGCTGTGACTTCTAAAAAGACTTTCCTATAGTAAAATTATTGCGCCAATGAAACTCAATTTTATGTAAATAATACTCAATTTAATTGAGTATTAGTTTGTACATTTGAATACCAATTACAACCACTATAGTTGCTATAATGATTTTTGTCGTGCTTACTAATAGACTTCCTATAGTGAAATTATTGTACCAATATATATGAGTTTGGTTCTCGAGTTGGGTCAGGTCTACCCAAGCCCTAACCAGGAACCGATCCGTATTTAGTCAGGACCACAAAATAAAATCGAACCAGACCATTTAGTCAAAATATCCAAACCAACTTGACCCATTTAGGTCGGGTGGGTCGGTTCTTGATTTTACCCGACCCAAGTTGCACCCCTAGCAGCAATGATACTTAATTTTATGCAAATAATACTCAATTTAATTTGAAAATGATACTCAATGCTACAATGATTTTATTGTAGTGAATTGAGTACCATTTAAATTGGATAGTCAATTATATGAAAATGATACTCAATGCTACAATGATTTCATTGTAGTGAATTGAGTATCATTTTCATAAAATTGAGTATCATTTTAAATAAATATAGTAGCTATAGCGAAATCATAATTGTACTATAGTGAAATCACTCAATTATATAAAATTATATTCAATGCTTCAATGATTTCAAAAATAGAAAATTGAGTATTATTTGCATAAAATTGAGTATTCTTGCTATAGTGATTTCACTGTAGCAAACTGTTTTTAGCTGCCATGACAAAAATCATTGTAGTTGCTACAATGATTTCACTGTAGCAAATATATTGATCCTGTTATCGATCATTTTTGAAACTGGACATTTCGTGGGGATCGGATGTAGTTTTATAGGTTGTGGCAATTTAGTAAATTCAATAATTTACTCTTAATATTTTAGTCTTTTAGCAATTAATTAATCCATTGTAATTGAAACGGTGAAACATGGACCTAGGTTTAAAAGGAAAAGTTGTCGAGCCTATCCTAAAATAAAACTGTTAAAAAGGACTGATTGCTATACGTCTTTTTTTTTCTCATCTTGATCTTCTTTATTGGGAGGTGACGTTGTTTGGCTCCAAACAGGGTACATAAATAAACTCTTCCATAATCATGGCTGTCAAATTATTTTGATCAATAAGTATAACTAGCCCATAATGCGGTGTTCGACTCCTCTCCACTGATGATCATCTCTTCTATTGGTCGCTGCTGACGATTTGGGGAGCAACGTGTGGCGATCCAAATTTCAATGGCCATGGTCTATATCCATGGGATGGATCCTAGGTGGACACCAGCACCATCGGCCGCCGCCCACCACATGCCGCCACCGCCACCAGTGGGTGGTGGCCAACGAGGCGGTGGCAAGCGGCCGATGGTCAACCGGGTGGTGAACGGCAACAAGTGGTGGTGGACGGTGGCATTGGTGGTAGCATAACCCTAGGGTTCGTCCCATGGCGCTTCCCAAAGCGTCAACGACCCATATCGAAGATGATCGTTAGTGGAGAGGAGTCGAACCTAGCAATAAGGCGTCTCCTATGGGGAGGAAAATTTTCAGCACAACCATTGCACCAGACAACCAAGGGGCCCAATAACCCATGTCCTGGGGACCGCTACCCCCATGTCTCTTGAATCGTAGTGGGCCCCGCGGTTGTATGGCACGACGGTTGTGCTGAAAAAATTTCCTCCTCTGGGGAGCCAGTAGTCGGTCTATTGTGAAAGAGGGACCAAAAGCCACTTGCCTGCGGGCCACCTTACCTTAGCTCCCCATAACAGACTCCTTGTGGGGATCACAACTATTGAGTTTAAGAGAGATTGGGCATAGTTTAGGTTCTAGATTCCCTGCCCAAAAGGCATGATTTAGCATATGAAATTGGATTGATGTCAGAGATACAAACTATAAGCTAAAGAGCCAAAGTGAATACAGTTCATGCAATGATAGGTCTCAAGTTGTCCACTCATACATGCCCACTATAAATTGCAGTGGAATTGTAAACTTTAAGGTTAATTTTAGATAATTTATGCGAGATGCATTAGCGGTTGAGTTCGTAAGTGATGATCATTAAGGAAGCATTGTGTTGCCATGGGATGAAGTCCAAAGGGCACACCATGGGAAGAGCCGTAAGGGCAATGTTCGATCTATTAGGGTATTATGGCAAACATCTCAACGTCTTCCCACAAACTCAAGATTATCCACATAGAGTTTGTAAAGGGTGAAGCAAAAGTGATAGGTCGCCCTGCAAGTAGACTGATCTGGAAACCCTAATGACCTTCAAGTAGGTCAACCGGGGGAGCTCACGTGCAAGCAGGCCGAACTGAAAATGAAAATGGATCACCATATTGACATCTCAAACACCGGCCCCCTTTCTTGGAGAGAAAGGAATATTAGATCTGTCGATAGAAAAAGGCGAACGCCGAGAGGCAGCATACCAAGGAAGGTAACTGAAGAGGTGGCTAAAGTGTTGATTCTACAAGATGAGCTGAGCAGGAAGCTTGATCACGAAAGAACCATGTGCATAGAGAAGCACCATGTTGTTGAGTCAAGATTACGAAGGTGCAATACCAGTGACAAGGTAAGTCTGACCATGACAATAATCCTCGAGCGGCAATACGTACTTTTTTCCTTTTTGAAAGTAAGAAATTTTAATTGATCAAAAATGAAATTTACAGATGTTGTTCTCCTCTATGATCTCAAAAACTCTGAAAAACAAAACATAAACTTCAGCAAACCGATAAAACCAAAATCCAAGAGAACGACCTCTTGTCGATGCTCCAAAATCTGACCTATACCATGCCTCCATTATGCTGCAAGTCACTCAAAAGAACGCGCAAATAAGTGCAGGAATATGTTGGAAGCTGAAACTGAAAGCTGCCAACAAGCTACTTGATTCTTTCCTTCCATCGTGTCAAGACTACTTGATCACATCCTTTCATTCTGTTGCAATCTAAACCTAAAAATAGGGAGTTATGCTACGAGCAGATTTCCTGAAAATGGTTGCTGAGAAGTCCTATCGCCATCCTCGAAAATGTGCTCATTTCGTTCTCCCCAAAGAGTGTAGACTATGCAAGCAAATTTGAGGCGCAAATGATCTTTGCTCCAATGCTGTTAGTACCTCTTGATCGAGATGCCCAACTTGTCAAGCAAATTATGAAGTCCCTCGTTCATGTGGAACCAAAACTGTATTCGGGAACAAATCTGCTCCCATGTAACGTTTGACATCTTGCATAAGAAGAATAGATGCTCTCTGGTTTCTTCAGTCACTCTGCACAAGCTGCACCTATTTTCCAATCGCACGCCTCTTTTCTACAAAACATCTTGTGTGGCAAGCATATTTCATAACAACTTCCACACACATATAGCCATTCTTGGGGGCATCAGGCTCTTCCAAACTAATCCTGCCCATTCCACTGTTTGCTCTCTATTCCTTACTACTTGCCAAGCTGAAGAGAAATTGAATCGGGCATCAATGGAACCCTTCCACTGCATTGTGCAATCAGCTCCAGCCAAGAGTATTTTCAATTCTTTAATATGTTCGAATAACTCCCTCATTCTTGCATTGATCGGCCTCGGGAAAGTCCAATTTCCGTTGATAATGTAGTTCTCCACTCTGGCTCCCTATATTCCTTGATCCATCATGGTTTGTTCCTCGATAATTTCAGTTGGGATTGCTCCCTTGATCCAAGGATCAAACCAGAAATCCAATTTGGAGTCTTTGGAAATAGGGTACTGCAAATTCTATTTAAATGTAGCTCTAGTTTTGAGGATCTCATTCCAAAATACCAAGTAATTAGACGACTTGGAAATGTTCCAAAAGGTAAATTTTTTTATATATATCTCCCCTTCATCCAATTGGACCAAATGTTGTTGTCGTCGTGCACAATTTTCCAACTCAATCTCAAGAAGCTAGGTTTTGAGATGTCCTTGAGCCTCCTCAGCCCCAATCCTCCGTCTGATTTTGGTTTGCAAAATCTTGCTCCTATTGACATAAGTGCTAGAGTTGTTCCAAAGAAAATTGCGCATCAATTTTTCCACTCTAGCTAGCATGGAGCTTGGGATGGCGAAGGCGGATGCCCAAAAGTAGAAGCTCTGAAGGATTGACTTGATGAGCTCAAATCTCCCTCCTATGGATAAATGCTTGATGGCCCAACAGTCGATGGTTCTAGATACCTTATCAACAAATGGTCTGAACATGACTTTGTTCACCTTGGAAGAGGAGAGTGGGAGTCTCAAGTATTTGACTAGTAGTGAGCCCAAGTTGATTGCCCACTCGATAATCACGTTGTAGAACTCTGCACAAGATCTAGACAAGAAGACTTGACTCTTTTCTTTATTCACTACTAGCCCTGATTTTTCCCTGAAGAGTCTAAGGAGCTCAGTAAGTTTCTTCACTTCTGTTTTGTCAGGTTTCAAAAAAAACATCAAATCATCTGCAAAAATCAAGTGTGATATGGGGTGCTCTCCACCTAAGCCAAAGCTCTTCCAGTCCCCTCTTAAGATTCCCCACTCGATTTCTAGGGATAAGCTAGTTCTTCTGTGGAAGCCTTTCACCGGTTCATGGGCCAATAGTATGTTATCTGTTATCCGTCTCCCCTTGATGAAAGTGGATTGGTTGGGGGATATCAAGTCATCCATAACCACCTGCATTCTGTTTGCTAAGATCTTAGCTATCATCTTGTACAAACAGTTGCAAAGAGAAATTAGCTAGTCTGTACTCCTTGAAACTATTAACATTCTGAACTTTTGGGATCAAAGCGATGAATATGTGATTCACTAATGAGAGCATTTGGCCCGATTTGAAAAAATCATCTACCGCTGCCCACACATCCTCTCTGAGAGTGCTCCAAAATATCTTGAAGAAATAGAAATTAAACCCATCCGGTTTTGGTGCCTTGTCTCCATCCACTTCTTGCTTTATGACCCACTCCAATTCATCTCTACGTATCTACTTGCTAATTCAGCTAGAAACTTTTGATGTAAGGATTTTCTGAAGACAAAAGGTTGTAAATTCTTGGCATGCGAATCATTAACAAATAAGTTAGTGTAAAACTTAGTGGCTCCATCTCTGATGGTGGTAATGTCTTCTGATACGATTTCGTTCTCGAGTTGAATTGATCCCAACGAGTTCAAACTGCATCTTGCTTTGAAAGAGGAGTAGAAGAATTTGGTGCTGATATAAAAAATTGACATAGTTTACTGGAAGTTATCAAAGTTGACACAACCTTCTTAACCAATGATGGGGGAACTTGATGGAACCAAAAGTGGCAAGATTTGAGTCAATTAATTACTATTGATGTGATTATGTGCAATACTTACTAAAACATGTATATCTTTCAAACCACTCATCAGATAAAGATTTGGCATTCATAACTCTAGCAATAAGATTGGCATATGCTTCGTTGACATCAAATTCAAGACCAAAAATCGATTATTTCAGGAGTCCAAAAGAGCTCAAAAATTGAACATTATTGTTTAAGGCTCTGTTACTTGTAGGTACATATTACATATAAGATGTTTAGTCCCATATCTGTTATTTAGGAGTTTCGTCTCCTTATGTACTTGTATATATACATGGTCATAGACCCTAATGAAAGTCGGGCAATTGGCTCTCTGACGTTGTGTCCACAGTATTATAAAGAGAAAAACTCGAGCATATATCCAAGGTTCTGAATCTCTCACTTGCGGGTAGTCTGGTTGCTTTTGTAGGGTGGGCAAAGAACAAGCCTTGTCCTATTATAATTAACCTACCTCTCTAGTATTTTTGACGATTAAGTCACGATCTTCTCCTAGGGGTAGGACTCATGGCTCCCTTCATGGGAGTGCTATCGAAGTTGAACTCCCTTCCATCATGGAAATCAATGTCATCTTTCTAATATGAGGTAGTTTCTTGATATAGTAGGAGTGATGGGCTCACACATTCTCTACATGTAGTCTATTACATCATGATCTCCTCCAATGATCAATACGGTCTTGCGATTAGGCCTTGTCAATTTGGCCCTTTGCAAAAAGTAGCATATCCAGCCCATCCCTCCAAAGCTCTAACCTTCGAGGACATAAAAGTTGAACCGGGCCCATTTTCATAAGTCCTCCATGATGAGGGTCGGGCTAGGTTAAGACCTCAACCCTGCCCTAGACCTACCCTTAGACAATCATAGGGGGAGCTGGGGGACTGCGGAAAGTAAATGGGAAGTGAGACCCAATAATGTAAGGTTGAGTCCAATTATGTTTTGAAGGTTCAATAAAGACATGGTAGTATCAATGACCAATTATTAAATTTACCAATTTAGGTTCAATAAAAAAAACAGTTTAACATATTAGGTTTAATGTGATTGAGACCGACCAACCTGGAATAGGAATTGTGCCAATATCCATAATATTATATATGACCCCTTTGCGATGCTCATACCACTTGCTAGAATTGCTTTTGATACATATTTTTTGAACCTTACACGGCTTGTGGCAAATTCTTTGTCTTAATGACATCAACATGTTCCTTGCTTGGCCCTGGTCCTTGAAGGGTCAAACTAGGGCCCATGTTTTTTTTCTAGCTCTGAAGGGCTAGGGCCTACCCCCTAGAACAAAGGGCATGGCCCGACATAACTCGAGCCCTGCCATAGCCTTGCCTTTTGATAGGCCTACTTGCTATCTTTGGAGTGGTGCACCTTTTTGGACTGCCGGTTGAAATATGTGACTTTGCCATGCTCTCGCTAAGCTAAATATTGGATGATCGGGATACCTAAGATAAATTGGCTAAGTTCGGAATTCTAGATAGATTGGTCTGACTTAAGGATGTGCAACTTATATTTCACACAGAATTCAGTAGAACATGAGTTGATCATCTATCTTTTGCCATCACGCAGCATCAGCACATGCCCATGGTCACTTGATTCTTGAGCTGAGTTGAGTAGTTGGAAGTGACATGTATTAGTTTTTTATTTGGCGACGTGTCTAATGGGGATTGTGTTGGAGATGTGGCCCCAAACAAGCCGCATATAACTACAAGGTTCATGCGCAAAGAAATGGCAGAAGACAGAGCACAAGGAGCGAAAGGTCGGTCTGCCAGGAACCCAGGTCGTGCGCACGACTTGCACTGGCAGATCGTGCACACGATCTACCTAGGTTGTGCGCACAATCGACTCTGACAAGACGCAAGTCAAGTGGTTCGACATGTGTTTTTGTGTGAGATTCCTCCTCCAAGTCAGATACGAATGTGTGTCTATAAATAGAAGGTCCTAGGATGAACCTAGGGCATCATGGACTAAATGATCAACAAGAGTACCACAATAGAGGTTTAGAAGATAGCCGTCATCAAGGGAGAAAGAAGGGAATCTATTGGAGACTGGAAGGTTTTGGGGAGGGTTTTCTTTAGCATTCTTTGGGGTGTAGGGTTGTGAGATCTATTCTCTTATGGGGGGTATCTCTTTGTTGGGTGTATGAGGGATTGTTAGAGACAGACAAGCGTGTACTTGGGTTTTCCCATACTAGTGAATCCATTGATCGTCGTTTGTTGTGGTAACTTCTTGGGTGACTTGCTTGTGTTTATTTATTTGCTCGGTCTTGTTGGTGGTCGTCTCCACTATGGTGGTTCTACACATGTCGTGTTCTACTGCGCGAGGATCTCGGATCGCAACAAATTGGTATCCAAGCATCTTGTTGTTGATTCGGGGGATCTAGTTCGATGGCGTAGAACAATAAAGACCAAACAAGGGGGACGAGATGCACATGTGGCATGCGGTGCGATGGAGGAACCAATAAGTGGACCCAAAAAGGAAGCTGGAGTCTAGGGGGAGGTTGCGGTATAGAACCTCCCCCCGGGGGCTTGTTACTACGACGGTTGACGCCCTAGGCGAAGGGAACAGCGGGGAGAGGCACGATTAAGTGCTATCTCTCCCCGTGTTGTTCGAGTCTTTGGAGGAGACTTCGAGGGGGAGGTTGCGATCGAGCACCTGCTCCCTCGGGGCGGTTCGAGGCACCGAAGGTGAGTCCGGGGAGGAGGGTGTGGTCTAGGCATCTACTCCCTAGTTCGATGGATCACAGTAGCAAGTCATGATGGCGCGATATATGCGGGAGCCGGATCGAGGGGGAGTACCTCGATGGCACAAGGAGCCATCGACGGGCATCATGTTCAATTACCGATAAAGCGGACTGATGTAGATTGCCAACGAGTGACTGGTGGAGGTGCCAATTAGCACTGGTGTGGATCACCGATGAGCGATGTGGATACTGAAGAGCGTAGTGGCGACAGGCATGGCAAGGGTATACTTGCGGTCTAGCAGGGTGCAGTGGCTATCGACGAACATTGGGCAAAAAGGTGATGACGGTTGTGGTAGCGACAGACTCAGTCGCGGGTACACTTGCGGTGCAGCAGGATGTGAAAGATGTTCGAACGTTGGCCGATAGGCAACAGTTTGGGAGCACTAGGTGCGGCAATGTAGCAAAGCGAAGCAAGGGCCGTGGTTTACGATGAGGTCGTCGATGGGTGATGGAAGGAACATCCATGATCATAAAGGAGGTCTCAGGTGGAGGCCTATTAGCTGGGAGAGCGGCGGCACATACACGGTGTTCGATGAAGAATAATTGTGCAGGTGGAGCACGCTCAGGGATAAGTATAATCAGGAGGTGGACTAAATCAAAAAAACTTGGCAATCACCAAGTTGGGTGATTGGGCTCCCGGTGCGGGGGAAAAGGCGGCGACGATGATTAGGAGATGGATTCACTGAATAAAGAGATGGAGTTCGTGTTAATTCGAGGAAGTGCTCATGTCTTGTTTGAAGCCAAGGTGAATATTGTTGAAGATGGAGCCCTAAATAAGTTAAATACAACTCCAAGGTTTGTGCGCAAAAGAATGGCGGAAGACAGAGCACAAGGAGCGAAATGATGGTCTGTTAGGAAGATCGTGTGCATGACTGTCCCAGGTCATGCACACGACTTGCACTGGCAGATCGTGTGGATGATCTCACCAGGTTGTGCGCATGATCAACTCTAGCAGGATGCAAATCAAGCGGTTCGACCTACATTTTCGTGTGGGATTCCTCGTCCAAATCGGATACGAATGTGGGCCTATAAATAAGAGGTCCTAGGACGAACCTAGGGCATTATGGACTCAAGGATCAACAAGAGTACCACAATATTGGTTTAGAAGGTATTCGTCATCAAAAGAGGGGGAAGGAAATCCATTGGAGACTAGAAGGTTTTGAGAAGGGTTTTCTTTGGTATTCTTCAGGGTGTAGGGCTGTGAGATATATTCGATCTCTTGGGGGAGGGGGAGGGGGTATCTCTTTATTGGGTGTATGAGGAATTGATTGATAGAGACAGAGAACCGTGTATTCAGATTTTTCCATACAAGTGAATCCATTGATCGTCGTTTGTTGTGGTAATTTCCGAGATGATTTGTTTGTGTTTATCTATCTGCTCGGTCTTGTCGATGGTCGTATCCATTATGGTGGATCTACGTGCGTCGTGTTACATTGCACCAGAGTCTCGGATCGCAACTTATTGGTGCACAATCATATTTAGGATAACACCATACAGACGACCGCTTAGACATACACTTACAACAAACTTCAGATCTGCTCTGGATAAATAATGGTGTTCAGCCACTCTCCAATCCATAAAGAAACCGTATGGTTTAAATATAGTGGTTGACTACATTGTGCATGATTCCCAACCAAGGTTTAATAAATCAAAATATTTTGCAAAATATTTTGTTTTTCTCAAGTACCGAAATGAAATACCACCCTTAATCTCTGTCGGCTTGGAATCGACAGGGTATTTGTGATATTTCACGAAATATCGCTAATACTTTCAAAATATTACAAAATATTTTTAAATATTTCACATATTATGACATTTTCAGGAAATTCATTATGGACATGTAAATTTCCTTCATTCAACTTCTTTAGCATGATTTTTGTTTGGAATTTAGTTTTGGGGTGCTAGATCCTCCATCTAATAGCATTTTGGGGAGATCAAATTAAAAAAAAACTCATCAAATCATTTGTTCGGATCGAGATTTTTTTTTAAAAAAAAATTTTAAATTGTAAATCTTATATTTCTTTCTATTGATTTATTTCCAGTTTAATTAATAACATGATTATGTCAAACCATCAGATTTATCTAGATTTTGTATTCTTACACTGGTTTTGGGGATCCAACACTAAACTTATCGATTTACCTTTCGAAAATTTAGGGATTTGAAAAAACAATGAGATCTTAATGTTGATAGAATCACTTGAATTTTAAATATGTTGTTGATATTTTGCAGACCAACAACTTTATATGATCATAATTTATTATTGATTAAACAATATTTTCATCTTTTAAATGTTTAGACTGTTATATATACATCTGCAGAACATACATAGAGATATAATCTTTGTAAAGTTCCACACCCCAAGAGTATATAAATGTAATTAAGTGTTCCAAAGTGTATTTATATACATGATTTATGACTATCCAGAATGAACCATTAAAAAATCAATATATCCACCATTTCTATAAAACTGCAATATTTTCACTGTCAAAATATTTTCACGAAATGCTTCCATATCCAGAATGTCGAAAAATTGATCGAAGTGAAAATTTTGAACCTTGGTTCCAACTACCGTCATTCCTTCGCAAAATGTTTGTTTTTGTTGGATGCTCTCCATCTTTGAAGAAGTACAAATCACTCGTTGATCAGGGGAGGTATACACTCCATTATGTTGGATTTCTCAATGATCTTGTAAAGAAATTCGGTGCTTAATTACCTTCAATAGATAATCTAGCCATCATGATAATTTACCTACAAGAGAAATGCTAAAAATATGCGTATCTAAAGTTATGGATTCTTTTGTCTTGACTCTTTTCTAGTCCTTTCCAGCTAACTGGACTTAGAAATTAATCGATACTTAGGGTGTGTTTGGCATTGGTTTTGGAGGTCTAGTTTTGCGTCAAAACTAGTTCCACTTGCCAAACTGGTTTTGGTAAAAGATTTTAGTGCACTTGGGATTCGATTAGAAAATTGGTTTTCCAAAACCAAAACCAGAAAATCATCAAAACCCAAAAGCAGAAATTTTCTGCTTTTGGGTTCTTGAGGCAAGAAGGCAAAACAATAATTAAAAGAAATTATTGTGAATAACATATATGTTGTAGAGAGAAACTATTGTAAAGAGAAAAAATTAAGCCTGAGAGAATATATACATATCACATTATAGAGAGAGAAAATTATTATAGAGAGAATACTTTAAAGAAAATATATGATAGATATAAAAATATTATAGAGAGAGAAAATTCTAAAGAGAAGAATATAGATAGAGAGTATTAAATAAATAAATATATAGTGAGAGAAAATATTGAAGATAAAAAATATTATATAGAAAGAAAATATTATAGAGAGAAAATATTATAGAAAAAGAAAATATTATAAAGAGAGAAAATATTATAGAAAAAGAATATTTTAGAGAGATAAAATATTATAGAAAGATAATATTTTAGAGAAAGAATATGTTATAGAGAGTAGGTTCGATAGAAAACATTGTAGAGAGAGAAAAAAACAAAAAATGGAGAAAATATTAATAATAGAGAGAGAAGATATCATAGAGAGAGAAAATATAATAGAAATAGAATATTTTAGAGAGAGAAAATATTATAAAAAGAGAATATTTTAAAGAGAGAAATGTTATAGAGAGAAAACTTTGTAGAAATAGGATATTTTAGTGAGAGAAAATATTATAGAAAGAGAGATTTTAGAGAGAGAAAATATTATAGAGAGAGAATATTTTAGAAAGAAAAAATATTATAGAGAGAGAAAATATTGTAGAAAGAGAATATTTTATAGAGATAAAATATTATAGAAAGAAAATATTTTAGAGAGAGAATATATTATAGAGTAAAATTTAGAAAAGAAATATTATAGAGAAAGAAAATAACGTAGAGGGGAGAAAAATATAAATTATAGAGAGAGAAGATATCATAGCGAGAGAAAATGTTCAAGAGAGAAAATATTATAGAAAGAATATTTTAGAAAGAGAAAATACTATAGAAAGAGAATATTTTAGAGAGAGAAATATTGTAAAGATAAAACATTGTAGAATATGATTTTTAGAGAGAACATTTTATATAAAGAAAATATTTTAGAGAGAGAAAATATTATAGAGAGAGAATATTTTAGAAAGAAAAAATATTGTAGTGAGAGAAAATGACATAAAGAGGAAAAAATATTATACAGATGAAATATCATAGAGAAAAAATGGTATAGAAAAAAAATATTGTTGAAAGAGATCGAAGATATTGCAGATAGAAAAAATATTATAGAAAGATAATATTTTATAAAGAGAAAATATTGTAAAGAGAAATGATGTAGAAAGAGAATATTATAGAGAGAGAAAAAATATTGTACAAAAAAAATATTTTAGAGAGAAAATATTGTAAAGACAAAATATTTTAAAGAGTAAATATTTAAAAGAGAAACTGAATGAGTGAAAATATTATAGAGAAAAAATATCATAGAGAAAAAAAATGGGATAGAGAGAGGAGAAATAATATTGTAGAGAGAAAATATTAGAGAAAGTGTTATAGAGAGAATATTTTTAGAGAGAGAAAATCTTGTAGCAAGAGAATATTTTAGAGAGAGAAAATATTATAGAATGAATATATTATAGAGAGAATATACTATAGAAAAAGAATGTGTTGGATAGAGTATGTTATATAGATAATGTTTTACAAATAGAATATTTAAAAATAGAGAAAATAACTGCAAAACTAGTTTTAGGCTCAAAATTGTTTTTATTGCTAAATGCTCAAATATTGATAATTCTAGAACTGGTTTTCGATAAGCTAAAACTGGTTTTGCACAAAACTGGTTCTTGGTATTCCAAAATCAAAACCTAAAATTTTAAAACCAATGCCAAACGCACCCTTAATCTTTGAAGAGAGTAGGTTTCCCATATAATCCATTAAGCACTTCATTTGATTAGCAGCTTAAATAAAAAGGATTGGGATGATTAGGTAACCAAATCCTATGCGAATCCATTCTCCTCGTACATGAAGAATTCAATAAGGTGATGGAGCAATGAGAAGTTGTTAAACAAAATAATTGTGCACTAACACCCCCCAACAAAAGCTCTTTACAGATAGAAGACAAAGCCCCAGGCATCCTTGTACAGCACTGAGCTGTGGGCCCCAGAGGCTTAACCCACCATCACCAAGTCAAAAAAAACTATTAGATCCCGTAAGAGCTCTCTCACTCCAGTTAGGATGCATCAATGCATGTGAAACATAAGATGCTTGATCTATTAGGGTTTCGGATTTTCATTAAACTCCTCATGTATGTAAACTCAACCTCGCCCCGTCAACAACTAGTGCATGCCCGTGCCTATCGGCACTACAGCGGACCGCCGGCGGGCCGCCTTTGGCTGCAACACACCTGAACGTCTTCGGCAACAAAACACTTTCGATGACAACACCGGCATTCATATGGACACCCATTTTCTCGCCCATGCCGATTGGCACGAAGGCGCGACCAACTCCCCCTCCCCCTATAATCAATCGATCACAGCTGTCTCTGTTCGAATGAATTCCTTGAGATCGACCCGATGGTTTGGGGCGACCAAAATTTCAGCAGACGGGTTTATAGTCGTTGAACAACGATCACGGGATGAACGGTCAGGTTTAGTGCAATTTAAATGGGCCGGAATTTTAGGGGTTTAGTGCAGTTTAAATGGGTTGGGATTTGAATCCAAGGAGAGATCGTGGATTGATTTTTGAACGAATGGTTAGATCTATTCGGTTCATTTTTGTCCAGTCAGCTTGTCCTAGTTAGGTTTTTTGCTCCGTTTTGTCTAGTCAGCACAAAACCGACGTCCCTTGTTATATATCAACAATAATGATGTCACTTTGTTGACGGATAGTCCCACATCGGTAAGGGGGCACCTATAGGTCGCTTAATATATTCTCTGTGCTCTACCTCCTTCCAAGAGGTTAGCCTTTTGGAGACTTGGAGTGTTCTAACATGGTATAAGAGCTGTGCCCATTTCCTGCTCCTGCTCCCGTTCCGAATGCACCGTTAACGATGATATCACTAGCAAATTGTTCCTAAGCTAGTAATGAGCTCATTGTTGTCAGGTCGCGGTGGTTAGAGATGCGGGGCAGCTGAATCAGATTTAGTAATCAAGGCATCGTACGACATGACGACCGGGTTCTTAAATCAAATGGCTAATGTTGGTGATTGCTTGTTGTTTCGAAGGTTGATGATTGCGAAGACATATTCTTTCAAAAATAAAAATAAAAAAAAGGTTGTTAAATAGTGCTGAAATTCTCTTGAATTGGATTGGATTGGGTAGCTGGTATATTGTCGTAGTGGATGATCACACAGGAACAGAGGTCCAATGGGATGGGTTGAAGGGGGGTGTGATTAGGGCTGGCAATTTTTCGACCCGACATGAAGTTAGTGGGTCTGGGTCAGGGTTAAACGGGTTAGGGTCGTAAACGGGTCGACACGATAGACCCGTTTAATAAACGGGTCGGGTCTGGGTTTAGGGTTTGGACACGGTAGACCTGGTAAGACCCGTTTAAATTCAACGGGTCGTGTCGGGTTGGATTGGGTCGGGTCTACCCCAAATCCGATATTGTATTATATAGTATCAGCGGGTCTATCGGGTCAAGTCAGATTGGGTCGGATCGGGTCAACTGAATAGACCCATGTGGTAAATGGGTCTAACTGGTCTTATCGGATCTACCCGTTTATAAACGGGTCGGGTAAGGGTTTAGGATCTAGACACGATTAGTTAAACGGGTCGGGTCTAGGTCTAGGGGTTTTGGACACGACCCGAAACTAGACACGACACGAACCCGACCCAACACGACCCATTGCCACCCCTAGGTGTGATAGGGCTGCATCTCATTAAATATTCCCCCCCCTTTTTTTTCGGAGTCTCCCAGTTTCGGGGCCTGATGGCATCAGATCCACCCGCGAAGTGCGCCCAGGTCAAGTATCATTCGCCCGCTGACGTTCCCTTCCGTCGAATGGTTGTGATGCCGTCGGACCCTGAAACGAGAGAATCCGGAATACAGAGGAGTCGATTTTATCCGACCAATACTGAAAAGTTATTTAAAACCAATAAATAAGAAAGATATCACCTAAGTTCTTAATCATGCTTCACAAATAGCTTTGACATAATAGAGCAACCACCCGAGAGAACAATGAGGAAACCCGAGTCGAAGAAGCCCTTATTTTTCTCGTCCTTTTTTTTTTTTTTTTTGAGAACCCCTCCTTATGGAGGGAGGGTTTGGCGGACCCCAACCAAAAACCATTAAAACTAAGTCAGAATACCGTTACAAAAACGAAGTGCCTCCTCCCCTAGTCTATCTTGACAAGGGCTAATCCAGGTTTTGAAGAGGGAATACACCGACTGCCGCAGCTTCTCCTGCCCTGCCGATTTAGCATTGAAAATCCGATTATTCCGCTCAAGCCAGATGACCCACATGATCACCATGACCAGCATATCCCACGGCTTCCGGATCCCCACTGGGATTCTTCTCCTTCTCCAAGAGCTCCAAAGGCCCCGCAGAGTCCTAGGGTGCGAGGATATCCCTGCCTTTCCTTCGAAATGGTCCCACAGTTGTCTAGCAAAAGGACACCCGAGCAGCAGGTGCGACGCCGTCTCCTCCTCCGAGGTGCAGAAGGTACAGAAAGCGTCCGACACTTGGGGATGCTTCCGCCGCAATAAGTTCGCCTTCGTCAGAATCTTGTTCCTAGAGGCCAGCATGGAGAAGATTTGAACCTTCGAGGGCGCCTTCGTCCTCCAAATAACCTTCGACGGCCTGTGTCGCTGAAGCCGTGGAAGCAGATGCTCGTAGAACGATCTAACGGAGAAGACCCCGGAAGAGGTGCAGTTCCACCGGACTTCATCCCGCGTAGTCCTGAAGGAGGCCGCCTGCAGAATCAAGTAAAGATCCTGCAACTCCCTCCGACTTTCTTGATCAAGCGGAGCCCCAAGCTTTATGCTCCAACCGATAGAGCCATGCCTTCGACAAGCCTGGGATCGGACGAAAGCTCCCTTATTCCGGGCCAAGGAGAAAAGCAATGGGAAGAGCTGCTCCAATGGCCTGGTCCCAAGCCAAGTGTCTCTCCAAAATCTAATGTGTCCTTTCTCTCTCCTTCTCTTCTCTTCTATTTTTTTTCTTTCATGGTAGCAGGCTTGTCACTATGCCCCTACTACACGTAGAAGCATCCTGGCTCGACTTTAGAACATCCCACTCATGCCATCTTTTGTTTTGGGGGAACTTAGTGATAGCTCCCTAACAAGGGAATCAACTTGCAGTAAGCTCTCCTACAAGTCCCGAATTACAATAGCTCCCTCCCGAAATCCCGCCGAACCAAATAGGAAAATAGGACAATAACGCCCAGACCAATTGATTAAATTTACATTTTCCGCAATCAACTAATCATGAATCAGTTTTACATGAAAAACAATTGAAATCACTCCCGATTGTCGATTTAAAACAACAAAACAATTTTCTTTCCTGTATATTTTCATCCAAAAAAAATTTAATTATGTCAACCAACCAAATAGTTATTCTTTTTTACCTAATTGTTACTCTTTATATGCGAGATAGAATCAGCTTGGTTTCACATAGTTAAATGTATTTTTTATCATAAAAAACCATATTATGACCAAATGAGCAGAAATACCTCTACAATCAATTGACAATTAAGGCATTTTACCATATCATATTGTTACTTTTTGCTAACGGATTGTTGTTCTTTACCAATTGTTACTTTTTTACTGCGATTGTTACACTTTATATGTAAGGCTAAAATTGTCATTAAAAAAATTCTATTATTACATGTGTGCGGCAGAAGAAGCCCGTGTTAGCCAAAACTAACATATTTTTTCTCCTTACCAATTGTTATTCTTTTGCTACGACTGTTACACTTTATTTGTATGGGTAAAATTGCCATTTAAAATTTTTTGTTATTACATGCCAAAGTCCAACTACAGGGGTTCAATGTTCAGTTCAAACTTTACATACCCTTAATGTTAAACGAAAACCTTTTCAAGGAGCTAACGTTAATAACCACTTTGTTTTGGGTTTTGTACAAATCAACCCCTACAAATTAGTCCAATTACGTATTAACCCCTCAAAACCATATAATTGCATATCGTCCCTCCAATCATATAAAGTTGTGCAAATTCACCCCTCCAGTTAGCTACCGTCTTAAAGGGACAAATACTCCCGAAATATTCCCCTGTTGACTATAAGGTCTAAACGTGAAGGGTTTTCAGACCTGCCGAATAAGCATGAACGATTATCGGACGAGTATGGAGGCCTGGACGAGTGTGCATGGGAGACCAATGTGGAGTTAACGTTAGGATACTCGAAATGAAAATAACTAGATTTAGAAGATCACGGCGATAGGTCACCCTTTGACCATGTGTTAAATGGTCATTTGGACCTCATATTTAGAATCTAACTATGGTTAACTCACTTTCTATTGCGGATAGTAAAGGAAGGGTGAATAAACACAACTTTATTTGTTTTAGAGGGTCGATATGCTAATATAAAGTTGTCAGGGGTTAATACACAATTAGATTAGTTTGTAGGGGTCGATTTGTAAAAACCTTTTTTTTTGGATAAATTGATGTTAGGTTTTTCAAATAGGTTGTATTTAGCGATAAAGACAGTCAAAGAAAAGCTTTAGCGTTAGGTCCTCCCGCTTGGAAAATGTCCATTTTACCTCTCCGTGTAGTGTACGGGAAGTAACAATCCAATTTTTTACATAAAATCATTGTAAGAAAAAGCGTAACAATCTGCGTGGATTGTTACTCTTTTTGCTACACATTAAAATCACTATAGCAAATTATTTTTTAAGAAATCTTTTTTTTTTTTGGAAGTCTGAAATCACTGTTGCAAGAGAGTAACAATCTACAAAGATTGTTAGTCTTTTTGATACAGTAAAATCATTGTAGCAAAAATCTTTTTAAAAAAAAAAAAAATTGTTTTAAAAAAACTTTGCTATAATGAAATCACTGTAGCAAAAGAGTAATAATCTATGAATTACAGTAGCTAAAGAGTGAGAGTTGCATATTGTTACTCTTTGCTGCAGTGAAGAGTAACATTTGTTATTTTAGTATTAATGGTATTTTTGTTATTTAAAGGGGATAAAAGTCAACAGAGTGACCTAGTGCAAAACCATCTTGTTGTCTGTCCTTTTTACTAAACCGATCTTTTGTAGGACCTAACACTAAGTCTTTCTTTATTTTTATCAAATATATCCCTAAGTTTCTAGATGCATGATCAATGAAAACAACAAAATATGATGCACCGTCAAATATTTTTGGGGAAGTTTAACGTAAGTCCTTTTTGAGAGATGACCATTAGTTGCAGTACTCATTAATTTTGATATATAGCTCAAATCCCTCCCGACAAATGTATACTCTTTCTGAAATGAATGTATACTCTTTCTGAAGACACATGTATATTTGTAGGGACCTTAGTTAACATAGCAAATTATGGTGTCCTGTGGCTATTATTGCAAAACAATTAAGGACATAGACCTAATTTGCTGAATATATATTTTTTCACTCATGGGACCACACACATTAGAATATACAAGATCAAGCATATCATAATTTTTTCTTTGTCATTAATTTTGAATGACTCTTTTGCTTTTCCATCAAGTAATGCTCACATGAGTCACGATTTATGTTCTTCGTACCCGTCAAGAGCCCTTGGTTAGACAAGACGCCCAACCCTTTTGCACTCGTGGGACCAAGCCTTTGGTTTCACAACTTAGAGGATAAATCCTTATTACTAGAGATCATGTCTATATCAACAACTTTTACCTTTAGATAATATAAATTGTTACCCTTAAGAGTTGCCTTAGAAACTACCAAAGAACCCTTGGATATCTTGCACTCCAATCTTGGGAAGGTAGAATACCCATGCCTAGCCAAGGTACCAGAGAAATCAAATTGATTATGAGGTCAGGAATATGCCTAACATTCTTGAGGACAAGCTTGCTACCACTATTCACAATGAATTGGACATCGCCCATACCTACAATAATTGCAACACTTTTGTTACCCATGGAGACATTACCAAAATCATCGAAAGTGTAGGTCACGAAGTAGTCAAGTACATATGGGGTGACATGATAAGATGCACGACAATCTTCGGTCCATTTTTTTTCATCACAAGAACCTACTAAGCAATTATCAACTCCCTCGACAAGAAGTTCACCCACTTTTTCCGCCAAAGTGGTGGTGGAACCCTTGTCATTTTCATTTTTGTTTTCATCTCTCTTTCTTTTTATTATTTAGTTTCTAATATTGTTTCTTTAGATGCCATAATTTTCTAAAATAACGACAAGAAATTTTTTTTTTTTCATTTTAGACCTTTCTCTAGATTTTTCATACCTACGTTTTGATTTACTTCTAGATCTATTATTCTCGTCAATAGCTAATGTGTCTAGCTTAGACAAATCAAAAACATTGGTCTTCCTTCTAATCTCTTCATTTAGAAGATTGCTAGTGACTTGAACAAAAGTAAGTTCTCCATCCGGCATTGAGTTACTAACCATCACAACCGAGTCTGTCCCAACTAACGGCATAGAAATAAGAATGATTATTGCCTTCAATTCTTCTTCTACTGTCATCGTCATGACGTATAGTTGGTTCAAGATATTTTACATATTGTTAATATGCTCGGCAATAGAATAACCATCATTATATTTTAGATTCACTAATCTTCTAATCAATGAAGCCTTGTTGATTATGGTTTTTCTTTCATATAGCTCGATAATGTAACTTTTTCCATAAAGATTATGTTGTATTTTCTTGGCCTATATGAAAGAAAACCGAATCCGTCACACTTTATTGGGATCAAGTGGTCCAAAGAAGTTTATAAGCAAAATTTTATGGTAATGGAACCACCACAATAAGAATATTGAGATGCAACACACACACACACAATGATTTGGTGTGGAAAAGCCCCTATCGAGGTAAAAAACCATGGGGCAAAGGCTGATAAAGCTTATACTAATCAAGAAAGATTACAACTTTTCTCCGGAATTAATCCGACAAAGAAAAATATAAAAATCTTACAAAGCTTCTTGATTATGGAAAAAACCGAGCCCGATGCCACCGAGCTGAAATCACTTCAGCCAACTCCTTTGAGCCCTGCTCTGAAATCACTTTGGCAAGCCTCCTTGAGTCCTCTCCAACCGAAATCACTTCAGCTTGGAACGTCCCAAAAAAACACTCTAGAAAAACAATCTTCTTGTGCTCCCACCACTTCGAATAGGTCTCCACCTATTGCAAAAAAACTAGTGCAAACAAAGACACAAAATGGAGAGAACAAAGTTTCAAGTCACACCACACTCAACAAACAAGAATGGTTCATATGGTTACAATTATATAAAACAAACATGGTTCAACTATATGAAATGTGGTGGATGGTCCAACAACATTTTCATAAAGTGAAAATGGTTCCCAAGAGCATGCAACCCTTATGTTGTGCGCAAAAGCCCAACGAACCAATGCAAGCAATATGATTTCAATGCAAACACAATACTCGAAAGATCCAACAACTAAATCAAATACATAAAGAGAAGTAAATAAGCAAACCACAGAAGAAGACACAAAGATTTTAGATGGTTCGGCCTTTGGCCTACATCCATCGGCGGCAACGCGGTGAAATCCACTATTACAATATGCATGGTTTTTCAAACCCTCAAGCAAGTTCTGATGGCAGCTCTCCAAATCTCTCAAAGATCTCTCACCAAATTCCCCCTCGTTCAGAAAACCTAGGCCTCTCCCTTTATATAGGCACATACAAATATCAAGAGAGTTCCACTCCAAACTGTGCCCAAATTCGAAGCCTAACTGAAATCCTGAGGTCATCATGTGCACAAAAGGCGCATCGTGCGCATGATCAGAGGCGACATAAAAGTCAGGCTAGAAAGGAACTGTGAGCATGATTTGGACCTAGTTGTGCGCACAATGTCCTCATCGTGCGCACGTCTACAATTGATCCAACTCCTCTCAGGGAGACAGTTTCATGCACACTATGCAAAACATGTGCACTACTATGCAAAACATGCACAATGCAAAACTTGTGCATGATGTAGTCGAGCCAAATACGCCACAAATCTCCACCTTGACGAGAATTACGGGCCAAACCAAAGTGCTCTAAGTGCTCCAAATGAACTCTTTTTCAAAAGAACCGTGCTACAACCCAACTTGCCTTGTCAACACCTCTATAATGATGCCCATCGATAACTTCTCCAACAGTACCCATTGGCACCTCTGCAATGGTGCCTGTTAGCACCTCCACCAACGGTGCCTATAGGCATTTGCAATGGTGCTTATCAGCACCTCCTTTAATGATGCCCGTAGGCACCTCCGTTCGACATCCATTAATGCCTCGATCTGCAATGGTTATGTTGATACCCCACATGTTGTCCGATCTTCTATGCATATGTTGTTGGGTCAACCTCATGGGCTAGACCCAACAATTCACCTCCACAGACCATGAGGGAGTTTCACCATGATTGCTTCCCCTCCGTAATGGCGCTTATTGGCACATTCTCCAATGGTGCTCGTCGACAACTTCCCCAATGATGCTTGACGGCACCTCCGTGGTGGTATTCGGCAGCATATTCTCTAATTCTCTAATTGTGCCCATCGGTGCCTTCGTGACAATGCCTGTTGGCACCTTCTCCAATGGTGCCCGTCAGTACCTCCATACTGGTTCTTGTCAGTACCTTCTCCAATAGTGCCCATCGTGTTGAAGATGTGGCTCCAAACAAGCCGCATACAAACTCCAAGGTTTGTGCGTGAAGAAATGGCGGAAGACAGAGCACAAGGGCGCGAAGGACTCAGCGAACCACATTCATGCGCACGATCTCCGAGGTCGTGCGCACGAGTGGCATTGGCATAAAAATCGAGTGAGATAATATGGTCGAGTCGTGCGCATGACTTGTTATGGTAGCACGTTGGTGAGGCGGTTCGGCTTGTATTTTCTCAAGAAAGGCCTTCTCCAAGTCGGATACAAATATAAGGTTATAAAAGGGTGATCCTAGGATGAACCTAGGTGATCATTGTGGCACAAGAGTAACTCTAAGGAGAGATTAGAAGGTAGTCATCACCAAGGGAGAGGGAAGGGAATCCATTGGAGGCGGAAGGTCTCGGGGAGGGTTTTCTTCGGTGTTCTTCGGGGTGTAGTGCTGCGGGATCTATTCTCTAAAGGGGGGGTATCTCTTTGTGGTTGTATGAGGGATTAGTTAGACACAATAATTGTACTCGGGTTTTCCCCATACTAGTAAATCCATCGATTTGTCATTGCCAAAATTTCTTGGGTGCTTTGCTTGTTTATCTTTTTGCTAGGTCTTATCGGTGGTCGTCTCCACCATGGTGCTTCTATACTAATCGTGTTCCACATGCGTGAGGGCCTCGGATCGTAACAAATTGATATCATAGCTTCTTGTTGGGGATTCAGAAAGACTCTAGTTCGACAACGTAGAACAAGATAGACCGAGGAAAGGGGGCCGAGATGCACTCATAGTACACGGTGCGACGAAGGACCCGGGAGTGGCACTCAAGGAGAAAGTCGGAGGCTTGGGGATAGGTTGCGGTATAGAACCTTCCCCCATGGGGGTTTGTTGCAACGACGGTCGACGCCCTAGGTGAAGGGCACGACGGGGAGAGGCACGGTCCAATGCTCTCCGGGGGGTTTGGATCTTCTGAGGAGTCTTCGAGGGGGAGGTTGCGATCGAGCACCTCCTCCCTCGGGGTGGTTCGAGGCACCGAAGGCGTTATAGCTGGGAGGAGGGTGCAGTCTTGGCACCTACTCCTCGGTTTGATGGATCATAGTGGCAAGTCATGATGGTACGGTACGTGCATGTGCCTGGATCGAGGGAGAGCACCTCTATGGCATGGGAGTTACCGACGACATCGTGTTCAGATGCTGATGATCGAACTGATATGGGTTGCCAACGAGTGACTGGTGGAGGTGTCGACGGGCACCGGTACAGATCGTCGACAAGCGATGTGGGTGTTGATGGGTGCGGTAGTGGCAGCCATAGCCGAAGGCACACCTGCAGTCTAACAAGGTGCGGTGGTTGTCGACAGATGATAGAAAAAAGACAACCACGATTATGGTGGAGGCGAACTCAGTCGAGGGCACACTTGTGGTACAGAAGGGTGCAGAGGATGTTCAAGCATTGGCCAACAGGCAACAACTCGGGAGCGATGGGTGTGGGAAGCATCGCATAGCGAATCAAGGGCCGAAGTTTATGGCGGGATCGTTGATGGGCAATGGTAGGAGTTTCCATGATCATGGCGGTAGCCGGAAGAGCGGTAGAACATGCACAGTGTTCGGTGAAGAACAAGGGTGTAGGTGGAGCAAGCTCAAGGGCGAGGATGACCTGGAGGTGGGCCAAGTTTTACGACTTGGGTAATCACCAAATTTGGTAATTGGGCTCTCGGTGCGGGGGTAAAGGCGATGATGGTGATTAGGAAATGGATTTACAGTGCAAAGAGATGGAGATTTGGTCCATGAAAATGCTTATGTCTTGTTATAAAGCCATGATTGAGATTGTTAAAGATGTGGCTCCAACAAGTCACATACAAAGCCCAAGGTTCGTGCGCGAAGAAACAACAGAAGACAAGGCACAAGGGGTGAAGGACTCGGCCAACCATAGTCATGCGCATGACCTCCCATGTCATGCACATGAGTGGCATCGGTATAAAAGTCGGGCGAGAGAATATGGTCGAGTCATACGCACGACTTCTCCAGGTCGTGCGCACGATTTGTTATGGCAGCATGCTGGTGAGGTGGTTTGGCTCGCGTTTTCTCGTGGGAGTCCTTCTCCAAGTCGGATACGAATATAAGGTTATAAAATGGTGATCCTATGATGAACCTAGGTGATCATAGAGGCATAAAAGTAACCCTAAGGAGATATTAGAAGGTAGTCATCATCAAGGGAGAGGGAAGGGAATCCATTGGAGGCGGAAGGTCTCGGGGAGGGTTTTCTTCGGTGTTCTTCGGGGTGTAGGGTTGAGGGATCTATTCTCTAAAGGGGGGTATCTCTTTGTGAATGTATGAGGGATTGGTTAAAGACAATTATAATTGTACTTAGGTTTTTTCCATACTAGTAAATCCATCGATCAGTCATTGCCATAATTTTTTGGGTGTTTTGCTTGTTTTTCTTTTCACTCGGTCTTGTCGGTGGTTGTCTCCACTGTGGTGCTTCTACGCTAATCACGTTCCACATGCGCGGGGGTCTCCGATCGTAACATATTGGCAAATATGCAATGGTGCCCACCGATACCTCCATGATGGTGTCTGTCGGCACCTACACAATGGTGCCCGTTGGCATATTTTGCAATGGTACCTATCCCCATCTCTGCAATGGTACCTATCGGCATCTCCACCAACCACCTGCCAGCGACCCCGTTAGACCGCTCATCAAAATCTAGAACGGTCGTCAGTCGGTGGCTCTGGTCAAGCGATTGGGAGCGTTGTCTAGCCAATTGGGACTTGTGTCTAACCGATCGGTCACCCATCACGACTCCCCCTTGAGTCGCTCCTCATGCTGTAGGACAGGGGGAGGTGTTGTCCCTTCACCTCCCTGAGCTCCTTGCTACTGACCTCCAAACACCCGGGGGATGACATTATGCCCATGCTCCCCCCGGACCGTGCGGGTCGATCTTCTTCAGTTTCTCTACTCACAGAGTTTATGGGGATCTCTTCCAAAGCATCATCCAACTCTTGTTCAATCAAAACATCCATATCTTCGCATTACCACAGGTCGAAGCTATTCGTGACATCATATATCTTTATTTTAAATTTAGTGTTTGAGATTGTCGTCTTCATAGATATTTGTTATATGACTCCCCGACTCTTTGTACAATCAAATCCATAAAACAATGGTACTTTTATTCATACCCAAAATTACTTCACGTGCCCCATTTCCATTTCGATTCTCTTTCGCCCCTCCTCCCCTAATCAAAATCATTATGATGACAAGTATACCCCTCCTCATACCCCATCTAGTAAGCTTTTACCTCGCTGCATCTAATCCATCTCTAACCCTTTACCCCGCTGCATCTGCTCCATCTCATACCCCATCTCTTATCCCATCTCGCAACCCCTTACCCCATAGTCATCTTGTCAGAATCCGGTGGCGTCTCCGGTGAGCATCCTCCTATCAACGGACAAATCAATAAGCATCCCTAGGCTCTGTCTCCAATGGCTCTAGTTTGGGTTAGGATTTTGGTAGTGGGAAAGATGGAAGGAGAAGGAGATAGGATGTGGGGAAGCGGGTTCCATCTCCAGTGAGCATCCTCCCATCCGGTGCAAAAATAGGTGGGCATCTGCGAGCTCCATCTCCGACAGCTCTAGGGTGGGTTAGGGCTTTAGTGGCGATGGAGAAGATAGAGGAGGGAGATGGTGGCTTCGACGGTAGGCTCAACTAGCACAGGCGGCGACTTTCGCAGCGATGGGGAAGGACAAGGAGGGGAAGTGGTGGTAGCTTCGATCTCTGGTGGTGTGGAAGGGGAGGAAGGAAGCAGGGGCGTAGTTTGGGTGGTTATGAATGGGGTATGAGGTGGGAAACGATTTTTTGGGAGGAAATGAGATATGCGAAGTAGTTTTGAGGTATGAATAAAATTTCCCTAAAACAAATCAACTAGATAAAGAACCTGGACATTCTGATACCAGTGTGTTGTGTGCGGAATCCCAACGAACCAATATTGTTTGGTGCCCCCTCCCTCTCCAATTTTGCCGCCGAAGGCGGCCCGTTGCAGTTCCACTAGGCACGGGCATTCACTTATAAATATATATACCTAGCCACAATTGTTGACTTTCTTATGATACAGGGTTTCTTCTCCATTCGAGTTCACCATTTGAACGATGAACTCGATTTCACCAAACCCTTTTCATATATATATATATATATATATATATATATATATATATATATATATATATAGGGAAAGGGTAGCCTACTCCATGGAGTAGGAAACTTACCTACTCCATGGGTTATATAGACGCCACATGGCACTTTTTAATCAAATTTTTTATTCATGTATGGTCAATCTAATATGGATAGATTAGGATTATGAAAAAAAATCCGAAGAAAAAAACTTAAACCAACTCGATCAAGTTGAAACAAATTTAACGGTAAACTGTGTATCGCAAAAACATATTTTTTGTGGATGCTAAAAATGTCACTTGGCATATGATTTTCTCAAAAAAAATTTCTTGATAATTGTTGGGAGGGGTGAACCTAACTTGAACAAGTCTTAACTTCCATCAAAAAGTGCAACACGTCATCCATTTAACCTATGGAGTAGGTAAGTTTCCTACTCCATGGAGTAGGCTACCCTTTCCCATATATATATATATATATATATATATATATATATATATATATATATATATATATATATATATATAGAGGAAACGGGAAATGAGCTGCCAGCCGATTTTGACGAAATGGGCAGCCACGTATTTGAAGCCCTTAGGAGTTTTAGAATGTGCTGATTTTTTGTGAGCATAAGTACCTTATCGTAGATAGAACACCCACAAAAAAGCAGCACATTCTAAGACATCTAGGGGCTTCAAATGTTAAAAGTTTTATCGAACGTCCGTTGTAACCGTTAATCTGAAATGTAACACTTGATGTCCCTAAAAGTTTTAGAATGTGCTGATTTTTTGTGGGTGTGCTATCTAAGGTAAGGTGCATATGCTCACAAAAAATTAGCACATTCTAAGACTCCTAAGGGTGTCAAATGGGCGGCTGCCCATTTCGTCGAAATAGACCGTCAGCCTATATCCCGTATCATATATATATATATATATATATATATATATATATATATATATATATATATATATATATATATATATATATATATATATATATATATATATATATATATATATATATATATATATATATATATATATATATATATATATATATATAGGGCCGATCTATTGCGAAACCGGGTTTAGATGCGAAAATCCCTTATTTGTGAAACCTAACCACAGCCGTCCGATCAACCGATCGAACGATCGGTGTTCACCCCGCCCACCGACCGCAGCTGTTACTGTACCGGGCACAGTAACAGCGATTTCGGTGGGTGGGGTGAACGCTGGCCGTCCGATTGGTATGAATCGAACGGCCAAATATCTCTCCAGCCGGTTAAAATTTTTAACCGTTCGATCGAACGATCGAACGGGTGAGATCTCGTGGGAAACCATCAAATAGGACAAAAGGTAGTGGGTGGGGTGAACCCTGGCCGTCCGATCGGCGTGAATCGAACGGCCAAATATCTCTCCGGCTGGTTAAAATTTTTAACCGTTCGATCGAATGATCGAACGGGTGAGATCCCGTGGGACACCATCAAATAGGACAAAAGGTAATGATTGTAATCATTACCTTTTGTCCTATTTGATGGTGTCCCACGGGATCTCACCCGTTCGATCATTCGATCGAACGGTTAAAAATTTTAACCAGCCGGAGAGATATTTGGCCGTTCGATTCACGCCGATCGGACGGCCAGGGTTCACCCCACCCACCGAAACCGATCGTTCGATCGGTTGATCGGACGGCTATGGCTAGGTTTCGCAAATAAAGAATTTTCATAGGTTTCGCACCCGATCACTACTCTCTCTCTCTCTCTCTCTCTCTCTATATATATATATATATATATATATATATATATATATATATATATATATATATATATATATATATATATATATATATATATATATATATATATATATATATATATATATATATATATATATATATATATATATATATATATATATATATATATATATAGAGTAGTGATACATTGCGGCGGGTATCATGCGGGCTTAACGTGCGGCACCCCCTTCGGGGGTATTTTCGGGATTTTTTTTTTTTGGGAATTGATCACCCACCCTTGGATTGGACACACAAAAAATTTCAGCCCGATCCAAGACCTATAGGCCGTCCAAATGTGTTGATCAAAATGGCGAAAGAATTGAACGACCGATAAAAGATCAACACATTTGGACGGCCTACAAGTCTTGGATTGGGCTGAAATTTTTTGTGTGTCCAATCCAAGGGTGGGTGATCAATCCCCAAAAAAAAAAAATCCCGAAAATACCCCCGAAGGGGGTGGCCGCACGTTAAGCCCGCATGATACCCGCCGCAATGTATCACTACTCTATATATATATATATATATATATATATATATATATATATATATATATATATATATATATATATATATATATATATATATATATATATATATATATATATATATATATATATATATATATATATATATACACACACACACACTAGTAAGAAACCCGTATAATACCCGAATGAACTTGATGCACGCCACTTGGCACAGACGATATTACATCCGTCTAAAAGAATGTGCAATATGGAGTGAGTGTCACTTATCGGGGTGTGATTCACTTGTTAGAGAGAGAGAGAGAACTAATGATTTTCCTAATTAACGTCAAATGACTATTAAATGTTATTGAATGAATATTTATCATCTTTATATTAGGGTTTTAATTGGATTTACTAGAGAAAGTCGTGTTCACACATAGGAGCAAGATTCTGGCTCTTCAAAAGAGGTACGTCCATTGTCCATATGTCACAAAATCGAAGAGAGGGCTCCATTTTAATATTAGGTCCGATTAGACATATAAAAGGACCTCTAATCATTTTGTAGTAGCCTCATAACTTGTAGGTGTGTCACCCTTACCACAAATCCTGATGGACTTGAAGCCTACTTACTTAAATATGAGAGGAATACTGAGGGAAGCCTTGTTGGGGAGCTCCACGAAGCCATTATATATTGCCAATCAGGACATGGATCACAACAAATCCTGAACAGAGCACCCAAAATGGGATCCATGTGCATGAATGTATCCTCCCGATGACCATGGCATCCATCCATTGAACGTGCGCATGGTCTCTCCACCCAAATATATCTCTCATCACCTCAACAAAAATGTCCCTCGTTTCTCAGTCCACTTGTTTTCATCAAGATTTTTTACAACAAAAAAAAAATTACACTTTGCCCCCCTGAAGTTTAGCACAGACACTTCACTCCCCTATAGTTAAGAAACTAGATTTTGCGCTCTTCAATTCAGTTTTGATCAGATAAAAGTTATAATTAAGTGGTTGACTAAAGGGGGTATTGTGCTAATATTTCAAACTTTAGGGATCGATTTGGAACAAAATAAACCTCAGGGGGGTTGAGTGTTGTTTAGCTATACTTCAGGGGGGTAAAATGTAATTTACCCTAAAAAAACTCCCTGAAAAATAGTGTCATGGCCTAATCAGCCCAATTGACTTACAAAGTTTAGGATAGATACAACACAAGGGGCCAAATGTGACATCAAGTTCACTCCTAAGAGAACTTTGATAAATTTAATTCTTTATAGTCCATGGACTTTTTTTTTTTTGGCAATAATGAGAGAGCATATACAACAGCTGACGTGGCATGGCCCTTTCCAGCATAGCCAAGACAATAGCCAAGTTGCATACGTGGTTGTTGGCTATCGGGAGACGTGAGAGGAGACGGGAATTAAAAGGACGGGAGGAGAGCGAGGGGGGAGAGAATTAAGTGCTGCCCAATAGCCAGTTGCCACATGTACATGTTGACTTAGGGATAATTTTTTTTTTTGAGAAATCCCTATCAATGAATGAGAAGAGGGGGGGTGGGGGTGGCATGGATCCTGACCTATTTATTGATTATAAAAAGGTTTACATTAGAAAAATTGAAAGGAGGAATTACAATCGAAGACCATTAAAATCAAGAGAGTAAGTTATCGATGATCTCCCATATCATCCCCGATGTGGCCGTTGACTAAAGTTTTGTAGTCTGTTATACACATGACGTTCTCTGCTAGCTCATTGGTTGAACTTCTTTTGGAATGCTCTTATGTTTCTTTCTAGCCGAAGGTTCCAACAGATCGCGATTGCCACTATATCCCATGTCTTCCTTAGCTTGCCAGGGATTCGTCATCTTCTCCATGTTGACCACAGAGCTAGCATGTTGGCAGGATGATGGGAGATGTCAAACCTTCTCTTGAAGTAGTTCCAAACCAATCTCGAGAATCGACATTGAAGTAAAAGGTGGTTGGCATCTTCGTCAACGTTGTTGCAAAACGAGCATGCTACCTCCAGGACATCTGGGTGGTTCCGTCTCGTAAGATTTACCTTTGTGAGAATCATTTTTTTGATTGCAAGGCAAATAAAAATTCTTATCTTCAACGGGGATCTCGCTTTAAGAGATGTTTTGCTGTCGGGCACGGACTTGGGGCTTTATTGAGTAATTTATAGAAGGAACCAATCGTAAAGTGGCCTGCATGTCTTGCCTTTTGAGTAATGGAGTCTACTGATCCCAAGAGTGAAAAGGAGCAAGAATGTGCATTAAATCATCTAGCTTGTTATGCAAACCAGTTGAAATTGGATCAGAAAACGTGGGTTGCCATAAAGTCAATATGGGTTTCCCTTCTTCGGCCTTGCGATTTGATCAGGGCATTCTTGTTCTTAGCTCTTGCATAGAACTCTAGAAATAAATCATAGAATGGTATATCACCTATCCATTTAGGTGGAAGGATAAGACCAAGCAAGAGACCCTTATCTCAAAGGGTTTGTCTCAGCCAAGTCATGCGCACGACCACACAGTCGTGCACACGACCAACACCTGGCACAAGGGGATTGGATAAGCCTACCGACTCAAGGCTTCCTGAAGGTTCCAAGTCAAGTCGCGTGCGCACGACTTTAAAGTCGTGTGTATGATCGACCACGTGTCGGCGTACCATAGGACCGTCCCATGTAGTGAATAAGGTGGGCATCAAATAGTGTGTTGCTGACTAGGATCGTGCATATGACTTAGTCTGGCAGACTATGCTTAATAGTCCACAAACAACTAAGGCAAAGTCGTGCGCACGACCTTAAGTTACGCGCACGACTAGCCTACTATACACACACTAAAAAGTAAGGCATGACCCTAATCTTCAAACAAAGTGGACGATGAAGTCTAGTATGCTCATGTGGCTATTCCTATTCTAAAAAGATGCGCATACATTTTGAATTGAAGGTCCGAAATGAACATGCATGCCTCAACTTAATCGAGCAAATATTTAGGAAAAAAAGGTATTTGTGTGTGCGATAGCTAGTCATACACCGAAAAACCCTACCCTCTAGAGTAAAGTATATTCCCAAAAAGTTAGAAATGTACCTTCCATGCCACAGCATGGTAGGAGAGGATGATAGAAGTGGTTTTGGCCGCAATTGTACATCTTTATCGTAAATAAGTCAAACCTAACTCTACCCTCCCAACTTTAGCTCGCAGTTACTCACTACACCGATAAAGTAGGTTTGTTTGAGTTGCTAAAAACTAATGACAACATAGAGAAACCTAACAATCTCCCCCCTTTGTCATAATTTTTAGTGACGAAACAAATACCTCATTACACAAACCACTACAAGGAAACTTCCTATGCATCCAATTCAATCTATTAAGCTCAATCCTGAGTGTCTCGGTATAAACCTTAAACTCTAAACAAAGATAGACAAAAAAAGAACATCTGTAAACCTACAATAAATCAAACACGCAGGTTAAATATATTTTTATTCCTGCAAAACCGATGTCAGGTCAAAAGAAAATATGTGATATCATCTATGCAATTAGTAATCAAAATAAGTAGAGCATAAAAGATATTATATATAATAGTTCTAGAAAGATACTAACAATATATCTAATAATTAGGTCTAGTCAAAGCATTTCCCCCTAAGGGGATTGCCACAGTGATTAACAAAGAACAGTCATATGAACCGAGATTCATACATAATTTGTAGAATAAATCCATCAGTTTTGCTAAATAAATCCATAAGGATTTTCTTCCCTTTTTTATCACAAAAGTTATGACAAAAGGAAGAAGAAATATGCTTATCAAAAGAGAGCACGAAAATATCCCCTATAAAGTAATTTTGTCGAAGCAAGGAGGAGACTCTCGCAACCCTAGCAGATGTATGTGAAGTGCATAGTAGGGTACTGATAAAAGTTCTTCCTCAATCATAACTTGAGGTAGGACACCTCCCAATCTCCCTTTGAGTATGCAACCCTAAAGAAGAGTGCACCGTTCAAAAACACCCCCTTAAGCACAAAGCTTAAGGTAGGTCGTCACCCAACCACTACATATGTCATATACATATGCCAACTAGTGACATATATAAAATGACATACGAGTTCACCAAAAGGTACAGAACTAAAGCATTAGTGACCCAACACACCATCCCTCCCTAAAAAATATACAATGAAGATGAAGAAGAGATGGAGAGCCAACTTACAAGACTAGAGCAAACAATAAGCAAAATCAATATACAATAAGAAGCTTAAAAAAAAAATAGATCCTCTAGAAATGCAAAGCAATGTTTCAGAATGAAGAGTCAAATTCATAAAACACGCTATAAAAAAGATATATGACATAAAGATATGAAGATTAATAAGTTGCTTTAAGGTAATCAAGAAAGCAAAAATACATCTTAGGCGACAACTATATTAAGTGAACATAGGCGTACTAAAATGCTAAAGAAGAAAAGACGGAGTCATAATACAAATCTAAGTCAAAAACTAACTATTTTAAATAGCAACATAAGTGAATTTATCGGAAGATCAGACATACTAAGTGACTGTGAGATCTTTTACTAGAATACTTGAGGTAGGACACCTCCCAATCATTTATGTGTTGACTTGAGATCTTTTACTAGAATATCCAAACAATAAACCATTTTTGGTAAGCAAACAAAAAAAGGATTACTACGATGAACAAATTGTCCATGTTTGAGGCTTTTAATATTTTTTTAAAAATCCCTTAGAAATCTAAGACAACCATTATTATATAACGAGTATAGGTTTACAATCCCTAGCCAGTTGGCTAAGGATGTCGGGTTTCGAGATGCTTCGACAAACCTTTTTTCTCAAGTAGGTTTCCTATAGGTCTAAAGGACCTTACAGATTCTCCCATGTAACAAGAACAAAGATTGATAACTCCGAGACAATTGACTTTGGATATCAAACTTGAGACTCCTCGGGTCTTTTTCTTGGAATCTCCATAATAGCAAAAAATATTCAAAAATGGATTCAACTATTTGCGGTCATATGGGTTTGGTATGGATAGTTAAAGATTTTAAATAAAATATAAACAAACTATCATCAATGCAAATGCTATGTAAGATATAACAATCACACTGAGTCAACTAAGAAAATAGTCAATTTAATGAAAGAAGTATTATGACAAGTTAATTCTATAAAGCATATTCACTTTACACGCTATGTTCATATGAATATAGTAACCACCTAAGTTAATTCTAAACCACTTAATAGACTAAAAGAAAACATATGAAAAAGAAAATGACATACAACACCCCAAAGAGAGAAAAATAAAAGAAACAACATTAATGTCTAAAAATATTAAGGGCACAAATCATACCAAACTACAAAAAGAAAGGGAAAAATTAAAGAGCTAAGGCAAATCACAATAAGGAGAATACAAACTAGAAAAATCACAATAAGGTGAATGCAAACTAGTGAATCACAATAAGGTGAATGCAAACTAGTGAATCACAATAAGGCAAATGCAAATTAGAAAAATTAAAAGAGCCAAGGCAAATCACAATAAGTCGGATGCAAATCACAAGAGAGACTCGCTCTGATTCCAGTTGAAATTCTTAGAATAAAAAATTCTAATAACCGTGCTAAAATAATTCTACTAAACGAAGCTAGTGGGGCACCCAACAATGGACAGATGCAAGCACAGGTTAAATCACTCTATCTATAAATTGCGGAAGTTATAAGTAGTGATCAATAAAGATAACGACAACAAACACACAAGCATATATAAGGTGGAAACCCTTTAACAGGGATGAAACCATCCTTCGGTCGAAACCGGGCCTAGACCCTTAGCATAGAGGGGTCTATGACCCGCGTCTTCGGTGAAGTAGAAGTGGTGCTCTCACTTCATAGGTGCTGAACTGAGCTGACTCTTGCACCTTCGTCGTCGTTCCCCTTCTCCGCTTGTCTTTTTCTCCAAAGAGGTCTCCCAAAGTGAGAGGCATCGCTAAGGGTGCTCAACGTGAACAATGTAACATCATAGAGCGCTCTAGCAAGAGCTTTCATATGGCGATGGGAGCACATAGTGTGTGCAAGTGAAGTAGGGGAGAATAAAATGGAAAAAAAGAGTTTGGATCTAAAGAGTGACTAAGGAAGAAGGTGATCTTGATCCCTTTCAAGACCTTAGATCAAACTTCTAAATCTTAGCTCACTTTAGAGATTCAAACACCCAAAACCCCCCAAAGATCTAGGTATTGGATGACACCCTAGATCCTTTAATAGCTTTGTCCATTCTTGCTTGAATAAACACAAGGAGTTTGATGACTCTCAAGTGATCATCCAAACCATGAGCACACCCTCCATAGATTTGATATTGGAAGAAGATTGAAGAGAAAAGGAAGAAGGGAAGAAGATCTAGAGGAGATGAAGTTCAAAGTTGAACTCACTAAACCTAAAACTCTCTTTTAATTCCTCCCTTAAACCAAAAACTCATTAGCAGTTGAAAGGTGTAGGGTGAGCTATTTATAGCCCAAAGGAGCCCTTATGTGGACGGCTAAGACCAAGCCAGAGACCCTTATCTCTAAGGGTCTGTCTCAACCAAGTCGTGCGCAAGACCACACAGTCATGCACACGACCAACATGTGGCACAAGGGATTGGATAAGCCTATCGACTCAAGGCCAGGCTTCCTGATGGTTCTAAGTCAAGTTGTGCGCATGACTTAAAAGTCATGCGCACGATCAACTACGTGTCGGCGTGCCATAGGACCGTCCCATATGGGGCATAAGGTGGATATCAAATAGTGTGCTGTCAACTAAGAACGTGCACATGACTTAGTCTGGTAGACTATGCGTAATAGTCCACAAACGAGTAAGACAAAGTCAAGCATACGACCTTAAGTCGTGCGCATGACTAGCCTACTATGCATATACTAAAAAGTAGGGCATGACCCTAATCTTTAAATGAAGTGGATGATGAAGTCTAGCATGCTTATGTGGTCATTACTATTCTAAAAATATATCCATACATCTTGAATTGAAGGTCCAAAATGAACTTGCATACACTCAACTTAATCTAGCAAATATTCAAATGAAAAAGATACGTGTGTGTACGATAGCTAGTCATGCACCAAAAAACCCTACCCTCTAGAGTAAAGTCTATTCCCAAAGAGTTAAAAATGTACCTTCCATGCCTAAGCATGGTCGGAGAGGATGATAGAAGTGATTTTGGTTCCAACGGTATATCTTTATCGCAAATGAGCCAAACCTAATTGTATCCCCTTGACTTTAACTCATAGCAACTCACTACACCGATAAATTTAGTATGTTTAAGTCGCTAAAAATTAATGGCAACATAAGGAGATCTAACAATTATCTGCCATGCCAAAAACTGGTTCTTTGAATTCAACCTCTATGAATGGGGAGCAAATAGTGGTATGGTCTTATAGTCGTTTGATAGGTAGGTTATCCCAATCCATGTTCAAGTTAGTTGATGTGTTGCTTTTGAAGAATTCACGAAAATAATCGTTCACTGCATTGACATTAGTTCCTTGGTTAAAGAAGACATCGTTGTTAATCGTGATCTCCGAGATCAAGTTCTTCCTTCTTCGGCTATTCATTAAGCAATGAAAATAGGAAGTGTTTGCATCACTTGATTGGATCCATTTCTCCCGTGATCACTGCTGCCACATCGCTGGTTTATCTTGTCCAGACCAACTTAACCCTATCAACCTATTGGCTATTGGCTCGTTTTGGAGGTATCGGCCGGCCCACAATCGCTACAACATCTAGGTTTCCCGGACGCACCTTGTACAGGAGCCTGGGGACCACTGAATGGATCTAGAAGACCCGTCCCAAGAACATTTTACCAAGGCGCACCCTATATGGGCGCTTGGACTACTCTAATACTTGATCGAACTTGAATCTAGAAGACTAGACTCCCAAGAATATCGCCAGGCGCCACTGTTGATTGAGTGCCTGGGTGACCTTTGAGTTGGGGACGGGTCCGGTCAACATATTTTTTATTGTTGGGCTCTATTTGAGCCGTTGGATTGGAAACTTGGGAGAGACTTCTATTGGACCTATTTCTACTACATAAAAGAGGTCTATGGCTTATTTGGGATGAGAGCTTTGTATTGAGACTAGGGAGAGTCGTCGTGGAAGTCTTTGCTTGAGTGTTTGATGAACCCTAGTTGTAATCTCTTCATCTTTTGATACTTGATAGTGGATCTTTCTTTGCGCTGCCAGTGGACATAAGCAAATTGTCGAACCACCTAAAATCCTTGTGTTTTCTGTGGTGTGTGCTTTCTTCATTCTCTGGTTTGATTTGTTCAATTTGATTGAATCTTTTTCGAATTTGTTTTTTGAAAAAATGTTTGTGTACGTATGAGGGTACGTTTGTGGATCTCTCGCGCAACACAACCTCATGGCTGTTTGGTTGATCGAACGTACTCAACTCGACTTAACTGAACCTGCTTGGTCCAACCCGACTTGGCTAACTCATTCACTCTTATAATTAACTTTGAGCATGCCAAATAGGGGTGCCAATGGGTCGGGTCGGGTCGGGTCGTGTCCAAAACCCCTAGACCCGGACCCGACCCGTTTAACTAATTGTGTCTAGATCCTAAACCCGTACCCGACCCGTTTATAAACGGGTAGACCTGATAAGATCCGTTAGACCTGTTTACCACACGGGTTTATTCAGTTGACCCGATCCGACTCGACCCGACCTAACCCGATAGACCCGCTGATACTATATATTACAGTATCGGATTGTGGGTAGACCCGACACGACACGACCCGACCCGTTGAATTTTAAACGGGTCTTCCCAGGTCTACCGTGTCCGGACCCTAAACTCGGACCCAACCCGTTTATTAAACGGGTCTATCTTGTCGACCCGTTTACAACCCGAACCTGTTTAGCCTTGACCCAGACCCGCTAACTCCGTGTCGGGTCCGAAATTGCCAGTCCTAATGCCAAACCAAAGAAGGCTAGGAAGTGAGGGAAGTTCCAGCTAAGCTAGTTTGAAGATATTCCTCATCCCAACAAAGTTGGCCCTACTACTTCTATAGTCCTAATGCTAACACTGAAAAGTTATGGATCTTTGTTTTATAGGATCGAGAGCTGTGGAAACAAAGAAAGACCCCAAAACGCGGAGCTGCCTCTGAGTTGGAGAGGTCACTAAAGGTTGAGGATCCGAGAACAATGATAGAATCAAAGCTGTACTCCACCACGAGCATCTGTGGATGGAGACCTTTCTCCTCTTGTTTGCCTAGTTGGAAATAGGGGTGGCAATGGGTCGGATCGGGTTGAGACATAGGTATAAGGGCAAAACACCCAACCTAAACCCGACCCGTTTAATAAACGGGTCAAAAACTTAAATCCAAACTTGACCCGCCTAATAAACGGGTTGACCCGACCCAACCCGTTTAACCCGTTTACTAAACGGGTCGAGTTGTGTCTGCTCGGGTTGGGTCAACATAACCTATGTAAACCTGTCGGGTTGGGTCAAGAGAGGTCGGATTGGGCCGGGTTTGATTGAGTTGGGTCGGGTTGGCTCGGGTCGGGTCGGGTTGAAATGACCTATTTGTTAAACGGGTCAATCGGTTTATAAGGAAAAACCGAACCCAACCCATTAAATAAACGGGCCAATTGGGTCGACCCGTTTATGACCCGAACCCGTTTAGGCCAAACCTGAACCCGCTAACTTCAGATCGGGTTGGCGGGTCGGGTTAAGGATTGCCACCTCTTGTTGGAAAGGACCCAACGAGGCTATTAGGGTTAGGGTTCGGATTAGGGATAGATCTTAGACTAGCTAGGGTTGAAAGGGCCTTTTGGGTGGTGCATGACAATGACAGCCATGGCATTGGACATGGAAAAATGGAGGACACCACTCCCGGTTTTGGGGTATTTTGCCGGACACCTTGGCCGCATCTTGTCTCGTGTCACATTCAGTGGAGGAATGTTTTAACTTTCGAGGAAATGTGATCGGTGTACTAATCGTCGAGCCATGCAGAGGTGACGTGATGGTTCCGTAGTGCATGATGACAGGATTCCACCGGTCCGGCTTAGAGATCACGAATGAAAAAGGTTTTTTTTCTTGGGAAATTTTATTCATACCCCAAAAGTTCTTCACATATCCCATTTACCCCCCCCCCCCCCCCCCCCCCTCACACCAGGCTCGTCGTTCATCTGCTTCCTTACTCCCCACCACACTGCCGACGAAGCCACCTCCTCCCTCCTCTATCTTCTGCCTTGCCACCACCGTCGATTGCATTCATTGAGCCCACCGTCGAAGCCACCTCCTCCCTCCTCTATCTTCTGCCTCGCCATTGAAGCCCTAACCCACTCTAGGGCCGCCGGAGGCTCTAGGGTTGGTTAGGGCTTTGGTGGCGGTGTGGAAGATGGAGGAAGGAAGAGGTAGCTTCGACGACGGGCGTAACGAGCGCAGGCAGAGGCTCTGATAGTGATGGGAAAGGAGGATGAGGGGAAGTCGTAGCGTCTCCGATTGTGTGGAAGGGGAGGAAGGAAGTAGGTGGGCCTGGTGGGGGCCGGGTATGAGGCGGGAATCAATTTTTGAGAGGAAACGGGGTATGTGAGAGAGAGAGAGAGAGAGAGAGAGAGAGAGAGAGAGAGAGAGAGAGAGAGAGAGAGAGAGAGAGAGAGAGAGAGAGAGAGAGAGGGGGGGGGGGCGGGGCTAGTATCAGGTCCCGGACATCCAACTAGATGGGTTTGCACCAGGTCCCTCTGAACAAGATGGTTTTAGAGCAAATCCTTTCGTTGACATTTCTCTCCCTTTAAATGACTAAAGTGCCCCTAATACTAAAATCACAAATGTGACCGATATGCACTGTAGCAAATGTCACTCTTTATTATTGAAATTTTAGTCTTTGCTATAGTGAAATAACTGTAGCATTTTTTTTTGAAAAATCTTGTTTAAAAAATTTCTGCTGCAGTAAAATCACTGCAACAAATGTTACTCTTTATTACCGAAATGGTACTTATTATAGCAAATTTTTTATTTTGAGAAATCTCTTGTTTTTAAAAAATTGCTACAGTGAAATCACTTTAGCAAATATTGCTCTTTATTAATGAAATATTACTTTATGTGATTTTTTTGTACAACTGCGTCTAGAGGTAAAATAGATATTTTCTAAATGGTATAGGGATCGATAAAATGAATATTTTTCAAATAGAAGGATCTACTACTAAAACATCTCTTTGTCTATCTTTATCATTATACCGATCTCTTGTCATGGACATTAGGCACGTTACCCTTTTTTAGGGGGAATTTGCAATCCATTCTTTTATGAACTTGCTTTTACATTAAGAAATATACAAATATCTTATTAAATTTGGTCAACAAATCAAATTTTAATTGTAAAAAGTCTAACAACTGATAAACTAACTCATATGCTCTTCTATTAACCATCTAGTTAAACCCATTTCACAACATGATAAAATTTTTTTAGAACTTTGAAACTTCTTTGCCATGTTGTGAAAATCCTAACTCTAACCCTACTTTTATATCCTAAATAGTGAACCCTAATCCTAACCCAAATTCTATATCCTAAATAGTGAACCCTAACCATAACCCTACTTCTATACCCCTAATAGTGAACCCTAATCTTAATCCTAATTCTATACCCCTAATAGTGAACCCTAACTCTAAATCTAAACCTAATCCAAATCATTGTAGCTGCTACAGTGATTTCAATGTAGCAACAATGCCGCTAAAGTAAGTCTGGTGATTATTAGCTAGGAACGTATCTTATGGATAGTTTCGGTACTTTAAAAAATTAGTTAAAGACAAACGATTGGAAGGTGACCTCTTATGTGGATAATCAGGTGTACATGATTGATTCTTAATCTAAACCCATTTCGTGGACTTCATGTAAACACATGGTATTTGGTGGACTTAATGTAAACCAGTACTATTTCAGTGGACCTATACCTAATTACCCCCTATATTAAATGGTATTTAAAAATACTTTACTATTATACTGTCTATGTAAGAAACTTAATTCGAAAAGTGACCATCTGACAGCCATGTGTCAATCCTGTCCTGCCACATCGGTTTGTCCCGTTTTTTGTATTGGTGATCACGAAACCCGGTAATACATATACCCAATTTAAAAATCGGCATTTCAATACCGGGTTACAAGTTCTGAAAGTATAAGGTAGGTTGAAAATGACCTTTCAAATGCCGTGTTTTAAGTTGGTATTTGTATTACTTGGTTTTGCTGCCTTTGAGGGAAAAAAGGGACAACCAATGTGGCGTGATGCTTTGCGGTGCCTTCTAGCCATGTGGCTATCAAACGGCCACTTTTTGAATTATGTGTCTCATATGACTAGTATAATAGTCAAATATTTTTTAAATATCATTTTAAAAAAATTCCAATGAAAACGCGGATAAAATGGGGAGTTGCAGTGCTCGGTGCGAAACTAGAGGCAAGCAAAACATTAAGAAAAATATGTTTCTTAATTACATAAATATACTTATCTTAACCTAAAAAGGTGGATTTCAATAATAAATTAGTAAGATAAGCATCGTCAAAATGGGCAGAACAACATCTTCCTAACATGCCTTTAGAGATTCTGCTCAGGTTGGCGCTTTCGCTTTCGAGATCAACCGCATAAATAGGGGTGTAAATGAATATTGGAGGGTGCTAGCCTTGGGGGGCGTAGTCAAGACTTGCTTTGAGTTTCCACCTCCGATGGGCATCATCAAGAACTTAGATTGACCTAGATTGTTAAAAGCCTTTTTGTCGGTCTTTAGCCTTGAAAGGGGATAGCTGATCTTGCTTCAAACTTCCGCCTTTAATTGACAGAATTGAAGTGTTAGGTTGACCTAGGTCGCCAGGAGCCTTTTGGTTGGGCTTTAGCCTTGAAAGTGCGTGGTCGATTTTGCTTCGAGCTTCCGACTTGAATTGGCGGAATCGAAGTCTTAGGTTAACCTGCTAGGAGCCTTTTTATCGGACTTTAGTTTTGAAAGGGCGTAGCCGAATTTGCTTCGAGCTTCTGGCTTGAATGGGCGTAATCGAAGTCTTGAGTACACCTGGGTTGCCAGGAGACTTTTTATCGGACTTTAGCCTTGAAAGGGCGTAGCCGATTTTGCCTCGAGCTTCCGACTTGAATGGGCTAAATCGAAGTCTTGGGTCGACCTGGGTTGCCAAGAGCCTTTTTATCGAACTAAAAAATTAGCCTTGAAAGGGCGTAGCCGATTTTCCTTCGAGCTTCTGAGTTGAATGGGTGGAATTGAAGTCTTGGGTCGACCTGGGTTACCAGGAGCCTTTTTATTGGACTTTAGCCTTGAAAGAGAGTAGCCGATTTTGCTTCGAGCTTCCAACTTGAATGGGTGGAATCAAAGTCTTGGATTGACCTGGGTTGCAGGAGCTTTTTTATTGGACTTTAGCCTTGAAAGGGCGTAGTTGATTTTGCTTCGAGCTTCCTACTTGAAAGGCGGAATCGAAGGCTTAGACCAAGAGCCTTTTTATCGGACTTTAGCCTTGAAAGGGCATAACCGATTTTGTTTCGATCTTTCGACTTAAACGGGCAGAATCGAAGGCTTCATTTGACCTGGGTTGTCAGGAGCCTTTTGGTTGGGAAAGCCTTGAAAGGGCTTAGTCGATTTTACTTTGAGCTTCCGACTTGAACGAGTGGAATCGAACTTCGAGAGATTTAAACTTTAACGATCAGCCTGTAAGGACTTTTGCTACCTCTGGACTCTATGATGTATGGACCCTTCCAAGACGGAGTGAATTTGCCGCTGGCAACTTCCTTCGTGTTTGGGAAATTGCTCTAAGTATCAGATCTCCTATGCTAAACTCCCTTTTTCTAGCTCTTTTGTCTCGAGAGTCATGTGGCAAGTGCATCATTCTGGCTCACTGGTTGTCTTCCACCTCTATTTCTCTTTGCGCCCGCTTAAACGAGTGTCGGGAGGGCGATGGATGAAGTCGGTGCAAACATGAAGGTCTGGACGAATGACATTTTGGAATAGTACCATGATGGCCTCCATGTTATGGGATCTGCTAGTGAGATCAAAATGCTCATTGTAGAATCTTGTTGTGAACTCCTCAAGGACTCATCAGATCCTATCTTCAGTCGGTAGAAAATGTCCAGCTTCTTTTCTGGCTTCAGGTTCAATTGGTAATGGTCCATAAAGAGTTATGCCAACTCTTCAAATGTGGCCACCATACCGGTAGGCAGTGTGTGGTATCAGTCAAGGGTAGGTCCCTCGAGGCTTTCTGCGAATATATGACAGTGGATGTGGTTCTCATACTCATATGGCGTCATAGCTTTCTTGAAGGCCAGGATATGGAGAGTAGGGTCTCCCTTGATGCAGTTGAAATTTGACAAGTTTGGTGTTCGCCAACCCTTAGGAAATGGGGTTGCGAGCACCTCAGGACACAGAGGCCCTGCTGAGGTGACTAGCAGCCTACGATCTTGATGGTGTTGTCCCATATCGATGATATACCTCAGTCGGTTGAGTGGCTTGCAGGCATCTGTTGCTTTTGTGAGCTAGTGGATAAGACATCTAGTGGACCCAGTTGACTCAGGTACTTTTTGTTGGTGCCTTGGTGCGCTGTCGACGTCGAAACAATCCCATACTGTTTGCCCGATACTTGCGTGGATTCCTAATGTGTGTTGGTGTGAAGCCAACGTGGCTCTTTTAAATGATGACTCGTGGCTAGGTGAGTCTTTGATAGATCTTCATTAGTGGAGTGAATGTTGTGGGCCACCACCCTCACTCTCTTACCTATCTTTTTCAGAGAGTTTCTCTCTTGCTCGAGGGTCACTTTCTTTTTTAGGAGGTTCAACAGTCAAAATTAGGAATGTAGCACAAGGCTCGTTCCCTTGAGCGACATGCTCCTTGCCTGGTCGGCGCCTTGGGGATGACGGATCCTGCCGATTGCTGCGACCTTCTGGGTGGCTGCCTTGTGGCCCCAGCCGCTTCTGGACATGTTCTCGATTGGTTTCCACAAAGACTTCTTACTCGTCTTCGATTAGCACGTTATTTGCCAAATCAGCACCCGCCTTAGGAGGGTTGGTGTTGGCCTTCACCACTGAGCGCATTGGTATCGGCGTGTTGAAGACGCTGACGTAGATTCGAAGGAGGACTTATGGCTCATTATCACAAGTGAGTAGGAGTCGGTAGAAGTGTGGGTAAAACCTTTAATGATATCCCACAGACGGTGCCAAAGATTATGGGAGAAATTTTTGAGCCGTCTTGATCTGGAATCCCACCCCACAGCCTTGATTGAATATGGATGCTATGCGTGGTGTAGAGTAAGAGAGAGAGAGAGAGAGAGAGAGAGAGAGAGAGAGAGAGAGAGAGAGAGAGAGAGAGAGAGAGAGAGAGAGAGAGAGAGAGAGAGAGAGAGAGAGAGAGAGAGAGATATGACATGAGGGATGTTGTCGAAGTTCAGCCTTACGACCTATGTCTCCGGGCGAGAGGTGCCACCTGATTTTCACTATAATATGAATAAAGAAGGGTTGAGAGTTTTCTCGATAGACCGAGAGAAGTTACATACAATGGAGTTGCACAGCGTAACTAGAAGGTAACTAGAAGGAAGAAGAGGCCTCTGGCACTGGCTCTGGGATCTCATCTCTTCTGATGATTAATCCTCCAACCATTTTTTTGAATGTCATAGGGGTCCTTTTTTAGCTGAAGTCTGTGCTGATATGGCAGTGATAAGGGCATTGGGCTTGGGCTTTCATGCGGGCCGTTGTCTGGGCCTCCTAGATAGTCCCCTATTGGGCCATTGTCTAGGCCCAATAGGGGGGGGGGGGGGGGGGGGGGCTTGATTTACGGGTCCTGTAGAGTAGGTCCATGGGCTTGTGATTGCCTACTTGGGCCGTTGCGTAGGACCATGTGGGTCTGGTATAATTTTTGCATCCACAACAACCCCGATGCTCATGCAATTTAGTGTGTTACTTGGTTACTCCTCCACATAAATGGGATGTTCATGTTTGGATCCAAAGAGTTGCAAACTTTTCATTTCTCGAGATGTTTAGTTTGACGATGTCCACCTAAAGATAATATCATACCTCTTCCCATTGTTAGCACTGACTCAACTGAACTTTCATCACCACATGAAGATGTCTCACCTAAAGATTCACCCATGGCTCCACCTGAAGCTGCCTCCTCTGAATTCCCTGTTAGGGCCTCACCATAGCATTGGTCCACTAGGGCAAGTCATTCTCTAGCCAAAAAAGCAGGATTTTTACACCTACATACTTCAAGCTTTGCCATTCAGAATCATTTAACCTATAACAACTTGTCTCCTTCATATTTAGCCATCTTATCTTTATCTCTAGTGAACCCAATAATTTTCAAGAGGCTAATAATCAATATATCTGGCAAAAGGCCATGGAATAACTTCATGCTCTTACTAAAAATCATACATGAGATATTGTCAGGTGGCCTAGAAAAAAAAAATTTGTCAAGTGTAAGTGGATATATAAAATCAAGTATAATATTGATGGAGCAATTGAAAGGCACAATGCTTGTTTGGTAGCAAAAGGGTTCACACAAACCTATGGAGTTGATTACAAGGAAACATATGCTCCGATTGTAAAAATGAATACAGTTCGAGTCCTTCTATCTACAGTCAACTTGAATTGGCCTTGTTTCAATGGATAAAAAAAATGCTTTCTTTCATGGAGACCTAGAGGAAGAGATTTACATGTGTCTTCCACAAAGACACCGTGAAGAATCCAACGAAGGCATAGTCTGTAGATTGAATAAAGTATTGTTTGGCCTCAAACAATCCCCTTGAGCTTGGTATGCAAAGCTTAGCTATGCTTTTATGACCAATGGGTTTCAAGGAAGCTCTGTTGATTCCTCTTTATTTGTTAAGAAAGGTATAACAAGTATAACCATCATTCTTGTATATATTGATGATCTTGTTATTACAGGTGATGATAATCAAGAAATCACAAATTTAAAATCTCCTCCACAAAAAAAAGTACAGACTTAGGATTCTTGAAGTACTTTTGGGAAATGGAAATAGCTCACTCTATGAAGGGATTATTCACTAATTAACAAAATTATGTCTTAGACTTACTAAAGGAAACATGTAAGCTTGGAGTTCAACCTTTATCAACTCCAATTGATAGCTCTATCAAACTCGGTTCAAATGGAGCTCCTTTAGAGAATGTGGGGTAATTTCAACGGCTAGTTGGGAAACTAACCTACCTGACAATCACTCGTTATATCTTTTATGTTGTCAGTTTAGTGAGTCAATTTATGCGTGACCCTGGAGATGCCCACGTGAATGCGAGTCATAGAATTCTTTACTATTAATTGAAGAGTTCCCCAGGTCAGGGAATGTGGATGAAGAAGAATGGCCTTACTGATGTCTAAGGCTACACCGATGTTGATTGTGTTGGAAGCCCTACTGATAGGTGCTCCACTTCTGGGTATTCAACCTTTGTTGGCGGTAACTTAGTTACATGGAAAAACAAGAAACAATTTGTTGTTGCTCACTCTAGTGCTGAGGCTGAATGTAGAGGATGATGTCTACCACATGTGAATTAGTTTGGCTTCACACTCTCATGCTCGACTTGGGTGTAGAACCTTGCTTCCTTCCTCACATGTTCTGTGATAACCGATCATCTATTCACATTGCTTCCAACCAGGTGTTTCATAAACGAACCAAATACATCGAGATCAAGGTTGACTGTCACGTTACATGAGAAAACTGTCAAATCCAAATTTATTCGCATGCCCTATATTTGCACATGGGATCAACTGACAGACGAGAACTTGTCCATTTTGGGCTCGATCGATATTTTCACTCCAACATAAGGGGGAGTGATGGAGAAGGAGGGATCTCCGGTGATTGTGCATTAACGGAGAGTTTCCGTGATCATGACAGATTTACATAATTATGGTAAATTTATATCTTGGAATCAATTGTGTTTTCATGTTTGGGCGACTAATTTCATATTTATTGAGGGGCTCCCAATGTAAGGTGTATGAATAATAATTCTCCTTCGTGGAGTAGGCTTCTAAGCCGAACCACGTAAATTCATTGTATTCTTTTGTGCTTCTTTCTCTCTTTAGTTTCTATACGCAGCCATTAAACATGATATTCCATTATATCTGAAAAAAGAAAATATTTTTGATGACATGACTACATACGTGCAAGCCGTTAATTTTCTCATCTTGAAAGTTTAATACTAAATTCCCATTTATTTAAGGCAAATACAAGCTCCATATGAGCTCGTATTATACTCAAAACTCGGAGCAAGAAGTTAATGGTTAAATCTTGTCCCAATACTGGAACCCTAGGTCACATAACTGTAAGACCAATGCGCTCTTGGACGGCTCGAAAAAATGACCCAATTCAGACAATAGTATCAAATCCGGTGTTCGGGAATAATTTAGCGAGGAGGCAAAATTCGAAGTTCGGAAAAAATACAGAGAGTTCGGTATAAATTCGGAAAAAGTTCGGAAACATTAAGTATAAAATTTATTAGATTAACTTACTAATTTTATATAATAAAAAAATCACACAAAAAATAGATAAATTCATGAATTATGCGTAAAATTCTTCAATAATTCGTGAATAATTCGGGAGCTATTTGGGCACACATCAGGTTACCGAATAATTTGGAGAACAATTCGTATGGCTTTGAGTTCGTGAATTATTCACGGATTCTTCAAAAATTCGGAGAAAATTGTTACTATGATTCAGCACCAAATCTCAAATTTTCATTACACAGATTCACATTTGAAGTAGAAAACTCTTTTAAGATAGTATTCCAATGTTACACCTATACATGATACCGATAATAATCTACACAAATGGGAGATTTGAATCTGAATCAGATGTTTCACATAATCAGTGAGGATGAATAGCGTAAAATACAAAGCCCAACATGACGATAGATGCTTCGCCATCAAATTTAGCTGTCCGACTCCCCGTGGAAGCTTCTTGATGTTGTTCCGGATCCAACGGTAAGTAGCACACTCAGTCACCACTTATCAAGAGTGACTGATATGGCACCCTTTTAATCTCAACAAATGTCGAGTATTCCTTGTTCATCGGTTGTTTCCACGGCTCCCCGTCTGTTTGCATATAAGCATCCTTCCACCGGTTGCCTCTAATTTCCAACCTAATCGCCGCGGCCTGAAAGACATCACCGCACCGATTCACAAATTACTTCTGAGACTACTAGAACACTAGGGATACGATGGATCATTGTACGCAGAAAAGTGGTAAAAGAATCGTTAAACGGTTACTCAATTGAAGTATAATAATGACTTTTGCCTTCTTAAAGGCACAACTGGATGGAACTTTCCCTTCTGTTACTTGAGACGATTTTTCATAAAACAAATTTGAGTCCCATAATTTTTAACCTTTATTCCTTAAGAAATACTTATATTTGAATCATATCCTATAATTAAATTATCTAAATTATCAAGTGGAGATTCTTTTGTTATGTTGTATTCAACACGGGGCCCAAGTATGATAGTTTCCTGTGTTCAACCTGCACCTGAGAACTAATTATATGTTCTACTGCAGACATTAACAATTTTATAAGTGACCAGAAATGATGACTTTTTTTTATAGTGGTACAAAAATTATCAGAAATATACTTTCGAAATTTGGCCGCATGGCATTCCAGATTTACCTAGTTCCCTTATCAGAACACTATATCAAGGCCGATAATGGTACCTGAGCAATGTGTTTAGCAGGTACAAGTTCAACCATGACAGCTGAAGCATGCCAACCTTGCTTTAGACCAAAAATTTCAAGCAGGCCATCATCTGCATGGGCCTCAACGAAGCCTCTCTGAAGAAGCAAAAAGAAATTGATCAGTACAAAATTCAATAATGCTCTTTAACAATTGGAGAAGTATAAGCATATAAATTGCTCATTTTCGGAAATTCTACCTTCTTCACTAGCAACTGTAAATCATGTGCCAATGAATACCTAACAAAAAATACACTGGAATTCTAAAATTAAGCTTTGATAGCTGTGATTGACTTGGATTTATCCTAAGATATTACTGGAGATAATAAATAGAGATATACTACAAAAATAAAGTAATTACTTTAGAAGTTCTTACTTGATAAATTATCATAAGAAAAAAACTTCTATGAGAATTCCTATAAGATATATGTTGAGCTTTTTCAAGTTCACAATAAGATATAAAACAGTGCTCTTAATGTTGCATCTTAGTAGATCACTGCCACGACTAACCCTCAAACTCATCAATCAATGCTAATCCCCCGGTAATGTAGCCTATGAATCCTAAACTACAATTGGGGAAGAATTTAAGAATGAATTATGGTTTCTAAACTTCAATATGCTAATAACCCTCTTTGCTGTCTCCAAAAATGAATGTATGTGATTACAAATCAGGGTCATGCTAAACAAATTGAGCGAAGTTATTCATACAGAAATTCACAAATATGTGTTGTTAATTGCTAAAAAAAATGCCAAAATTATGAATAAACAATCATTTCCAATGAAGAATTTAGCAATTGTATATGTAATCTTAAAATAGTCATTTCTAGTATTTACGTTAAATAACCATAGGATAACTTAGGTATTGACAAGTCAAAAGATCAAATGCAAACCTTTGTCAAATATTCAGGTTTCAGATTGCCCCATGGATTCCTTCCACTTCCATAGTTGTGAAGATTTAACGCAATGATTGCCCTAACGCTGCAACCAGGAATTTTATTATCAACTTATATGATAAGGAAAGAACTATCAGTTAGTGGGATACATATATCTTTGGAGAAGAGAAACTATTTGCTTCAATGGAGGCGCATAAGTTTTCTTCATACAATTCAGAAATTTATAATCGTATTGGTACATGTCACATTTAGAAAAAATGCATGCAATCCTGCACTGGCCCATGAAACATTTTAACAGATGCAACCTTCTAGCGTTCTTAAAATAAGAGGAAGACCTTGCCTTGAAGGAACTTGAATCTGCTCCCACTCTGAAGAGTTGACCTTTTTAATACAAAGCCGTAGAATGGTCTCGAGTCCCCTACATTAACAAATTTCTAATCAAACCTACTAAATAACCATGCAACAGTAGTTTCAAGCTTGCAATTCTTTTAAGTAGGAAAAGGTATGCAAGGAAGGAAATAAACATCTATAAAGAGTGGTTATTGGTAGCAAATGAAAAATCTAGATAAATAACTTTGTCATGGTCATAACTCATAAGTTACTCAGAACTGATTTCTAAAGTTCTCTTTTACAGGGTTATACAAGGTGCACTTATTGCTCCATTGGTATTCACTGCAGTTATTATAGTTTTTCAAGCAAATGTGTTATCGAGAAAGATCAAGAATTGGTATTGGTTCCTCTTTCCATGTAGTGAAAATTAGAAACTTCTCTGCTAAAATATCACATAAAGAAGGAAATTGATATTTCCAACACATTTTGCTAATCCACACACCTAACCCTCTGTACCCATTTATCATGCTCACAAGGCACTAATGGCAAATGGTTTTCACGGGGGCCGAATATTAATGGGAAATCGAATACATCAGGTAGGGTGGGTGGATTATCAAAAAAGAGGTGGTGACATAAATCACAATAGAAAACATAAAAATATAAAATAAACAAAATATAATCTAAGATACAAACAAGATGAAAGGAAGGGAGAGTTTGAATCAGGCTTCATCACTTTTGTAAATATAAAAAAAAATTCTTATCAAAACGAAAAAATCTCTCAGAAAAAGAAAGAGCACCACTTCCTGACACATTAACACAAGATACATTGATGTTGACTGTAAAAGGGTGACAGTGGAGGGAAGCATATGGTTGAACATGAAGTCAATGTAGTTAGTACTTAGTAATGCAATTGCTTGGATTGGCAATTACCACTCAAAAGAGCTAGTGGTGAGCAGGGTTTTAAATCTCGGCCGATACCAGTAACGTACCAGTTTTGGCCGGTTCGAGAAAGGTACTACATCCGATCCCGATACCTGGCCCGACCGGCCGGTATCGGTACGTAACGGTCCGTATCGGCCGGTTCAGGCCGGTACCAACAGGTTAAAAAAAAAATTTATTTTTTTTTTGGGTTTTTTTCCTCAACCGGTATCGGTCCGTATCGGTCGGTACCGGTACGTACCGGCCGGTACTATCGGTTCGGGGCCGACCGATATCGCGACCGATACCGTGATTTTAAACCTTGGTGGTGAGGACTTTATGATGGCTTGTGATAAAACTAAGAGCTTCAATAGTACAGTTTACTTATAGTCCTCCATGCTTCATCTCGATTCCCTCCTCATGTGAATGTGACAGTTGTAAAAGGAATACTAGGTCATTTAGAGAGAAGAGGCTAGCATGTACATGACATTTTGCTACTTCATGCCATGTGCACTATACGGTTGATGTGTGAGCATTTATGAAAATGTGATATGTATTAAAATCTCCGTTGTTTGTAAGAATATGTTGGCTACTAATGGGAGCGATCCAACTAGGGGTAAGAGAGAAATTAGCAAGAGAAAGGAGAGAGAGAAAGGTGCATAGGAGGGATTTGACCCCTCTTGCAGGGGCCTCCTCTGGTTCCCTCAGACAGGGTCCTATGCAAGTTCGGTTCCACGAATGGGCATCACAGTTGCCTGATGGTAGGATCCTCAAGATAGGAGAATCACACTCAAACTTGACTGCGACTCCACCGAACTGTCGTGATGTCATTAGAGAATTGCAGCATGCATCGAACCCCAACCGAGGGAAACCATAGAAACTCCAACTGGATATATGTTGCACCTACCAAATTAGTTTTGAGAGACCAATAGGTAGACTGGCATAAAGGATTAGATGTAAATAGGAACATTTTATTACATGATCTTGGGAGAGGCCCACAAGATTAGTGGGATGATGGAATTTTGGGAGCAAGCCCCAATAGGGCCAAGGTGCAAGATGGGATGGGCGAATGACCGCCATATACTGAGTGATGAGACCACAAGCAAGGTGAAGCATACCTAGTGAAGACAATTTCAGAATTTGGATTCCCCCCCCCCCCCCCCCCCCCCCACGCACCCACCCACACACCACCACCACCACCACAATCATGTCAATGTGTGAATTTTTAATCCAAGTTAAGAAGAATGCTCACAAGTTGCATGGGAGCTTAAAATACATGACAAGTAGGTAAATCACCACCAAATGGTCTTCTAGTTTTAATGGAGGTCCTTTTCTTGGCCAAAATTTCTTTTTAAAGGATTTTTACTAATTTGTAGAGGGAAAAGTCAAGTTGCAACCAATCATTATGAGTTTTGAATGTGAGAGGGCTGGCATCAAGTTGACAGGAAGTTTAAAAATAATTATTGATCTTTGGGGAGCCTTCTTAATTGGAGTTGTGCTTTATAGTCCATAGATCCATAAACTCGATCCCAGAAAAATGACATAAGGTAAGGCAATATTTAAAAGCAAGAGTAGGATAAAAATTTAGAACCCTTTGTCCATTGGATATACTATATTAACCTGGATCAATTCTCAAATTTCATATGAAACCATTCATCTATAATTTCATTTGTAAGCTGCCCCCTAGGATGAAAATTTAGTGCTTGTAGCTAAGTCTTAGTCTCTACTAATATGTAATCTAAGACCTCCTCTACCTTGGAGTAAAAGGTTCCTTGAGAGGTCCAATAAATTCTCTGACCACTGACCCTACAGGCCATCCAATACCAACAAAAACACCATTAATATTTTCAATAGTGTCTTGTCACTATTAGAAATAAAATGAATTCATTCAGATAATCAAAGGTATATGTTTATTATGGGAAACAATAACATCTGAGGGGAATTCTATGGAGTATATTTTCATACTATTTTAAAAAGTTGATCTGTACACCTGCTTCCCTTCCAATTATAGGATTCAAACCAGCCTCGAGGGAAAGATAAGTTCTCATTTTCCTGTAAATGTTATAGTTTCTGAGGTAATAGGTTGAGTGGATTGGTGGAGGGTTCAAGTGGTGGAGATTTAGAGATGGAACCTAACTAATGCATAAATTGAGGCGAGAATCATTTTCCATTCTATTCAATGAGTGACTGCAAAAGGAGTTCTGGGATACACATGTTTAAAGGTGGCACTTAAAGGAGATGTTTATCGTGGTTTTTTCTACAATAAAATATCAGTTGTTGAGATTTGATGTGCCAGAAAGAGGGAGGCGTATAGAATCCCTTTGTTCCATGCATGACGAAGCCCTCTCCTAGATCTTCTACATGGAAGGAACTAATATTGTGATGATCTTAACCAGGGCAACAACTCCCACCATAACAATGTAAATTGGAGTATGGCACCATACACCCCTCATATTTCGCTGGTGACTTCTTTCATCAACAGAATAGCAATATGGAGTGGCTTTTAGAGTGGAAAAACGGTTGATATGACATAGAAAGGTGAATTGTATTCAATATCATTCCTCTTGATATGTTTAAGACATTGGAGGGATACGAATTGCAACCACTTGGATATATCAAACTTGATTCTGACATGGTTTGGAATTTTATCATGCTGGCCCAGCTTGCATAAATATACAATTGGGGGATGGGCTATTTATATAGACGTTTGGCTGCAATCTAGTGGGATATACTATTCATTTCTCCTCTATTTTATCATACAAATATTGTTGCAACACTTTCCATGTATATAATTTCAAGCATATATTTCTGCACCTGAATACAAAGGTACAGTAGTTTTATTCAAAACACAGCACAAACGAATGTCATTATTATGGAAACAAAGCTGTGGTGAACAAGTATACTAGAAAGGGGATAGCTAACCTTAAGCTTGGATCACTCATGCAAGATGTAAAGAACCACCCTTGAGCACAGCTGTATCCAGTGTAGATCAACTTGCACAAAAGGAGAATCAGATTCATCTCAAACAATAAGTAATTATCGAATGCATGATTGATGGATTGATATTTAATTTCAAAACTTAAGTAAACAAAAAAAAACAGAAAACATGAATTTTACACTCCGACAAGCAACAAAATGCTATAGATAAAGGAGTCACCAAACAATTCATCTTAATCACCAAGTTCTTACCCGAATGGTAATTTATGTTTGGACCTCCAAACAGAATATCCGCATGTTTTGTTATTATGGAGAAATAGTAGCTTGTTCCAATTGTATATGCAGTAAAAAAAAAAATGTTATCCTACACTAATGTTATCCTACACATGAGTGTAGGTAAGCTCACCTGTACTTTCGGTGTACGACACTGATTCACTTGATGCATTGATCAACATGGAGTGCATGTTTGGCAGCACACAAGAGAAGTGAATCAGCACTGTTCACCATGAGTATGCGTGTAGTCCTATACTCCCCTGTAAGACTAGCACTATTCTTAAGAAAAGTATTTAGTGTGTTGTGTAACATTTGTATTTTTTCCATTTGTTTATGCCTGTATCAGGCTTCTATGTTAGAGAATAGAAACTTCCACGTAATATGTATTTCTATGCATATTGTACATATACATAACGATCTAAGATCTACAACATATCCAAAGTTCGAGATTTCATCAATATTAAGACCTGATTTTTTATTTTTTTTCAAGAACCTTCAAAATTTTAAAAGATTATTTTTCCCCAAATCCATTGTAAGAATATCAAATCTTGAATCTTGCTAGATTTGATTTTCTTATACCATCATATTAATTAAACAATTAGAAACAGATTAATTGAAAGGAATCTAAGATTTATCATATTCGAAACTTTCATAAAAGTACAATTCAATTTGATCGAATAAATATTTGAATGCGTTTTTCGTTGAATTGATCTTCTCAGGTTGGTGTTGGATGTTAGATCGAACACCCTAAAACAAAGTTTTGAAAAGAAATCACATTGGAGACGTTGAACGATCTGATTTGAGGGTTTAAAGTCTAGGGTTTAGGTTTAGAGCAATGCTATTAAGCCTGAAGGTTTTTCCCGAATTCGCTGGCCCGAAAGACGTGGCAGCCTGCAACTGCCAACTGGTGCTGTTAAAGATTTTAAAATCGCTAGTGGGTTTCAGCCACCAGTTGCACACTGCCACATCTTTCGGGCCGGCGAATTCGGGACAAACCTTCGGGTTGAATCACATTTCTCTTAGGTTTAAGGTTCAAAAATTCAAGGGTTTTTGAAAATTTCGATAAATTTTGAAATATTTCTGTCCACATTTCGTTTTGAGGGTCGCAAAAATGAAAATATTTTGAGAAATTTCAAGAGATTTCGCGAGATTTTGAACCATGCTTATAACGATGTGAGACCAAGGAATCACCATCATGAGATCCTCATGATAACATAAGAGATGTTGAGAGGGATCTGATCGTAATAGGAAATTACCAATTCAGATTCGAACATCTAGCCAAATTGAAGAATCTTAGCCACCAAGTTTCATCAAATTGGCTCTAATTAGGATCCTAAATGTCAACTATTCAAGTAAAAAAAAATAGAAAACCCCTCTCTATTAACCCCCAATTTTCAGATGGTGAGTAGTGACTTAAACCGTTGTTTCCAAACGTCAGTAATTGATCCCTGAGCTCCAAAATATGTGGGTAAGTTTCTTTGAACCTTATTTTCCTTCTACAAGTGGTCTTACATCCATTTTGAGCACAATAAAGGAACATTCCTATCACCAGAATCAACTACGTTTGTTTGGTCTGTCTACAGTGTTCCATTCCCTATGAAATTGGAGGGTAATAAACTAATTACCCATATTCTTTTCATTTTTTTTTATCATCTGATTGAACTACGTTGGCACGTTTTATGGTTTGTCAAATCAATTTAAAAACCTTTAAAGTTTTTCACCATTTTGAACCACTATTTTGATAGATCACTCCTCTTTTATGTTTATTTTTAATGCCTTCCCCTAATCCTACATTAGTTTGGCTACCATCCACCCCTTCCTGTTTAGAATCAATTAGACCACATTAAACTTGGCAAGATCTAATTATGACCTTTATTGCTCTCATCATCGCTTGATTTTGTGATTATGATCTCACCCTCCTCTAGTTACACACTTACATCACATTTTGACCATGGCCTCTTTGGACATTCCCTTATCATGTCTGTAATGTCTTTTCTGGATTTCATTATATTATTAATTTACTTAGTTTCCTTTAGCTTGCAATTGGAATTGACCTTAAATAAGGTAATCTGCCCCCTTCTTTGATGGCTCATTTCTATTTCCTTGCTCTTGTCTAGCCTAGTATCATATGGTGGACCCCTCCTTCCATTAGACCCACACACTCCTAATCTCTGAGTACTTCCTTAAAATCTGGATTATTTTTAAATCAAGTAGTTTCAACAACTTTGGTTTACTTACTACATTCTTAATCACACTATCACAGTCATACGTTTGGTTCACCACTCCATCAACCTTTCAGACCATGACATTCTAACCTTTAACTTGAGTCTTAAAACAAGTCTGAAAAAATCATTGATATAGTTGTCTGAGACATTCATATACATTCAATTTGAAATAGTTTAGAAGCTGAATTTAAATACAATATGCAAAAATAAAATGTGGATAACAGTAAATAATATAATGATCCTGTTAAGATATATTCATGTATATATATACATACACTTAGTGTATAGAGGACTTGCATGTGTTGCCCATATATTGGTCTTTGGCCTAATGAGAGAATGATCCAAGCTCTTCTCCCCAAAACCTAGCACATCTCTCTCTCTAAGTTAGAGTATGTAACATGGTAACAGAGCTTACGATTCACCTTCTCTACTCGCCGTGAGCCTCGGCAACCTCGCCGACGACCAGATTTGGTTCCTCCGATGAGCAGCACTCACAGCCGTCCCCTCCCACCAGATCCCTTCCTTCAACGAGCTGCCGGCTGACACTTCAGATCTCTTGTCTCGAGATCCTCCTCGACGGCGCTCTATAGATCTCTCCTCTTGAGATCTCCGGCCACGTCAATAGATCAGGCAAGATCTGTTCCTCCGCACCACCTCCCTGTCCAGATCCGGATCTCCTGACGAGATCAGCCTCTTGCAGCGATCCCCTTTCTCCAGTGTGATCTGTTCCTCCGCTAAATGCAGAGTCGGCGAGATCCTCAGATCCGGCAGCGAGATCCTCAGATCTGGCCTCAGCTGTGGCCATCAGATCTGCAGATTCACGCACCTCAACTCACTATAGATAAGCCATCTGATCCTCAGATCGAGCCCTCAGCCATCAGATGACTGCAGATCAGCCATCAGATCCTCAGATCAAGCCCTCAGCCATCAGATCACTGCAGATCAGCCATCAGCTCACTGCAGATTAGCCATCAGCCATCAGATCCTCAGATCAAGCCCTTGGCCATCAGATCACTACAGATCAGCCATCAGCTCACTGTAGTGACGCACACCTCAGCTCATTGCAGATCAATTATCAACCATCAAATCCGATCCTCAACCCTGTGCACCTACTCCTCAGATCTGATCCTCACCGGCGAGCCCAAGATTCGGCCACTTGCCAATTCGGACCTCGATGTCCCTGGAGATGACAACCCCGTCGATCGTGGCCCCCTACGACATCACCTCCAGGGTCTCCTCTCTTCCAGTTGGTCTTCAGGGAATTTTAGGCGTGGCTCCTCCACTTGCCTCAGCATCTCCTCTCGCTGCTACAGTCTCACATCTGACTCACCAAGGCCAGGAATGTGATCGATCGGCCATTGCTTCAGACTTTCAGTCACTCTGCGAGGAGATAGCTTAGTTTCGACTCTCTCAGCCTCACCTAGTAGCTCTGCTGTCTGGATACTTGACTCGGAAGACTCACACCACATGACTCCAGATGTCTCTCTACTCACTGCTTGACAGCTTGTGACACATCTCCCACCGATACACACTGCGGATGGTTTTCGTCTAGCCATCTCGCAGTTAGGATCCATTACTACTTCCTCTGATCCCACAGGCTGTCTGTCCTTATCCTTTGTGCTTCACGCTCCCACGCTCCACATGCACCTCATTTCTATTAGTGCTTCATGTGATTCTGGCTGCTCTGTGACCTTTATACTCTCCTCTTGTTTTGTGCAAGATCTACGTATTGGTCGACAGATTGGAGTAGGTCATAGAACCGGCGGGCTGTATCAGATGGAGTTTCTTCACTCTCCGACTCTGTCCACCTCTGTGATTTGTGGAGCTGTCTCTCTTGATGCCGATCTGTGGCACAGACGCTTGGGTCATGCATCAGAACCACGACTTAAGAGGTTATTTCTTTCTGGAGCTCTCGGTAGTAGTCATTTTTCGTCTCTATCTACTTGTACTGGATGTAAGCTTGCAAAAGCTGCCGCCCTTCCCTTCTTAATCTAGTACTTCTCAGAGCTCTGCTCCTTTTGATATTGTCCACTCTGATATTTGGGGGTATTTTCTTCTTCTCTCTATAAATGGGTATTTATATTATGTCTCCTTTGTGGATGATTATAGTCGTTACACATGGGTCTGCCTTCTTTGTCGTTGCTCGGATATCCTACAAGCCTATCGGGATTTTATATCATGATTCACACACAGTTCAGTCGGCGCATCAAGATCTTTCGATCTGATTGTGCCCTTGAGTATCTATCTACTCCTATACGCAGTCTTATTCAGTCCCATGGGACGATTTTTCAGCACTCGTATCCTCACATCCACAAGCCGAATGGTATTGCTGAGTGAAAGCATCGCCATATTCTTGCGACTACTCGTGCTTTTCTCCTTTCCGGTTATGTTCCTCATCGTTTTTGGGCTGAGGCTCTTCTGACCTCGGTCCAACTTATTAACATCACTCCTTCGTCAGTTATTCCGGATGACTTGTCTCCTCACGAGCGTCTTCTCTCTACCACTCCTGACAACAGTCCTCTTCACACGTTTGGGTGCACCTGTTTTGTTCTCCTTCCTCCCCATGAGTGCATGAAGCTGTCTGCTAGACATCTAAGTACATCCTTCTTGGGATCAGCACTGAGCACAAGGGATACTGTTGCTATGACCCTGTTGCTCGTCGCTTGCGTATCTCTCAACAAGTCTCCTTTGTCGAGGATACTGTTGCTCAGGATCTCACCTTCCTAGAGGTTTCTTCTCCTCTGTCATTGACCCCTGAGTTTTTCCGTCTGCTCCTCCGGGCCCCCCGGCTCCACCGGCTCCTTCCCCACCGGTTCTCTCGGCTCCACCTGCTCCTTTGCCAGTAGTTTCCCTAGCTTCTCTAGGAGACTCCTGTGGGCACCGAAATTAGCCCACGGGTCGAACCTGACCCGCACATACGAAATTGGTCTGCACACAACGGTCCACGAGTCGAACCCAACCCGCACATGCGAAACAACGGCCCGCACACAACGGCTCGCATGCGAACTCGGCCCGCACACAACGGCCCGCATGCGAACTCGGCCCGCACACAACAACCCGCATGCGAACTCGGCCCGCACACAACGGCCCGCATATGAACTCGGCCCGCACACAACGGCCCGCATGTGAACGGACCTGACTCAAAGCAAACAGGCCCCACCGGACCCACAACTCGAACATGAAAAAGGGCCCACCGGCCCCCCCTTTTTTTGAAAACTGTGCCCTCTCCCCATTGGGAGGTGTGGCCAGCCATAAAGGGGAAGAAAAAAAAAAGAAAAGAAAAAGAAAAGAAAAGAAAAAAAAATCATAACCGCCTCGATGCGGGGGGAGGTGACGTGGACGTCTACACAACCGTAGATCCGCGACGATCCCTCGATCCGAAGGACAAAATAACGTCGTGTCGCCATGCAATCGGAAGGTGCAAAGATGACAACTTATCATCAAAGATCAAGTCACATCTTGCTCATAACCATCCCCACCAAAAAGGAAGGGATCAAGGTTGTTCCCCCCAAATAAGGGTACAATATCTTGATGGTTATGGGGGGGATATTGGATACAACTAAAAGATTGCAGACATATTTCCTCCAACCTCTCCCCTTTGCTTATAAATAGAAGGGGTGGGGGAAGGCATCAAAGGTCGAAAGCTGAAGACGAAGAGGCTCTGCAAAAAGGAGCTCCGACGCTTGAAGACCGAAGGCTTCACGAGGCATGGCAAACGCGTCCTACGGGAACGCTTAGCCCATCAAGTCCTCATCAAAGCGAAAGCCTTGCACTCGAAGATCAAAGCTTCGACTCCTCGCACGAAGAAGAAAGCTTGGAGAAGAAGGCCCGGAGTCGTCATCACCCCGACGTCTCCAACGATTTTCATCAACTCCAAAGACGCCATAAGCAAAGGCCGGAAAAGAAGATTGAAGCCGACAACACCCCGTCGTCTTCAACAAAGGTGTCGACTCCTCGTACGAAGAAGAAAGCTTGGAGAAGAAAGCCTGAAGTTGGTGCTACCCCCGCCGTCTTCATCAACAAAAGCCGACGCTACAACCGTCGCACGAAGACCGGTGCTACCCCCGCCGTCTTCATCAACAAAAGTCGACGCTACAACCGTCGCATGGAGATCGGTGCTACCCCCACCGTCTTCAAAAGAAGCCTTCGACTCCGATCACGCCAAAGAAGCCCGGAGAAGAGAAGTCAAGCCGACGCTACAACCGTCGCACGGAGATCGGTGCTACCTCTACCGTCTTCAAAAGAAGCCTTCGACCCCGATCACGCCAAAGAAGCCCGGGAAAGAAGAGAAGCAAAGCCGACGCTACAACCGTCGCACGGAGATCGGTGCTACACCCGCCATCTCCAAAAGAAGCCTTCAACTTCGATCACGCCAAAATAGCCCGGAGAAGAAGAGAAGTCAAAGCCGACGCCACAACCGTCACCACCAAAATAAAGTCAGAAGGATAAAGAAGATTCGAAGATATTGCCATCGTCGTTCGAGGTCAAGATCAAGCCAAAGCCAAAAGCAAAAGCCCAAAGCCAAGCAAAGCAAGAGCTATACCCACGCTAAAGCCACGCACGTGCTGAAGCCTAGCAACTACGAAGGATCACGAGCAAAGCAACGCACTTCTAGCCGATACGACGCGAAGTCCAGAAGAACGAAAGCACTGCAAGCCTCTACGCCTTCTACGTTCAAGAGCTATACGCCAAAGGTACGCCAACGCCAGAGCTACGCCAAAGCTAAGCCAGAACCAGACGCAAGAAGCCAAAAGCTAAAGCCAGAGCAAAGCCAAAGTTACGCCCGTGCTAAAGCCACGCACGTGCTGAAGCCAAGCAACTACAAAGGATCACGAGCAAAGCAACGCACTTCTAGCCGATATGAATCGAAGTCGGGAAGAATGAAAGCACCGCAAGCCTCTACCCTTCTACGTTCAAGTGCTAGTCGCCAAAGCTACGCTGACGCCAGAGCTACACCAAAGCAAAGCCAGAGCCAGACGCCCGAAACAAAAAGCCGACGCTAAAAGCACGATCGACGCCGCGAACCGACGATCAAGGACGCCGAGGTCTAGCAAGGAGCGAGGAAAACACGAAGACCGAGGAACGAAGCCAAAAACTCCATAGCCGAGAAAGCGCGAAACACGGAAGGGACAAAAGCAATGACGGATACTCCTTAGCCTCTCAAGAAAACCACACCCTGTAAAGACCTCTGTCCTGGGCAACCCCTTCAGAGCTCTCGCACGAATACCACGTGGAGACACGGATCAAAGGGACCCTTCAGAGGATCTCTCCCACAATCTCCTGATCAAATATTCACTGCACCCGGCTCACCAACCCCGAGTCCCCGGGTCCTGGCATCTGTAATCTTCGTGTGTTCGCAATAAAGACGACGCGAATCTTTTTCTGCGCATACAACTCCTCCGTGGCTTCCTCCTCTACGTGTGTGCCTCTCTCTCCTCCTCGGCTTGTCACACCCTTTCTTCAGGTCTACTCTTGCCGGACTGCTCATGTGTCTCAGTTTCAGTTCTCCTCGGAGGATGTCGGCTCTCTTGTTATTGAGTTTGCTCTTGTCCTTTGCCTACTGTACCTACTCCGTCACCACATGTCATGGATTTGTGCCCATCTCGCTACCCTCAGCGCCAGCATCACCAGCCTGACTGCTTTAGCCATGATACTGGGCCTCCTGATCGCTTTGGCTTTGCCTCTGTCTGTAGTTACTCGCCTTAGTTTATTGCTTTTCTTGCTGATGTGCACGCAGATCAGGATCTTTCGTCCTACTGTGAGGCAGTTCAGTTGCCTCAGTGGCGTCAATCCATGGATAAGGAGTTCCAGGCTTTTCAGCAGACTCAGACCTGGGATGTTATCCCCCTGCCCTCTAGCGTCGAGCCTGTCAGCTGCAAGTGGATCTATAAGGTCAAGCATCGACCTGATGGATCCATTGAGCGACACAAGACTCGGGTGGTGGCCCGTGGCTTTGCTCAGGAGTATGGCATTGACTACGAGGAGACCTTTACTCCGGTGGCTCAGATGGCCACTATTTGAGCTCTTCTGTCGGTTGCAGCTGTTCGTCGCTGGCCCCTTCTTTAGATGGACGTGAAGAATGCTTTTCTACACGGTGACTTGTCTGAGACTGTCTACATGGATCCTCCTCCCGATCTTCGTGTTCCTCCTCAGCAAGTGTGTCGTCTTCGTTAGGCCATTTATGGGCTCAAGCAGGTTCTTGTGCCTGGTTTGAGCAGTTCTGTCGTGCTGTCAGGGAGCTTGGTTACTCAGAGTGCAATCAGGACTACTTTTTGTTTGTGAGGTCGTCCCCGCAGGGCAGGGCGATCCTACTGTTGTATGTGGATCAATGTTGTCAGGACCGAACTGGAGCATGAACCGGTTGGTGTACCGGTCCGGTTCGACCGGCCGGACCGGCCCGGTTCACTGACCTGACCATTTTTAAATTTAAAGCTATTTAATTAAGTTGAGAAAATTATAAAAAATATATTAAATAGAGAAAAAATATGGAAAAAATATGAAAAATAAAGGTTATTAAAAATATTGATTTTCACTTAGTGTTGACTATCTACAATCTACATAGTACATAACTACATATTACATTGTTATTTGTTCGTATTTAGTATTTAGTATGTACTATTTACTAATAGTCTAATAGTATAGTAGTAGTTTATACTTTACAGTGTTTACACTTTACCATAGAGAAGTTCATCAACAAGAGGAAGATTAACCAAAATAATTGAAAATGAAACATCCATTTTGGAAGCCAAAAAAACCTATCCCACATCATTAAAACATTGACCAAAATTATCAAGTAACTAATAGGTCCAAAGTCCAAATCATCCAATGTATAAGGAGACAATAAACTAGTTAACCATCATTATGACTTTAACTAATAGGTCTAATATACGCGAGTCCTTAAGAAAAACGAAATCAATAATCTTCTCCTTCATAGTCATCCAGCTCTTCTCCAACATCCTCTTCCTCTTCATTCACTCCAAAGTCGAACCCAAAAAAAAAAAAGAAGCTTCAGATTCAGTCGGCCCAAGCCGCTCAACACACATACACACAGAGCCCCCAAAAAAAAAAAAAAGCTTAAGACTTTACTAAGTTTACTTCAGTCGGCCCAACACACACACACACACACACACACACACAGAGTCAAAAAAAAAAAAAGCTTTAGACTTCACTTCAGTCGGCCCAACAGAGAGAGAGAGAACCAAAAAAAAAAAAAAGAGAAGTTTCAGATTCAGTCGGCCCAACATACACAGAGAGAGAGAGAGGGGAGTACCTTGAGTGCGGGGTGTCCGGCTGAATTGCAGTCGGCCTCAAGGTGGGCTGGTGGGATGCTCGGTAGGGAGAAAACGGAACGACGCTCGTCGCGCGGGTGAAGATAAATCGCGCAACTCGTATTTTTTTAGGGTTTTGCTCATAAATAGTCTTTAATGAACTGCCCGGTTCATTCCAAATGTCAGTTGCCCGGTTTTTGCCTAAAACCGCCCGGTCCGGCGGTTCGCCCCCGGCTCAACTTCCTGCAGCGGTTCGCTGTACACCCGGGCCGTTTAGCCTACCGGTTGATCGGTTTCCGGTCTGGACCGACCGGTTCGGTCCGGTTTTAATAACATTAATGTGGACGACATGATCATCACTGGGAATAACTCTGCTGCGATTGTTTGTCTTCAGCAGCACCTGAGGAGCCAATTTCAGATGAAGGACTTGGGTACTCTTCGCTACTTTCTCGGTCTTGAGGTTGCATACAGTACAGATGGCATTCTGCTCTCTTAGCAGAAGTACCTTTCTGACATCCTTAGCCGTGCTGCTCTCTCAGATACTCGCACAATAGATACCCCTCTCGAGCTTCACTCGAAGCTATGTCTTACAGATGGAGTCCCTCTTTCAGATCCCACTCGGTACAGGCAGATTGTGGGACAACTTGTCTACCTTTGTATCACTAGCGCTAACATTGCACATGCTATCAGCATTGTTAGCCATTTTGTTGCAGCTCCACGCTCAGTTCACTACGGTGCTCTTCTTCGGATCCTCCGGTACCTCAGAGGGACAATTACTCGCTCCTTGTTTCTATCGTCGTCTTCTTCTATCACTCTTCGAGCCTACTCAGGTGCAGACTGGGCTGGAGATCCGACTACACGCCGCTCCACTACTGGTTACTGCTTGTTTCTTGGCCACTCTAATATCTTGGCGCAGTAAGAAGCAGAAAGTGGTCTCTTTCCAGCACTAAGACTGAGTACAGGGCCATGGCCTCCACGGCCAAGGAGATAGTCCACCTTCGACGTTTCTTTAGTGATATCGGTGTTGTTTTCTTCGGGCCTACTCCACTTCACTGTGATAACCGGATTGCTATTCAGATTGCTAGTAATCCGGTTTTTCATAAGAGGACAAAGCACATCGAGATCGACTGTCACTTCGTCCGACAGAAGTATGAGGCCAAGATGATCTCGCTACCCTTTGTTTTCTCAGCAGAGCAGACCAAGATTGACTGTCACTACTGGTTTCTTCACGAAGTCACATCCCATGGCATGTTTTCGGTCTTTGATTGGTACTCTTGGTGCATGATCCACCTTGAGTTTGAGGGTGGGGGGGGGGGGGGGGGGGTGGGGTATTAAGATATATTCATGTATATACATACACTTAGTGTATAGAGGACTTACATGTGTTGCCCATATATTGGCCTTTGGCCTAAGAAGAGAATGATCCAAGCTCTTCTCCCCAAATCCTAGCACATCTCTCTCTCTCTCTAAGTTAGAGTATGCAACAGATCCAATTCTTTCCATTTCCACAATGCCTAAATATTCTTTGTAAGATTTGATATGTTTCTTAAAAAAATTGGAATTATAAAGTAAACAAAATTTTAGATCATACCTTGTTTGTAATTGGACCTTGTGCAAGGTATGGTTTTTCATCACGCAGATGATGGAAACCATAAGCAACTTGAGCATCCATCCCTGTATCTCAAAGAAAAAAAGGATATTCATGCACAGCATTAAGACAAAAATGATCGGGTGACGTTTGCAATCTCCGTTCCAGTTTTACCTCTTTTGAGGATCACCAAGCAATAGTTTACAGATTTTTATGAATCATTTTATACTGGTAATTGAACAAAAAAAAACATTATAATTGATGACAGAAAGGTGACAATGATAGCACAGCAGCAGATAGATATGAGAATGTTAGGACCCATGAGTCATGACAACAAGAATTGGGGAAATATATAACTTCGGCCTTGACTGACCTATATTTCAAACTTGGTTTCCAAAATAAATATAAAAATCTTGCTTTTTGCTCTTTAATGAGATTCATCTTTGCGAAAAATAATAGAAGAAAGGAACCAAAATTAGCAAAGGGATGAAACAAAATCTGATGAGATAATGCATCAATGAATGTGAAAATTCCATCATATATTTGTGTTTTATATTGAACAAGAGTAATTAGGAAGAAACATCAAAATGCAGATCATGCAGTAGTGAACACAATACATCCCTATATGCAATCATTCACAACGCAGAATAAACTGATTCTGACAACTCTGTTTTTGCTCATCAATCTCCCTTTAATCTTACACATGCTTCTTATTTATGTCATTAGGAGTCATCAACTAACCATACAATCTCTCAATAAGATGCTTCATCAAGAATTTGAATATAAAGACCTCATAGAATTACACTAATTTTAGGTGTCAGAGTTGTTCAAAGTGAAGATCACATGATTCTAAGTCAATGCAAAATGCTCAAGAACTACTCAAAAATCGCAGGTAAAATTTCACATGATTGGAATACATCTGTCCTAACTCCTGATCACCCATCTTAGCTCAAAGGGTGATTCTTCATATGTTCCATAGCTGGGTCATAAAAATATTAGATAACTAATAAGACTGATACTCACCTATGCGGCTATGCAGTTAAAAATGGCTCAATAATTGACGTAGGTGAGCGCCTATAATTTTAGACAGATGATCGCTTTTTGGGAGTCCCCACGAAGATCCAGAAACTCGATTGGAAATCAGCTTGATTCTATGGATTCCCCTTTTAATTACCTAGACTTTGTCATCTTAATTCGTCTCGATCCGAGTTGTGGATGTTAAGTTATATAAGCTTTTATTTATGTTTAGCCTAGGTGCGAAGGTTGTTCGCATCCGACTCTAACCTAATTGGTTTAAGTTGTTCCGAACCGGTTTTAATAAGATCCGTTGGATCTCATCAGCGACCCGACAGGTGGTAGAGATTCAATGAAGTCAAAAGGGCCCTGAACGGAAGCCCAAATGGACCTGAATTCACCAAAACCGACAGCCACTTCTCCCGTTTTCTCTCTCCTCCTATCCGTATGGGATTTTCCTATCTCGAGATGCGTGCCCGTGTCCCCTCTTCCACGACCGCACGTCATACGCCCCTATTCTCTCTTTCTTATCTTCTTTTCCTCTTTTTCCCTTTTATATTTCTCATTGAACCCTGTGCCACCCCCACATCGATCTAACGACCCTCATCACTCATGTTGTGGCCTCTCTCTTATAAAATAGAAACATTAAACCATAATTCAGATTATTGAATAACGAACTGGATTTGTAACCCTAGCTCGAGAACAGAGCACACTTGCTTGTTTGAGAGTTCTCTTCGACGGATCTTGCTCGTTTTTTCATCTATCCTCCAACCACAAGCTTCTATTTCCTCCGCATCGACTTCATCCACGTTTTCACGAGGATCTTCCTTCCTCAAAGATCGATTCGTCTCGGTTTCTTCACCCGTTTGCCTAGACCATCCTACCTTCACCACTTCATCCTATGGATACTGGGATCGAGACGAGCATCCACTGAGGCACAGATTGGATTGGCAGTAACTCCGTTCTATCGCAGTAATCGTCCTTCTATCTTTCCTTGGCTTTTTCCTGTAATTATCTTGGGCTACGATCACATCATTGGCTTCATAGGTCTCTACTAGCGTCGTGCCTTTCTTTAGATCTAGTTAATTTTGATGAAACAAGGCTTTTATGTTATGATATAATCTCCTATGTCTTGTTGCGATTAATTTTAATAAAGCATGTTTGCATAGTTAGCATTATTTGAATGCTCGTTGATAGATTGTAAATCATAATTGTTCGTTTATTAAGAAAATTAATAAAAATTAATTTGTAATGTTTTTATATTTTTTAAATGATTTAAATTAAAAACAGAAACCAAAACCACCAAAACTCCGAAACCGAACTTCAATGGGCGAACCGAAACCGAAACTAAAACCCTTGATATTGTGGTTGCCATTTATATAAAATTTGCACCACAATGCATAGGGAGCTCATAACATCATCTTGAGTGTTTGCTTGACTTCACATGCACCCCGAGTAGCCTCTTTGAGCCTAGGATAGATAAGATGTCTAGTCAAGATGATTCTCAACAATCCGATTCTCTCAAAAGTATTGAGACTATGCTTGAGAGGATGAGGATGGTCATGAGACTCATGACTGATAGTCAAGCCACCACCAGACACAACAATGAGCTTCGAGCCCCCCTTCTACAGAACCAAAGAAACCTTGATAGGAATGCGATGGTGAATCCAAATCCCAGGGTAGATCAACCAGGAGAAGTCATAAATAATGATAGGTGGAAAGAGCAGTGGGATTATGGAATTAAATTTAAAATTGGAAATTTGATGGTAAGGGACAACCAAACATCTATCTAGAATGGGTAGAGCGGGTTAAACAATATTTTAATTCGAAGAATATACAGAGGATAAGAGAGTCAAGTTTGTACCGTAAAATGAAAGGCCACCTAAGAAGCACTGACACTGCTACGGGGACACGGTTACGACACGACACGGGTACGCCAACACGACAAATCCTAAAAAAAGAGGACACGGTTACGGCGGGGAGACGACAAAATAAATTAATATTTTAATTTATATTTTATGTGTGTTCATAATTCATATATATTCAATAACCGAAAAAATCTCATAGAAAACAACTAAAATAAAAATTTAATGCATACTGAATCGCAACCATTAGTTACACCCAGCCCGATTGGTGAATCACATATAGCCCTAAATGAACGGCTGTGTTTTAGTTTTAGATTCAACCTATCTGAAAACTTAGAGGATCAGATAGGTTAAAGCCAAAACTGAATTGTAACCGTCCGTTACAACCAGCCTGACAAGTGAATTATACTCAAGCCCAAATGACGTGCAAAAGAATGTTTGCGATTCAGTTTGGCTTCAACCTATCTAATCCTCTAAGGCAGCTTGTGACCCGACCCTATATCGAACAACCCATCAACACGTCGTGTCCGGTGCGTGTCCAGCGAGTATTCGGCGAGTGTCCGACGAGTGTCCGACTCCCGGAAGCACGTGGGGCATGGCACATGCGTGTTCGGTGTGTGTCCGACGAGTGTCGGTGTCCGACACGGGTACGGGAGGCCTGGGGAAGTGTCCATGCTTCCTAGAAGGCCATGTGTTAGTCTGGTGGAACCAACACCAGAGTATTAGACAGCGAAGAGGCAAAGAGAAGGTTAGGACATGGGAAAGATAAAAAAGAAGCTGAATGGAAAGTTTCTCCCATTCGACTATAACAAAAAGACCTTTTAGAAACTCTAGAATCTAAAGCAAGGATCTAGGACCGTCGATGATTACACCTCCGAGTTCCTTGATTTAATGGTTAGGAATGATCTTAATAAACTATGGAGTAATCTGTGATGAGATATATCTCTACCCTGAAACATCAGATACAAGACGACCTCCACTTGCTTGAGATCTGTAGTGTTGATGAAGCTAGCAACAAGGTCGATAGGAGTGAGGATAACGTTTTGAGAATGTATTCTGGTAGGGTAGACCCAGAGAATATAAAACAAACACATGCAAGGAAACCTTTTGCCGAGGCTCTAAAGGACCCACCGGTTGTTGCACCACCCAAGCCTGACAAGGGGAAATGAATGATTGGGGCCAATCCTAGTTCCATGAAGTGTTTTAAATGCAACCAACCCGAACACAAGTCAGTAGAACATCCGAGGAGACGGTTCAATAACCTCATAGACCAAGACAATGATGAACTGGAAGGTTATGAAGAGGATTTGGGAAATAGTGAAGGAATTCAGGAAGTAGAGCTTGAGGGAGATGACAGGACTGCACCTTTACTTGTGATCAAAGGGCATCGAATGCCAGATGAGATATTGCCCCCTTCATTTCCCCTTCCAATACATCGTCTAGATCCTTTAATCATTAGGGACATGAGATGCAAGCAATTTAGAACTGGATGAGGACAAAAGTGTTGCATGATGATTAATGGAGGAAGCGCAAAAAATGTGATCAATGAAAAGATAGTGACAAGATTGGGATTAGAGACAACAAAACTTGAGAAACCTTATAATGTCTATTGGCTTATGGATTCAGTGACAATCCCTGTAACCCACCGATGTACTGTCAAATTTACCGTGGGTTATAAAAAATTATAATGAGATCCTTTGGGATGTGATTCCTTTAAATGGTTGCCATCTACTGGTAGGGTGACCTTGGCAATATGATAGTCACTCTATTCATCGGGGTAGGTCTAATACATATGCGTCATTAGGAAAGATTGGTATGCAATCACTTTGTATCCAACCCCAATGAGGAGACTGGTGAGGCACTAAGAAAACCTACTTCTCACACATATTCATCCATTGTTAGAATAAGGTCCTCATGAGCATCAAGATTGTGATAGTGACCATGATTATATATATATATATATATATATATATATATATATATATATATATATATATATATATATATATTATAGGCATGCTATAATGCGGCATGCGGTAAGTGCGGCACTACACCGCAGTCGTCTGATGCACCCGCTGTGCGCATCACATGCACGCAGTGATGCATCAGACGGTTGTAGTGCGGTGCCGCACTTACCGCATGCCGCATTATAGCATGACGGTTATATATATATATATATATATATATATATATATATATATATATATATATATATATATATATATATATATATATATATATATATATATATATAATAGAACAAAAAATCTATGTTTGTCAAGTAGTCAGGTACCTTAGTAACTATGAAGCACGGGTACTCGACTCCGAACTCGTACCAGCACCGGGTACGTACCAGGTACGGGTATGGCAATTCCCGTACCCGGTACGCCGGTTTGAATCGGGTACGAGCAGTCTAGGGTGGTACGGATCGGGTACTCCACCTGGTACGTTTGTGGTACGTATTTAAAAAAAAACCCTATAAATAGGGGTAAGTTTCGGGTAAGGGCCCGAAAGAGATAGAGGGATCCGGGAAGAGAGAGCGATCCGGGAAGAAAGAGAGGGATCCAGGAAAAGAGAGAGAGATCCGGGTAGCCCACCTCTTCCTCCTCCCCCTCCGGTAGCCGCCGTCGTCGTCGCCTCGCCGGTGTAGCCGCCGTCGTCGCCTCGCCGGTGCAGCCGTCGTCGTCGCCTCGCCGCGCCACCGTCGTCGCCTTGGAGGTAAGATCCCGGACCTCCCCCTCCTCCCCCCCCCCTCCCCCTCTGGCGCAGTGATGCTCAAACCCTAACCCGATCGCCGCTCTGCCCTTTTTTTTTTTTTTCATAGGGTGTCGGCCCGACCCGAGACCTGAGGGCTGAGTGTAATATAGTAGTCTATATTACACTCAGCCCCCTAAAGTTTCTTTTGTTCCAAATAGATCCCTAATGTTTGAAATGTTTGCACATTACCCCTTTGGAATTTTTTTTTTTTTTTACAGCTAAGGCCTGTGTAACTGAGTTTAATATAGAGTCTATATTACACTCAGCCCCTGAATCTTATTTTTTTCCAAATTGATCCCTAATGTTTGAGATGTTTGCACAATACCCCTTTTGGGTTTTTTTTTTTTTCCAGGGTGTCGGCCCGACCCGAGAGCTGAGGGCTGAGTGTAATATAGTAGTCTATATTACACTCAGCCCCCTAAAGTTTATTTTGTTCCAAATAGATCCCTAATGTTTGAAATGTTTGCACATTACCCCTTTGGACTTTTTTTTTTTTTCCAGGGTGCCGGCCCGACCCGAGAGCTGAGGGCTGAGTGTAATATAGTAGTCTATATTACACTCAGCCCCCTAAAGTTTATTTTGTTCCAAATAGATCCCTAATGTTTGAAATGTTTGCATACATCCATCTTTTTTTTTGATATAATATTATACTAAAAGTACATACATATGATATATATGATATAAAAGTACATACATATGATATATGATATAATATATATATATATATATATATATATATATATATATATATATATATATATATATATATATATATATATATATATATATATATATATATATATATATATATATATATATATATATATATATATATATATATATATATATATACCTTGCCGTACCCATACCCTAGTTTTTTAAGGTTTTGCCATATCAGCGTACCCGTATCGTACCCGTACCAGTACCCGTGCTTCATAGCTTAGTAATTAACTAGCAAATGCAGGTTCAAATCTTGCTACCAACATTTTATATTTTTTAACCTATACATTACTGGACCAGTTTGGCCCGTATCAGTCCGACCTTCCTGGCCCAAAAATCTAAATACGGTGTACTTGAGCCAGACCCAAGTTCATACCCCTAGCCTGAGGCCTAGCCCGGCTCAGCCTGAGAAGCCCGACAAGCTAGACTGGGCACCCCCTCGGCTCAACCCGAAATTATTTTGGCTTGATCCGGTCCAGGCTGATTTACACCCCTTGTTCAATAGCGTATTGTATCCACAATCACTATTATGCATTACGACTTGTAATGCATTCTGCCATCGTTGGTAAATGTAAGATGAAAAGTTTATGAAAATGTGGAAGATAGGTTTTCCTAAACAATATTATTCTGATGTTAGTTTGTGTCTTAGAGATTTAATTTGACAGTGTTTCTAGTAATGTTCATTAGAAAATTACATTTAATATACAAACGGGTTAATAGTGTAGTTTTGCTGAAGAGGAAAAGAAGAGGCAAGAGGTGAAAAAGTGAGAACAAATGGTAAAAGAGAGAATGGGGATATGCTACAGTACAAAGCTCATGCAACCAGGGAGCAAACTTCCAAGGTTCTCACTAGTATGAAAGAGTGGAAGACAAAGCAGGTAACCAAAACTAGATGTAGGGAATTGCATTCATCTCTAAGGAACAAACAATGAGCCAAGGAGCCGAATCTAAACCAAAATTCCATGTTATGAACCCAAATGTATACTTCTATCAATATGTATATTTTATTTCCTTTTGGTTACAAGAGAACTTTGACTTTCTTTCAAATTACTATAATATGTAAATCATTTAAGATTGTGTTCTAGGTTGGCACGATCAGGTTTGAAAGTACATAGAAAATTTTATAATTATTATCCAGTGTTAGTTTTTGAGTTATGTTTATAAAATATTAACGAAATTAAAGGAAGACGGCCACATTCTGGCTTAAGTGCTGAAATCAGTAACAATGAGAGTCTAATGGCATACTGTGCACTCAATCACTTGCTAGTTATATGAGATAAAATTACATCAAGTTATATCCAAATCAAGCATATCTACGACAATCACAAAAAGTGAATCAGGCAAGGATGTGGTGTATAAGCATATCAAAGCCTAAGAGCCATACCTATGCTGAAATAATTATAGAAGATTCCCTCAAAGCCAGAAAATTTCTCAGGCAGCTCCCCCTCACTATCCCAATCCTACATAAATATCATTGCTTTTGAATGATTGAAAACACAAGATAATATAGAAATATTTCATTCCACGGAAAAGTACCAATTAGTACTGATTGTTGCATAAAGAGGAAACTGTGTACTACACACATACACTATATATATATATATATATATAGGGGCATGCTATAATGCGGCACTGCACCGCAGCCGTCTGATGCACACGTTGCGTGCATGCGATGCACGCAGCGGTGCATCAGACGGCTACTATACGATGCCGCACTTACCGCATGCCGCATTATAGCATGCCCCTATATATATATATATATATATATATATATATATATATATATATATATATATATATATATATATATATATTACTGATCCATTGCGGCCGGTAACGTGCGGCCGCCCCCTTCGGGGGTATTTTTGGGATTTTTTTTTGGAGCTTGATCACCTACCCTTGGATAGCACACACAAAAAATTTCAGCTCGATCCAAGACCTATAGGCTGTTCAAATGTGATCGACTTTTATCGGTCGTTCATTTTTACCGTCATTTTGATCAACACATTTGGATGGCCTACAGGTCTTGGATCAAGCTGAAATTTTTTGTGTGTACTATCCAAGGGTAGGTGATCAATCCGAAATTTTTTTTTTTTGAAAAACACCCTGGAAGGGGGGTGCCGCACGTTACCGGCCGCAATGTATCACTACTATATATATATATATATATATATATATATATATATATATATATAGAGAGAGAGAGAGAGAGAGAGAGAGAGAGAGAGAGAGGTGTGTTACGTTGCGCTGTGCGCTGCCCGCGAGAAAATGAGCTGTGAACCCCAGCCGTCCGATCGGTGTGGAATCGAACGGCACAAATTCTTCCCGCACCGGCTCAAAGGTGTAGCCGTCTGATCGGATGATCGGATTGATGGAATCCATTGGAAATAGCCTAATAGGACAAAAGAAAATCACGTACTGTACGGTACAGTAATCATGATTTTTTGTCCTATTCGGTTGTTCCCCACGGATCTCATCCGTTGGATCATCCGATTGGACGGATATAGTTTTGAGCTGGTGCGGGATGGATTTGTGCCGTTGGATTCCCATGGGGATGGATTTGTGCTGTTGGATTCCCATGGATCCATCATCCAATCAGACGGCACAAATCCATTCCCATGGGAATCCAACGGCACAAATCCATACCGCGCTGGCTCAAAACTATATCCATCCGATCGGATGATCCAACGGATGAGATCCGTGGGAAACAACCGAATAGAACAAAAAATCATGATTACTATACCAACTGGATTTTTTTTTTCCTATTCGGCTGTTTCCAATGGATTCCATCCATAAGATCATCCGATCGGACGGCTGCACCTTTGAGCCGGTGCGGGAAGAATTTGTGCCGTTCGATTCCACGCCGATCGGACGGCCGGGGTTCGCAGCTCACTTTCTCGCGGGCAGCGCTGTAACACGCCTCTCTCTCTCTCTCTCTCTCTATATATATATATATATATATATATATATATATATATATATATATATATATATATATATATATATATATATATATATATATATATATATATATATATATATATATATATATATATATATATATATGGAAAAGCTAGTATGCGATCCGCTAAAAACGCACCTTTCTAATGTTAACATTGTATAATACATATGTTATCATATTCATTATATATGTTACATCTCACTGCATTCAAATGTGTTAATTTGCTGTTTTACAGATTTCTGTATAGGTTTTGATCGATTATTTCTGCATAAGTATTAATATAATATAATATATATGTTATCATATGTATTATATATGTTATCATATCATATTCAAATGTTCTAATTAGTTTTACATATTTCTTACATGTTTTAACAAAACAGAAATCTGGAAAATAACAACTATAACATTTGAATGAAATAAGTGTAACAAATATGTAACAAATATTGTAACATATGTATTACAGCATGTAACAAAAGGTGCGTTTTTATTAGATCGCACCTTAGTCGTCCTCTCTCTCTCTCTCTCTCTCTCTATATATATATATATATATATATATATATATATATATATATATATATATATATATATATATATATATATATATATAGGGAATAGGGTACACGGTCCTCCCGACTAGCCAACACGCTAGTCCTTCCTTCAATTCAAGTGCCATGTGGCAATTTTTAATCGGGATTAGGAGTTGGTCAAGTTGGGTTCACCCTTCCTAACAATGATTATGAAAAAAATTCGAAAACAAAATATGCCATGTGGCATTTTTAGATTAACCACAGCAAGGGGTATTTGTGCGTTACAGTTTACAGTTAAATTTATCGGCCGTTGATCGGGTTGTTTTAAGTTTTTTTTTTTGATTTTTTTTATAATCATGATCCAAGTAAAGTGGATAGACCATCCATTACAAAATAATTAGTTAAAAAGTACCACATGGCACCTAAATATAGGGGAGGACTAGCGTGTTGGCTAGTCGGGAGGACCATATTCCCTATTCCCATATATATATATATATATATATATATATATATATATATATATATATATATATATATATATATATATATATAAAGAGAGAGAGAGAGAGAGAGTGTGTGGTTAGATGGAGCTTTTACATTAATGTGCTCATACAATTTTGAACTCTCAAAATGCTTTATGAATAGTGCTGTAAAGTTTCCATCACAGGTTGATGTGCGCCGCGTGGCACAAAGGGCATCACAAGTACCGTTTGCTTCTAGAGTGATACACCCATCGAGGAGGTTTCCATCAAATGGCAGTGATGCCCTTTATGACACGGCACGCTTCCGGCCCCGGTTGATCCGAAATGGATGAAGCCATGCATTGAGAGGAGTGGAATACATGGTTGTCTAGAGAAGGATCGGTTCCAACTCACCGGTTAATAGGATTGGGATCATTAGTTCATGTTCGAGCATAAGTCGGGACGAGCTTAGTATGGCTCAACCTAGTCAAAAATTAAGTTCGGTCCTGAATTTATGTCCAAGCTCACATAAAGTTCAACACAAAATTTTCCAGATTGAGTGGGTAGGTATTGGGTTAGCTCGGCCCCATCACAACTACAAGTCTACAACCGTAGCTGAATGAATCACTTTAGGGTTAACTTGAGTGTCCCACTAAGCATGCGCCACACTACTATTTATCTCAACAAATAGTTTACAGAAATAAAGTCTATCCAAAATCCATGAATAAGCACAAGCCTGGCTAAATTCCTCATCTAAAAAGACATCAGCATACCACAACAAACCTTTTGGAAATCTACAATTATAGAATAATATCGATATATATATATATATATATATATATATATATATATATATATATATATATATATATTTATATTTATATATATGTTTGTGTAGTGATGCTAATCAGAATTTTCTTGAGATGAGGGATAGAAGCATATCAATCAAAAACTATGCATCAACTCCCAACCAAGAAGAGATGGAAATTTCAGATTACATTTGCATGTGGACTTTGTGAAATGGCTTTGCATAACACCGAGAACCCAGTTAGTAAATACTAAAGAAATATAGGGAGTGTTTGGGATTGATCTCCCATCAATAATCAAGGCATCTTAAACAGTAAAACTGATGCTAGCACCAAAAGGCTAGTGTTCATTTTATACACCAAAAAAGGGGAAACATTTGACTATAAGTTCACAGAAATAGAAACATTTCGAAAAAGAATGTAACAGAACGGTAGGAATAAAATAATAGCCAAAGTGGTAACCTGACTCAAAGTGCACTCTTCCAGGTGTCTAAGAGAGTGTGGCAGTTCTACTGTTTCTCCTGCTGGCATCGAGACAACAATATGCCAACTGCATCAAGAAAATATTGATTTTCAAAGACACTTATAAGTTTTCATCATAAGAATTTGAAAGTACCTGATTGATAAAAAAAATTCAGAGTTCATCAATATGCAAGTTGGAGAAAGGAAAAAAGGCATAAAGGTAGTGGCTGCTGTATCTAACTACACCTACCTAAGAACTTACAGGGTGTTTGACACTGATGATTAAATAGCTTATCAATCATGACTAATAAATGAAGAATGAAGAACATAATACAAATCAACATCATGCCATTGTCGATATGAAATGCACAGATTTGTTTGCAGGTGACCATAAAAATAAAGATTGCTATTGATAATTAGGATAAAAATGAATGTCTCGGCCTTGCTTTCAGTTGACCAGTAAGATAAGAGCACAGGTGAAAGGATAACAATATATTGAATAAAACTTGTATAGCCAGAAGTGTTTATTACTTCTTCTTATGGAACACAAAGGGATGGTCAAGTTCGCTCGAATCATGCTCCAAGAGAAAAATTGCCCGACATAATCAAGTCATTAAACTGAAGCTTTAAATGAGTTGGTCAAAGAACAGAAAAGTGTTATGACCTATGGCGGAGCATTAACCATTTGGGGAATCTAATCAATTAGGTGTCACTATTGTGAGTCAAAAACATTTCAATGCCATCCTCTTCCAATGATGAAGGGTGCCAAGAAGTCACCATTAGCACAGTGTTCAGTATACAAACATCTTCACCCACACGTAATGCACCGGAAGTGTATGAGAACCTGAAGTAATGTCGTAAGCGGTTGGAAGAATCTCCTTCCATATCTTTATTCATTCCATTAGATAATGTTACCACATCTCTCAGTATTCCCTTTCATTAACCTCCCCCACTTGGATCATTGTTCAACGTCATAATATCAGACGATGAGTATGTCTTATTCTTACTTTTGCTCTGGTGAAGACAAAATTAAGGTTGCTGATAGTACATTGTACTTTAATTTTGAAAAGGGTAATAAATGTAGCTCTCCTATTTTGTAGCAATCCATACTTGATGTTCCTAGTTTTGCTACTAATGATGATGTGATTATTACTGGAAACAATCCTTCTCACATTATCTTTGCAAAAAAAAAAAGTATCCACAAGCATTTTGACATGGACCTCAACTATCTATGGTACTTTCTTGGTCTTGAGAGATTGCACACAGCCCCAAACTCTATCAAGCTCCGTGAGGAGCTCTATCCTAGTTATTGTGCGAGACATGATGTCATCTCTTGGGTAGGAGTGTGCTAATAAAGCTCATAACTCCAATGATCATTGGATCATACTCTATCTCAAGGTGCATTCCAAGTTCATTGTTTTTCCCTTTCCTTTCTACACTTAGCTTCGAGTGTACTAATGCCAACTGGAGCAGTTAAGTCACAGATCACCATTCACTTACAGCTATATCTTTATTGGATCCTTTCTCATCTCTAGGAGGACCAAGAAGCAAGAGATTGTCTATGAATCAATCGTGGAGACTAAGTGTCGAACCATCGCCAATATAATGGTTAAGAATGTATTGTCTGAATGTCTCCTTGGTGACATGGGCGCCTTCTCAGTTGGGAAGAAGTTTGCAATATGGAGCTTGTCTACATATATGGCAGTGAGATCAACCCAGCTAGGTAGTGAGAGTGGATTCTTGTGAAATACCGGGACACTGGCAGTCTAGTAAGCACTAGCTTGCATAGTGAATAGGTATAGGTGCAGTGAGAACTCCAGGGTGAAAGATCCAAGCAGTGGAGGAGCCTCAGTCCACGATACTTCAGGAACCCAAGTTTTGAGCGCAAGAGCTATAGTCCACGAGGAAGGCCTCAAGATCTCGGTGAGGAGATCTATGTTGTGACGAGATCTACTCAAGAGGGCTACAACAAATCTCAGTTTGATGGATCAACGAAAAGCTTGGAATGGCTATGAAAAGCTCGAGTCGATCGATTGATGACGACGAGTCGAAGAAGGCAGCCTAGATCCAATCAGTGGCGGTGTATGGAGTGGCTCATACCATATTAGGTTTAGACAAGAGAGAGAGAGAGAGAGAGAGAGAGAGAGAGAGAGAGAGAGAGAGAGAGAGAGAGAGAGAGAGAGAGAGAGAGAGAGAGAATGATGTGTCTCATTCAATGGGGAAATAGTCCTACATATGTTGTACATGATGTGGGTCACCCAAGGTGAATATACCCCAAGAAACGATTTAACTAACCTAAGTATATACGTTCTAATAGATCGCAAAACTGCAACTCACTCAAGTATATCAGATTTTATTAATTAACAATATATGGGCTAGTAGTCAACCTTAAAAGGTCCAATATACATAAAATACGCTCTTGTAAGAACATTTGGAATGCATACTGGATGAAACTGTACAGAGGGAATTTGATGATTACAATGGGTATCAGATATATGGGAAAAAAAACCCTACACACATGTCTTGATCATTAGCATTGTTATTGGGACAATATAGACAGCAGTTCACTATTGAGCAGTCACATATATCTAACTGTACCAATCCATGTAGAAATAAAACCATCATGTTTGTAAGTTTACACTTTTAGTATGCTAGAAGAGGAAAAATTGCATTTCGTTTAATACTACTAAGCAAAAGGTCACATCATGCCAATGAAGATATATCTTACCTATCAAGACGGCAAATTGGACCATTACCAGCCCTATAGAGCGACCGTTTAACAGCTGACTTCCATGCAAAAGGAAATGAACCACCCTAAAGATATAGTTAGATATGTGATTGACTGTTTCTCATTGTGCATTAGCAAAAAACCTATAGATGGCAAAAAATCAGTTCCTTACCCAACCAAAGGTCCTAGAAAGATCATTGCCTGTTCCAAGTGGTATGATACCAATGGGAGGAACTGGTTCTCTTTTCTGCATATGAAGTTCTGCAAGACTTCCCAACACCCACCCAACTGTACCATCACCTCCTGCAACCTGACAAGCATAAACACAAAAACTGTTCAGAAATTACCCACATCAGCGTTACTTAGACGAGTGTCCCAAGATGAAATTTAAACTTCCAAAAAGTCTTTCATGGGGACACTTCCGTCCAGTGGAAAAAATAAGTAAACACTTGTATATATGCGTGTATGATATTAAGAATTATCCTAAATATCACAGTACATGGCAACTTTTCTGAAATGTTTTGGGATTCATGTAATTTTATATTGGAAAAGAAGAAAAGTTGAGATAGTTCACTAGAAGTGTTCAGAAGAGTCGATGATGAAAAGTTCCGAAAGGTGAAGGATCCATGTGTCCTTCAACAATGACTAGCAACAATAGAGTACAACCTAGAATAAGAAAATCGCCACAGCAAGCTGACCAAAAAACTTTATAGCCTAGCTTACACATGTTTATATTGTTATAAAAAAATGGGGGAATTAGGTATAGGTCCTTAACTATTTTGCAATCTTAGCTGCAGGACACCATAATTTGCTATATTAGCTAAGGTCCCTCCCCTCAGTCCCCTGTCTTCTCCCACTCTCCCGAGCTCGACCCGGCGCTGGACCTCGGCGACCCCGAGCAGCTCTAGCGACCTCGTGCAGCTCCGGCGACCTCGACGAGCTCGGCCTCCGGCGACCTTAGGCAACCTTGCCTAGCTCCGGCGGTGGCGGAGATGGCAGCGGCGAGCAGCAAGGAGGCGGCGGCGGCGAGGTGGTTCGGTTGAACTCCCTAGGTCTAGGGTTCATCCCATGGCCTGTAGATTAGGTGGGGGGGGGGGTTCGGTTAGGTCCGGCGGTGGGGGGGGGTCGGTCCGGCGGCGGCGGCGGCGGGGGAGGGGGGGCGGGGGTTTGGTTAGGTCCGGCGGCGGCGGCGAGGGAGGGGGGGGGGGGGGGGGGGGGGGCAGACGGGAGGGACTGGAGCTATATTTTGAAATTAACGTGTCCTGCAAGGCTGCAACTAACAGTCATCTCTCAAGAAGGAGTTATGTCAAACTTCCCCTAAAATATCAGAGGCACATACATCAAGATATGCACAATACCGTTAAACAATACACATTTCGACATGAATCAAGAAATGCATTAATTTATAGGAGAGAGAAAATAAATAATACTTTTCAATTTAATTCAACATACCATAACCCTCAACTTTTCACGAGTAGCCTTTGCACATGTGTCACCACGAGCAGCCAACTTCTCCAAGCAGGCCAAACCATATTGAACAAAATCAGAAGGTTTCACAACTGCAAGATCAAAAACCTGCACAACAGATGACAAAAGGACATTTGTTGAAAGCATTCTAATGTGAATTGCTAATATATTATATAAATTTCTACATCAATTCAATACTAATATTGTATAATTTTTCCTGTCTTGTACTAGAAAATAAAGATGAGTATTTTTTTTGTGTTATAAAAGTACCTGTGAAGATAGATGAAGTTTGTGTGACAAATTTATGAGACCAAAAATATCATGTTCATGTACATGGCTGATTAAGAATAGCACAATAAGCAGAAGTATGACTGTTCAAACATAAGCAAACAACCTACTTTATCAAACTGGCAATACCTTTATGAGTTCCTCGATAATCTATCCCTATCAAAATTACAGAGATTTTGTACATAAGAGCCTTCTTCAAATCCTTCCTCTAAACTTACACCCAAGTATTCTAATGTCTTCCCTCTATCTTCAGACCCTTCATAAATCAAAGCATGTCTCTGTGACGACCAAGAGTCAATAACCAAGACTCCTGAGGCTGTGATGCCAAGATGGATGAGATGAGGTGAGCTGCGGTGTATGAGGCCACGAGTTAGCCCCACATTGCTTGGGAAGAAGGAGATCCTGAGCTACTTATATAATTTCCCCTCCCATACATAGAAGACGCATTTTAAAACCGTGTGGCGCTACGGATTTCGTAAGAACTCCGTAGTTAAGCGTGCTCGGGCGAGAGTAGTACTAGGATGGGTGACCTTGCTGGTAAGTACTCGTGCGGGCACGGGCAAAGCGGACAATATCTTGTGTGTTTGAGGCGGATGTTACAAATGGTATCAGAGCTGGTTCTCCTCGGGATGGGGGGGTCTAACCCTACAAGTGGATGTGTAGCCCTTAAGGGGGGTGAATTGTGACGATCAAGAGCCAAGAGCCAAGACTCCTGAGGTTGTGATGCCAAGATGGATGAGGTGAGGTGAGGTGCGGTATACAAGACCACGAGTTAGTCCCACATCACCTGGAGAGAAGGAGATCCTGAGCTACTTATATAATTTCCCCTCCCAAACATAGAAGACGCGTTTTAAAACTGTGCGCCGCTACGGATTTCGTAAGAACTCCGTAGTTAAGCGTGCTCGGGCGAGAGTAGTACCAGGATGGATGACCTCCCTGGGAAGTACTCGTGCGGGCACGAGCAAAGCGGACAGTATCTTGTGTGTTTGGGGTGGATGTTACAGTCTCTTTATTAGAGACTCCTCTGGTCTCTCTTGTGAGTACCTACATCATTTTCATACATTTACCACATTGTATCGTCTATAAGTGCAACTCACAGAGCAGATTCTAAGTCTATACTAGGTAACATTACAAAACATCGACCTCTTCTAATCCTTGCGATGTGCATCTTGCGTAACGTAATTATAGCCTTCAGAATACGTACTGCCTTACTACATTGTATATTTTTCCGCAAGTCTCACAGTATTCAGCAACCACACCAAACCAAAAGCACATATGACACTGCCCGCTTCATAGAAAGTTATCACATTTACCTCTCCATTCATCTATATGTTAGATTCATAACCATATCCATCAAGCCATGTCCCATCTACTTGTGGTCAGCTTTATGAATCCTTACTTCCATTTCTAATCTAGAACTATATATGTTGTCATTGAAAGTCTTTCCATGTCTTTTCTAACAACTTCCATCAATGTTATTCTAGGTTACCCTCCTTCTTGGACCTTCCACTAATCTGGGACCCTCTCTGTATCGGGGCCGCCTCTACTTCACGTTGTACATGACCAAACCATCTTAATCTATTCTCCATTACCTTGTCCTCAATTTGTGCCACTCCAACACTTTCTCTAATACACTCATTTCTCACTCTATCACTCCTAGTTTTTCTATACATCGACCTCAACATCCGTATCTCTACCATTCCCATCATATGAGCTTGAGCTCTCTTTAAGGGCCAACATTCTGAACCATATAACATTGTGGGTCTTACTCCTATCTTGTAAAATTTACTTTTGAGTCTTAAAGGCATGCATTGATCACATAGCACTCCCCCTCTCCACTTCATCCAACCCACTCTAATCCTATTGGATATATCATCATCTATAAGACTATATCTCTATTCTTCTATATGACAGACCCAAGATACTGAAAATAATCACATTGTTGTACTTATTGGCCATCAATTGTGAAATGGGCTTCATTATCATTATTGTTTTTATTAAAATCGTACATATATTCTGTTTTAGCTCAACTTATTTTTAAGCCCTTATCTTCCAAAGTTTTCCTCCACAATTCCATTTTAGTATTTAACCCTATCCTTATCTCATCGACTAACACTATCATCTGCAAATAACATACACCACGGAACTTCTTGAATATTATCAATGAGTTCATCAATGACAAGAGAAAAGATATGGGCTTATAGCTGACCCTTGGTGGACTCCCATAGTTACTGTAAATTCATTTGTGCCGCCCCCATTACTTCTTCACTAGTAATTGCTCCCTCATACATGTCTTCATTCACTTCAATATAACCTTGAGGCACCCATCTTTGCCAAAATCCACCAAATCACATCTCGTGGTACTCTATCATAAGCCTTCTCCAAGTTGATACAAAAAATATGTAGATTCTTTTTCTACTCTCTAAATCTTTCATTAAGTTTCTCAGCAAAAAAATAGCCTCCATTGTGGACCTTCCTGGTATAAATCTGAATTGGTTCTTCGAAATTCTTGTCATCTTTCCTATTCTTTGTTCCATCACTATCTCCCATAATTTCATGGTGTAACTCATAAGCTTAATGCCATGATAATTCAAATAATTTTGAAGATTGCATTTATTCTTATATATAGGTACCATAATGGTTCTCCTCCAATCATTTGGCATCTTCCTTGTCAATATTTTATTCAACAAGCCAATTAACCAAATTCATCAAGTACTTCCTAAGATTTTCCAAATTTCAATTGGTATCTCATCAAGGTTAGTGTTTTACCTGCATCGATTTTAAAGCCTCCTCCACTTCAGGTATTTTAATTGAACAATAGTAAACATGCCAATTGATGTAGGATGGTTACTTGCTCCCGCAAGATTGCACGACTGTCATCTTGAGATAAGAGTCGACAGATGGAGAGAAAGAAGAAGATAAAAGGGGGGGTCTCGCACGCCTTCACTTTTGATGCCTTTATTCTTGTCTATATCTCATCCGTATGTTAGATCAAAGAACAAAATTATCCCTCCAGGTACTAATTGCTATCATTAAATTAGATGCATTATATACTTAAGTTTGATTGTTTTCTAGGCCCTTATCCACCAAAACTTATGTGCATTCTTCTAGTTTAGCACATTCATGTGTTTCCCCAACTAAATTTATAGAATATTCAAAAAAAGAAAGTACCACAAGGCCTCTTATTGAATATCAGCAAACCAATTTGCCCATCACAAGAATAAAGAGATGGATCATTCCTGCAAGCCAAAAATCGGTGTAGGACTGTAGAAACTGAATTTGATTTATCATATATTAACTACTTGAAGTCCTTGTGCTCCCTCATGCAAGCCTTGATGATATTTAACCTTACTATCAAACCTTCTTCCATGATACCCACCAAAAGACCTCTCATTGTACTGGATCATATAAAGCTTTGACTCGACAACATCATGTAGAGATGCTTTCAACTCTTCCCAAATCGATATCCTAAGGGTGTTGCTATTTGCACATTACAAATTACTAGCACCCCTAACATAACAAATAAATAAATGTTGGATGTGTCCCCAGGCATATTGATACGTACACCACCACCTCCACCACTGGAACCATGCACCTCACCACTACCTCCTCCTCGCTCTGTCTGTCGGCCCCACCGTGTCCACTGTCTTCTCCCTCTCCCTCTCCTCCTCCTTCCCACTCTGATCACCCCACCGGAGCTTCCGATCCCATGCACCTCATTGTTGCCACCTGTTTCTTCCCATCCCCCCCCCCCCCCCCTCTTATTCTTCCTCCTCCTCTCCTTCTCTTATTTCTCCTCATTCCTACAGACGTGTTAGTCGCTCCCAACCGACATGGTTATCGGTTGCTCTTGAACGACATGGTGTGATCCATGTTGGTTGGGATCGACCGACATGGACCACACTATGTCAGTCAGGAGCAACCGACAACCATGTTGGTCGGGAGAGATCGACACATCTATAGGAAGGAGGAAGAGGAGAAGGGAGGGGAAGGAGAAAAAGGAAAAAGGGTACAGGAGGAGGAGGAAAGGAAGGAGGAGGAGGTGGTGGCGGTGAGGTGCATGAGACCGGTGGCTCCAGCGGAGTGATTGGAGCGGGGAGGAGGAAGAAGGGGAGGAGGAAGACACGACGGTGACGGCGGGTAGAGCAAGGAGGAGAGGAAGGGGGAGGAAAACCAGCCTGTGGGGTTCACTATCAAAAGGAGGGCAATAGTAAAAAATCAAAATCGAGTTGGGTTGTGTGCATGATATTGGGGGTGTTAGTAATTTTGTGGGTGCAAATAGAAAATAGCAACACCCTCTTGGTGATAGGTCTGGTCGGAGTTGAGACGTAGAGACCAAAGCTGGCTAGATCGAAAGCGATCAAAAAGAGATAGAGAGAGAATCCTAGAGCACAAAGATGTGGAACACTTGGGCAATTGAATTTCTTAACAGATCTGCCATCAACTCACCAAATCTATTGTGATAGCTCAAGAGAGCACAAATATGGCACAAAGTGCAGGCGAGGTGCCGGCAGAGCACGTGATAGCTAAGGTGAGTCAACCATGAGGTTGATGTGCCTAGGTGTTGAAGGATATTGAGTCGTGGTGCCCAAGGCTTGATCAAGGTGGAGGTGACTAGCGGTGATTGGAGCCAATGGCGGAAGCGGTCGACGGTGGTTGGAGTCGATGATGGACAAAAGGCTTGGGCTTTGATACTATATTAGCATGGGAAGAAGCCTAAAGGGCATGCCATGGGAGAAACCCTCAAGGGGAATACTCCATGTATTAGGGCACAATGGCCAACATTATACACAACCTACAAAGAGTGTGGTCACCTATGGGTTATATACCACACAAAGGTAAAAGGTAACATCATGAATAAAATACATGTAAAGGGAATATAAAATGACACATAACATCCCAATCTAGTTTTTATGTTCTTTCATGGAAAGGCCTCCACCACCTCCAATTGCATTTCTTTTCTTTCAACATTGGGGGGGGGGGGGGGGGGGGGATTGTTAAAGTCTTGGAGATAATTTTTGGACACTGAAGAGGCAGATGGGCCTTGTTATTCTTCTCCCTGGTAGTGAATATCTAAAGGATCGACTTATCCTGAAGCACCCTTTCTAAGTGAGGCTTGAAAAACGTGAAGTATCATCCTTTACGATTGACTTCTCTTGATTCAAGTTTACTTTATCTTCTTCTCAATTTTCCACCTAAGCGTCCTTTCCATCTATTATACTCCACTCCCTTCATGATATTGTGTTATTTTGAGATTTCCACCCCCTTTCGAACTCGATTATTGATGTCCATGATTTTCATTGATTTCACAACTTCACATGAAGGTTTAGACGATCTAATCCAGGATTATTTTTAATTTGGTGCTACTAGTTTAACATCTACTGAAATTTCAGCACGTTGGTCAGCTCTTAGTCTTGATCATGTGTTCCAATTCTACCGAATTCTTGACGGCTTGCTAGTCATGTGGGTCCATGTTTGGTCTGATTTAAACACCAATTTGGCTATTCTGAACTGATATTTGAGTTAGAACCATTCATTATCCTTTTGTAAAGTGGACTAAGAAGCTTTCCAAGCACAGAAAGAAGCATCTTTGCTACAGTTTGATGATTCAATTCATTTAATCAATTTAATTCTTGTCCGTTTGAAAACTAATGCAATTTTTTTGATGATGTCCTACCACCAAAACTAATATCTTTACAAAGATATGGGAAACAAAAATTAGCACAACGCATGGAGGAGAGAGAGAGAGAGAGAGAGAGAGAGAGAGAGAGAGAGAGAGAGAGAGAATGGTGGGGTGTTACCTGTTCCTCGCCCATCAGCTCTTGGAGCCGGCCTCTGAGGACGGGCCCGTGGCGGCCGCCGCTGCGGGCGTTGACGAACACGACCATGGGCGCCTCCGGCGCTTCCTCCTCCCCGCGTGGAGCCCCGCCCTCCACGTACGCGGCCGCGGCGGCGTCCGGGTCGCGCGACTGGACGGCGTCTGCCATGGCCGCGCGGAGGTGTGCGGGGATCAGGATCCTCCGCCTCAGGTCCTCCTTGAGAACCCTCGTCCCCCACCCCCTGAAGGACTCCATGGTCAGCGACAGGGACGACACCCTCGACGGCGTATCTCCGCCCGACGACGGCGTCGCCGGCTCGCTTAGCGTGAAACGCGACATCATTGATCAGAAGAAAGAAAAAAAAACAGACAGATGGGGAAGAAAATCTGATTCCAAAATGGGTGAGAATTTTTTCCAAATTTAATCTCCACAAATTTCGATTCTACCCCTCAAAAAAAAAAAATCCCTTCATTTTTTCATTGGATTGATAGCGGGGAGGGGATCGCCGGCGGCCTGGCCTTCCGGCGGGGGCGGGGAACCGGGAATCGTTTCCCGCGGTGGCTGACAGGGCCTAAACGCGGATCGTTCAGGTTAGACACGTGTCAAGAAAAAACGAATTTTGTGATTGGCGAAATTACGAGTGGTGCCATCGAGTCGTAACTACCTAACCGCCAGAATGGGAGTATTTGGTGGTCGCTTGGTTGGTTATAAGATGCCCGAATCCGGCCACGCCACTGGTTTGGGCAATGCCCGGGTTCCACTCCGCCGTCCGATGCGAACAGGTGGCTGTGATTCCTATTTATCCTTGGATCCAGCTCATATTGGAATTGACTGGTTTAAAGTTGCACGCCCGCTTAGATTCGGATCCGATGGCATCAATGGTATGAGACTATGTACAGCCCCCGAAACAACAATGGCAGCCCTAATTTAAATTTGAAAAAAAAAAATACCTAACATGATCTTTATCATAGTGTATAGTGTTGAGATACACATATCCGTAGATTATATGTATAGGATACCCCTTTTGTTTTCTCTGGTATATATTTGGCACTTGGCCTAATGAGAGGATTCAATCATTCTCCCCAAAATCCTTAGCAGCTCCCTCTCTCTCTCTCTCCGTTCATGCTAGTGATTCCTTGTGACATAGTATCAGAGCGGACGATCCGTCTCTCCTCGACGTCCGACGATTGGACTTCCTATTGTCACCCTTGATCTCCGGTCAGATCTGGCCCTGAGCAGCTCCGGCCAGCAGCCTCGAGCACCCTCCCTCCAGATCTCGACCAGATCGTGGCCCTGAGCAACTCCGACCAGATCGTGGTCCTCCGAGATCTGCTCCGACCAGATCCCTGCGAAGCTCCGGTCAGATCCCTGTGCAGCTCCTCCCAGATCTGGTCCTCCGAGATCTGATCCCTGCGCTCCGAGTGAGGTCCGGCCACTCCTCCCACCAGATCCTGCGAGATCTGGCCTTGAGCATCTCCGGCCAGCAGCCTCACAGGTCCTGCGCAGCTCCTCCCAAGTATGGTCCGAGATCTGATCCTTGCGCTCCGAGTGAGATCCGGCCACTCCTCCCACCAGATCCTACGAGATCTGGCCTTGAGCAGATTCGGCCAGCAGCCTCACAGGTCCTGCGAGATCCGACCAGATCCAGAGGCCCTCTTGCGCCGGCGAAGTCCAGACTTTCGCACCTGATCTCGCGACGATCCCTCGAGGCTCTCTCGATCTCGCGCCGGTGACCTCCAGATCTGCATCTTCGTTCTCTTGGCACCAAGTGAAGCCGCATATTCGGCCGGTGAGCCGCCATGGCCGACTCCTCCTCTATAGATGCTCCTCCGTCTGTGCCACTACACTCTGAGAGCCTCCCGTTCGAGTATACTCGTGACTTCCTGCCAAGCTCGACGGATTTCCCTCTCGCCTCCTCCGCCGACTGGGAAGCATGGGCAGCCACCGTTCAGACCACGCTTCTTGGACGTGGCCTTCTTGGATTACTCAACGGCACCACCACGGCACCGAGTCAGGCTTTCCCCGCCGCTCTTCAAGCGTGGCGTCTTCGTGATGCACGGGTCGCCGCCTACCTTATCGCTTCGGTCGATCGGACGATGCGTGCTGACCTCGCCGCTCTTGGAGCATTCGCAGCTATATGACGCTCCTTAGTTGAGCATTTCGTGGAGTCTAGCGACGCCCGCGAGTATGCTCTTCTCTCCCAGGTCCAGTCCGAACAGCAGAGTGATCGTACGATCCAGCAATTCCATGCGCAGATGCGTGGTTACTGGAGGGAGCTTCAGTCACTGGTACCTCCCGTCTCTCCCGAGTGCCGTGTCGCCCACCAGGCCTTCTGGGAGCGCTGTCAGCTTTACCAGTTCCTGATGGCTCTTCAACCAGAGTTTGGTCCACTTGTTGGCGCTTTGATCCACAGAGACCCACTTCCACGCTTGGATGCTGCCATTGCCGAGTTCGTCGTAGAAGTGACCAGGCTGCGTACCATCGCCACCAGGGCTCCTTTGTACCCCTCTAGTCACACGGGCATCCTTGCTGCAGCCCCAGCTGCTTCTTTTACTACTGCTTCTGGTCGTGATCGGTTTGTGTGCACTCACTGCCACAAACCAGGTCATGTCGTCGCCACATGTTGGAAGCTACATCCCGAGAAGAGGCAGGGACCCCGAGGACGTGGTCGACCCATTGGCTCTACTGCTGCTGCTGTTACTGCTCTGTCCTCTCCTCACACGGTTTCATCACCCCGGGGTTCCTTGGACGCTCCTGACATCACTCAGCTCCTTCAGCAGCAGCTTGCACAGCTTCAGTTCCGCCTAGACCAGCAGGCGAGTTTCAGCTTTGCCGAGGCTTCCAGCGCCTCCAGTTCCTCTGCTCACATAGCCACTCCCGGTACCTTCGCTACTTGGATTCTGGACTCTGGGGCCTCCCATCACATGACTTCCAATGCTTTCTTGCTTACCGATTACCGACCGGCACCGCACATCCCATCGATACATATTGCAGATGGCTCTTCTTTAGTCATCTTGCAGTGTGGATCGATTACCGCCACTACAGAACCGAGCGGTCGTCTCTCTTTATCCATTGTGTTGCATGTCCCCTAGCTTCGCATACAGCTCATCTCCATTAGCAGCCTCTGTGACTCTGGATGTGTCGTGACTTTCTCCCCTTCTTCTGTGTTGTGCAGGATCCACGTATCGGATGGGTGATTGGCGCTGGTCGTAGGTCAGGCGGGCTGTACCACCTCGAGCATCTCCATCTTCCCCCATTCCCCTTTCTGGCGTCTGTAGTTTAGCGTCTCCCGATGCCGACTTGTGGCACCGAAGACTCGGCCACATTTCTGAGTCTCGATTTAAGAGCTTACTCCAGACTGGAGCTCTAGGTCTGTGGGGGAAAATCTTCGTGCCGACCCGAAGACTTTGCCGCACCAGTCAATTGAAGGTTCGAGTCGAAGATCGTTGTTCGATCTATTGATTAGAGTTGCAGTCCTCAATACACAAGCAGAGAGGGATACAATCAGAGAGTTGACACGAGAGGTGTGATCTCGGAGTTCAGCCGAAGCCTACGTCTCCGTGCTATAGGGAGCAACCCGAATTCACTAACACTTGTATCGAAGTGATCTCGACAGGCCGAGTATCACTGAAACCACTATGATCTCTTCAAAGATAAGAAGAAGATCGAAGAGAGGAAGAGGGGGGATGGAAACTGAAATCCAGAGCTCTGGTTTCTGAAAATCAGATCTCAGAACTGGAAATCAGATCCCTTTTTACATTCGAGGGGCTGCTATTTATAGGATTTTCTGGCGGTAAATGGCGGTTCCTGCTGTAGTATCTGGGGATCCTCCAGGTAAAGCCGGTGGGCCCCGCTATCGTCTCCTGGGGGATTCCATAGGCTCTTGGGCCCACCAGGCTGGGCCGGTGGGTCCCGCTGTAGTCTTTGGGGGCCCACCAGGCAGGGCCGGTGGGTCCCGCTGTAGTCTTCGGGGGCCCACCAGGCAGGGCCGGTGGGTCTCGCTGTAGTCTTCGGGGGCCCACCAAGTAGAGCCGGTGGGTTCCGCTGTTTGCAGACTTCTTGCCAAAATTTGCACCCACAGTTACCCCCTCCAAGTTAGCTAAGAGGCCACCTTGGCTGACTTGGATTCGTGGTGCAAAGCTAACGATCCCCTGTCACATATGCAGAGGAGCTTTGTCGAGTGTTAGCGTCGAAATAAGATTAATTGGTCACGTTCTGACTGATCGGTCAAACATGACCGATCGGTCAATTTTGACCGATCGGTCAAGTCTGACCGATCGATCAAATTCAACCGGTCGAGGATGGAGTGAGTTTTCTGACCGATCCAGTAGAAATTCGACCGATTGGTTGAATTTGACTGATCGGTCAAGTCTGACCGATCGGTGAAATTCAACTGGTCGAGGTTGGAGTGATCGGTCAGAAAACACATTTTTCTGACCGATCCAGTAGAAATTCGATCGATCGGTTGAATTTGACTGATCGGTCAAGTCTGATCGATTGGTTAAATTCAACCGGTCGAGGTTGGAGTGATCGATCAGAAAACACATTTTTCTGACCGATCCAGTAGAAATTCGACCGATCGGTTGAATTTGATCGATCGGTCAAGTCTGACCGATCGGTTAAATTCAACCGGTCGAGGTTGGAGTGATCGGTCAGAAAACACAGTTTTCTGATCGATGCAGTAGAAATTCGACCGATCAGTTGAATTTGACCGATCGGTTAAGTCAGACCGATCGGTTAAATTTAACCGGTCGAGGTTGGAGTGATCGGTCAGAAAACACAGTTTTCTGACCGATCCAGTAGAAATTCGACCGATCGGTTGAATTTGACCGATCGGTCAAATCTGATCAATCGGTTAATTTCAACCGATCGAGGTTGGCGGAATCGGGCAAAAAGCCAAGTTTTTTGCCTGATCCAGTAGAAAATCGGCCGATCGGATGAATTTGACCGATCGGTCAAGTCTGACCGATCGGTTAAATTCAACCGATCGAGGTTGGTGGGATCGGGAAAAAATCCAAGTTTTTTGCCTAATCCAGTAGAAAATCGACCGATCGGATGAATTTGACCGATCGGTCAAGTCTGGCCGATCGGTTAAATTCAACCGGTCGAGGTTGGCGGGATCGGGCAAAAAGCTAAGTTTTTTGCCTGATCCAGTAGAAAATCGACTGATCGGATGAATTTGACCGATCGGTCAAGTCTGACCGATCGGTTAAATTCAACCGGTCGAGGTTGGCGGGATCGGGCAAAAAAGCTAGGTTTTTTGCCTGATCCAGTAGAAAATCGACCGATCGGATGAATTTGACCGATCGGTCAAGTCTGACCGATCGGTTAAATTCAACCGGTCGAGGTTGGCAGGATCGGGTAAAAAGCCAAGTTTTTTGCCTGATCCAGTAAAAAATCGATCGATTGGATGAATTTGACCGATCGATTAAATTCAACCGGTCGAGGTTGGCGGGATCGGGCAAAAAGCTACGTTTTTTGCCTGATCCAGTAGAAAATCGACCGATTGGATGAATTTGACTGATCGATCAAGTCTGACCGATCGGTTAAATTCAACCGGTCGAGGTTGGTGGGATCGGGCAAAAAGCCAAGTTTTTTGCCTGATCCAGTAGAAAATTGACTGATCGGATGAATTTGACCGATCGGTCAAGTCTGACCAATCGGTTAAATTAAACCGGTCGAGGTTAAGTTTCGAACCTGCCGAGTTGAGGTGGCAGAAGAGCCTATTTTTTTACGAGGTCTTCGGGTACAGTTTTTTGATCGACGATGGAGTTTTGATTTTTTCTGTTTGAATCTTCGGTCCATCTGGATCGAGGAGTCTCTTGAACCTGCAGTCCGGTTGGATAGGCGGTTCAGTGACAGGCGGTTCGCTTGGACCGGCGGTTCGCCTGGTTTTGTGCTTGCTACGGATAGACGCCACGTGTCCCTGCAAAAACACGGGATTTGATACAGTGATGACACGTGTCCTCTTGATCTTCATGTCAATTTCTTCTGGGTATATAAGCTTCTCTGGCTATCATTTTTGCCCCACGCTTTCAGAATTTTTCAAAGTCCAGAATCTTTGCTCTTGATTTCTTGTTCTCTGTTTTCTCCCGATCGATCGAAATGGCCTCATCTGGTAGCGCGAAGAAGATGAATGAGGTCCCCTCGAAGAGGAAGGGGAAGGAGATTGCTGAAGTTTCATCCATTCCGAAAGGTCGTGGCAAGGGCAAGGCTGTTCTTGTCGAGCTTGGTGAATTGGGCAAAAGGCACGTGGGAGTTGGATTTGCTTCTGCGCCATCCCGACCTGAGCACATCCCCAAGGCGAGTTTTGTTTTGGGTCCTCTGATGTCGTTGACGAAGGAGCCTGCCTATGTGTATAACACTGGTGGCAAGCTCACCGATGTGAAGAGGGCGAAGTGACAGAAGCTGTTGGTCTGTTTCACAGAGGGGAAGAATAAGCCATCTCTACCTGGAGTTCTGTCTGCTTTTGGTATTGACAAGCGAACAGTCTTCGTGAATGTCGCCAGCATAGAACAGGTGATGGGGACAGTGGTCTCAGTAGGCCAGTTGAATTGTGGACTGCGCCTTCCACTTCTGCCGTTCGCCGCGAGGCTGCTAAATACTTCAGGCCTTTGCCCCAGACAGCTTACCGGGAACGCATGGAGGATAATCTACGCTTTCTACCGCGTAGAATCTGATTTCCAGAAGGAGCTCAGGGAGTGCTATTCCAGCATCCCTAATGATGAAGAGGCCCGGATCGAACTGGGATACTTTTTCTATCATTACAGATGGGCTTCGAGGAAAGACAGCCCGTTCTTCAACTTGACAGGTGTCTCTGCCTTACGCCCTATCGCCGACACTGTCCCCTCTGATAAGCTTTACACTGAGTCGCCGCTTTCAGTTGCCGGTGCCTGGACCCCACTCTCAGTGCCCGAGACTCCCCGTAACGATATGAACAAGGAGATAAAGATGTATTACGCGGGAGGTGAATTAGCTTGGCCTTCGGAGCGGGTTGGTGCCATCGACAATCTGTTCTTGGAATTGACATGCGGTACTAGATCATGGAAGCAGTTTTCAAACTGCCCGGTCAGGTATGGCAACGCCAATCTCCTCCTGTGGGGGAAAATCTTCATGCCGACCCGAAGATTTCACCGCACCAGTCAATTGAAGGTTCGAGTTGAAGATCGTTGTTCGATCTATTGATTGAAGTTGATACTTTCAATATGCAAACAGATGCAAACAGAGAGAGTTTGACACAAGAGGTGTGATCTCGGAGTTCAGCCGAAGCCTACGTCTCCGTGCTATAGGGAGCAACCCGAATTCACTAACACTTGTATCAAAGTGATCTCGACAGGCCGAGTATCACTGAAACCACTCTAATCTCTTCAAAGGCCAGAAGAAGATCGAAGAGAAGAAGAGGAGGGATGGAAACTGAAATCCAGAGCTCTGGTTTCTGAAAATCAGATCTCAGAAATGGAAATCGGGATCTCGGATCCATTTACATTCGAGGAGTCTGCTATTTATAGAGAAATGCTGGGGGTAAAAGGCGGTTTCTGCTGTCGAATCTGGGGATCCTCCAGGTAAAGCTGGTGGGCCCCGCTACTGTCTTCTGGGGGATTTCACAGGCTTTTGGGCCTACCAGGCAGGGCTGGTGGGTTCTGCGGTAGTCTTCGTGGGCCCACCAGGCAGGGCGGGTAGGTCCCGCGGTAGTCTTCGTGAGCCTACCAGGCAGGGCCGGTGGGTCCCGTGGTAGTCTTCATAGGCCTACCAGGCAGGGCCGATGGGTCCTGCGATAGTCTTCATGGGCCTACCAGGCAGGGCCGGTGGGTCCCGTGGTAGTCTTCGTGGGCCCACCAGGCAGGGCCGATGGGTCCTGCGATAGTCTTCATGGGCCCACCAGGCAGGGCCGGTGGGTCCCGTTTTGTTTGCAGTCTTCTTGCCAAAATTTGCATCCACAGTTACCCCCTCCAAGTTAGCTAAGAGGCCACCTTGGCTGGCTTGGATTCTTGGTGCAAAGCAAATGACCCCCTGTCACAAGTGCAAAAAAGAGCTTGTCGAGTGTTAGCAACAAAAGGCTGATCGGTCAATTTCTGACTGATCGGTCAAAATTGACCGATCGGTCAATTTTGACTGATCGGTTGAATTTGACCGATCGGTCAAATTCAACCGGTCGAGGTTGGAGTGATCGGTCAGAAAACACAGTTTTCTGACCGATCCAGTTGAAATTTGACCGATCGGTTGAATTTGACCGATCGGTCAAGTCTGACCGATCGGTTAAATTCAACCGGTCGAGGTTGACGGGATCGGGCAAAAGACCAAGTTTTTTGCCCGATCCAGTAGAAAATCGACCAATCGGTTGAATTTGACTGATCGATCAAATCTGACCGATCGGTTAAATTCAACCGGTCGAGGTTGGCGGGATCGGGCAAAAGGCCAAGTTTTTTGCCCGATCTAGTGCAAAATCGACCGATCGGTCAAGTCTGACCGATCGGTTAAATTCAACCGGTCGAGGTTGGCGGGGTCGGGCAAAAGACCAAGTTTTTTGCCCGATCTAGTAGAAAATCGACCGACCGGTTGAATTTGACCGATCGGTCAAGTCTGACCGATCGGTTAAATTCAACCGGTCGAGGTTGGCGGGATCGGGTAAAAGGCCAAGTTTTTTGCCCGATCCAGTAGAAAATCGACCGATCGGTTGAAGTTGACCGATCGGTCAAGTCTGACCGATCGGTTAAATTCAACCGGTCGAGGTTGGCGGGATCGGGCAAAAGGCCAAGTTTTTTGCTCGATCTAGTTGAAAATCGACCGATCGGTTGAAGTTGACCAATCTGTCAAGTCTTACCGATCGGTTAAATTCAACCGGTCGAGGTTGGCGGGATCAGGAAAAAGGCCAAGTTTTTTGCCCGATCCAGTAGAAAATCGACCGATCGGTTGAATTTGACCAATCGGTCAAGTCTGACCGATCGGTTAAATTCAACTGAAAGGTTAAGTTTTGATTCTATTGAGTTTGAAGCTGCGAAAGAGCCTAATTTTCTGCGAGATCTTTTGATAATTTACCCGATCGTCGGCCTGTCGATCGGGTAAAGACTTCGAGTGACGATGGAGTTTGATTTCTCTATTTGAATCTTCGGTCCAGCTGGATCGGTGAGTCTTGAACCAGCGGTTCGATTGGACCGGCGGTTGGCTCGGACCGGCGATTCAAATGGTTCGACACTTCATCTAGTCTGACAGTTTGCCTGATTTTGCGCTTGCTACGGATTGATGCCACGTGTTTTTTCAAAAACACTGGATTTGACCTGGTGATGATGCGTGTCCTCTCGATCTGCGTGCCAGTTTACTCTGGGTATATAAGCTTCTCTCGCTGTCATTTTTCGCCCCACGCTTTCAGAATTTTTCAAACTCCAGTCTTTGCTCTCGATTTCTTGTTCTCTGTTTTCTCCCGATCGATCAAAATGGCCTCATCTGGTAGCGCGAAGAAGATGGTTCCTTCGAAGAGGAAGGGGAAGGAGATTGTCGAAGTTTCATCCCCTCCGAAAGGTCGTGGTAAGGGTAAGGCACTGCTCGTGGAGCTGGGTGAATTGGGCAAAAGGCACATGGGAGTCGGATTTGCCTCTGCTCCATCAAGGCCAGAGCACATTCCCAAGGCGAAGTTCGTTTTGGGTCCTTTAATGTCGCTGACAGAGGAACCTGCGCGCTTATGTGTATAACACCGGTGGCAAGTTTACAGACGTGAAGAGGGCTAAGTGGCAGAAGCTACTCGCTTGTTTCACAAAAGGAAAGGTTCGACCGTCGCTCTAGGGGGTTCAGTCTGCCTTCGGAATCGACAATCGGACGGTCTTCACGAATTTTGCCAGCATGGAGCAAGTGATGGGGACAGTAGTCACCGTAGGTCAGTTGAACTGCGGGTTGCGTCTCCCACTGCCACCGTTCGCCGCGAGGCTGCTAAATACTTCTGGCCTTTGCCCCGGACAGCTCACCGGGAACGCATGGAGGATAAACTACGCTTTCTGCCGCATAGAGTCTGACTTCCAGGATGAGCTCAGGGAATGCTACTCTAGCATACCTGATGGCGAAGAGGCCCGTATCGAGCTGGGGTACTTTTTCTATCACTACAAACGGGCGTCGAGGAAAGACAGCCCGTTCTTAAACTTGACAGGCGTGTCTGCTTTTGCGTCCGATTGTAGATACCGTCCCCTCCGATAAGCTCTATATCGACTGGCCCATTTCGGTCTCTGGTGCGTGGACGCCTTTGTCAGTGCCCGAGACCCTCCGGAATGATGTGCACAAGGAGATAAAGATATAATGTGCGGGGGGTATCTACGCCTGGCCTTCGGAGCGAGTTGGTGCCATCGACAATTTGTTCTTGGAGTTGACGTGTGGCACCCGATCATGGAAGCAGTTTTTGAACTGCCCGGTCAGGTATGGCAACGCCAATCTCTTCCATCGACTACAAGCCCGATACGAGGATAATGAAGTCTTGTACTCCGATTATGAGGAGGATCCTCAATCGGGCAAGATAATCAGAAAAATCCGGACTAAGAAGAAGGCGTATGGTGCGAGGCGTCGATTGCCCACCACTGAAGAGAAGTTGGTGATACGCCGGGGCCCGACGAAGAAGAAAAGGAAAGTCTTCATCGAAGAGGAGAAGAAGGAAGAAGAAGAGAAGGAGAAAGAAGAGGAAGAACAAGAGGGAGAGAGAGGTGAGGAAGAAGAAGATGAAGAAGGGGGAGAAGAAGAAGGAGAAGATGAAGAGGATGGAGGCAATGATGAAGACGATTATGGTGGCGAGGATGAAGATGATGAAGGGAATGATGGAGGTGACGAGATCCCTCCTACTCCTACTGGAGGAGATGGACATGGGGGTGGTGAGGAAGAAATTCCTCCCACCCCCACTGGTGGTGAAGAAGAAGATTTGCAGCCGATCCCCATTGATGAGGCTAAGGCCCGTCGTATGGAGGAAGTAATGGATGCAGTGGGCGATGGCTCGAGAGTGCAGCCTTCGTATCACTTCGAAGAGTTGAAGCGCCCTATGCGCATCAAAATCAAGTTCTCGGGGAGTGATGGGGTTGCAAGTAACCCCACACCCCTTTCCCAAATACCTCCGAGCCTCCCTTAGCTTGAGGGGGCTGCGACGAGTGGTGGGATGGAGGTAGATCAATCCATTATCGCCTCTCGTCGATCGGCTGTGCAGGTGGCCGCGGAGACTGCAACCTTGATGTCCCAACTAGTGCAGTCCGGCGGGCAACAAGAAAAAGGGGAGATCACTCCTCCTCGTGGTGTTCCCTCTCCCGCACACATGGAGAGAGGAAGCCGTGTGGATGCTGGGACTCCCCAACCTCAGCCGGAACCAACCCCCACCAAGGAGAAATCGACCTCCAAGGGTAAGAGCTCTGACCGTGGGAAGGGGAAAGTATCTCAAGTTGATGCCACATGTATCTTTACTGAATTCTACTCTGATTGTATTGCTTTATCTTTGAAGCTTGAAAATATTCTAACTCTTTGAACTTTTGCTTGACTTGTAGAGACTCTTGCTGGCACGACTTTGCTTTTGAAGGATTTGGGCGAGGTTGACATCAACCACCCAACTCCAGTGATCCGGAAGCTCTGTAACCTTCCGGGTGCTTCGATCGAGGAGGCCTTCCAAAGGCTTGAAGTGGTGGTAAGTGCATCAGCTTGTCTTGACTTTTGAATTGAATCTTCTGAAATATTTTTAACACTTTCTGTTTGTTCGCAGAATTCAGCGGTTCTGAAATTCGGCACAAAGCTTTTCAAGAAGGTCGGAGAGCGAGAGGCTTCAACTGAAGTCTCTCGCCTGGCGGCTAAATTGGAAGCTGCCCAAGAGGAGAAGGATAAGCTGAGGGAGCTTCTGTCTTCCAAGAAGGAGGCTTTGAAGGCCAATATCGAGGCCCTTCGCAAGGAGAAGCTGGAGAGCAAGGGGTGGCATAATGGCTATGAGGCTCGGGGTCACGAGCTTGAAGAGTTGAAGAATCGATTTTTCAAGATCGAGAATTTATCCTTTGATCGTGCGACTCGAATAAAGGAGTTGGAGGCTCAACTTGCTGTAAGGGATGCCGCTTCTGCCAAGGGGGAGGCCTTAAAGAAGAAGCTCGAGGAGTCCCGTGCTGAATGCGAGATTTTTAGGGACACAGCCGAGAAGGTGGTGGAAGCACTCAGTGTTCATGCCAGCAGTATCCAATCTTCTAAGGCTTCTGCGGCGAGCAAGGCTCGTGGTGGATCCGAAGGAGAGAGGTCACGTGCCCCAAGCGTAGCCAAACCCTGATGCAGTCTATCTCTTCTTTGTTTGTTGTACCTGTAAACTCTTCTCAGATAGAAACTCACTCCTGTACTCAAAACTTTTTGATAATAAAGATATATATCTTTTTGGTTGTTTGAAATTGAATGTCGGTATCGAACGCTTTGAATGTTGTGTTCTCGATGGTATTGAAATGTTTGAATATTCATACACTTGAATGTAAGGGGCCAAGTCGCAACTTGATCACCCAAACAGGTTTAGTAACTTGAAAATTTGGACTTGAATTCGTTTAATATTCATATGTGAGGTGTCGAGTCGCAACTCAAGTACCCAAACCTGTTAGATGATATCGAAATTGAAGGTCATTTAACTTTTGTAAGTAAGGGGTAGTGTCGCAACACAAACTCCCAAACCTGTTAAACGATATCAAAATTAATTGAAATTGAAGGTTATTTAACAATTATGAGGAAGGGGTAGTGTCGCAACACAAACTCCCAAACCTGTTAAACGACCTGGTAATTGGAATGTAGATAATTTGAAACTGCTTTAGAACTTGAATTGAAAAGCTAAATATTTGAACACTTGAAAGAGAGCTTTATTCATCATGGAATTTATATCACGGATAAAACAATTTGAGATGTCTGGCATTCCAAGCTCGTGGTAGTCTGTCTCCTTCTGGTGAGATCAGTCGATAAGATCCTTTGCCTCCTACTGATTCAACAATATAGGGTCCTTTCCAGTTGGGAGCTAGTTTCCCGCTGCTGTGCTCTTTTGTGTTGTAGAAGACTGCTCTGAGACCAGACTGCCAATAGGGAACTATCTTTTGTAGACCTTTTGATCGTAAGCTTGTTTGATCTTCTGTTGATACTTGGCCACACGAAGGGATGCTTGATCTCGTAGTTCTTCAGAAAAGTCCAAATCGTCGATTCGGAGCTCTTCATTGATTCCTTCTTCAACTGCTCTGGTCTTCAAAGTACTTGATATGTTTTCTGTTGGGAGTACTGCTTCAGACCCATAGGTTAGACGGAAGGGTGAGAACCCAGTTGATCTTCTAGGAGTTGTTCGATAGCCCCACAGAACTTCTGGCAAGACTTGCTCCCACAGTCCTTTCTTGCTATCAAGTTTCTTCTTGAGTATACCCAAAATGGCTCTGTTTGAGGCTTCAGCTTGACCATTGCATTGAGGGTATCTTGGAGTTGAGTAGAAGAGTTTGATTCCGTTGTTCAGGTAGAACTCTCGGAACTTGTCGGAGTCGAATTGGGCTCCATTGTCAGCAACTAGGAATTATGGTATGCCAAACCTTGAGAAGATATTATGTCTGATGAACTTGATCACTTCATCGTCGTTCTCCCGGAAGAGTGGCACTGCCTCGACCCACTTAGTGAAGTAATCTGTGGCTAGCAGCAGATACTTCTTCTTGCTTGGAGTTGGTGGGAAAGGACCTAAGAAGTCCAACCCCCATTGATGGAAAGGCCATGGGCTTGTTAATTGATAAAGCTCATCAGCTGGAAGATGGATAGCTCGAGCGTGTCTTTGGCAAGGCTCACATCTTTGAACCACCTGGCGAGCATCTTTTGACATTGTTGGCCAGTAGTAACCTTGTAGCTTCGTCTTGGCTTCAAGTGATCTTCCTTCCGAATGATTCCCGCAGGCTCTAGAGTGGATATCAATCAGGATTGCCTTTGCTTGTTCAGGGCCAATGCACTTGAGCAATATCCCATTGTGAGACTTGAAGTATAGATCTTCTCCTTGAATGATATAGCATGGAAGCTTTCTTTGAAGTCTTCGGGCTTGATTTGGATCTTCGGGCATTTTGCCATGTTTGAAGAAGTCGAAGATTAACTGTCTCCAATCCTCGAGCTCATTTGAAGTGGTAGGGTTCGAGGCCAATTGTCCTCCACCCCCAGATCTTTCTGTAGTGGCGACGATCTGTTGTTCGGGGGTGGTCTTGGGTGCTTCTTGGTAATCGATTTGTATTCGTCTTCCTCCAAGCTAATCTCTAAGAACTGAGGCAGCGTTGGCTAAAGCATCTTCTTCTCGATTCTCTGCTCTTGGAATTTGAATGAATTCGGTGCTAGTAAAACGTTGTTGAAGACGTCGCACTAGGGCCAAGTAATTCTGCATTCTTTCTTCACGAGCTGTGTACTCCCCGTTGATTTGCCTTATGATCAGCTGGGAGTCGCTGTAGATGATGATTCGATCTACCTTCAAGGATTCAGCCATTTCGAGTCCGGAAATGAGTGCTTCGTATTCGGCTTCGTTGTTGGTGGCAGTGAATCCGAGGAGAGTGGCCTTCTGAAGATGATCAAATTTGGGGGATATCAACACTATCCCAGTTCTCGAACCGATAGCACTTGAAGCTCCATCTATATAAAGTTTCCATGGAGGAGCTGTGGCAATAGCCTCAAGGCTTGAATCGACTTTTTGTTGCAAGATTGAACGGAGAATCAGCTTCATCTTCAAGGCACATATCGACATCTTCTTCCCAAATTATGGGGTCTTCGACTGGAAAGTCAGCTAGAAAATCAGCAATTGCCTGACCCTTGACTGAAGTGCGAGATTCGAATTGGATCCCAAGAGCACTCATCTTGATCACCCATTTGGTCATTCGACCAGCTCGACCTGCTTTGTCGATGATATCTTTGAGTGGGTGTTCTGAAATGACCGTGATCTGATGGGAAACAAAATAAGGTTGGAGATGACGTGATACCGTGAGTAAGGCTAGTATGACCTTCTCCGTCTTTGAATAGCGAGTCTCGGCCAAAAGAAGAGTATGGCTGATGTAGTAGATCAGATGCTCGATGCCTTCTCTTCTGCTGACCAGGACCGCACTGATCGCTTGATCGGTGACGACGAGATAGAGCCATAAGTCTTCTTTTGAAAGTGGAGCAGTCAGGATAGGTGCTTGCACCAGATATTTCTTGATGTCTTGAAAAGCTTCTTCGCAAATTGGACTCCACCCAGATGTATCCGCCTTTCGTAGCTTGTCAAAGAGCGGTTTACACTTATCGAAAGATTTTGAGATGAATCGATTAAGAGCTGCCAACCTTCCAGTGAGGCGTTGAACTTCCTTTCGATTTGTAGGTGAGGGCATATCCAGAATAGCACGAATTTGATCCGGGTTGGCTTCGATGCCCCTCCTGGTCACAAGGTGACCTAGGAATTTGCCCGATTGTACTCCGAAAGCACACTTGGCCGGATTGAGCTTCATACAATACTTTCAAAGGACTTGAAAGGTTTCCGTTAGATCGGATAGATGTCTTCCTCGAGTGGAGCTCTTGGTAAGGAGATCATCGACGTAGACTTCGACGTTGCGACCGATCTGATCTTCGAACATCTTTGTGACTAACCTTTGATAGGTAGAACCAGTATTTTTGAGGCCAAATGGCATTACGTTGTAGCAGTAGAGACCTCGGCTAGTCACAAAGCACGTCTTTTCTTGATCATCAGAGTGAAGTGGAATTTGATTGTACTCAGAGTATCCATCCATGAAAGATAATAGCTCGTGGCCAGCAGTGGCATCGACGAGTCTATCAATCCTTGGCATGGGGAATGGATCTTTGGGGCAAGCCTTGTTGAGGTTGGTGAAGTTGATATACACCCTGACTTTCCCGTTCTTCTTTGGGACAGCGACTATATTGGAGATCCAAGTAGGGTACTCTACTTCACGAATGAAGCCTGCTACGAGTAGCTTACTGATCTCTTCTTGAACTGCAATTTGTAGTTCTGGTCGAATTGTGCGCGGTTTTTGCTTGACAGGTTTCACTTCTTCTTTGATCACGAGTCAGTGGCAGGCATCCTCTGGATTGATCCCAGGCATGTCTTCAAAACACCAGGCGAAGACATCGACGTTGGACTGAAGGAAGGATACCATGTCTAGCGCTTCTGTGTCTCTAAGACCAGTACCAATGAATGTTTGTTGAGGGAGATCTCTGCTGCCGATGCTGACTGGAATGATTTCTTTGATTGAAGGTGAAGTTATCCACTCACTTGGTGGGGGCTCGACTAGTGGGATCTCCTTTGATTGCTATGTTGAAGAAGGACCAGCTTCATCTCGTGGTCGCTTTGGAGGAGCAAAATTGATCTTGCGATCTGTTTTTGCAGTAGCAGCTTCGCAAGATCGACTGGCTTGTTGATCACCTCGAATGCAGACAATGCCTTCTTCCGTTGCAAACTTGAGAAGTTGATGGTAAGAAGAGGAGATGACATTAATCTGGTAGAGGAATGGCCGCCCGAGAATGGCGTTGTAGCTGGACGTTCCTTTGACGATTGCGAATCTCACCAAGACTCGAGTCTCTTTGCTGAGGTCGAGGGTGAATCTTGATTCGCCCACCGTTATACTTTGCTCGCCGTTGAAGCCCATGATCACCGTTGGAACAACGTCAAGGCTTAAGTATTTATGTCCCAGACGTTTGAAGCAATCTGAGAACATAATGTCGATGGAGCTTCCGGTGTTGATGAGGATTCGATTGACGGTGCTCCCGTCAATGAGGAGCTTTAGGACCAGGGGGTCTCGATGTGGAGTATGGACTCCTTGAAGGTCGGTATCGTTGAAGACGATAGAAGGCCAAGCTAAGCCTTTGACGGGCTTCTCGATCCAGGTATCCCCCTTGTTCGTCGTAGAACGAACGTGGAAGATGAATCGAACTTGCCGATCCACTTCTTTTCCGGTTAGTGCTTGATTGTGTAATGTTCTGTGAATATCAAAGACATTAGCATTCACAGTGAGAGATGACCGGTTAGAAGAGATTTGATGGACCCAGCAAGCCTCTTTCCCCTTGGCGGAGGTTCGGCGTTGATCTTGTCCGCCTTTAACGAACTCTTGAAGATGGCCTTCGCGCAGTAGATCGTCGAGGTGATATCTCAGTCGATAACACCGATCGGTGGAATGGCCGTGACTTCGATGGAAGTCGTAATAAACTGTTTTGTCAGCCGTGACCTTGGTGTCAGGCTGCAGAGGATTAGGCCTCCGAAGAAATTCTTCATGTTGAATTCGATCGAGGATCTGCTCGATCGGTAGATTCCACTCGGTGAAAGTGGTCTTCTTTGGAGGAGATCGGCGTCCATCATTCCTTGACTGTTTGTTGGCAGGGGGAGCTGCTGCCTCAGTGTTGTTAGCTTTTGCAGCATACTTCGGGGTTTCCCTTTCGGAGGGTCGCCTCTTCGTCTCTCGCCCCTTTCGAGCTACTTGATCATCCTCAACCTCAATTTCCCTTTGGATTCTATCAAACATTGAACCCAGGGAAGGAGGAGGATTGCGAATGAAGTCATTGTAGATGTGCAGGTTGAAGCGGAGTGCATTCTGGAAAGCCAACATGATGGCTTCATCATCCAGATGCCTTCCGGAGAGGGCGGCGTGCTTGTTGCAAAATCTCATTGTGAAGTTGCGGAGACTCTCGTCAGCACCCATCCTCAGCCGGTAGAGGGAGTCGAGTTTCTTCTCAGGCTTTAAGTTCAGCTGATAATGCTGCATGAAGAGATTGGCCAAAACATTGAACTGAGTGATAGACCTAGCTCGGAGATTATGGTACCAATCGAGGGATGGTTCGTCGAGACTCCCTGCAAAGGTGCGGCAAAGTACGTTGTTTTCCTCCTCGTGCGGCGTCAGAGCTTGCTTGAAGGCGAGTACATGGAGAGTTGGGTCTCCTTTGACGCAGTTGAATTTGGAGAGAGTGGGAGTTCTCCATCCCCTTAGAAATGTAGTTTCGAACAGACTTCGATGGAGTGGCCCGGCAGAGGAGTATTCGTCTCTATAACCATGTCCTCGACTTTGATGTAGATCGAGAGGCAAGATCGAGAGGTCTTGTTCAGGCCTCTGAGTATCAGCAGGTTGGAGTCGGTGATGAAGGTCTGGTCCGAGCCCACGCTGAAGCGGAATAGATGGAGAAACTCTACTCTTTGAGGGAGCCCCTTTCATCTGGTGTCTCCTTGGTACATCGGGCTTTGAAGGTGCCCTCTTGGCGCAGTTGCGACCAGAAGAGGATTGGGAAGACTCATCGTCGAGGCGATCCCAAACACTCTACTTCCATGGGGCAGCAGAGGGAGTCGGGTCACGATGAATCCTCTTGAGGGCAGCAGTGCCCATTGACCTCCGTTGCTCGGAGTGGATTGATTATCAGGAAAGATCGACCCTCTCGTTTGTCGAGGGGATAGGAAGAGCAAGTCCAGCCTCGGAGGCTGCTTTCTTGAGAGCATCTCTCTCAGTAGTGAGGGCAGTATTCTGTTTAGTTAATTGCAATAGCTGATAGTCGACTGCTGAGATTTGATAGGTTGATGGAAGGTCTTCAGCAGGAGCAGGGGTTGTATGCCCTATTGATGGATAAGGAGGTGGGGCGATCGGTCGATCAACCGATCTCCCGCTACCTGATCGAGTATCCATATTGGGGACAGCAAGGGGCTGTCCGAAATTGAGCCTTTGACTTATTGATCGTGTCTCAGGACGAGGTTGACGTGTATTACTTCCTTCAGGTTGACCCTGATGCTTCGTCCTCGCCATTTAGAGAGCGAAGGGTGCAACGAGAGTGCCGGTGTCCTAACAGTTGTCTGCTCAACCGAAGGGGCGAGGAAGTTTGGGTATCTAGATCGATTGTCTGCTCAACCGACCTAATAGTCGTTGTAGAGAGGACTTGGCTTTTCGTTCAGATCCCACAGATGGCGCCAAACTGTGGGGGAAAATCTTCGTGCCAACCCGAAGATTTCGCCGCACCAGTCAATTGAAGGTTCGAGTCGAAGATCGTTGTTCAATCTATTGATTGAAGTTGATACTTTCAATATGCAAACAGATGCAAACAGAGAGAGTTTGACACAAGAGGTGTGATCTCAGAGTTCAGCCGAAGCCTACGTCTCCGTGCTATAGGGAGCAACCCGAATTCACTAACACTTGTATCGAAGTGATCTCGACAGGCCGAGTATCACTGAAACCACTCTGATCTCTTCAAAGGCCAGAAGAAGATCGAAGAGAAGAAGAGGAGGGATGGAAACTGAAATCCAGAGCTCTGGTTTCTGAAAATCAGATCTCAGAAATGGAAATCGGGATCTCGGATCCATTTACATTCGAGGAGTCTGCTATTTATAGAGAAATGCTGGGGGTAAAAGGCGGTTTCTGCTGTCAAATCTGGGGATCCTCCAGGTACAGCTGGTGGGCCCCGCTACTGTCTCCTGGGGGATTTCACAGGCTCTTGGGCCCACCAGGCAGGGCTGGTGGGTCCTGCGGTAGTCTTTGTGGGCCCACCAGGCAGGGCCGGTGGGTCCCACGGTAGTCTTCGTGAGCCTACCAGGCAGGGCCGGTTGGTCCCGTGGTAGTCTTCATGGGCCTACCAGGCAGGGCCGATGGGTCCTGCGATAGTCTTCATGGGCCTACCAGGCAGGGCCGATGGGTCCCATGGTAGTCTTCGTGGGCCCACCAGGCAGGGCCGATGGGTCCTGCGATAGTCTTCATGGGCCCACCAGGCAGGGCCGGTAGGTCCTGTTTTGTTTGCAGTCTTCTTGCCAAAATTTGCAACCACACCTCCATCGATTACAGGCCCGGTACGAAGATAATGAAGTCTTGTACTCCGATTATGAGGAGGATCCTCAATCGGGCAAGATTATCAAAAGAATCCGGGCTGAGAAGAAGGCGTATGGTGCGAGGCGTCGATTGCCCACCACTGAAGAGAAGTTGGTGATACGCCGGGGCCCGGCGAAGAAAAGGAAAATCCTCGTTGAGCAGAAGGAAGATAAAGAAGAAGAGAAGAAAGGAGAGGAAGAAGAAGAAGAAGAAGAGAAGAAAGGAGAAGAAGAAGAAGAAGAAAAAGAAGAAGAAAGGAGAAGAAGAAGAAGAAGAAAAACAAGAAGAAGAAGAAGAAGAAGAAGAAGAAGAAGAGGAAGAGAAGGAGAAGGAAGATGAGGAGGACGGGGATGATGAAGTCAATAACAGTGATGATGACGATGATGATAACGGGGAAGACCAGGGGGTGATGAGATTCCTCCCACCCCTACTGGAGGTGATGATGGAAGAGGGGGTGGTGAGGAAGAGATTCCTCCCACCCCCATTGGTGGCGATGAAGTGAAAGGGGGTGGTGAGGAAGAAATTCCTCCCACCCCCACTGGTGGTGAAGAGGAGGATTCGCAGCCCATATCTATTGACGAGGCTAAGGCCCGTCGTATGGAATTGGTGATAGACGCGGTGGGTGATGGTCAGAGGGTGGTTCCCGTCTACCACTTCGAAGAGTTAAAGAAGCGCCCAGTGCGCCTGAAGATCAAGTTCTCGGGGAGTGGTGGGGTTGGTAGCAACCCCACGCCCCTCGACCAAATGCCTCCAGATGTTCTCCGTCTTGAAGGTGCGACGACAAGCGGGGGTCTGGAGGTTGAGCAACCTCCACCCCCGTCGCGTTCTTTGGCAGAGGAAATGGCAGCCATTGTGGCCGGGCTCGAGCAGTCGAGCGGGCAACAAGATGAAGGGGAGATCTCACCTCCTCGAGGTGTTCCTTCTCCCGTACATATGGAGAGAGAGAGCCGCGTGGGCAATGGGACTCCCCAGCCTCAGCCGGAACCAACCCCCGCCAAGGAGAAGTCGACCCCCAAGGGTAAGAGCTCTGATCATGGGAAGGGGAAAGCATCTCGAGTCGATGCCACATGTATCCATACTAACTTACCTTCTTGATTGCCTTGTCTTTGAAGTTTGAAAATATTCTAACTCTTTGAACTTTTGTGTTGATTGTAGGTACTCCTGCTGGCACGGCTCAGAAATTGAAAAACTTGGGTGAGGTTGATATCAACCACCCAACGAGTGTGATCCGGAAGCTCTGCAACCTTCTGGATGCTACTCTAGAAGAAGCCTTTGACAAGCTTGAAGTAGTGGTATGTGCATCTGCTTGACTTGATCTTTGAGTTGTATTTTCAGAATAAATCTAACTCTTCTGTTTACTTGCAGAACTCAATAGTTTTGAAGTTTGCTAGAAAGCTCTTCAGGAAGGCAGGAGAGCGGGAAGCTTCATCTGAGGTATCCCGTATGACAGCTGAACTGGAGGTTGCGAACGAAGAGAAGGATAAGCTGAGAGAACTTCTTTCTTCCAAGAAGGAGGCCTTGAAGGCCAAGATTGAGGCCCTTCGCAAGGAGAAGTTGGAGAGCAAGGGGTGGCAAAATGGCTATGAGGCTCGGGGTCATGAGCTTGAAGAGTTGAAGAATCGATTCTTTAAGATCGAGACCTTGTCCTTCGATCGTGCGACTCGAATAAAGGAGCTGGAGGCTCAAATTGCTACCAAGGATGCTGCTTCCGCTGCCAAGGAAGAGTCCTTAAAGAAGGAGTTGGAGCTACGCGGGCTGAATGCGAGAGCTTCAGGGAGACGGCAGAGAAGGCGGTGGAAGCACTCAGGGTTCATGCTAGCAGTGTCCGGTCTTCTAAGGCTTCTGCGGCGAGCAAAGCTCGTGGTGGATCCGAAGGAGAGAGGTCACGTGCCCAAAGCGTAGCCAAACCCTGATGTAGTCTATCTCTTCTTTGTTTGTTGTACCTGTAAACTCTTCTCAGATAGAAGCTCACTCCTGTACTCAAAACTTTTTGATAATAAAGATATCTTTTTGGTTGTTAGAAATTGAATGTCTGGTGTTGAACTCTTCGAAATGTTGTGTTCTGGATGGTCTTGGAATATTTGAATATACATACACTTGAATGTAAGGGGCCAAGTCGCAACTTGATCACCCAAACTGGTTAAGTAACTTGAGAATTTGAAGGTTGTGTTGTAACACAACTAGAAATCATTAACACTTGTATGTGAGGGGTTGAGTCGCAACTCAAGCACCCAAACTTGTTAGACGATATTGAAATTAAAATTGAAGGTCATTTAACAGTTGTAAGTAAGGGGTAGTGTCGCAACACAAACTCCCAAACCTGTTAAATAGACGTAGTAACTTGAAGGTTGTGTTGTATCACAACCCGAAACCGTTTAACATTTGTCTGTTAGGGGTTGAGTCGCAACTCAAGCACCCAAACATGTTAAACGACCTAGTAATTCGAATGCAGATAATTTTGAACTTGAACGTAGATAACTTGAAACTGCTCCAGAATTTGAATTAAGCTGAACATTTGAACACTTGGAAAAGATCTTTATTCATCATAGAATTTACATCATGGATAGTACATTTTGAGATGTCTTGCATTCCAAGCTCGTGGTAGTCTGTTTCCCTCTGGCAAAATCAGTCGATAAGACCCTTTGCCTCCTACTGATTCAACAATGTAGGGTCCTTCCCAGTTGGGAGCTAGTTTCCCGCTGCTGTGTTTTTTTATGTTGTAGAAGACTGCTCTGAGGACCAGACTGCCAATAGGGAACTGTCTTTTGTAGACCTTTTGATCGTAAGCTTGTTTGACCTTTTGTTGATACTTGGCCACACGAAGGGATGCTTGATCTCGTAGTTCTTCAGAAAAGTCTAAATCGTCGACTCGAAGCTCTTCATTGATTCCTTCTTCAACTGCTCTGGTTTTCAAAGTACTTGATATGTTTTTTGTTGGGAGTACTGCTTCAGACCCATAGGTTAGGCGGAAGGGTGAGAACCCAGTTGATCTTCTAGGAGTTGTTCGATAGCCCCACAGAACTTCTGGCAAGACTTGCTTCCACAGTCCTTTCTTGCTATCAAGTTTCTTCTTGAGTGTACCCAAAATGGCTCTGTTTGAGGCTTCAGCTTGACCATTGCATTGAGGGTATCTTGGAGTTGAGTAGAAGAGCTTGGTTCCGTTGTTCAGGCAGAACTCCCAGAACTTGTCAGAGTCGAATTGGGCTCCATTGTCAGCAATTAGGACTTGTGGTATGCCAAACCTTGAGAAGATATTATGTCTGATGAACTTGATCACTTCATCGTCGGTCTCCCGGAAGAGTGGCACTGCCTCGACCCACTTAGTGAAGTAATCTGTGGCTAGCAGTAGATACTTCTTCTTGCTTGAAGTTGGTGGGAAAGGACCTAAGAAGTCCAACCCCCATTGATGGAAAGGCCATGGGCTTATTAATTGATGAAGCTCATCAGCTGTAAGATGGATAGCTCGAGCGTGTCTTTGGCAAGGCTCACATCTTTGAACCACCTGATGAGCGTCTTTTGACATTGTTGGACAGTAGTAACCTTGTAGCTTCGTCTTGGCTTCAAGTGATCTTCCTCCCGAATGATTCCCGCAGGCTCCAGAGTGGATATCAATCAGGATTGCCTTTGCTTGTTCAGGGCCAATGCACTTGAGCAACATCCCGTTGTGAGACTTGAAGTATAGATCTTTTCCTTGAATAATATAGCATGGAAGCTTTCTTTGAAGTCTTCGGGCTTGATTTGGATCTTCGGGCATTTTGCCATGTTTGAAGAAGTCGAAGATTAACTGTCTCCAATCCTCGAGCTCATTTGAAGTGGTAGGGTTCGAGGGCAATTGTCCTCCACCCCTAGATCTTTCTGTAGTGGCGACGATCTATTGTTCGGGGGTAGTCTTGGGTGCTTCTTGGTAATCGATTTGTATTCATCTTCCTCCAAGCGAATCTTCAAGAACTGAGGCAATGTTGGCTAAAGCATCTGCTTCTCGATTCTCTGCTCTTGGAATTTTAATGAATTCGGTGCTAGTAAAACGTTGTTGAAGACGTCGCACTAGGGCCAAGTAATTCTGCATTCTTTGTTCACGAGCTGTGTACTCCCTTTGATTTGCCTTATGATCAGCTGGGAGTCGTTGTAGACGATGATTCGATCTACCTTCAAGGATTTAGCCATTTCGAGTTCGGAAATGAGTGCTTCGTATTCGGCTTCGTTGTTGGTGGCATTGAATCCGAGGAGAGTGGCCTTCTGAAGATGATCAAATTCGGGGGATATCAAGACTATCCCAGTTCCCGAACCGTTAACACTTGAAGCTCCATCTGTTTAAAGTTTCCATGGAGGAGCTGTGGCAATAGCCTCAAGGCTTGGATCGGCTTTTGTAGACGGATTGAATGGAGGATCAACTTCATCTCCAAGGCGCATATCGATATCTTCTTCCCAAGTTATGGGGTCTTCGACTGGAAAGTCAGCTAGAAAATCAGCAATTGCCTGACCCTTGACTGAAGTGCGAGATTCGAATTGGATCCCAAGAGCACTCATCTCAATCACCCATTTGGTCATTCGACCAGCTCGACCTGCTTTGTCGATGATATCTTTGAGTGGGTGTTCTGAAATGACCGTGATCTGATGGAAAACAAAATAAGGTTGGAGACGACGTGATGCCGTGAGTAAGGCTAGTATGACCTTCTCCAACTTTGAATAGCGAGTCTCTGCCGGAAGAAGAGTATGGCTGATGTAGTAGATCGGATGCTCGATGCCTTCTCTTCTGCTGACCGAGACCGCACTGATCGCTTGATTGGTGACGGCGAGATAGAGCCATAAGTCTTCTTTTGAAAGTGGAGCAGTCAGGATAGGAGCTTGTACCGGATATTTCTTGATGTCTTGAAAAGCTTCTTCGCAAATTGGACTCCACCCAGATGTATCCGCCTTTCGTAGCTTGTCGAAGAACGGTTTACACTTGTCGGAAGATTTTGAGATGAATCGATTAAGAGCTGCCAACCTTCCAGTGAGGCGTTGAACTTCCTTTCGATTTGTAGGTGAGGGCATATCCAGAATAGCTCGAATTTGATCTGGGTTGGCTTCAATGCCCCTCCTGGTCACAAGGTGACCTAGAAATTTGCCCGATTGTACTCCGAAAGCACACTTGGCCGGATTGAGCTTCATACGATACTTTCGAAGGACTTGAATGGTTTCCGTCAGATCGGATAGATGTCTTCCTCGAGTGGAGCTCTTGGTGAGGAGATCGTCGACGTAAACTTCGACGTTGCGACCGATCTGATCTTCGAACATCTTTGTGACTAACCTTTGATAGGTAGAACCAGCATTTTTGAGGCCGAATGGCATTACGTTGTAGCAGTAGAGACCTCGGCTAGTCACAAAGCACGTCTTCTCTTGATCATCAGAGTGAAGTGGAATTTGATTGTACCCAGAGTATCCATCCATGAAAGATAATAGCTCATGGCCAGCAGTGGCATCGACGAGTCTATCAATCCTTGGCATGGGGAATGGATCTTTGGGGCAAGCCTTGTTGAGGTTGGTGAAGTCGATACACACTCTTACTTTCCCGTTCTTCTTTGGGACAGAGACTATATTGGAGATCCAAGTAGGGTACTCTACTTCACGAATAAAGTCTGCTGCGAGTAGCTTACTGATCTCTTCTTGAACAGCAATTTGTTGTTCTGGTCGGATTGTGCGCGGCTTTTGCTTGACAGGCTTCACTTCTTCTTTGATCGCAAGCCGGTGGCAGGCGTCATCTGGATTGATCCCCGGCATGTCTTCAAAACACCAGGCGAAGACTTCGATGTTGGACTGAAGGAAGGATACCATGTCTAGCACTTCTGTGTCGCTAAGACCGGTACCGATGAATGTTTGTTGAGGGAGATCTCTGCTGCCGATATTGACTGGAATGATTTCTTCGATTGAAGGTGAAGTTATCCACTCAATTGGTGGGGGCTCGGCTAGTGGGATCTCCTTTGATTGCTATGTTGAAGAAGGACCAACTTCATCTCGTGGACGCTTTGGAGGAGCAAAATTGATCTTGCGATATGTTTTCGCAGCAGCAGCTTCGCAAGATCGGTCGGCTTGTTGATCGCCTCGAATGCAGACAATGCCTTCTCCCGTTGCAAACTTGAGAAGTTGATGGTAAGAAGAGGAGATGGCATTAATCTGGTGGAGGAATGGCCGCCCGAGAATGGCGTTATAGCTGGATGTTCCTTCGACGATTGCGAATCTCACCGAGACTCGAGTCTCTTGGCTGAGGTCGAGGGTGAATCTTGATTCGCCCATAGTGATGCTTTGTTCGCCGTTGAACCCTGTGATCACAGTTGGGACAACGTCGAGGCTTGAGTATTTATGTCCCAGACGTTTGAAGCAGTCTGAGAACATAATGTCGATGGAGCTTCCGGTGTCGATGAGGATTCGATTGACAGTTATTCCGTCGATGAGGAGCTTCAAGACCAGGGGGTCTCGATGTGGAGTATGAACTCCTTGAAGATCAGTATCATTGAAAACGATGGAGGGCTAAGCCAAACCCTCGATAGGTTTCTCGATCCAGGTGTCCTCTTTGTTTGCAGAAGAGCGAACGTGAAAGATACGTCGAATTTGCCGATCAACTTCCTTCCCGGTCACCGATTGATTGTGCAATGATCCATGAATGCCGAAGACGTTGGCACTGACAGTGAGAGGAGATCGGTTGGAAGAGATTTGATGGACCCAGCAAGCTTCTTTCCCCTTCGCAGAGGATCGGCGTTGATCTTGCCTATCTTTGGTGAACTCTTGGAGATGGCCCTCTCGCAGCAAATCTTCGAGATGAAATCTTAGCCGATAGCACCGATCAGTGGAATGGCCGTGACTTCGGTGGAAGTCGCAATAAACCGTTTTGTCAGCCGTGAATTTAGTGTTTGGCTGAAGAGGATTGGGCCTTCGAAGGAATTCTTCGTGTTGAATGCGGTCGAGGATCTGCTCGATCGGTAAATTCCACTCGGTGAAGGTGGTCTTCGTCGGAGATCGACATCCGTCGTTCTTTGACCGTTTGTTGGCAGGGGGGCTGCTGCCTCAGCGTTGTGAGCTTTGGCAGCATATTTTGGAGCTTCTCTCTCAGCTGGCCTTCGCTTCGACTCTCGCCCTTTTCGGGCGACTTGATCGTTTTCAATCTCAATCTCTCTCTGGATTCGATCAAACATTGAACCCAGGGAAGGAGGGGGATTGCGGATGAAGTCGTTGTAGATGTGTAGATCAAAGCGGAGAGCGTTTTGGAAAGCCAACATGATGGCTTCATCATCCAGATGCCTTCCAAAGAGGGCGGCGTGCTCGTTGCGAAATCTCCTTGTGAAGTTGCGGAGACTCTCGTCAGCACCCATCCTCAGCCGATAGAGGGAGTCGAATTTCTTCTCGGGCTTTAAGTTCACATGATAATGCTGCACGAAGAGATTGGCCAAAACACTGAACTGGATGATGGACCCAGCTCGGAGATTATTGTACCAATCGAGGGATGGTTCGTCGAGACTCCCCGCGAAGGTGCGGTAGAGTATGTTGTTTTCCTCCTCGTGCGGCGTCAGAGCTTGCTTGAAGGCGAGTACATGGAGAGTTGGATCTCCCTTGACGCAGTTGAATTTGGGGAGAGTGGGAATTCTCCATCCCCTTGGAAATATAGTTTCGAACAGACTTCGATAGAGTGGCCCGGCAGAGGAGTATCCGTCTCCACGGCCATGTCCTCGACTCGGATGTAGATCGAGAGGGAAGATCAAGAGGTCTTGTTCGGGCCTTTGAGTATCAGCAGGTTGGAGTCGGTGACGAAGGTCCGATCCGAGCCCACGCTGAAGCGAAATGGATGGAGAAGCTCTATTCTTCGAGGGAGTCCCTTTCATCTGGTGTCTCCTTGATATGTCAGGCTTTGAAGGTGCCTTCCTGTCGCAGTTGCGACCAGAAGAGGATTGGGAGGACTCATCGTCGAGGTGATCCCAAACACTCTGATTCCATGGGGCAGCAGAGGGAGTTGGGTCGCGACGAATCCTCTCAAGGGTAGCAGTGCCCATTGACCTCCGTTGCTCGGAGTGGATTGATTGTCGTGGAAGATCGACCTTCTCATTAGTAGAGGGGATAGGAAGAGCGATCCCAGCCTCGGAGGCTGCCTTCTTGAGAGCATCCCTCTCAGCGGTGAGGGCGGCGTTCTGTTTTGCCAATTGAAGCAATTGGAAGTCGATCGCCGAGATTTGATAGGTCGATGGAGGGTCTTCAGTAGGAGCGGGGACAGTTTGCCCAATTGACTGTCGTGTAGGTTGGGCGATCGGTCGATCGACTGATCTCTCACTTCCTGAGCAAACCCCCATCTCGGGGACAGCAAGGGGCTGTCCGAAGTTGAGTCTTTGACTCATCGAACGAGTCTCAGGACGAACTTGTTGGGTGTTACTTCCTTCAGGTTGACCCTGATGCTTCGTCCTCGCCATTTAGAGAGCGAAGGGTGCAACGAGAGTGCCGACGTCCTAACGGTTGTCTGCTCAACCGAAGGGGTTAGGAAGTCTGATTGGTTGTCTACTCAACCGATCTGACTTGTTGTAGGGCGAACTTGACTTTTCGCTCAATCCCACAAACGACGCCAAACCGTAGGGGAAAATCTTCGTGCCGACCCGAAGACTTCGCCTCACCAGTCAATTGAAGGTTCGAGTCGAAGATCGTTGTTCGATCTATTGATTAGAGTTGCAGTCCTCAATACACAAGCAGAGAGGGATGCAATCAGAGAGTTGACACGAGAGGTGTGATCTCGGAGTTCAGCCGAAGCCTACGTCTCCGTGCTATAGGGAGCAACCCGAATTCACTAACACTTGTATCGAAGTGATCTCGACAGGCCGAGTATCACTGAAACCACTCTGATCTCTTCAAAGACAAGAAGAAGATCGAAGAGAGGAAGAGGGGGGATGGAAACTAAAATCCAGAGCTCTGGTTTCTGAAAATCAGATATCAGAACTGGAAATCGGATCCCTTTTTACATTCAAGGGGCTGCTATTTATAGGATTTTCTGGTGGTAAATGGCGGTTCCTGCTGTAGTATCTGGGGATCCTCCAGGTAAAGCCGGTGGGCCCCGCTACCATCTCCTGGGGGATTCCACAGGCTCTTGGGCCCACCAGGCTGGGCCGGTGGGTCCCACTGTAGTCTTCGGGGGCCCACCAGGCAGGGCCGGTGGGTCTCGCTGTAGTCTTCGGGGGCCCACCAGGCAGGGCCGGTGGGTTCCGCTGTTTGCAGACTTCTTGCCAAAATTTGCACCCACAAGGTCATTGCTCTTTTTCTTCTTTATCTACATGTACCGGTTGTAAGCTTGCCAAAGCTACAGCCTTACCTTTTCCTTCTAGTATCTCTTAGAGTTGTGCTCCTTTTGACTTAGTGCACTCCGATATCTGGGGCCCTGCACCTCTCCCTTCGATGTGTGGCTATCGCTACTATATCTCTTTCATTGATAACTTCAGCCGATACACTTGGGTCTACCTTTTTCAGCACCGCTCTGAGGTTCCTCAGGTCTACCAGATCTTTACCTCGATGGTCTACACACAGTTCGGTTGTCGCATCAAGACCTTTCGGTCTGATTGCGCCCTTGAGTACCTCTCCACTACTATACGGACACTTCTTCAGTTCCATAGGACCCTATTCCAGCACTCTTGTCCTCACACACACGAGCAAAACGGAGTAGCCGAGAGAAAGCACCGTCATATCCTTGAGATGATGCTTGCTCTTCTTCTCTCTGCTTCCATTCCACACACTTTCTGGGCTGAGGCTGTCTTGACATCAGTCAACCTCATCAACATCACCCCTTCTTCTGTTCTCCCGGGTGGTGCATCTCCCCACAAGCGTCTTTTCTCTTCTCCTCCTTACTATAGTCTGCTTCATACCTTCGGGTGCACCTGTTTTGTTCTCCTTCTACCCCATGAGCGCACAAAGCTTTCCGAACGTGCAGTTAAATGCATCCTCCTAGGAATCAGCACCGAGCACAAGGGTTATCGTTGCTATGACCCCTTGACTCGTCTCCTTCGTATCTCTCAACACGTCTCCTTCGTCGAGGATGCCCCTTACTACTCCTCTGCAGCTCAGGACCTCACCTTCTTGGAGACTCCTCCCACCCTGTCTCCGACTCTCGAGCCCCTTCTATCACCCCTTTCGTACAGCTCTACTTCTTCCCCTGCTTCCAGTGATTCTTCCACGGAGTCTTCCTCCGTCCCCTCCTCTCCTCCGTCACCGATTGCTTCCGTAGGTCTTCCTCCCGACGTCCATGGTACTCCACCTGTTACGCTCAGTCCGACGCCACAGCTCATGGATCCTCGCCCGTCGCCCCTCTATCTTTAGGGTGAGCACCACCCACCTGCTCGCTTCAGCTTTAGCTTTGGCCCACCTGATCGTTTTGGTTTTGCCACGGTCACCTCCTACTCGCCTTAGTTTACAGCCTTTCTTGCAGCCCTTCACACAGACCAGGAGCCTTGATTGTACCGGGAGGCTGTCCAGTCTCCTCAGTGGCGGCAGGCTATGAGCGAGGAATTTTAGGCATTTGCGCAGACTCAGATTTGGTATATCGTCCCCCTTCCTGTTGGTATTGAGCCTGTCAGTTGCTGGTGGGTATACAAGGTCAAGCGGTGACCTAATGGTTCCATCGAGCGGCACAAAGCTCGGTTGGTGGCCCGTGGCTTTACTCAGGCATACGGAATAGACTACGAGGAGACTTTTGCACCCATAGCTCAGATGACCTCCGTTCGTGTACTCCTGGCAGTTGCAGCAGTCCGCCGATGGCCTCTTCTCCAGATGGACATGAAGAATGCTTTTCTCCATGGTGATCTTTCAGAGGTCGTCTATATGCAGCCACCCCCTGGTTTGCATACTCCTCCCCAGCATGTTTGTCACCTCCGTCGTGCTATCTATAGGCTCAAGCAAGCCTTTCGAGCTTGGTTTGAGTGTTTCCGACGAGCCGTCACCGAGATCGGCTACATTGAGAGCTCGCAGGAGCACTCACTTTTTGTGCGGTCATCTCCTCAAGGCAGGGCGATTCTCCTATTATATGTCGACGACATGATCATCACAGGTGATAACTCCGCTGCCATCACTTCCCTTCAGCAGCATCTTCGGTGCTGGTTCCAGATGAAGGATTTAGGTCCTCTTCGCTACTTCCTTGGGCTCGAGATCGCCCACAGTGAGCGAGGGATTTTGCTATCCCAGTAGAAGTACACAGTTGACATCCTTAGCCGAGCTGCCCTTTCCGATGATCGCTCTGCTGTCACCCCTCTCGAGCTTCATGTGAAGCTTTGTCCCACCGATAGTGAGCCTCTCTCAGATCCTACTCGGTATCGACAGATCGTTGGTCAGTTGGTTTACCTCTGCATCACCAGACCCGACATTGCTCACGCTGTTAGCATCGTCAGCCAATTTGTCGAAGAACCTCGCTCTGCTCACTACGCTGCTCTTCTTCGGCTTCTCCGTTATCTCTGAGGCACTATCACCCGGTCGCTCTTCCTATCATCGACTTCTCCTCTGGTCCTACGTGCCTACTCGGATGCTGACTGGGCTGGTGATCCGACCACTCGTCGATCGACTACTGGCTATTGCCTATTTCTTGGAGATTCTTTCATCTCATGGCGCAGCAAGAAGCAGAGCGTTGTCTCTCTCTCCAATACTGAAGCAGAGTTTCGAGCCATGGCCTCTACTACCAAAGAGATCGTTCACTTGCGATGACTTCTTGGAGATCTAGGGCTTGAGATCTCTGAACCTATAGCCCTTCACTGTGACAACCGGAGTGCAATACAGATTGTCACCAACCCGGTCTTCCACGAGAGGACGAAGCATATTGAGCTCGATTGCTACTACTCTCGCCAGGAGTATAAGGCCAGGACCATCTCTCTCCCCTTTGTTCTCTCTGGAGAACAGATTACTGACTTCTTCACGAAGTCACACCCTGCTCCACATTTTCAGTTTCTGCTTAGCAAACTCATGGTGCATGACCCACCTTGAGTTTGAGGGGGGCTGTTAGTGATAGTGTATAGTGTTGAGATACACATACCCGTATATTACATGTATACAATACCCCTTTTGTTTTCTCTGGTATATATTTAGCCCTTGGCCTAATGAGAGGATTCAATCCTTCTCCCCAAAATCCCTAGCACCTCCCTCCCTCTCTCTCTCTGTTCATGCTAGTGATTCCTTGTGACATCATCCTTGCTCTTTTGCAAAGGACAACCACACGTTCGTTGTCGTTGTCATTGGTCATGTGCAGGTCGTGCACCTGACTCCGCTGAGGTAACCCATCCTTCCTCCTCCTCCTCCTTTCTCCTCCCTCTTCCTTTTTCCTCCCCTTCTTCGTCTTCTTTCCCTTCCCCTCCTCCTACTAGAAATTAGGGTCGGCACAGCCAAAAGGCCATTGAGGCAATCACCTAAGGCTACATGTGAACATAAGCCATTCAAGGTCCAAAACTGTTTAAATAGCCTAAGCCCCATATGATCGAAAAGAAGGTCTTAAACCCACTTAAATAGCATAAAATCCTATATAAAATAAAAAAACCCTAATTGAAATTATAACTTTCTAAGATATAATTAATTAATTAATTAATAGTATTTGTATTTACTGAGGGTATTAGTTTCAACTTGTATTAAGTCGGCTCTGCTGGAAATCGCAACACTCGGTCATTCCATGTCGAATGTACTTTTTGTGAATTCTGCTATGTAGGCCAAATGCACCTTCTGTGAATTCGGACATAGAGGCCGAATTCATCTATAATACATTCAGTCATTAGAGACGAAATACATTTCAACTGTCAAATGTTTTGTATATGCATTCGGCCTTTATGGCCGAATGCACAGAAGGTGCACTAGGCCTGGAATAGCCGAGTGCTGCGATTTTCAAGAGGAGGGGGAAGGCCGAATGCACAGAAGGTGCACTAGGCCTGGAATAGCCGAGTGCCGTGATTTTCAAGAGGAGGGGGAAGAGAAAGGGAAATAGGATAAGGAAGAAGAAGGGAACAAGGAAGGAGGAAGGAAGAGGAAGGAGGTGGTGAGGTTGGATTAGAAGGGACCGACGAGCAGTGGAGGGCGACGGTCTACACAGGCACAATAGAGGAAAAATGGAAAAAGGGAAAGGGGGGAGGGTTGCCATATGAGTAGTGATACATTGCAGCCGGCTAACGTTCGGCTTAACGTGCGGCCACCCCCTTCCGGGGTATTTTGGGAATTTTTTTTTTGGGGATTGATTACCCACCCTTGGATAGCACACACAAAAAATTTCAGCCCGATCCAAGTCCTGTAGGTCGTCCAAATGTGATCGACTTTTATCGGTCGTTCATTTTTTTCGTCATTTTGATCAACACATTTGGACGGCCTACAGGGCTTGGATCGGGTTGAAATTTTTTGTGTGTGCTATCCAAGGGTGGGTGATCAATCCCCAAAAAAATAAAAGTTTCCCAAAATGCCCCAGAAGGGGGTGTCGCACGTTAAGGCCGCACGTTACCGGCCGCAATGTATCACTACTATATATATATATATATATATATATATATATATATATATATATATATATATATATATATATATATATATATATATATATATATATATATATATATATATATATATATATATATATATATATATATATATATATATATAGAAGAATGTTACAGTGAGGTGTGAGCTGCAGGTTTATAAAGTGAGCTGCGGGTATTTTGACCCCCTTAGGAGTTTTGTAATTTGATGAAATTTGGTGAGGGTGTTGTCTAGGGTAAGTTGATCATCCTCACCAATTTTCATCAAATTCCAAAACTTCTAGGGGGGTCAAATGGTCAAAGTAAAATTTGCCATCCACATTCACCGTTAAAATCTGTAGATTTTGCTTCGACCATTTGACCCTCCTAGAAGTTTTGGAATTTGATAAATATTGGCGAGGATGATCATCTTACCCTAGACAACACCCTCACCAAATTTCATCATATTCCAAAACTCCTAGGGGGGTTAAAATTAGAATGGATGCTACGAATGCATTAGAATTGATACATTCGTGCAAATGAATTTGAATGGATCGTACGAATGAATTAGAATGGATCATACAAATAAATTAGAATGGATACATTCGTGTGAACGAATGAATTAGAATGGATCATACGAATGAATTATAAAGGATATATTCGTGCGAATGAATTAGAATGGATCGTATGAATGAATTAGAATGGATCGTACAAATAAATTAGAATGGATCATACGAATAAATTAGAATGGATCATACGAATGAATTATAATGGACCTTATGAATGAATCAGAATGGATACATTCATGCGAACGAATTAGAATGGATTGTACGAATGTATCCATTCTAATTCACACGAATTAGAATGGATCATACGAACAAATTAGAAGGGATCGTACGAATGAATTAGTACGAATAAATTAGAATGGATACATTCGTGCGAATGAATTAGAAAGGATCGTACGAATGAATTAGAATGGATATATTCTTGCGAATGAATTAGAATGGATCGTACGAATGAATTAGAATGGATCATACGAATGATTTAGAATGGATCGCCTGAATTAATTAGAATGGATACATTCATGCGAATTAATTAGAATGGATGGTACGAATGAATTATAATGGATACAAGCGTGTGAATGAATTAGAATGGATCGTACGAATAAATTAGAATGGATACATTCGTATGAATGAATTAGAATGGATACATTCATGCGAATGAATTAGAATTGATCGTATGAATGAATTAGAATAGATACATTCGTACGAATGAATTAGAATGGATCGTACGAATGAATTAGAATGGATACATTCGCATGAATGTGTCCATACTAATTCATTCATACGATCCATTCTAATTCATTTGTAAGATCCATTCTAATTCATTCGCACAAATATATCCATTCTAATTCATTCGTACGATCCATTCTAATCCATTCGTACGAATGTATCCATTCTAATTCATTCGCCCATTCTAATTCATTCGTACGATCCATTCTAATTCATTCGTACAATCCATTCTAATTTATTCACACGAATGTATCCATTCTAAATCATTCGTACAATCTATTCTAATTCATTCGCATGATCCATTCTAATTCATTCGTACGATCCAATTTAATTCATTCGCACGACTGTATCCATTCTAATTCATTCGTATGATCCATTCTAATTTATTCGTACGAATCTATACATTCTAATTCATTCGTACGATTCATTCTAATTTATTCGTACGATCCATTCTAATTGATTAGCACAAAAGTATCCATTCTAATTCATGCTTACGAATGAATTAGAATAGATACATTCGTACGAATGAATTAGAATGGATTGTACGAATGAATTAGAATGGATCGTACGAATGAATTGAATGGATACAGTCGTGCGAATGAATTAGAATGGATCGTACAAATGAATTAGAATGGATCGTACGAATTAATTAGAATGGATCGTACGAATGAATTAGAATGGATACATTCGTGATAATGAATTAGAATGGATCATATGAATGAATTAGAATGGATCATACGAATGAATTAGAATGGATCGTACGAAAGAATTAGAATGGATCATACGAATGAATTAGAATGGATACATTCGTGCGAATGAATTAGAATGGATTGTACGAGCGAATTAGAATGGATCGTACGAATGAATTAGAATGGATACATTCGTGCAAATGAATTAGAATGGATCGTACAAATGAATTAGAATGGATCGTACGAATGAATTAGAATGGATCGTATGAAAGAATTTGATTGGATCGTACGAAGGAATTAGAAAGGATACATTCGTGCGAATGAATTAGAATGGATCGTACGAATGAATTAGAATGGATCGTACGAATGAATTAGAATAGTTCGTACGAATGAATTAGAATGGATATATTCATGCGAACGAATTAGAATGGATCGTACGAATGAATTAGAATGGATCATACGAATTAGAATGGATACATTCATAAGAACGAATGAGTTAGAATGGATCGTACGAATGAATTAGAATGGATCGTAAGAACGGATCGTACGAATGAATTATAATGGATCGTATGAATGAATTAGAATGTATAGTACGAATGAATTAGAATGGATCGTATGAATGAATTAGAATGGATCGTACGAATGAATTAGAATGGAGACATTCGTGTGAATGAATTAGAATGGATCATATGAATGAATTAGAATGGATCGTACGAATGAATTAGAATGGATACATTCGTGTGAATGAATTAGAATGGATCGTACGAATGAATTAGAATGGATACATTCGTGCGAATAAATTTGAATGGATCGTACGAATGAATTAAAATAGATACATTCGTGCGAATGAATTTGAATGGATCGTACAAATGAATTAGAATGGATCGTACGAATGAATTAGAATGGATACATTCGGGTGAATGAATTAGAATCGATCATACGAATGAATTAGAATGGATTGTACAAATGAATTAGAATGGATCGTACAAAAGAATTAGAATGGATCGTACGAATGAATTAGAATGGATCGTACGAATGAATTAGAATGGATATATTCGTCTGAATGAGTTAGAATGGATACATTCGTGCAAATGAATTAGAATGGATCGTGCGAATGAATTAAAATGGATACATTCGGGCGAATGAGTTAGAATGGATCGTACGAATGAGTTAGAATGGATCGTACGAATGACTTAGAATAGATCATATGAATGAATTAGAATGGATACATTCGTACGAATGAATTAGAATGGATATATTCGTGCGAATGAATTACAATGGATACATTGTACGAATGAATGAGAATGTATACATTTGTGCGAATGAATTAGAATGGATCATACGAATGAATTAGAATGGATACATTCATGCGAATGAATTAGAATGGATCGTACGAATGAATTAGAATGGATTGGATGAATGAATTAGAATGGATATTATGAATGAATTAGAATGGTTACATTCATACGAATGAATTAGAATGGATATATTCGTGCGAATGAATTATAATGGATTGTATGTATGAATTAGAATGAATACATTCGTGCGAATAAATTAGAATGGAATGTACGAATGAATTAGAATGGTTCGTACGAATGAATTAGAATGGATCGTATGAATGAATTAGAATGGATATATTCGTAAGAATGAATTAGAATGGATGGATCGTACGAATGAATTAAAATGGATACATTCGTACGAATGAATTAGAATGGATCATACAAATGAATTAGAATGGATTGTACGAATGAATTAGAATGGATAGTACGAATGAATTAGAATGGATCGTACGAATGAATTAGAATGGATTTTATATGTGAATTAGAAAGGATACATTCGTACGAATGAATTATAATGGATGCATTCCTGCGAATGAATCATAATGGATCGTACGAATGAAATAGAATGGATCGTATGAATGAATTTGGATGAATCGTATGAATGAAATAGAATGGGTACATTCGTACGAATGAATTAGAATGGATACATTCATGCAAATGAATTAGAATGGATAGTACGAATGAATTAGAATGGATGCTTTCGTGCGAATGAATTAGAATGGATCATACGAATGAATTATAATGGATCATACGAATGAATTAGAATGGATCGTACGATTGAATTAGAATGGATACATTCGTACGAATGAATTAGAATGGATACATTCGTGCGAATGAATTAGAATGGATTGTACGAATGAATTAGAATGGATACATTCGTGCGAATGAATTAGATTGGATCATTCGAATGAATTAGAATGGATTGTACGAATGAATTATAATGGATCGTACGAATGAATTAGAATAGATCGAATAAATGAATTAAAATGGATACACTCGTACGAATGAATTAGAATGGATACATTCGTGCGAATGAGTTAGAAAGGATCGTACGAATGAATTAGGATGGATACATTCGTGCAAATGAATTAGAATGGATCGTACGAATGAATTAGAATGGATCGTACGAATGAATTAGAATGGATCGTACGAATGAATTAGAAGGATACATTCGTACGAATGAACTAGAATGGATACATTCGTGCGAATGAATTAGAAAGGATGGTACAAATGAATTAGAATGGATACATTCGTGCGAATGAATTAGAATGGATCATACGAATGAATTAGAATGGATTTTATGAATGAATTAGAATGGATACATTCATACGAATGAATTAGAATGGATACATTCGTGCGAATGAATTAGAATGGATCATACGAATGACTTAGAATTGATCGTAAGAATGAATTAGAATGGATATATTCGTACGAATGAATTAGAATGGATACATTCGTCCGAATGAATTAGAATGGATCGTACGAATGAATTAGAATGGATTGTACGAATATATTAGAATGGATCGTATGAATGAATTAGAATGGATTGTACGAATGATTTAGAATGGATCGTATGAATGAATTAGAATGCATACATTCGTGCGAATGAATTAGAATGGATCGTATGAATGAATTTGAATGGATCGTATGAATGAATTAGAATGTATACATTCGTACGAATGAATTAGATTGGATCGCACGAATGAATAGAATGGATCGTACGAATGAATTAGAATAGATCGTATGAATGAATTAGAATTAGAATAGATCATACGAATGAATTAGAATGGATACATTCGTGCGAATGAATTAGAATGGATCATACGAATGAATTAGAATGGATCGTAAGAATGAATTAGAATGGATCGTACGAATGAATTAGAATGGCTACATTCGTGCGATTGAATTAGAATAGATACCTTCGTGTGAATGAATTAGAATGAATCGTACGAATGAATTTGAATGGATCGTATGAATGAATTAGAATGGATCAAACAATCCATTCTAATTCATTCGTATGATCCATTCTAATTCAATCGTACGAATATATCCATTCTACTTCATTCGTATGATCCATTCTAATTTATTCGTACGATCCATTCTAATGCAATTGTACGATCCATTCTAATTAATTCATTCGCACGATCCATTTTAATTCATTCGTACGATCCATTCTAATTCATTCGTACGATCCATTCTAATTCATTCGCACAATCTATTCTAATTTATTCCAACGATCTATTCTAGTTCATTAGCACGATCCATTCTAATTCATTCGTACGATCCATTCTATTTCATTCGTACGATCCAGTCTTACTCATTCGTACGATCCATTCTAATTCATTCGCACGAATGTATCCATTCTAATTCATTCGTACGATCCATTCTAATTCATTCACACGAATGTAGCCATTCTAATTCATTCGTGTGAATGAATTAGAATGGATACATTTGTGCGAATGAATTAGAATGGATCGTACGAATGAATTAGAATGAATAGTACGAATGAATTAGAATGGATGCATTCGTATGAATGAATTAGAATGGATCGTACGAATGAATTAGAATGGATCATATGAACGAATTAGAATGGATCGTATGAATGAATTAGATTGGATACATTCGTGCGAATGAATTAGAATAGATCGTACGAATGAATTAGAATGGATCGTACGAATGAATTAGAATGGCTACATTCGTTCATACGTATGAATTAGAATGGATCGTACGAATAAATTAGAATGGATCGTACAAATGAATTAAAATGGATCGTATGAATGAATTAGAATGGTCGTAGGAATGAATGAATTAGAATGGATCGTACGAATGACTTAGAATGGATCGTACGAAGGAATTATAATTGTTCGCACGAATGCATGCATTCTAATTCATTCGTACGATCCATTCTAATTCATTCGTACGATCCATTCTAATTCATTCGCATGAATGTATCCATTCTAATTCATTCGTACGGTCCATTCTAATTTATTCGTACGATCCATTCTAATTTCTAATTCATTCGCACGATCCATTCTAATTCATTCGCACAAATGTATCCATTCTAATTCATTCGTACGATCCATTCTAATTCATTCTCATAAATGTATCCATTCTAATTCATTCGTACGAACCATTCTAATTCATTCATATGATCCATTCTAATTCATTCGTACGAATGTATCCATTCTAATTCATTCGTACAATCCATTATAATTCATTCATACGATCCATTCTAATTTATTCGTGCGATCCATTTTAATTCATTCGCACAAATGTATCTCTTCTAATTCACTCGTACGATCCATTATAATTCATTCGCACGAATGTATCTATTCTAATTCACTCGTACGATCCATTTTAATTCATTCTAATTCACTCGTACGATCCATTAATTACAATTGATCGTACGAATGATCGTACGAATGGATCGTACGAAAGATTAGAATGGATACATTCGTACGAATGATTAGAATGATTAGAATGGATCATGCGAATGATCATATGAATGGATTAGAATGGATCGTACGAATGATTAGAATGAATTAGAATGGATTCGAATGGATCGCACAAATGAATTAGAATGGATCGTATGAATGAATTAGAATGGATCCTATGAATGAATTAGAATGGATACATTCGTGCGAATGAATTAGAATGGACCGTACGAATGAATTACAATGGATCGTATGAATGAATTAGAATGGATCATACGAATGAATTAGAATGGATATATTCGTGCGAATGAATTACAATGGATCATACGAATGAATTAGAATGGATCGTACGAATGAATTAGAATGGATACATTCGTGCGAATGAATAAGAATGGATTGTACGAATGAATTAGAATCTATCGGATGAATTAATTAGAATGGATCATACGAATGAATTAGAATGGATACATTCGTGCGAATGAATACGAATGGATCATACGAATGAATTAGAATGGATCATACGAATGTATTAGAATGGGACATTCGTATGAATGAATTAGAATAGCTACATTCGTTTGAATGAATTAGAATGGATCGTATGAATGAATTAGTATGGCTACATTCGTTCGAATGAATAAGAATGGATACATTCGTGCGAATGAATAAGAATGGATCATATGAATGAATTAGAATGGATCGTACGAATGAATTAGAATTGATCGTACGAATGAATTAGAATGGATACATTCGTGTGAATGAATTAGAATGGATCGTGCGAATGAATTAGAAAGGATATATTCGCGAGAATGAATTACAATAGATCGTACAAATGAATTAGAATGGATCGTATGAATGAATTAGAATGGATACATTTGTGCGAATGAACTTGAATGGATCGTACGAATGAATTAGAAAGGATACATACTTGTGAATGAATTAGAATGGATCGTACGAATGAAATAGAACGGATCGTACGAATGAATTAGATTGGATCGTACGAATGAATTAGAATGGATACATTCGTATGAATGAATTAGAATGGATCGTACGAATGAATATGAATGGATACATTCATGCGAATGAATTAGAATGGATTGTACGAATGAATTAGATTGGATCGTATGAATGAATTAGAATGGATCGTATGAATGAATTAGAATGGATAAATTCGTGCGATCCATTCTAATTCATTCGTTTGATCCATTCTACTTCATTCGCATGAATGAATTCGAATGGACCGTACGAATAAATTAGAATGGATATATTCGTGCGAATGACTTAGAATGGAACGTACGAATGAATTACAATGGATCGTATGAATAAATTGGAATGGATCATACGAATGAGTTAGAATGGATACATTCGTGTGAATGAATTACAATGGATTGTACGAATGAATTAGAATGGATCGTACGAATGAATTAGAATGGATACATTCATGCGAATGAATAAGAATGGATTGTACGAATGAATTAGAATCTATCAGATGAATGAATTAGAATGGATCGTACGAATGAATTAGAATGGATAAATCCGTGCGAATGAATTAGAATGGATCGTACGAATGAATTAGAATGGATTATACGAATGAATTAGAATGGGACATTCGTATGAATGAATTAGAATAGCTATATTCATTCGAATGAATTAGAATGGATCATATGAATGAATTAGAATGGCTACATTCGTTCAAATGAATTAGAATGGATACATTCATGCGAATGAATTAGAATGGATCATACGAATGATATAGAATGGATCGTACGAATGAATTAGAATTGATCGTACGAATGAATTAGAATGGATACATTCGTGCGAATGAATTAGAATGGATCGTACAAATGAATTAGAAAGGATACATTCGTGAGAATGAATTAGAATAGATCGTACAAATGAATTAGAATGGATCGTACGAAGGAATTAGAATGGATACATTCGTGCAAATGAACTTGAATGGATCATGAGAATGAATTAGAATGGATTCATACGTGCGAATGAATTAGAATGGATCGTTCGAATGAAATAGAATGGATCGTACGAATGAATTAGAATGGATACATTCGTGTGAATGAATTAGAATGGATCGTATGAATGAATTAGAATGGATACATTCATGCGAATGAATTAGAATGGATCGTACGAATGAATTAGAATGGATCGTACGAATGAATTAGAATGGATACCTTTGTGTCAATGAATTAGAATGGATCATACGAATAAATTAGAATGGATCGTATGAATGAATTAGAATGGATACATTCGTGCTAATTCATTCGTACGATCCATTGTAATTCATTTGTCCGATCCATTCTAATTCATTCATATGATCCATTCTAATTCATTCACACGAATGTATCCATTCTAATTCATTCGTAAGATCCATTCTAATTTATTCGTATGAACCATTCTAATTCATTCATACGATCCATTCTAATTCATTTGTAGGATCCATTTAAATTCATTCGCACGAATGTATCCATTCTAATTCATTCGTACGATCCATTCTAAGTCATTCGTAAGTGCCATTCTTATTCATTCGTAAAAGCTATTCTAATTCATTCGTACGATCCATTCCAATTCATTCGTATAATCTATTCTAACTCATTCGCACGAATGTATCCTTTCTAATTCATTTGTATGATCCATTCTAATTCATTCGTACGATCCATTCTAATTCATTCATACGATCCATTCTAATTCATTCGTACGATCCATTCAAATTGATTCGCACAAATGCATCTGTGGGTGCAAATTTTGGTAAGAAATCTGCAAGCAGCGGGACCCATCAGCCGGCCTGGTGGGCCCCCGAGTACCACAGCGGGACCCACCGGCCCGGCCTGGTGGGCCCCCGAGTACCACAGCGGGACCCACCGGCCCTGCCCAGTGGGCCCCCGAGTACCACAGCGGGACCCACCGGCCCTGCCCATTGGGCCCCCGAGTACCACAGCGGGACCCACCGGCCCGGCCTGGTGGGCCCCCGAGTACCACAGCGGGACCCACCGGCCCGGCCTGGTGGGCCCCCGAGTACCACAGCGGGACCCACCGGCCCTGCCCAGTGGGCCCCCGGAGACCACAGCGGGACCCACCGGCCCTGCCCAGTGGGCCCCCGAGTACCACAGGGGGACCCACCGGCCTTGCCTGGTGGGCCCCCGGAGACAGCAGGGGGACCCACCGGCCTTGCCTGGTGGGCCCCCGGAGACAACAGCAGGACCCACCGGCCCTGCCTGGTGGGCCCCCGAGTACCACAGCGGGACCCACCGGCCCGGCCTGGTGGGCCCCCGAGTACCACAGCGGGACCCACCGGCCCTGCCCAGTGGGCCCCCGAGTACCACAGCGGGACCCACCGGCCCTGCCCAGTGGGCCCCCGAGTACCACAGCGGGACCCACCGGCCCGGCCTGGTGGGCCCCCGAGTACCACAGCGGGACCCACCGGCCCGGCCTGGTGGGCCCCCGAGTACCACAGCGGGACCCACCGGCCCTGCCCAGTGGGCCCCCGGAGACCACAGCGGGACCCACCGGCCCTGCCCAGTGGGCCCCCGAGTACCACAGGGGGACCCACCGGCCTTGCCTGGTGGGCCCCCGGAGACAGCAGGGGGACCCACCGGCCTTGCCTGGTGGGCCCCCGGAGACAACAGCAGGACCCACCGGCCCTGCCTGGTGGGCCCCCGAGTACCACAGCGGGTCCCACCGGCCCTGCCAAGTGGGCCCCCAGAGACCGCAACGGGACCCACCGGCCCTGCCTGGTGGGCCCCTGAAGGCTTTCGAGGGACCCACCGGCCCTGCCTGGAGGATCCCCAGATACGGCAGCAAAAACCGCCATTTGCCCCGGAATCCCTCCCAGAGAATCCTATAAATAGCAGAGCCTTCGAATATAAAAAGGATCCAGATCCACAAATCTGATTTCCACTCTGAGATCTGACTTTCAGAACCAGAGCTCTGGGATTTCACACTTCCGATCTACCATCTCCCTTTGATCTTCTTTCAGAAAGATCAGTGTTTACAGTGATACTCGGCCTGTCGAGATCACTTCAACATAAGTGTTAGTGAATTCGGGTTGCACCCTATAGCACGGAGACGTAGGCTTCGGCTGAACTCCGAGATCACTTCTCGTGTCAAACTCTCTCTGATTGCATCTCTCTGTTTACAAATCAAAAGCTTCAACTTCGATCAACAGATCGACCAACGATCTTCGACATCAACTTCGACTTCAATTGACTGGTGCTGCGAGAATCTTCGGGTCGGCACGAAGATTTTCCCCCACAGTTTGGCGCCGTCTGTGGGATCCGAGCGAGAAGCCGTGTCCTCTCTACTTCGACTACCAGATCAATAGCCAAACTTCCTCGCCCCCTCGGTTGATCAGACAACTGATCGGACGTCGGCAATCTCGTTGTACCCTTCGCACTCTGAATGGCGAGAATCAAACACCAGGGTCAACCAGAAGGAAGTTATACTCAACAACAAGCTCGTCCTGAGACTCGATCAATGAGTCAAAGGCTCAATTTCGGACAGCCCCTTGCTGTCCCAGAGATGGGGGTTCATTCAGGGAGTGGAAGATCTGTCGATCGACCGATCATCCACCCTGCGCGACAATCAATTGGTCAAACAACCCCCACTCCTGCTAAAGACCCTCCTTCGACATATCAAATTTCAGCGGTCGACTTTCAACTGCTTCAATTTGCAAAGCAAAACGCCACCCTCACCGCTGAGAGGGATGCTCTCAAGAGGGCAGCTTCTGAGGCTGGGATCGCTCTTCCTATCCCCTCTACAAATGAGAGGGTCGATCTTCCACAACATTCAATCCACTCTGAGCAACAGAGGTCAATGGGCACTACTACCCTCGAAAGGGTTCGACGCGATCCAACTCCCTCTGCTGCCCTGTGGAAGCAGAGTGTTTGGGACCGCCTCGACGACAAATCCTCTCAATCCACTCCTGGTAGCAACTTCAACAAAAGAGTCCCTTTAAAGCAAGATGACTCGAGAAGATGTCAGATGAAAGGTGCGCCCTCGAAGAATAGAGTTTCACCATCCGATCCGCTTCAACGTGGGCTCGGATCGGACCTTCGTCATCGACTCCAACCTGCCGAACAGGACCTCTCGATCTTACCCCTCGATCTCCATCTAAGTCGAGGGCAGGGTCGTAGGGATGGATACTCCTCCGTCGGACCCCTCCATCGAAGCTTATTCGAGTCAACATTTCCAAGGGGATGGAGAACACCCACTCTACCCAAATTCAATTGCGTCAAAGGAGATCCAACTCTCCATATACTCTCTTTCAAACAATCCCTGACACCGCATGAAGAAGAGAACAACGTGCTCTGCCGCACCTTCGCCGGGAGCCTCGATGAGCCATCCCTCGATTGGTACCACAACCTTCGAGCTGGATCCATTACTCAGTTCAGCATCTTAGCCAATCTCTTTGTGCAACATTATCAACTTAATTTGAAGCCGGAGAAGAAGCTCGATTCCCTCTATCGGCTAAGGATGGGTTCGGATGAGAGTCTTCGCAGCTTCACAAGGAGATTTCGCAATGAGCACGCTGCCCTCTCTGGGAGGCATCTGGATGATGAAGCTATCATGTTGGCATTTCAGAATGCACTCCGCTTCGACATGCACATTTACAACGACTTCATTCGCAATCCTCCTCTTTCCCTAGGTTCAATGTTTGATCGAATCCAACGGGAAATTGAGGTTGAGGATGATCAAGTTGCCCGAAAGGGACGAGAGACGAAGAGGCGACCCGCCGAAAGGGAAACCACAAAATATGCTACCAGAGACTACAACGCAGAAGCAGAAGTTCCTCTCGCACCCAAGCGATTAAGAAACGATGGACGCCGATCTCCTCCAAAGAAGACTACTTTTACCAAATGGAATCTACCAATCGAACAGATCCTCGATCGAATTCAGCATGAAGAGTTCCTCCGATGGCCTAATCCACTGCAGCCCGACACTAAGGCCACTGCAGACAAAACCGTCTACTGTGATTTCCATCGCAGTCATGGTCATTCAACTGATCAGTGCCACCGGCTAAGGCATCATTTGGAAGATCTGCTACGTGTAGGACATCTCCAAGAGTTTCTCAAAGGCAGGCAAAATCATTCCTTCGAACATCACTAGTGAAGATCTCCCTCGAGATGGAAAAATCTGGGGGGTGGGAGATGATCAACTTTCAAGCGACCATTTGTATCGTCAGAGAACGCAGCAGCTGGAAACTAGATCCCAACTGGGAAGGTCTATACAAAGTCAAATCAGAAGGAGGCCAAGGACTCTATCGATTGCCACGGGCTTGGAATGCTCGAAATCTTAAATTGTTCTATCTATGATGTAAATTCTATGTTGAATAAAGATTGCTTTCAAACGTCTACTTGTCCGTTCAAATTCTGAGTTATGAGACAGCGCAATATTCAGTTTCAAACCTTCAAGCAAATTCAAGTTGAGCCAGCTCAACCTTCAAACTACCAGGTCGTTTAACAAGTTTAGGGCCTCGTGTTGCGACACGACCCTTTACGTGCAAATGTTAAACGGTTTCGGGTTGTGAAACAGCACAACTCTCAATTTCAAACTACCAGGTCGTTTAACAAGTTTAGGGCCTCGTGTTGCGACACGACCCTTTACATGCAAATGTTAAACGGTTTCGGGTTGTGAAACAGCACAACTCTCAATTTCAAGCTACCAGGTCGTTTAACAAGTTTAGGGCCTCGTGTTGCGACACGACCCTTTACGTGCAAATGTTAAACGGTTTCGGGTTGTGAAACAGCACAACTCTCAATTTCAAGCTACCAGAATATCAACACAATCCGAGACCTGCTCTCGGCACCCTAGCAAAGCCTAAAGCTCTTTGCCCCAACACATCTCGACATGAAGATCAAGGTCCCACGTGTCGAGCAGCATTCAGCCAATGTCACTCCAGAGGCAGGACATCTCTCAAACTTACCAAGTCACTACAGAAGACTTCTACCATTCGACACTCATAAGAGAGCATCACGTGCTCTCATGCTCGAGGAAGACTCGTTCTGGAGATCCACCATCGATGAGGGGGTGAATCTACAATCTTTCATAGCCAGCATCAACGACGAGACGACTATCACCCAGGAGTCGCGTGATCTTCCGACCAACCCTCAAAAATCTTCCGACGTTGCAGATCGTCCTAAGATTCAAAAACCGATTGACAAAGGCGAAAACTCATCAACCATTTGAGAGCAAAGTCTGAGGCATGAACTGCAGCATTCAAACAAAGTCCAAATTTAGTCAAAGTCCGAGACCGACATCTTAGCATTTGATCGAAAGTCCAAGCTCGCAACCTTGGCACGAGGCAGCAAAGTCCGAGACCTGAGTCTCAGCATTCAATCGAAGTCTTCGCTCGTGGCCTCACTCGAACCTTGACCGGATAATTTTTTACCGATCAGACAAACTTGTTCGATCGGCTAAAATCATTCGATCGGTCGATTTTCTACTGGATCTGGCAAAAAACCGAGGTTTTTTGCCGATCACTCGAACCTTGATCGGATAATTTTTTACCGATCGGACAAACTTGTCCGATCGGCTAAAATCATTCGATCGGTCGATTTTCTACTGGATCTGGCAAAAAACCGAGGTTTTTTGCCGATCACTCGAACCTTGATCGGATAATTTTTTACCGATCGGACAAACTTGTCCGATCGGCTAAAATCATTCGATCGGTCAATTTTCTACTGGATCTGGCAAAAAACCGAGGTTTTTTGCCGATCACTCGAACCTTGATCGGATAATTTTTTACCGATCGGACAAACTTGTCCGATCGGCTAAAATCATTCGATCGGTCGATTTTCTACTGGATCTGGCAAAAAACCGAGGTTTTTTGCCGATCACGCGAATCTTGACCGGATAATTTTTTACCGATCGGACAAACTTGTCCGATCGGCTAAAATCATTCGATCGGTCGACTTTCTACTGCCGATCACTCGAACCTTGACCGGATAATTTGGCCTCATTTGAAATACCTTTTGGTTGTATGGTATTTGATCGAGAATAATTCAAATCCAACGACCATAGCGAGCCGGGTTGGGAGCACGCGTGGTATATACACCAAACATTTACATGGCCTTCACCTGGGTTGTCAACTTTTGACCTTTGAAGCAAGCATCAAAGGTGTGAATCAACGGCCATAATCAATGCCATCATTTGTGCATCAAGCTATCACAGCCTTCCCTTCCATCATGCATGGAACTTCCATGCATGCATCAACACAACACCCCGCCTCTCAATCCCACTTGATCACAGCCTTCATTGCATCAAACTCCTAACACCCTTCCATCATGCGCCGATCCACCTAACACCCCGCCTCTCAATCCCACTTGATCACAGCCTTCATTGCATCAAACTCCTAACACCCTTCCATCATGCGCCGATCCACCTAACACCCCGCCTCTCAATCCCACTTGATCACAGCCTTCATTGCATCAAACTCTCACAGCCCTCCCTTTAGACCAGCACCAAGTAATCCAGACCGCATGTTGCCCCCACGTGTTGCATCAAACTCTCACAGCCCTCCCTTTAGACCAGCACCAAGTAATCCAGACCGCATGTTGCCCCCACGTGGGTGACAAGCTGGCATCCACAAAGCTTTGTGGTCAAACCCGTGACTGCATGCCTCAGTGGGGAGATGCAACCCGTGACTGAGCAGCCGGCCCGTGACTGCACAGCGACTCCGCTCAGCCGCTCAGATCCTCTATTCTCCCGCATCCACAAAACAGAGGAGCTCTGAACCCCTCGTCTCCCTCAACTCCAACCTCAGCTCCGCCGCTCCCGATCTCATCACCGATCGGCCGCAACTCCCCGGCAACCGACGGATCGCAGTCCCACTACCAATCGCCATCTCCCACTGCACCGAGAACGGCGACTCCGCCTCAGATCGGCTGCTGGCGACCGATCGGGCATATTCAGCCGGTCAAGATTTCAGCGATCGGTCGCGGAGGGGGTTATTTCTCCAGATTTAGCACAAAATTACCCGATCAGTGCCTCCGATCGGTCAAATTTGACCGATCGGTCAAATTTGACCGATCGGCAAACTCGATCCCCTTCTTCCCCTTTGTTTTCTATTTGATTGGCGAAAAATACTACTGGATCTGGTGCCAAAAGTGGGTATTTTACCGATCACAGATTTTCTGACCGGCTGTTTTTTGTCCGATCGGTGAAATTTACCCGATCGGCAAAATGCACCTGATCGGCGTTTTGCACCCGATCGGAGATTTGCACCTGATCGGTGATTTGCACCCGATCGGAGATTTGCACCTGATCGGTGATTTGCACCTGATCGGTGATTTGCACCTGATCGGAGATTTGCACCCGATCGGCGTTTTGCACCCGATCGGAGATTTGCACCTGATCGGAGATTTGCACCCGATCGGAGATTTGCACCCAATCAATAACTCCTCCCGATCAAAAACGACCTTCTTCTCTCAAATCTAATCTTTACCTGATCAAACATACCATACCACCCTCCCCTTCCATTTGGCGAGTTGCACCCGATCACCTCTCGATCGATAGGTCGAAATTGACCGATCACTTTTTTGACCGATCAAAATTTGACCGATCAAAATTTGACCGATCAAATTTGACCGATCAAATTTGACCGATCACTTCGACCAATCACTTTGACTGATCGGTCAGACTTGACTAGTCGAATTCGATCGATCGGTCAAAATCTCTACTGGATCGGTCAAAAAACCATGTTTTTTGACCGATCACCCGATCCTTGACCGGTTGAATTTTGACTGATCAGTCAAAATTTGACCGATCGGTCAAATTTGTCCGATCGGTCAAAATTTGACCGATCGGCCAAAATTTAACCGATCGGTCAAAATTTGACCGATCAGTTAAATTTGTCCGATCGAACAGAAATCAATCGATCGGTCAAAATCTCTACTGGATCGGTCAAAAAACCATGTTTTTTGACCGATCACCCGATCCTTGACCGGTTGAATTTTGACTGATCAGTCAAAATTTGACCGATCGGTCAAATTTGACCGATCGGTCAAATTTGTCCGATCGGTCAAATTTGTCCGATCGGCCAAATTTGTCCGATCGGCCAAATTTTAACCAATCGGTCAAAATTTGACCGATCGGTCAAAATTTGACCGATCAGTCAAAATTGTCCGATCGGCCAAATTTTAACCGATCGGTCAAAATTTGTCCGATCGATCAAATTTGACCGATCAGTCTATTTTCAAACGCTCAACACTCGACAAAGAGCTCCTCTTCATGTGTGACAGGGGGTCGTTAGCTTTGCACCACGAATCCAAGCCAGCCAGAATGCACTCTAGCTAACTTGGAGGGGGTAACTGTGGGTGCAAATTTTGGTAAGAAATCTGCAAGCAGCGGGACCCATCAGCCGGCCTGGTGGGCCCCCGAGTACCACAGCGGGACCCACCGGCCCGGCCTGGTGGGCCCCCGAGTACCACAGCGGGACCCACCGGCCCTGCCCAGTGGGCCCCCGAGTACCACAGCGGGACCCACCGGCCCTGCCCAGTGGGCCCCCGAGTACCACAGCGGGACCCACCGGCCCGGCCTGGTGGGCCCCCGAGTACCACAGCGGGACCCACCGGCCCGGCCTGGAGGGCCCCCGAGTACCACAGCGGGACCCACCGGCCCTGCCCAGTGGGCCCCCGGAGACCACAGCGGGACCCACCGGCCCTGCCCAGTGGGCCCCCGAGTACCACAGGGGGACCCACCGGCCTTGCCTGGTGGGCCCCCGGAGACAGCAGGGGGACCCACCGGCCTTGCCTGGTGGGCCCCCGGAGACAACAGCAGGACCCACCGGCCCTGCCTGGTGGGCCCCCGAGTACCACAGCGGGACCCACCGGCCCGGCCTGGTGGGCCCCCGAGTACCACAGCGGGACCCACCGGCCCTGCCCAGTGGGCCCCCGAGTACCACAGCGGGACCCACCGGCCCTGCCCAGTGGGCCCCCGAGTACCACAGCGGGACCCACCGGCCCGGCCTGGTGGGCCCCCGAGTACCACAGCGGGACCCACCGGCCCGGCCTGGTGGGCCCCCGAGTACCACAGCGGGACCCACCGGCCCTGCCCAGTGGGCCCCCGGAGACCACAGCGGGACCCACCGGCCCTGCCCAGTGGGCCCCCGAGTACCACAGGGGGACCCACCGGCCTTGCCTGGTGGGCCCCCGGAGACAGCAGGGGGACCCACCGGCCTTGCCTGGTGGGCCCCCGGAGACAACAGCAGGACCCACCGGCCCTGCCTGGTGGGCCCCCGAGTACCACAGCGGGTCCCACCGGCCCTGCCAAGTGGGCCCCCAGAGACCGCAACGGGACCCACCGGCCCTGCCTGGTGGGCCCCTGAAGGCTTTCGAGGGACCCACCGGCCCTGCCTGGAGGATCCCCAGATACGGCAGCAAAAACCGCCATTTGCCCCGGAATCCCTCCCAGAGAATCCTATAAATAGCAGAGCCTTCGAATGTAAAAAGGATCCAGATCCACAAATCTGATTTCCACTCTGAGATCTGACTTTCAGAACCAGAGCTCTGGGATTTCACACTTCCGATCTACCATCTCCCTTTGATCTTCTTTCAGAAAGATCAGTGTTTACAGTGATACTCGGCCTGTCGAGATCACTTCAACATAAGTGTTAGTGAATTCGGGTTGCACCCTATAGCACGGAGACGTAGGCTTCGGCTGAACTCCGAGATCACTTCTCGTGTCAAACTCTCTCTGATTGCATCTCTCTGTTTACAAATCAAAAGCTTCAACTTCGATCAACAGATCGACCAACGATCTTCGACATCAACTTCGACTTCAATTGACTGGTGCTGCGAGAATCTTCGGGTCGGCACGAAGATTTTCCCCCACAGCATCCATTCTAAATTAGTCGTACGATCCATTCTAATTCATTCGTAAGAGCCATTCTAATTCATTCGTAAGTGCTATTTTAATTCATTCATACGATCCATTCCAATTCATTCGTATGATCCATTCTAATTCATTCACACGTATGTATCCATTCTAATTCATTCGTACGTTCCATTCTAATTCATTCATACGATCTATTCAAATTCATTCGCACGATCCATTCTAATTCATTCGTACGATCTGTTCTAATTCATTCTTACGATACATTCTAATTCATTCGTGCGAATGAATTAGAATGGATCGTACGAATGAATTAGAATGGATTGTACGAATGAATTAGAATGGATTGTGCGAATGAATTTCAATAGATTGTACGAATGAATTAAAATGGATCGTACAAATGACTTAGAATGGATCGTACGAATGAATTAGAATAAATACATTCGTGCGAATGAATTAGAATCGATACATTTGTGCGAATAAATTAGAATGGATCGTACGAATGAATTAGAATGGATCGTACGAATGAATTAGAATGGATACATTCGTGCGAATGAATTAGAATGGATTGTACGAATGAATTAGAATGGATATATTCGTGCGAATGAATTTGAATGGATCGTACGAATGAATTAGAATGGATCGTACGAATGAATTAGAATGGATACATTCGTGCAAATGAATTAGAATGGATTGTATGAATGAATTAGAATAAATTAGAATGAATTAGAATGGATCATACTAAGGAATTAGAATTCATTCGCACGAATGTATCCATTCTTATTCATTCGTACGAACCATTCTAATTCATTTGTACGATCCATTCTAATTCATTCGTACGATCCATTCTAATTCATTCGCACGAATGTATCCATTCTAATTCATTCGTACGAATGTATGCATTCTAATCCATTCATACGGTCCATTCTAATTCATTCGCACGAATGTATCCATTCTAATTCATTCGAACGATCCATTCTAATTCATTCGTATGATTTATTCTAATTCATTCGTACGATCTATTCTAATTCATTCGCACGAATGTATCCATTCTAATTCATTCGTACGATCCATTCTATTTAATTCGTACGATCCATTCTAATTCATTCGTAAGATCAATTCTAATTCATTCGTACGAATGTATCCATTTTAATTCATTCATACGATCTATTCTAATTCATTCGTACGAATATATCCATTCTAATTCATTCGTCCATTCTAATTCATTCGTACGATCCGTTCTAACTCATTCAAACGAATGTTTATATTCTAATTCATTCGTACGATCCATTCTAATTCATTTGCATGATCCATTCTAATTCATTCTTACGATCCATTCTAATTCATTCGCATGAATGTATCCATTCTATTTCATTCGTACGATCCATTCTAATTCAATCATACGATCCATTCTAATTCATTCACATGAATGTATACTTTCTAATGCATTCATACGATCCATTCTAATTCATTCGTACGATCCATTCTATTTTATTTGTGCGAATGAATTAGAATGGATACATTTGGGCGAATGAATTAGAATCGATCATACGAATGAATTAGAATGGATACTTTTGTGCGAATGAATTAGAATGGATCGTACGAATGAATTAGAATGGATCGTATGAATGAATTAGAATGGATCGTACGAATGAATTAGAGTGGATTGTACGAATGAATTAGAATGGTTACATTCATAGGATTGAATTAGAATGAATTGTACGAGCGAACTAGAATGGATCGTACAAATGAATTAGAATGGATCGTACGAATGAATTAGAATGGATATATTCATGCGAATGAATTAGAATGGATCGTACGAATGAATTAGAATGGATCGTACGAATGAATTAGAATGGATCATACGAATGAATTTGAATGGATACATTCGTGCGAATGAATTAGAATGGATCATACGAATGAATTAGAATGGATACATTCGTGCGAAGGATTAGAATGGTTCGTACGAATGAATTAGAATGGTTCGTACGAATGAATTAGAATAGATACATTCGTGCGAAGGAATTAGAATGGATCGTACGAATGAATTAGAATGGTTTGTACGAATGAATTAGAATGGATACACTTATGCGAATGAATTAGAATGGATTGTACTAATGAATTAGAATGGATCGTTCGAATGAATTATAATGGATCGTACGAATGAATTTGAATGGATACATTCGTGCAAATGAATTAGAATGGATCATACGAATGAATTAGAATGGATCGTACGAATGAATTAGAATAGTTCGTACGAATGAATTAGAATAGATACATTCGTGCGAATGAATTAGAATGGATCATACGAATGAATTAGAATGGATCATACGAATTAGAATGGATACATTCGTGAGAACGAATGAATTAGAATGGATCGTACGAATGAATTAGAATGGATCGTGCGAATGAATTAGAATGGATCGTACGAATGAATTATAATGTATCGTACGAATGAATTAGAATGGATCGTACGAATGAATTAGAATGGATCGTACGAATGAATTTGAATGGATACATTCGTGCGAATGAATTAGAATGGATCGTACGAATGAATTAGAATGGATACATTCGTGCGAATGAATTAGAATGGATCGTACGAATGAATAAGAATGGATCGTATGAATAAATTAGAATGGATCGTACGAATGAATTAGAGTGGATCGTACGAATGAATTAGAATGGATACATTCATGCGAATGAATTAGAATGAATTGTACGAGCATATTAGAATGGATCGTACGAATGAATTAGAATGGATCGTACGAATGAATTAGAATGAATACATTCGTGCGAATAAATTAGAATAGATCGTATGAATGAATTAGATTAGATCGTACGAAAGAATTAGAATGTATCATACGATTGAATTTGAATGGATCGTACGAATGAATTTGAATGGAGACATTCGTGCGAATGAATTAGAATGGATCGTACGAATGAATTAGAATAGTTCGTACCAATAAATTAGAATGGATACATTCGTACGAAGGAATTAGAATGGATCGTACGAATGAATTAGAATGGATTGTACGAATGAATTATAATGGATACACTCGTGGGAATGAATTTGAATGGATCGTACTAATGAATTTGAATGGATCGTACGAATGAATTATAATAGATCATACGAATGAATTTGAATGGATACATTCGTGCGAATGAATTAGAATGGATCGTACGAATGAATTAGAATGGGAATGACTTAGAATAGTTCGTACGAATGAATTAGAATGGATACGTTCATGCGAATGAATTAGAATGGATCATCCGAATGAATTAGAGTGGATCATACAAATTAGAATGGATACATTCGTGAGAACGAATGAATTAGAATGGATCGTGCGAATGAATTAGAATAAATCATATGAATGATTTAGGATAGATCGTATGAATGAATTAGAATGAATTGTATGAATGAATTAGAATGGATCGTATGAATGAATTAGAATGGATCGTATGAATGAATTAAAATGGATCTTACGAATGAATTAGAATGGATACATTCGTGCGAATGAATTAGAATGGATCGTACGAATGAATTAGAATGGATACATTCGTGCAAATGAATTAGAATGGATCGTATGAATGAATTAGAATGGATCGTACGAATGAATTAGAATGGATTCATTCGGGCGAATGAATTAGAATGGATCGTACAAATGAATTAGAATGGATCGTACGAATAAATTGGAATGGATCATACGAATGAATTAGAATGGATACATTTATCCGAATGAAATAGAATAGATCTTACGAATGAATTAGAATGGATCGTGCGAATGAATTAGAATAGAAACATTCGTGCGAATGAATTAGAATGGATCGTACGAATGAATTAGAATGGATACATTCGTGCGAATGAATTTGAATGGATACATTCGTGCGAATGAATTATAATGGATCGTACGAATGAATTAGAATAGATCGTTCGAATGAATGCGAATGGATACATTCGTGCAAATGAATTAGAATGGATCGTACGAATGAATTAGAATAGATCGTACGAATGAATTAGAATGGATACATTCGTGCGAATGAATTAGAATGGATCATACAAATGAATTAGAATGGATCGTATGAATGAATTAGAATGGATTATACGAATGAATTAGAATGGATACATTCGTGCGAATGAATTAGATTGGATCGTACGAATGAATTAGAATGGATTGTACGAATGAATTAGAATGGATCGTACGAATGAATTAGAATAGATCGTACGAAAGAATTAAAATGGATACATTCGTACGAATGAATTACAATGGATATAGTCGTGCGAATGAATTAGAATGTATCGTAAGAATGAATTAGAATGGATACATTCGTGGGAATGAATTAGAATGGATCATACGAATAAATTAGAAGTGATTGCATGAATGAATTAGAATGGATCGTACGAATGAATTAGAATGGATCGGACGAATGAATTAGAATGGATCGTCCGAATGAATTAGAATGGATCGTATGAATGAATTAGAATGGATACATTCGTACGAATGAATTAGAATGGATAAATTCATGCGAATGAATTAGAATGGATCATATGAATGAATTAGAAAGGATACATTCTTGCGAATGAATCAGAATGGATCGTACGAATGAATTAGAATGGATCGTGCGGATGATTTAGAATGGATATATTCGTAAGAATGAATTAGAATGGATACATGAATGGATACATTCGGAAGAATGAATTAGAATGGATACATGAATGGATACATTCGTGCGAATGAATTAGAATGGATATATTCGTGCGAATGAATTAGAATGGATCGTACGAATGAATTAGAATGAATCGTATGAAAGAATTAGAATGGATACATTCGTACGAATGAATTAGAACGTATACATTCGTGCGACTGAATTAGAATGGATCGCACGAATGAATTAGAATGGATTGTACGAATGAATTAGAATTGATCGCACAAATGAATTAGAATGGATCGTATGAATGAATTAGAATGGATACATTCCTACGAATGAATTAGAATGGATACATTTGTGCGAATGAATTAGAATGGATCATGCAAATGAATTAGAATGGATACATTCGTGCAAATGAATTAGAATTGATCGTACGAACTAATTAGAATGAATTGTACGAATGAAAAAGAATGGATCGTACAAATGAAATAGAACGGATTGTACGAATGAATTAGAATGGATATTATGAATGAATTAGAATGGATACATTCGTACGAATGAATTAGAATGGATACATTCGTGCAAATGAATTAGAATGGATCGTACGAATGAATTAGAATGGATACATTCGTTCAAATGAATTAGAATGGATCGTACGAATGATCTAGAATGGATACATTCGTGCGAATGAATTAGAATGGATTGTACAAATGAATTAGAATAGATTATATGAATGAATTAGAATGAATCGTATGAATGAATTAGAATGCATCGTATGAATGAATTATAATGGATACATTTGTAAGAATGAGTTAGAATGGATACATTCGTGCGAATGAATTAGAATGGATCGTACGAATGAATTAGAATGGATACATTCGTGCGAATGAATTAGAATGGATCATACGAATGAATTAGAATTGATTGTATGAATGAATTAGAATGGATGATACGAATAAATTAGAATGGATCGTACGAATGAATTATAACGGATCGTATGAGTGAATTAGAATGGATACATTCGTACGAATAAATTATAATGGATACATTCGTGCGAATAAATTAGAATAGATCATACGAATGAATCAGAATGGATCGTACGAATGAGTTTGAATGGATCATATGAATGAATTAGAATGGATACATTCGTACGAATGAATTAGAATGGATACATTCGTGCGAATGAATTAGAATGGATCGTACGAATGAATTAGAATAGATGCATTCGTGTGAATGAATTAGAATGGATCGTACGAATGAATTAGAATGGATACGTTCGTGCGAATGAATTAGAATGGATCGTACGAATGAATTAGAATGGATACATTCATACGAATGAATTAGAATAGATCGTTCGAATGAATTAGAATATATTGTACAAATTAATTAGAATGGATCATACGAATGAATTAGAATGGATCGTATGAATGAATTAGAATGGATACATTCGTACGAATGAATTAGAATGGATACATTCGTGCGAATGAAATAGAATGGATCGTACGAATGAATTAGAATGGATACATTCGTGTGAATGAATTAGAATAGATCGTACGAATGAATTAGAATGGATTGTACGAATGAATTAGAATGGATCATACGAATGAATTAGAATGGATCGTACGAATGAATTAGAATGGATCGTATGAATGAATTAAAAGGATACATTTTTACGAATGAACTAGAATGGATACATTCATGCGAATGAATTAGAATGGATCGTATGAATGAATTAGAATGGATCATACGAATGAATTAGAATGGATCGTACGAATGAATTAGAATGGATCATACGAATGAATTAGAATGGATCGTACAAATGAATTAGAATGGATCATACGAATGAATTAGAATGGATCGTACGAATGAATTAGAATGGATACATTAATACGAATGAATTAGAATGGATACATTCGTGCGAATGAATTAGAATGGATCGTACGAATGAATTAGAATGGATACATTCGTGCGAATCAATTAGAATAGATTGTACGAATGAATTAGAATGGATTGTACGAATAAATTAGAATGGATCGTACGAATGAATTAGAATGGATCGTATGAATGAATTAGAATGGATATATTCGTACGAATGAATTAGAATAGATAGATTCGTGCGAATGAATTAGAATGGATCGTACTAATGAATTAGAATGGATCATATGAATGAATTAGAATGGATCGTACGAATGAATTAAAATAGATACATTCGTATGAATGAGTTAGAATGGATATATTCTTTTTTTTTTTGACAGGTAAAAAATGAATAAATAAATAGGTACAGAATACAAGCACGACTTACTCAAAGTGAGTAAGTAGAGTCCAAAGATGTCAGATCCTTATAGTTGTCAGACCAACATGGTAACTACCAAAGGTATCTGAACCCAAAAGAAAATGCAGCTAATCAAAATGAAGCAACAAAGTAGCAAGACTAGTACGAGTGAGCTATCTCCTCCCCTTCAGACTCTCGAGGATCAAGAAGGGCTTGGGCCCTCCAAAAATACTTCAAATCAATCTCCACTCCAGCCTAACCTCCTCACTGGCTCCGAACGATCGATCTCTTTTGGATTCCACAGGCAACGACCCAATCACAATCAATGGTCTGCATCCCCTCGAACGTGAATCTGAGGGTCTAGAAGGGCTTGGGCCCTCCATCAGCTCTCTACATAGAACCACTACTTCGACACAAGCCTCGCCACACTCCAACTTTGGAAGCCCGCCAAGAAATGGATATCAGTAGATATTGGAGCAAGAAGTAGCCAATGTAAAGTTTCCCCAAGGTAAGTTTCCCCAAGGTAAAGTTTCCCCAAGGTAAGTTTCCCCAAAGGTAAGTTTCCCCAGCCAAATAACTCCACCCTCAAGGGGCTAACAACCTGAAGCCTAACCTTCACCACCAAAATCCCTCATAGGATCCATCCCCTCCCGTTCAGAAGCAGAGCCACTTGGAAGAATGAAAGGGGTCCACTCCTCGATAATAGCTTCAGCAGACTGCAGCACATCTAGATTAGTACTGTTTTGCACAATCTCAATAAACCGAGCTGCAATTTTGGACAGGATTATCGATTTGGTACTACCTTTATCATTATAAACCCTACTATTCCGTTCTACCCATAGTGAGAACACAGTGGTAGTAAGAAGGGTCTTTGCCAATATTTTGTTTGGCCCACCAGGAATAGTCTTAATAAACAGGCAACATTTCTTAATAGAGAGCCCCACTGCCCCTATAGGCCAGAATGGATATATTCATGCGAATGAATTAGAATAGATCATACGAATGAATTAGAATAGATACATTCGTGTGAATGAATTAGAATGGATCGTATGAATGAATTAGAATGGATCGTACGAATGAATTAGAATGGATCGTATGGCTGAAGTAGAATGGATATTACGAATGAATTAGAATGGATACATTCGTACGAATGAATTAGAATGGACATATTCGTGCGAATGAATTAGAATGGATCGTACTAATGAATTAGAATAGATACATTCGTGTGATTGAATTAGAATGGATTGTATAAATGAATTAGAATGGATTGTACGAATGAATTAGAATGGATAGTACGAATGAATTAGAATGGATCGTACGAATGAATTAGAATAGATCGTATGAATGAATTAGAATGGATATATTCGTAAGAATGAATTAGAATGGATACATTCATGCGTATGAATTAGAATGGATCGTATGAATGAATTAGAATGGTTACATTCATGCGAATGAATTAGAGTGGATCGTATGAATGAATTAGAATGGATCGTACGAATGAATTAGAATGGATCGTACGAATGAATTAGAATGGATCGTATGAGTGAATTAGAATGGATACATTCATACGAATGAATTATAATGGATACATTCGTGCGAATGAATTAGAATGGATCGTACGAATGAATTAGAATGGATCGTACGAATGAATTATAATGGATACATTCATACGAATGAATTTGAATGGATACATTCGTGCGAATAAATTAGAATCGATCGTAATCGTACGATCCATTATAATTCTTTCGCACGATCCATTCTAATTCATTCGTACGATCCATTCTAATTCATTCACATGAATGTATTCATTCTAAATAATTCATACGTTCCATTTTAATTCATTCGCACGATCCATTCTAATTCCTTCGTACGATCCATTCTAATTCATTCGCACGAATGTATCCATTCTAATTCATTCGTACGATCCATTCTAATTCATTTGCACGGTCAATTCTAATTCATTCGTATAATCCATTCTAATTCATTCGAACGATCTATTCTAATTCATTCGCACGAATGTATCCATTCTAATTCATTTGTACGATCCATTCTAATTCATTTGCACGATCCATTCTAATTCATTCGTACGATCCATTCTAATTCATTCACATGAATATATCCATTCTACTTCATTCGTACGATCCATTCTAATTCATTCGCACGATCCATTCTAATTCATTCGCATGATCCATTCTAATTCATTCGTATGATTTATTCTAATTCATTCGCACGAATGTATCCATTCTAATTCATTCATACGATCCATTCTAATTCATTCGCATGATCCATTCAAATTCATTCGTACGATCCATTCTAATTCATTCGTACAATCCATTCTAATTCATTCGCATGAATATTTCCATTCTAATTCATTCGCACGATCCATTCTAATTCATTCACACGATCCATTCTAGTTCATTCGTACGATCTATTCTAATTCATTCGTACGATCCATTCTAATTCATTCGTACGATCCATTCTAATTCATTCGTATAATCCATTCTAATTAATTCGTACGATCAATTCTAATTCATTCGCACAAATATATCCACTCTAATTCATTTGTACGATCCATTCTAATTCATTCGCACGATCCATTGTAATTCATTCATACGATCAATTCTAATTCATTCATACGATCCATTCTAATTCATTCGCACAAATGTATCCATTCTAATTCATTCGTACGATCCATTCCATTTCATACGCACACTCCATTCTAATTCATTCGTATGATCCATTCTAATTCATTCATACGATCCATTCTAATTTATTCGTATGATCCATTCTAATTCATTCGTACGATCCATTCTAGTTCATTCGTATGATCCTATCTAATTTATTCGCACGAATGCATCCATTCTAATTCATTCGTACGATCCATTCTAATTCATTCGCATGATCCATTCTAATTCATTCGTACGATCCATTCTAATTCAGTCGTACGATCCATTCTAATTCATTCGAACGATCCATTCTAATTAATTCACGCGAATGTATCCATTCTAATTCATTCGTATGATTCATTCTAATTCATTCGCACGAATGTATCCATTCGAATTCATTCGTACGATCCATTCCAATTCATTCATACGATCCAATCTAATTCATTCGCACGAATGGATCCATTCTAATTCATTCGTATGATCCATTCTAGTTCATTCGCATGATCCAGTCTAATTCATTGATACGATCCATTCTAATTCATTCGTACGATCTATTCTAATTCATTCGCACGAATGTACCCATTCTAATTCATTCGTACGATACTTTCAAATTCATTCCCATTATTCATTCGAATTCATTCGTACGATCCGTTCTGATTCATTCGTACGATCCATTCTAATTCATTCGCACGAATGTATCCATTCTAATTCATTCATACGATCCATTCTAATTCATTCGCACGATCCATTCTAATTCATTCGTACAATCCATTCTAATTCATTCGCACAAATGTATCCATTCTAATTCATTCGTACGATCCATTCAAATTCATTCGCACGATCCATTCTAATTCAATAATACAATCCATTCTAATTCATTCATACGATCCATTCTAATTCATTCATACGATCTATTCAAATTCATTCGCATGATCTATTCAAATTCTTTCACACGAATGTATCCAGTCTAATTCATTCGTACGATCTATTCAAATTCATTCGCACGATCCATTCTAATTCATTCGTACGATCCATTCTAATTTATTCGTATGATCCATTCTAATTCATTCGCACGAACGTATCCATTCTAATTCATTCGTACGTTATATTTTAATTCATTCGCACGATCCATTCTAATTCATTCGTACGATCCATTCTAATTCATTCAAATGATCCATTCTAATTCATTCGCACGAATGTATCCATTCTAATTCATTCGTACGATCCATTCTAATTCATTCGTACGATCCATTCTAATTCATTTGTATGATCTATTCTAATTCATTCGCACGAATGTATCCATTCTAAATCATTCGTACGATTTATTCTAATTCATTCGCACGATCCATTCTAATTTATTCGTACGATCCATTCTAATTCATTCGTACGATTCATTCTATTTCATTCACACGATCCATTCTAATTCATTAGTACGATCCATTCTAATTCATTCGTACTATCCTTTCTAATTCATTCGTACGATCCATTCTAATTCATTCGCACGAATGTATCCATTCCAATTCATTCGTACAATCCATTCTAATTCATTCGCACGATCCATTCTAATTCATTCGTACGATCTATTCTAATTCATTCGTATGATCCATTCTAATTAAGTCATACGATCCATTCTAATTCATTCCTACGTTCCATTCTAATTCATTCGCACGAATATATCCATTCTAGTTCATTCGTACGATCCATTCCAATTCATTCGCACGATCCATTCTAATTCATTCGTACAATCCATTCTAATTCATTCGTACGATCCATTCTAATTCGTTCGTACGATCCATTCTAATTCATTCGCACGAATATATCCATTCGAATTCATTTGTACGATCCATTCTAATTCATTCGTTAGATTGGATATATTCGTGTGAATGAATTAGAATGGATCGTACGAACGAATTAGAATGGATCGTATGAATGAAGTAGAATGGATCGTGCGAATGAATTAGAATGGATCGAACGAATGAATTAGAATGGATACATTCGAGTGAATGAATTAGAATGATCGTAGGAATGAATTAGAATGGATCGTGCGAATGAATTAGAATGGATCGTACGAATGAATTAGAATGGATACATTCGGGCAAATAAATCAGAATGGATCATACGAATGAATCAGAATAGAACGTACGAATCAATAAGAATGGATCGTGCGAATGAATTAGAATGGATCGTACGAATGAATTAGAATGGATACATTCGTGTGAATGAATTAGAATGGATCGTACGAATGAATTAGAATAGATTGTACGAATGAATTAGAATGGATCGTACGAATGAATTAGAATGGATCGTACGAATGAATTAGAATGGATACATTCGTATGAATGAATTAGAATGGATCATACAAAAGAATTAGAGTGGATTGTACGAGTGAATTATATAGGATCGTATGAATGAATTTGAATGGATCGTGCGAATGAACTAGAATGGATCGTACGAATGAATTAGAATGGATACATTCGTTCGAATGAATTAGAATGGATCGTATGAATAAATTAGAATGGATCGTACGAATGAATTAGAATGGACCGTATGAATGAATTAGAATGGATCGTGCGAATGAATTAGAAGGGATCGTACGAATGAATTAGAATGGATATATTCGTGCGAATGAATTAGAATAGATTGTACAAATGAATTGGAGTGGATCGTACGAATGAATAAGAATGGATCGTACGATTGAATTAGAATGGATCGTGCGAATGAATTAGAATGGATACATTCGTGCGAATAAATTATAATGGATCGTCTGAATGAATTAGAATGGATCATACGAATGAATTAGAATGGATCGTGCGATTGAATTAGAACGGATCGTGCAAATGAATTAGAATGGATCGTAGGAATGAATTAGAATAGATACATTCGTGCGAATGAATTAGCATGGATCATACGAATGAATTAGAATGGATCGTACAAAGGAATTAGAATAGATCGTACGAATGAATTAGAATAGATCGTTCGAATGAATTTGAATGGATCATACAAATGAATAAGAATGTATACATTCGGGTGAATGAATTAGAATGGATCGTACGAGAGAATTAGAATAGATCGTGCGAATGAATTAGAATGGATACATTCGTGAGAATGAATTAGAATAGATTGTACGAATGAATTAGAATAGATCATACAAAAGAATTAGAATGGATACATTCATGCGAATGAATTAGAATAGATCGGATGAATGAATTAGAATGGATACATTCGTTCGAATTAATTAGAATGGATCGTACAAATGAATTAGAATGGATTGTAGGAATGAATTAAAAAGGATACATTAATGCGAATGAATTTGAATGGATCGTACGAAAGAATTAGAATGGATCATACGAATGAATTAAAGTGGATCGTACGAATAAATCATAATGGATCGTAAGAATGAATTAGAATGGATACATTCATGCGAATGAATTAGAATGGATCATACGAATGAATTAGAATGGATCGTACAAATAAATTAGAATGGATCGTATGAATGAATTAGAATAGATACATTCGTACGAATGAATTATAATGGATTGTACGAATGAATTTGACTGGATACATTCGTGCGAATGAATTAGAATAGATCGTACGAATGAGTTAGAATGGGCGGTACGAATGAATTAGAATGGATCGTACGAATGAATTAGAATGGATCATGTGAATGAATTAGAATGGATCGTACAAATGAATTAGAATGGATATATTCGTGTGAATGAATTAGAATGGATTGTACGAATGTATTAGAATGGATCGTATGAATGAATTAGAATGGATCATACAAAGGAATTAGAATGGATCGTGCGAATGAATTAAAATGGATTGTACGAATGAATTAGAATGGATACATTCGTACGAATGAATTAGAATGGATCGTGTGAATGAATTAGAATGGATCGTACGAATGAATTAGAAAGGATACATTCGTGCGAATGAATTAGAATGGATCATACGAATGAATTTGAATGGATACATTCGTACGAATGAATTAGAATGGATACATTTGTGCGAATGAATTAGAATGGATCGTATGAATGAATTAGAATGGATCGTGCGAATGAATTAGAATGGATCGTACGAATGAATTAGAATGGATACATTCGTGCGAATGAATTTGAATGGATAGTACAAATTAATTAGAATGGATCATACAAATGAATAAGAATGGATCGTACGAATAAATTAGAACGGATCGTGCGAATGAATTAGAAAGGATCGTAAGAATGAATTAGAATGGATACATTCGTGCGAATGTATTAGAATGGATCGTACGAATGAATTAAAATGGATCGTACTAATGAATTAGAATGGATCGTGCAAATAAATTAGAATGGATCGTACGAATGAATTAGAATGGATATATTCATGCGAATGAATTAGAATGGATCGTACGAATGGGTTAGAATGGATCGTACGAATGGGTTAGAATGGATCTTGCGAATGAATTAGAATGGATCGTATGAAAGAATTAGAATGGTTACGAATGAATTAGAATGGATCATACGAATAAATTAGAATGTTTCGTATGAATGAATTAGAATGGATCGCACGAATATATTAGAATGGATTTTATGAATGAATTAGAATGGATTATGCGAATGAATTAGCATGGATACATTCGTGCGAATGAATTAGAATAGATCGTACGAATGAATTAGAATAGACTGTGCGAATGAATTAGAATGGATCGTGCAAATGAATTAGAATGGATCGTACGAATGAATTAGATTATATACATTCATGCGAATGAATTAGAATGGATCGTACGAATGAATTAGAATGGATCGTATGAATGAATTAGAATTGTTCGTATGAATGAATTAGAATGGATCGTGCTAATGAATTAGAATTGTTCTTACGAATGAATTAGAATGGATCGTGCTAATGAATTAGAATGGAACGTACGAATGAATTAGGATGAATACTTTCGTGCGATTGAATTTGAATGGATGATACGAATGAATTAGAATGAATCGTACGAATGAATTAGAATGGATCGTGCGAATGAATTAGAATGGATCGTACGAATGAATTAGAATAGATATATTCATGCGAATGAATTATAATGGATCGTACGAATGAATTAGAATGGATCGTACGAATGAATTAGAATGGATCGTATGAATGAATTAGAATGGATCATGTGAATGGATTAGAATGGATCGTATGAATGAATTAGAATGGATCGTACGAATGAATTAGAATGGATCATGCGAATGAATTAGACTGGATCGTACGAATGAATTAGAATGGAAACATTCGTGCGAATGAATCAGAATGGATCGTACGAATGAATCAGAATGGAACGTACGAATGAATAAGAATGGATCGTGCGAATGAAATAGAATGGATCGTACGAATGAATTAGAATGGATACATTCGTGTGAACGAATTAGAATGGATCGTACGAATGAATTAGAATAGATTGTACGAATGAATTAGAAAGGGTCGTACGAATGAATTAGAATGGATCGTATGAATGAATTAGAATGGATCGTATAAATGAATTAGAAAGGATAAATTCGTGCAAATGAATTAGAATGGATCTTACAAAAGAATTAGAGTGGATCGTACGAATGAATTATATATGATCGTATGAATGAATTAGAATGGATCGTGCGAATGAATTAGAATGGATCGTACGAACGAATTAGAATGAATACATTTGTGAGAATGAATTAGAATGGATCATATGAATAAATTAGAATGGATTGTACGAATGAATTAGAATGGATCGTATGAATAAATTATAATGGGTCATACAAGAATTAGAATAGATTGTGCGAATGAATTAGAATGGATCGTACGAATGAATTAGAATGGATAAATTCGTGCGAATGAATTAGAATGGATTGTATGAATGAATTAGATTGGATCGTATAAATGAATTAGAATGGATCGTACGTATGAATTAGAATGGATACATTCATGAGAATGAATAAGAATGGATCGTACGAAGGAATTAGAATGGATAATACGAATGAAATATAATGGGTCGTACAACGGAATTAGAATGGATCGTACGATGGAATTAGAATGGATCGTACGAATGAATTATAATGGATACAATCGTGCGAATGAATTAGAATGGGTCGTACGAATGAGTTAGAATGGATCGTACGAATGAAATAGAATGGATATATTCGTGCAAATGAATTAGAATGGATCGTATGAATGAATTAGAATAGATTGTGCGAATGAATTAGAATGGATCGTACGAATGAATTAGAATGGATACATTCATGCGAATGAATTAGAATAGATCGTATGAATGAATTAGAATGGATCTTATGAGTGAATTCGAATGGATCCTGCGAAAGAATTAGAATGGTATGAATGAATTAGAATGGATCGTACGTATGAATTAGAATGGATACATTCGTGGGAATGAATTAGAATGGATCGTACAAAGGAATTAGAATGGATGCGAATGAATTAGAATGGAATGGATCATTCTTATGAATTAGAATGGATCGTATGAATGAATTAGAATGGATACATTCGTGCGAATGAATTAGAATGGATCGTACGAATGAATTAGAATGGATCGTATGAATAAATTAGAATAGATCGTATGAATGAATTAGAATGGATCATATGAATGAATTAGAATGGATCCATTCGAATGAATTAGAATGGATCGTATGAATGAATTAGAATGGATCGTATGAATGAATTAGAATTGATCGTGCGAATGAATTAGAATGGATCGTACAAATGAATTAGAGTGGATACATTCGTGCGATTGAATTAGAATGGATCGTATTAATGAATTAGAATGGATCGTGCGAATGAATTAGAATGGATCGTAGGAATGAATTAGAATGGATACATTCATGCGAATGAATTAGAATGGATCATACGATTGAGTAAGAATGGATCGTACGAATGAAATAGAATAGATCGTACGAATGAATTAGAATGGATCGTGGTAATGAATTAGAATTGATCGTACGAATGAATTAGAATAGATTGTGCGAATGAATTAGAATGGATCGTACGAATGAATTAGAATGGATACATTCGTGCGAATGAATTAGAATGGATCGTATGAATGAATTAGATAGGATCGTATGAATGAATTTGAATAGATCGTACGTATGAATTAGAATGGATACATTCCTGGGAATGAATTAGAATGGATCGTACAAAGGAATTAGAATGGATCATACGAATGAAAAATAATGGGTCGTACAAAGGAATTAGAATGGATCGTACGAAGGAATTAGAATGGATACATTCGAGCGAATGAATTAGAATGGATCGTACGAATGAATTAGAATAGATTGTGCGAATGAATTAGAATGGATCGTACGAATGAATTAGAATGGATACATTCGTGCGAATGAATTAGAATGGATCGTATGAATGAATTAGATTGGATCGTATGAATGAATTAGAATAGATCGTGCGAAGGAATTAGAATGGATCGTACGAATGAATTAGAATGGAACGTACGAATGAATTATAATGGATCGTACGAATGAAATAGAATGGATCGTATGAATTAGAATGGATCATACCAAGGAATTAGAATGGATCGTACGAATGAAATAGAATGGATCGTACGAAGGAATTAGAATGGATCGTATGAATGAATTAGAATGGATACATTTGTGCGAATGAATTAGAATGGATACATTCGTGCGAAAGAATTAGAATAGATCGTATGAATGAATTAGAATGGATCGTATGAATGAATTAGAATGGATCGTGCGAATGAATTAGAATGGATTGTACGAATGAATTAGAATGGATCGTATGAATGAATTAGAATGGATCGTATGAAGGTATTAGAATGGATCGTACGAATGAATTAGAATGGATCGTATGAATGAATTAGAGTGGATACAGTCGTACGCACGAATTTATCCATTCTAATTCATTCGTACGATCCATTCTAATTTATTCGCACGATCTATTCTAATTCATTCATACAATCCATTCTAATTCATTCGTACGATGCATTCTAATTAATTCGCACGATCCATTCTAATTCATTCATACGATCCAATCTAATTCATTCATACGATCCATTCTAATTCTTTCGCACGAATGTATCCAATCTAATTCATTCGTACGATCCATTCTAATTCATTAGCACGAAAAAACACGATCCACTCTAATTCATTCATACGATCCATTCTAATTCATTCATACAATCCATTCTAATTCTTTCACACGATCCATTCTAATTTATCCGTACGATCCATTCTAATTCATTCGTACAATCCATTCTAATTCATTCGTACAATCCATTCTAATTCATTCATACGATCCATTCTAATTCATTCATACGATCCATTCTAATTCATTCGCACAATCTATTCTAATTCATTCGTACGATCCATTCTAATTCCTTCGTACGATCCATTCTAATTCCTTCGTACGTACGATCCATTCTAATTCATTCATACGATCCATTCTAATTCATTCGCATGATCCATTCTAATTCATTCATACGATCCAATCTAATTCATTCATACGATCCATTCTAATTCATTCATACGATCCATTCTAATTCATTCGTACGATCGTACGATCCATTCTATTTCATTCGTATGATCCATTCTAATTCATTCATACGATCCAATCTAATTCATTCGTATGATCCATTCTAATTCCTTGCGAATGAATTAGAATGGATCGTACTTATGAATTAGAATGGATCGTACGAATGAATTAGAACGGATACGTTCGTGCGAATGAATTAGAATGGATCGTATGAATGAATTAGAATGGATCGTGCGAATGAATTAGAATGGATCGTACGAATGAATTAGAATGGATACATGATCCATTCTAATTCATTCATACGATCCATTCTAATTCATTCGTACGATCCATTCTAATTCCTTTGTACCATCCATTCTAATTCATTCATATGATCCATTCTAATTCATACGAATAAAATAGAATGGATCGTACGATCCATTCTAATTCATTCGCACAATCTATTCTAATTCATTCGTACGATCAATTCTATTTCATTAGCACGATCCATTCTAATTCATTCGTACGATCTATTCTATTTCATTCGTAAGATCCATTCTTACGCAATCGTATGATCCATTCTAATTCATTCGCACGAATGTATCCATTCAAATTCATTCGTACGATCCATTCTAATTCATTCGTACGATCCATTCTAATTCCTTCGTACGATCCATTCTAATTCCTTCTTACGATCCATTCTAATTCCTTCGTACGATCCATTCTATTTCATTCGTATGATCCATTCTATTTCATTCGTATGATCCATTCTAATTAATTCGTACGATCGTGCTAGTGAATTAGAATGGATGTACGAATGAATTAGAATAGATTCTACGAATGAATTAGAATGGATCATACGAATGAGTAAGAATGGATCGTACGAATGAAATAGAATGGATTGTACAAATGAATTAGAATGGATCGTACGAATGAAATAGAATAGATCATATGAATTAGAATGGATCCTATGAAGGAATTAGAATGGATACATTCATGCGAATGAATTAGAATGGATCGAATGAATGAATAAGATTGGATCGTATGAATGAAATAGAATAGATCGTACGAAGGAATTAGAATGGATCGTACGTACGAAGGAATTAAAATGGATCATACGAAGGAATTAGAATGGATCGTACGAATGAATTAGAATGGATACATTCATGCGAATGAATTAGAATGGATCGTGCGAATGAATTAGAATGGATACATTCGTTCGAATGAATTAGAATGGATCATACGATTGAGTAAAAATGGATCGTACGAATGAAATAGAATAGATCGTACGAATGAATTAGATTGGATCGTACGAATGAATTAGAATGGATCGTACGAATGAATTAGAAAGGATCGTGCGAAAGAATTAGAATGGATTGTATGAATGAATTAGAATGGATCGTACGAAGGAATTAGAATGGATCGTACGAAGGAGTAAGAATGGATCGTACGAATGAATTAGAATGGATTGTACAAATGAATTAGAATGGATCGTACGAATGAATTAGAATGGATCGTGCGAATGAATTAGAATGGATCGTATGAATGAATTAGATTGGATAGTATGAATGAAATAGAATAGATCGTATGAATTAGAATGGATCGTACGAAGGAATTAGAATGGATCGTACGAAAGAAATATAATGGATCGTACGAAGGAATTAGAATGGATCGTATACGAATGAGTAAGAATGGATCGTACGAATGAAATAGAATGGATTGTACGAATGAATTAGAATGGATTCATTCGTGCGAATGAATTAGAATGGATCGTGCGAATGAATTAGAATAGATCGTACGAATTAATTAGAATGGATCGTACGAATGAATTAGAATGGATATATTTGTGCGAATGAATTAGAATAGATTGTGCGATAGGATCGTGCGAATGAATTAGAATGGATCGTACGAATGAATTAGAATAGACACATTCATGTGAATGAATTAGAATGGATCGTAATAACGGATCGTGTGAATGGATCATACGATCCATTCTATTTCATTCGTACGATCCATTCTAATTCATTCGAACGATCCATTCTAATTCATTCGCACGAAGGTATCCATTTTAATTCATTCGTACGATCCATTCTAATTCATTCGCACAATCTATTCTAATTCATTCGTATGATCAATTCTAATTCATTAGCACGATCCATTCAAATTCATTCGTACGATCTATTCAATTTCATTCGTACGATCCATTCTTACTCAATCGTATGATCCATTCTAATTCATTTGCACGAATGTATCCATTCTAATTCATTTGTACGATCCATTCTAATTCATTCGCACGATCCATTCTATTTCATTAATACGATCCATTCTAATTCATTCGTACGAATGTATCCACTCTAATTCATTTGTACGATCCATTCTAATTCATTCGCACGATCAATTCTAATTCATTCATACGATCCATTCTAATTCATTCATACGATCCATTCTAATTCATTCGCATGAATGTATCCATTCTAATTCATTCATACGATCCATTCTAATTCATTCGCACAATCCATTCTAATTCATTTATACGATCCATTCTAATTCATTCGTACGATCCATTCTAATTCATTCGCACAATCTATTCTAATTCGTTCACACGATCCAATCTAATTCATTCATACGATCCATTCTAATTCTTTCGCACGAATGTATCCATTCTAATTCATTCGTACGTTCCGTTCTAATTCATTCACACAATCTATTAATGGATCGCACGATCCATTCTAATTCATTCACACGAACCATTCTAATTCCTTCGTACGATCCATTATAATTCATTCCCATGAATGTATCCATTCTAATTGATACGTACGATCCATTCTATTTCATTCGTATGATCCATTCTTACTCATTTGTACGATCCATTCTAATTCATTTGCACGAATGTATCCACTCTAATTCATTCGTACGATCCATTCTAATTCATTCGCACGATCCATTCTAATTCATTCATACGACCCATTCTAATTCATTCGTAAGATCCATTCTAATTCATTCGCACGATCCATTCTAATTCATTCGCACGATCGATTCTAATTCATTAATACGATCCAATCTAATTCATTCATACGATCCATTCTAATTTATTCGCACGAATATATCTATTCTAATTCATTCGTACGATCCATGAATTAGAATGGATCGCACGAATGTATCCATTCTATTTCATGCGTACGATCCATTCTTACTCATTCGTACGATCCATTCTAATTCATTCGCACGATCCATTCTAATTCATAAGTACGATCCATTCTAATTCATTCATACGATCCATTCTAATTCATTTGCACGAATATATCCATTCTAATTCATTCGTACAATCCATTCTAATTCATTCGCAAGATCCATTCTAATTCATTCATACAATCTATTCTAATTCTTTTGCACGAATGTATCCATTCAAATTCATTCGTACGATCCATTCTAATTCCTTCGTACGATCCATTCTAATTCCTTCGTACGATCCATTCTAATTTATTCCCATGAATGTATCCAATCTAATTGATACGTACGATCCATTCTATTTCATTCGTACGATCCATTCTTACTCATTCGTACGATCCATTCTAATTCATTCGCACGAATATATCCACTCTAATTCATTCGTACGATCCATTCTAATTCATTCGCACGATCCATTCTAATTAATTCGTACGATCCATTCTAATTCATTCGTACGATCCATTCTAATTCATTCGTACGATCCATTCTAATTCCTTCGTACGATCTATTCTATTTCATTCGTACGATCCATTCTTACTCAATCGTATGATCCATTCTAATTCGTTCTATTCTAATTCCTTCGTACGATCCATTCTAATTCATTCGCACGATCCATTCTAATTCATTCGTACGATCCATTCTAATTCATAAGTACGATCCATTCTAATTCATTCATACGATCCATTCTAATTAATTTGCACGAATATATCCATTCTAAATCATTCGTACGATCCATTCTAATTCATTCGCACGATCCATTCTAATTCATTCATAAATCCATTCTAATTCTTTTGCATGAATGCATCCATTCTAATTCCTTCGTACGATCCATTCTACTTCATTCCCATGAATGTATCCATTCTAATTGATACGTACGATCCATTCTATTTCATTCGTACGATCCATTCTTACTCATTCATACGATCCATTCTAATTCATTCTCACGAATGTATCCACTCTAACTCATTCGTACGATCCATTCTAATTCATTCACACGATCCATTCTAATTCATTCATACGATCCATTCTAATTCATTCGTACGATCTATTCTAATTCATTTGTACGATCCATTCTAATTCCTTCGTACGATCCATTCTAATTCCTTCATACGATCCATTCTATTTCATTCGTACGATCCATTCTAATTCCTTCGTACGATCCATTCTAATTCCGAATGGATACATTTGTGCGAATGAATTAGAATGGATCGTACGAATGAGTAAGAATGGATCGTATGAATGTAATAGAATGGATTGTACGAATGAATTAGAATGGATCGTACGAATGAATTAGAATGGATCGTGTGAAAGAATTAGAATGGATTGTATGAATGAATTAGAATGGATCGTACGAATAAATTAGAATGGATCGAATGAATAAATTAGATTGGATTGTATGAATGAATTAGATTGGATCGTATAAATGAATTAGAATGGATCGTGCAAATTAATTAGAATGGATCGTACGAAGGAATTAGAATGGATCGTACGAATGAATTAGAATGGATCGTATGATGTGTGAAAGAATTAGAATGGATTGTATGAATGAATTAGAATCGTACGAATGAATTAGAATGGATACATTCATGCGAATGAATTAGAATGGATCATATGAATGAATTAGATTGGATCGTATTAATGAATTAGAATGGATCGTGCGAATGAATTAGAATGGATCGTACGAATGAATTAGAATGGATACATTCGTGCGAATGAATTAGAATGGATCGTATGAATGAATTAGAATGGATCGTATGAGTGAATTCGAATGGATCATACGAATGAATTAGAATAGATTGTGCGAATAAGTAAGAATGGATCGTACGAAGGAATTAGATTGGATCGTATGAATGAATTAGAATGGATCGTGCGAATGAATTAGAAAGGATCGTACGAATGAATTAGAATGGATCGTATGAATGACTTAGAATGGATCGTACAAAGGAATTAGAATGGATCGTACGAATGAATTAGAATGGTTCGTATGAATGAATTAGAATGGATCTTACGAAGGAATTAGAATGGATCGTAAGAATGAATTAGAATGGATACATTCGTGCGAATGAATTAGAATGGATCGTACGAATGAGTAAGAATGGATCGTACGAATAAAATAGAATAGATTGTACGAAGGAATTAGAATGGATAGATTTGTGCGAATGAATTAGAATGGATTGTACGAATGAATTAGAATGGATCGTGCGAATGAATTAGAATGGATCGTACGAATGAGTAAGAATGGATCGTGCGAATGAATTAGAGTGGATCATACGAATGAATTAGAGTAGATCGTATGAATGAATTAGAATGGATTGTGCGAATGAATTAGAATGGATCATATGAATGAATTAGAATAGATTATGCGAATGAATTAGAATGGATCGTATGAATGAATTAGAATGGATACATTCGTGCGAATGAATTTGAATTGATCGTATGAATGAATTAGAATGCATCGTGCGAAGGAATTAGAATGGATCGTATGAAGGAATTAGAATGGATCATACGAAGGAATTAGAATGGATCGTACGAAGGAATTAGAATGGATCGTACGAATGAATTAGAATGGATCGTAGGAATGAATTAGATTGGATCGTATGAGTATGAATGAAATAGAATGGATCGTATGAATGAATTAGAATGGATCGTACGAATGAATTAGAATGGATCGTACGAATGAATTAGAATGGATACATTCATGCGAAAGAATTAGAATAGATTGTATGAATGAATTAGAATGGATCGTATGTATCCGATCCATTCTAATTCATTCGTATGATCCATTCTAATTCATTCGCACGATCCATTCTAATTCATTCACACGAATGTATCCGATCCATTCTAATTCCTTCGTACGATCTATTCTAATTCATTCATACGATCCATTCTAATTAATTCGTACGATCCATTCTAATTCATTCACACGATCCATTCTAATTCATTAATACGATCCATTCTAATTCATTCGTACGACGCACGATCCATTCTAATTCATTCATACGATCCAATCTAATTCATTCATACGATCCAATCTAATTCATTCGTATGTATCCATTCTAATTCATTCATACGATCCATTCTAATTCATTCGTACGATCCACTCTAATTCATTCGCACGATCCGTTCTAATTCATTAATACGATCCATTCTAATTCATTCGTACAACGGATGATCCATTCTAATTCATTCATACGATCCAATTGAATTCATTCATACGATCCATTCTAATTCATTCGTATGTATCCATTCTAATTCATTCATACGATCCATTCTAATTCATTCGTACGATCCATTCTAATTCATTCGCACGATCCATTCTAATTCATTCATACGATCCAATCTAATTCATTCATACGATCCATTCTAATTCATTCGTATGTATCCATTCTAATTCAATCATATGATCCATTCTCATTCATTTTGTACGACCCATTCTAATTCATTCGCACAATCCATTCTAATTCATTCGTATGATCCATTCTATTTCATTCGTACGCTCCATTCTTACTCATTCGTACGATCCATTCTAATTCATTCGCATGAATGTATCCATTCTAATTCATTCGTACGATTCATTCTAATTCATTCGCACGATCCATTCTAATTAATTCATACGATTCATTCTAATTCATTCATACAATCCATTCTAATTCATTCATACAATCCATTCTAATTAATTCATATGATCTATTCTAATTAATTCACACGATCCATTCTAATTCATTCGTACAATCCATTCTATTTTATTCGTACGATCCATTAATTCTTACTCATTCACACGATCTATTCTAATTCATTCATACGATCTATTCTAATTCATTCGTACGATCTATTCTAATTCATTCGCACGATCCATTCTAATTAATTCGTATGATCGTGCTAGTGAATTAGAATGGATCGTACGAATGAATTAGAATAGATCGTACGAATGAATTAGAATGGATCGTGCTAATGAATTACAATTGATCGTACGAATGAATTAGAATAGATTGTGCGAATGAATTAGAATGGCTCGTACGAATGAATGAGAATGGATACATTCGTGCGAATGAATTAGAATGGATCGTACGAATGAATTAGAATGGATCGTACGAATGAATTAGAATAGATTGTGCGAATGAATTAGAATGGATCATATGAATGAATTAGATTACGATCCATTCTATTTCATTCATACAATCCATTCTAATTCATTCATACAATCCATTCTATTTCATTCGTATGATCCATTCTTACTCATTCGTATCATCCATTCTAATTCATTCGCACGATATGATTGTATCCATTCTAATTCATTCGTACGATCCATTCTAATTCATTCGCACGATCCATTCTAATTCATTCGCACGATCCATTCATATTAATTCGTACGATCATGCTAGTGAATTTGAATGGATCGTACAAATGAATTAGAATAGATCGTACGAATGAATTAGAATGGATATATTCATGCGAATGAATTAGAATGGATCGTACGAATGAGTAAGAATGGATCGTACGAATGAAATAGAATGGATTATACGAATGAATTCGAATGGATCGTGCTAATGAATTAGAATTGATCGTACGAATGAATTAGAATGGATCATACGAAGGAAATAAAATGGATCGTACGATCCATTCTAATTCATTCGCACGATCCATTCTAATTCATTCGAATGATCCATTCTAATTCATTCGCACGAATGTATCCATTCTAATTCATTCGTACGATCCATTCTAATTCATTCGCACAATCTAATCTAATTCATTCGTACAATCCATTCTAATTCATTCGCACGAATGTATCCATTCTAATTCATTCATACGATCCATTCTAATTCATTCGTATAATAAATTCTTACGCATTCGTATGATCCATTCTAATTCATTCGCACGAATGTATCCATTCTAATTCATTCGTACGATCCATTCTAATTCATTCGTACGATCCATTCTAATTCATATGATCCATTCTATTTCATTCATACGATCCATTCTAATTCCTTTGTACGACCCATTATATTTCATTCGTATGATCCATTCTAATTCCTTTGTACGATCCATTCTAATTCATTCATACGATCCATTCTAATTCATTCGTACGATCCATTCTAATTCATTCGTACGATCCATTCTAATTCATTCACATTCTAATTCATTCGTACGAATGTATCCACTCTAGTTAATTCATACGATGCTAACTCATTCGTACGATCCATTCTAATTCATTCGTACGATCCATTCTAATTCATTCGTACGATCCATTCTAATTCATTCGCACGATCTATTCTAATTCATTCGTACGATCCATTCTAATTCATTCGCACGATCCATTATAATTCATTCCTACGATCCATTCTATTTCATTCGTATGACCCATTCTAATTCCTTCGTACGATCCATTCTAATTCCTTCCTACGATCCATTCTAATTCCTTCGTACGATCCAATCTACTTCATTCGTATGATCCATTCTAATTCCTTCGTACGATCCATTCCTATTCATTCCCATGAATGTATCCATTCTAATTCATACGTATGATCCATTCTAATTCATTTATACGATCCAATCTAATTCATTCATACAATCCATTCTAATTCATTCACACAAATTTATCCATTCTAATTCATTCGTACGATCCATTCGAATTCATTCGCACGAATGTATCCATTCTAATTCATTCGTACGAAGGAATTAGAATGGATCGAACGAAGGAATTAGAATGGATCATACGAATGAATTAGAATGGATATATTCGTGCAAATGAATTAGAATGGATCGTACGAATGAATTAGAATAGATCGTACGAATGAATTAGAATGGATTGTATGAATGAATTAGATTGGATCATACAAATGAATTAGAATGGATCGTACAAATGAATTAGAATGGATACATTCGTGCGAATGAATTAGAATGGATCGTACGAATGAATTAGAATGGATACATTCGTGCGAATGAATTAGAATGGATCGTATGAATGATTTAGAATTGATCGTACGAATGAATTAGAATAGATTGAGCGAATGAATTAGAATGGATCGAACGAATGAATTAGAATGGATCGTATGAATAAATTAGAATGGATCGTACGAATGAATTTGAAAGGATCGTGCGAATGAATTAGAATAGATCGTACGAATGAATTAGAATGGATCGTATGAATGAATTAGAATGGATCGTGCGAATGAATTAGAATGGATCGTATGAATAAAATAGAATGGATCGTATGAATTAGAATGGATCGTACGAAGGAATTAGAATGGATCCTATGAATGAATTAGATTGGATCGTATTAATGAATTATAATGGATTGTACGAAATAATTAGAATGGATACATTCGTGCGAATGAATAAGAATGGATCATATGAATGAATTAGAATGGATCGTACGAATGAATTAGAATAGATCGTACATTCTAATTCCTTCGTACGATCCATTCTAATTCCTTCGTACGAATTAGAATGGATCGTATGAAGGAATTAGAATGGAACGTACGAATGAATTAGAATGGATACATTCGTGCGAATGAATTAGAATGGATCGTATGAATGAGTTAAAACGCACGAATGTATCAATTCTAATTCATTCGTACGATCCATTCTACTTCATTCATACGAGCCATTCTAATTCATTCATACGATGCATTCTAACTCATTCGCACTATCCATTCTAATTCCTTCGTATGATCCATTCTAATTCCTTCGTACGTACGATCCATTCTATTTCATTCGCACGATCCATTCTAATTCATTCATACGATCCATTCTAATTCATTCCGTACGATCTACGATCCATTCTAATTCATTCGTATGTATCCATTCTAATTCATTCAAATGATCCATTCTAATTTATTCGTCAATCCATTCTAATTCATTCGTATGATCCATTCTAATTCATTCGCACGAATGTATCCATTCTAATTCATTCGTATGATCCATTCTAATTCATTCGTACAATCCATTCTATTTCATTCGTACGATCCATTCTTACTCATTCGTATGATCCATTCTAATTCATTCATACGATCCATTCTAATTCATTCATATGATCCATTCTAATTCATTCGTACGATCCATTCTAATTCATTCGTACGATCCATTCTAATTCATTCGTATGATCCATTCTAATTCATTCGTACGATCCATTCTTACTCATTCGTAAGATCCATTCTAATTCATTCGAATGATCCATTCTAATTCATTCGTACGATTCATTCGTATGATCCATTCTAATTCATTCGTACGAATGTATCCACTCTAATTCATTCATACGATCCATTCTAATTCATTCGTACGATCCATTCTAATTCCTTCGTACGATCCATTCTAATTCATTCATACGATCCATTCTAATTCATTCGTATGATCCATTCTAATTCATTGGCACGATCCATTCTAATTCATTCATACGATCCATTCTAATTCATTCATACGATCTATTCTAATTCTTTCGCACGAATGCATCTATTCTAATTCATTCGTACGAATGTATCCATTCTATTTCATTCGTACAATCCATTCTAATTCCTTCGTACGATCCATTCTAATTTATTAGCACGATCCATTCTAATTCATTCGTACGATCCATTCTAATTCATTCGTACGATCCATACTAATTCATTCGCACGAACCATTCTAATTCATTCGTACGATCCATTCTAATTCATTTGTACAATCCATTCTAATTCATTCGCATGATCCATTCTAATTCATTCGCACAATCTATTGTAATTCAATCGTACGATCCATTCTAATTCATTTGCACGAATGTATCCATTCTAATTCAATCGTACGATCCATTCTAATTCATTCGTATGATCCATTCTAATTCATTCATACGATCCATTCTAATTCATTCATATGTATCCATTCTAATTCATTCATACGATCCATTCTAATCCATTCTATTTCATTCGTACGATCCATTCTTACTCATTCGTATGATCCATTCTAATTCATTCGCACGAATTTATCCATTCTAATTCATTCGTACGATCCATTCTAATTCATTCATACGATCCATTCTAATTCATTCATACAATCCATTCTAATTCTTTCACACGATCCATTCTAATTGATTCGTACGATCCATTCTAATTCATTCGCACGAATGTATCCAGTCTAATTCATTCGTACATGTATGAATGAATTAGATTGGATCGTATGAATGAATTAGAATGGATCGTACGAATGAATAAGAATAGATCGTACGAATGAAATAGAATGGATTGTACGAATGAATTAGAATGGATCGTACGAATGAATTAGAATGGATCGTACGAAAGAATTAGAATGGATCGTGTGAAAGAATTAGAATGGATTGTATGAATGAATTAAAATGGATCGTATGAATGAATTAGAATGGATCGTATTAATGATTTAGAATGGATCATGGGAATGAATTAGAATGGATCGTACGAATGAATTAGAATGGATCGTACGAAGAAATTAGAATGGATCGTGCGAATGAATTAGAATGGATCGTATGAAGGAATTAGAATGGATCGTACGAAGGAATTAGAATGGATCATACGAATGAATTAGAATGGATCGTACGAATGAATTAGAATGGATCGTACGAATGAATTAGAATGGATCGTACGAATCCATTCTAATTCATTCGCACGATCCATTCTAATTGATTCATACGATCCTTTCTAATTCATTCATACAATTCATTGTAATTCTTTCACACGATCCATTCTAATTCATTCGTACAATCTATTCTAATTCATTCGTACGATCCATTCTAATTCATTCGTACTGAATTCACTCATATCGCACAATCTATTCTAATTCATTCATACGATCCATTCTAATTCATTCGCACGAATGTATCCATTCTAATTCATTCGTACGATCCATTATAATTCAATCGTACGATCAATTCTAATTCCTTCGTACGATCCATTCTAATTCATTCGTACGATTCATTCTAATTCATTCGCACGATCCATTCTAATTCATTCATACAATCCATTCTAATTCTTTCGCATGATCCTTTCTAATTCATTCGTACGATCCATTCTAATTCATTCATACGATCCATTCTAATTCATTCGCACGATCCATTCTAATTCATTCATACAATCCATTCTAATTCATTCGTACGATCCATTCTAATTAATTCGTACGATCACGCTAGGGAATTTGAATGGATACATTCGTACGATCCATTCTAATTCCTTCGTATGATCCATTCTAATTTTTTTGCACGATCCATTCTAATTCATTCGTACGATCCATTCTAATTTATTCGTACGATTCATTCGTATGATCCATTCTAATTCATTCGTACGAATGTATCCACTCTAATTCATTCATACGATGCTAATTCATTCGTACGATCCATTCTAATTAATTCGCGTGATCCATTCTAATTCATTCGTACGATCCATTCTAATTCATTCATACGATCCATTCTAATTCATTCGTACGATCCATTCTAATTCATTCGCACAATCTATTCTAATTCATTCGTACGATCCATTCTAATTCATTCACACGATCCATTTTAATTTATTCATACGATCCATTCTATTTCATTCGTATGATCCATTCTAATTCCTTCGTACGATCTATTCTAATTCCTTCGTACGATCCATTCTAATTCGTTCGTACGATCCATTCTATTTCATTCGTATGATCCATTCTAATTCCTTCGTACGATCCATTCTTATTCATTCCCATGAAAGTGTCCATTCTAATTCATACGTACGATCCATTCTAATTCATTTATACGATCCAATCTAATTCATTCATACAATCCATTCTAATTCATTCGCACGAATTTATCTATTCTTATTCATTCGTACGATCCATTCTAATTCATTCGTACGATCCATGCTTATTCATTCGCACGATCCATTCTAATTCATTCATACAATCCATTCTAATTCTTTCGCACGATCCTTTCTAATTCATTCGTACGATCCATTCTAATTCATTCGCACGATCCATTCTAATTCATTCATACAATCCATTCTAATTCATTCGCACGATCCATTCTAATTAATTCGTACGATCGTACTAGTGAATTTGAATGGATACATTCGTACGATCCATTCTAATTCCTTCGTACGATCCATTCTAATTCTTTCGCACGATCCATTCTAATTCATTCGTACGATCCATTCTAATTCATTCGTACGATTCATTCGTATGATCCATTCTAATTCATTCGTACGAATGTATCCACTCTAATTCATTCATACGATGCTAATTCATTCGTACGATCTATTCTAATTCATTCGCACGATCCATTCTAATTCATTCATACGATCCATTCTAATTCATTCGTACGATCCATTCTAATTCATTCGCACAATCTATTCTAATTCATTCGTACGATCCATTCTAATTCATTCGCACGATCCATTTTAATTCACTCGTACGATCCATTCTATTTCATTCGTATGATCCATTCTAATTCCTTCGTACGATCCATTCTAATTCCTTCGTTCGATCCATTCTATTTCATTCGTATGATCCAGTCTAATTCCTTCGTACGATCCATTCTTATTCATTCCCATGAATGTATCCATTCTAATTCATACGTACGATCCATTCTAATTCATTTATACGATCCAATCTAATTCATTCATACAATCCATTCTAATTCATTCGCACGAATTTATCCATTCTAATTCATTCGTACGATCTATTCGAATTCATTCGCACGAATGTATCCATTCTAATTCATTCATACGATCCATTCTACTTCCTTCGTACGAATGTATCCACTCTAATTCATTCGTACGATCCATTCTAATTCCTTCGTACGATCCATTCTAATTCGATCCATTCTAATTCATTCATACGTACAAATTCATACGTACGATCCATTATTATGATCCATTCTAATTCATTCGTACAATCCATTCTAATTCCTTCGTACGATCCATTCTAATTCATTCATACGATCCATTCTAATTCATTCGTACGATCCATTCTAATTCATTCATACGATCCATTCTAATTCATTCGTACGATCCATTCTAATTCCTTCGTACGATCAATTCTAATTCTATCGTACGACCCATTCTAATTCATTCGCACGATCCATTCTAATACCTTCGTACGATCCTTTCTAATTCATTCGTATGATCCATTCTAATTCATTCGCACGATCCATTCTAATTCATTAATACGATCCAATTTAATTCATTCATACGATCCATTCTAATTCATTTATAGTACCAATGAATTAGAATGGATCGTATGAATGAATTAAATTGGACTGTATGGATGAGTTAGATTGGATCGCATAAATGAATTAGAATGGATCATGCAAATGAATTAGAATGGATCATACGAAGGAATTAGAATGGATCGTACGTATAAATTAGAATGGATCGTATGACGTGTGAAAGAATTAGAATGGATTGTATGAATGAATTAGAATCGTACGAATGAATTAGAATGGATACATTCGTGCGAATGAATTAGAATGGATCATATGAATGAACTAGATTGTACCGTATTAATGAATATAAATAGATCGTGCGAATGAATTAGAATGGATCGTACGAATGAATTAGAATGGATACATTGGTGCGAATGAATTAGAATGGATCGTATGAATGAATTAGAATTGATCGTATGAATGAATTAGAATTGATCGTGCGAATGAATTAGAATGGATCGTACGAATGAATTAGAGTTGATACATTCGTGCGAATGAATTAAAATGGATCGTACGAATGAGTAAGAATGGATCGTACGAATGAATTAGAATGGATCGTATGAATGAATTAGAATGGATCGTACGAATGAATTAGAATGGATCGTGCAAATAAATTAGAATGGATCGTATGAATGAATTAGAATAGATCATACTTATGAATTAGAATGGATCGTACGAATGAATTAGAATGGATACATTCGTGCGAATGAATTAGAAAGGATCATATGAATGAATTAGAATGGATTGTGTGAATGAATTAGAATGGATCGTACGAATGAATTAGAATGGATACACGATCCATTCTAATTCATTCATACGATCCGTTCTAATTAATTCGTACGATCCATTCTAATTCCTTTGTACGATCCATTCTAATTCATTCATACGATCCATTCTCGTATAAATGAATTAGAATGGATTGTACGTATGAATTAGAATGGATACATTCATGGGAATGAATAAGAATGGATCGTACGAATGAATTAGAATGGATCGTACGAATGAATTAGAATGGATCGTACGTATGAATTAGAATGGATCGTGCGAATGAATTAGAGTGGATCGTATGAATGAATTAGAATGGATCGTACGAATGAAATAGAATGGATCGTGCGAATGAATTAGAATGGATCGTGCGAATGAATTAGAATGGATCGTGCGAACGAAATAGAATGGATCGTGCAAATGAATTAGAATGGATCATACGAATGAATTAGAATGGATCGTATGAGTGAATTCGAATGGATCGTGCGAATGAATTAGAATGGATTGCACGAATGAATTAGAATGGATCGTGCTAATGAGTAAGAATGGATCGTACGAATGAAACAGAATGGATTGTACGTGATCCATTCTAATTCATTCATACGATCCATTCTAATTCATTCGCACGATCCTTTCTAATTCATTCGCACCATTCTAATTCATTCGCACAATCTATTCTAATTCATTCACACGATCCATTCTAATTCATTCATATGATCCATTCTAATTCATTCACACGAATTTATCCATTCTAATTCATTCGTACGATCCATTCTATTTCATTCGTACGATCCATTCATACTCATTCGTACGATCCATTCTAATTCATTTGCATGAATATATCCATTCTAATTCATTCGTACGATCCATTCTAATTCCTTCGTACGATCCATTCTAATTCATTCGCACGAATGTATCCATTCTAATTCATTCGTACGATCCATTCTAATTCATTCGCACGATCCATTCTAATTCATTAATACAATCCAATCTAATTCATTCATCTGATCCAATCTAATTCATTAGAATGGATCGTGTGAATGAATTAGAATGGATCATACGAATGAATTAGAATGGATCGTATGAATGAATTAGAATAGATTATGCGAATGAATTAGAATGGATCGTATGAATGAATTAGATTGGATCGTATGAATGAATTAGAATGGATCGTTCGAATGAATTAGAATGGATCGTGCGAATGAATTAGAATGGATTGTACGAATGAATTAGAATGGATACATTCGTACAAAAGAATTAGAATGGATTGTATGAATGAATTAGAATGGATCGTGCTAATGAATTAGAATGGATCGTACGAATGAATTAGAATAGTTTGTGCGAATGAATTAGAATGGATCGTACGAATGAATTAGAATGGATCATAATAATGGATCGTACAAATGAAATAGAATGGATCGTACGAATGAATTAGCATGGATCGTGCTAATGAATTAGAATGGAACGTACGAATGAATTAGAATAGATTGTGCGAATGAATCAGAATGAATCATACGAATGAATTAGAATGGATAAATTCGTGGGAATGAATTAGAATGGATTGAATGAATGAATTAGATTGGATCGTATAAATGAATTAGAATGGATCGTACGTATGAATTAGAATGGATACATTCATGGGAATGAATAAGAATGGATCGTACGAAGGAATTAGAATGGATCATACGAATGAAATAGAATGGATCCGTACGATCCATTCTAATTCATTCGCACTATCCATTCTAATTCATTAATATGATCCAATCTAATTCATTCATGCGATCCATTCTAATTCATTCGTACGATCCATTCTAATTCATTCGCACGAATGTATCTAGATCCATTCTAATTCATTCACACTATCCATTCTAATTCATTCGCACGATCCATTCTAATTCATTCGTACAATCCATTCTTACTCATTCGTACGATCCATTCTTATTCATTCATACAATTCATTCTAATTCTTTTCCACAAATGTATCCATTCTAATTCATTTGTACGATCCATTCTAATTGCTTCTACGATCCATTCTAATTACTTCGTACGATCCATTCTAATTCATTCCCATGAATGTATCTATTCTAATTGATACGTACGATCCATTCTATTTCATTCGTACGATCCATTCTTACTCATTCGTACGATCCATTCTAATTCATTCGCACGAATGTATCCACTCTAATTCATTCGTACGATCCATTCTAATTCCTTCGTACGATCCATTCTAATTCGTTACATTCTAATTCATTCATAAGTACAAATTCATACGTACGATCCATTATTACATCCATTCTAATTCATTCGTACGATCAATTCTAATTCATTCGTACGATCCATTCTAATTCATTCATACGATCCATTCTAATTCATTCGTACGATCCATTCTAATTCATTCATACGAAACATTCTAATTCATTCGTACGATCCATTCTAATTCCTTCGTACGATCCATTCTAATTCTTTCGCACGATCCCTTCTAATTCATTCATACAATCTATTCTAATTCTTTTGCACGAATATATCCATTCTAATTCATTCGTACGATCCATTCTAATTCATTCGTACGATCCATTCTAATTTATTCGCACGATCTGTTCTAATTCATTCATACGATCCAATCTAATTCATTCATACGATCCATTCTAACTCATTCGTATGATCCATTCTAATTAATTTGTACGATCCATTCTAATTCATTCGCACGATCTATTCTAATTCATTCATACAATCCATTCTAATTCTTTTGCACGAATGTATCCATTCTAATTCATTCATACGATCCATTCTAATTCATTCGCACGATCCATTCTAATTCATTCCCATGAATGTATCCATTCTAATTCATACGTACGATCCATTCTAATTCATTTATACATTCCAATCTAATTCATTCATACAATCCATTCTAATTCATTCGCACGAATTTATCCATTCTAATTCATTCGTACGATCCATTCTAATTCATTCGCACGAATGTATCCATTCTAATTCATTAGTACGATCAATTCTAATTCATTAGCACGATCGATTCTAATTCATTCGCACGAATGTATCCATTCTAATTCATTCGTACGATCCATTCTAATTCATTCGTACAATCGATTCTATTTCATTCGTATGATCCATTCTTACTCAATCGTATGATCCATTCTAATTCATTCGCACGAATGTATCCATTCTAATTCATTCGTATGATCCATTCTAATTTATTCGCACGATCTATTCTAATTCATTAATACGATCCAATCTAATTCATTCATACGATCCATTCTAATTCATTCGCAGGAATGTATCCATTCTAATTCATTCGTACGATCCATTCTAATTCATTCGCACGATCCATTCTAATTCATTTGTACGATTCATTCGTATGATCCATTCTAATTCATTCGTACGAATGTATCCACTCTAATTCATTCATACGATCCATTCTAATTCATTCGTACGATCCATTCTAATTCATTCGTACGATCCATTCTAATTCATTCGCACGATCCATTCTAATTTATTCGCACGAATGTATCCATTCTAATTCATTCGTACGATCTATTCTATTTCATTCGTACGATCCATTCTAATTCATACGATCCATTCTATTTCATTCATATGATCTATTCTAATTCAATCACACGATCCATTCTAATTCATTCATACGATCCATTCTAATTCATTCGTACGATCCATTCTAATTCATTCGCACGATCCATTTTAATTCATTAATACAATCCAATCTAACTCATTCATACGATCCATTCTAATTCATTTGCACGAATGTATCCATTCTAATTCATTCGTATGATCCATTCTAATTCATTCGAATAATCTATTCTAATTCATTCGCACGATCCATTCTAATTCATTCGCACGAATGTATCCAATCTAATTCATTCGAACGATCCATTCTAATTCCTTCGCACGATCCATTCTAATTCACTAATACGATCCAATCTAATTCATTCATACGATCCATTCTAATTCATTCATACAATCCATTCTAATTCCTTCACACGATCCATTCTAATTCATTCGTACGATCCATTCTATTTCATTCGTACGATCCATTCTAATTCATTCGTACGATCCATTCTAATTCGTTGGCACGATCCAATCTAATTCATTCATACGATCCAATCTAATTCATTCATACGATCCATTCTAATTCATTCGTACGATCAATTCTAATTCATTCGCACGACTGTATCCATCCTTTGTACGATCCATTCTAATTCATTCATACGATCCATTCTAATTCATTCGTACGATCCATTCTAATTCATTCGCATGATCCATTCTTACTCATTCGTACGATCCATTCGAATTCACTCATACGATCCATTCTAATTCATTCATACGATCCATTCTAATTCATTCATACGATCCGTTCTAATTCCTTCTTACGATCCATTCTAATCTAATTCATCCGTACGATCCATTCTAATTCATTCGCACAATCCATTCTAATTCATTCGTACGATCCATTCTAATTCATTCGCACGATCCATTCTAATTCATTCACACGATCCATTCTAATTCATTCGCACGATCCATTCTAATTCATTCAGACGATCCATTCTAATTCATTCGCACGAATGTATCCATTCTAATTCATTCGTACGATCCATTCTACTTCATTCGCACGAATGTATCCTACGAATGAATTAGAATGGATATATTCGTGCAAACGAATTAGAATGGATCATATGAATGAATTAGAATGGATCGTACGAATGAAATAGAATGGATCATACGAATGAATTAGATTGGATCGTATGAATGAATCATAATAGATTGTGCGAATGAATTGAATGGATTGTATGAAGGAATTAGAATGGATCCTACGAATTAATTAGAATGGATCGTACAAAGGAATTAGAATTAATCATACGAATAAAATAGAATGGATCGTATGAATGAATTAGAATAGATCGTATGAGTGAATTCGAATGGATCGTGCGAATGAATAAGATCGTACGTTCCATTCTAATTCATTCGCACAATCTATTCTAATTCATTCGTACGATCCATTCTAATTCATTAGCACGATCCATTCTAATTAGTTCGCACGACCCATTCTAATTCATTCACACGATCCATTATAATTCATTCGTACAATCCATTCTATTTCATTCGTACGATCCGTTCTAATTTCATTCATACGAACCATTCTAATTCATTCGTACGATCCATTCTAATTCATTCGCACGATCCATTCTAATTCATTCGTACGATCCATTCTAATTCATTCGCACGAATGTATCCATTCTACTTCATTAGTACGATCCATTCTAATTCCTTCGTACGATCCATTCTATTTTATTCGTACGATCCATTCTAATTCATATGTACGATCCATTCTAATTCATTCATACGATCCAATCTAATTCATTCATACGATCCATTCTTACTCATTCGTATGATCCATTCTAATTCATTCGTACGATCCATTCTAATTCATTCGTACGATCCATTCTAATTCATTCATACGATCCATTCTAATTCATTTGCACGAATATATCTATTCTAATTCATTCGTAAGATCCATTCTAATTCATTAGCACGATCCATTATAATTCATTCATACTAATTCATTCATACAATCCATTCTAATTCTTTCACACGATCCATTCTAATTCATTCGTACAATCTATTCTAATTCAGTCGTATGATCCATTCTAATTCATTCGCACGATCCATTCTAATTCATTCGCACGATCCATTCTAATTCATTCATACAATCCATTCTAATTCTTTCACACGATCTATTCTAATTCTTTCACACGATCCATTCTAATTCTTTCACATGATCCATCCTAATTCATTCGCACGAATGTATCCATTGTACAAATGAATTAGAATGGATACATTCGTGCTAATGAATTAGAATGGATCGTACGAATGAGTAAGAATGGATCGTACGAATCAAATAGAATGGATCATACGAATGAATTAGAATGGATCGTGCGAATGAATTAGAATGGATCGTACGAATGAATTAGAATGCATCATATGAATGAGTAAGAATGGATCGTACTCTAATTCATTCGCACGAATGTATCCATTCTAATTCATTCTTACGATCCATTCTAATTCATTCGCACGATCCATTCTAATTCATTCATACAATCCATTCTAATTCTTATGCACGAATATATCCATTCTAATTCATTAATTAGAATGGATACATTCGTGCTAATGAATTAGAATGGATCGTACGAATGAATTAGAATAGATTGTGCGAATAAATTAGAATGGATCGTACGAATGAATTAGAATGGATCGTAATAATGGATCGTACGAATGAAATAGAATGGATCGTACGAATGAATTAGCATGGATCGTGCTAAGGAATTAGACTGGATCGTACGAAGGAATTAGAATGGATCGTACGAATGAATTAGAATGGATATATTCTTGCAAATGAATTAGAATGGATCATATGAATGAATTAGATTGGATCGTATGAATGAATTAGAATGGATCGTATGAATGAATTAGAATGGATCGTACGAATGAAATAGAATGGATCGTACGTATGAATTAGAATGGATCGTGCGAATGAATTAGAATGGATCGTATGAATGAATTAGAATGGATCGTACAAATGAAATAGAATGGATCGGACGAATGAATTAGAATGGATCGTACGAATGAATTAGAATAGATCGTACAAAGGAATTAGAATGGATCATACGAATGAATTAGAATGGATCGTACGAATGAATTAGAATGGATCGTACGAAAGAATTAGAATGGATCCTGTGAAAGAATTAAAATGGATTATATGAATGAATTAGAATGGATCGTATAAATGAATTAGATTGGATCGTATTAATGAATTAGAATGGATCGTGCAAATGAATTAGAATGGATCGTACGAATGAATTAGAATAGATCGTACGAAGGAATTAGAATGGATCGTGCGAATAAATTAGAATGGATCGTACGAAGGAATTAGAATGGATCGTACGAAGGAATTAGAATGGATCGTATGAATGAATTAGAATGGATCGTACGAATGAATTATAATAGATCGTATGAATGAATTAGAATGGATCATACGAAGGAATTAGAATGGATCGTACGAATAAATTAGAATGGATCGTAATAATGGATCGTACGTATGAATTTGTACGTATGAATGAATTAGAATTGATCGTACGAAGGAATTAGAATGGATCGTACGATCCATTCTTACTCATTCGTACGATCCATTCTTACTCATTTGTACGATCCATTCTAATTCATTCGCACGAATGTATCCATTCTAATTCATTCGTACGATCTATTCTAATTCATTCGTACGATCCATTCATTCTAATTCATTCATATGATCCATTCTAATTCCTTCGTACGATCTATGATCGTATGAATGAATTAGAATGGATCGTACGAATGAATTAGAATGGATACATTCGTCGCACAATCTATTCTAATTCATTAGTACGGTCTATTCTAATTCATTCGTACGATCCATTCTATTTCATTTGCACGATCCATTCTAATTCATTCGCACGAATGTATCCATTCTAATTCATTCATACAATCCATTCTAATTCTTTCACACGAACCATTCTAATTCATTCGTACGATCCATTCTACTTCATTCATACAATCCATTCTATTTCATTCGTACGATCCATTCTAATTCATTCGTACGATCCATTCTAATTCATTCGTACGACCCATTCTAATTCATTCGCACGAATGTATTCATTCTAATTCATTCATACGATCCATTCTAATTCATTCGCACAATCTATTGTAATTCAATCATACGATCCATTCTAATTCATTCGCACGAATGTATCCATATGAATGAATTAGAATGGATACATTCGTGCGAATAAATTAGAATGGATCATACGAATGAGTAAGAATGGATCGTACGAATGAAATAGAATGGATTGTACGAATGAATTAGAATGGATTCATTCGTGCGAATGAATTAGAATAGATTGTGTGAATGAATTAGAATGGATCGTACGAATGAATTAGAATGGATAAATTCGTGCGAATGAATTAGAATGGATTGTATGAATGAGTAAGAATGGATCGTACGAATGAATTAGAATAAATCGTACGAATGAATTAGAATGGATCGTATAAATGAATTAGAACAAAGGAATTAGAATAGATCATACGAAGGAATTAGAATGGATCGTATGAAGGAATTAGAATGGATCGTACGAATAAATTAGAATTGATACATTCGTGCGAATGAATTACAATGGATATATTCGTGTGAAAGAATTAGAATAGATCGTATGAATGAATTAGAATGGATCGTGCGAATGAATTAGAATGGATCGTACAAATGAATTAGAATGCGTTCGATCCATTCTTACTCATTCGTATGATCCATTCTAATTCATTCGCACGAATGTATCCATTCTAATTCATTCGTAATGGATACATTCGTGCGAATGAATTAGAATGGATCGTACGAAGGAATTAGAATGGATCGTACGTACGAAGGAATTAGAATAGATTGTGCGAATGAATTAGAATGGATCGTACGATCTAATTCATTCGCACGATCCATTCGAATTCACTCATACGATGCATTCTAATTCATTCATTCGATCCATTCTAATTCATTCGTACGATCCATTCTAATTCGTTCGCACGATCCATTCTAATTCATTCGCACGATCCATTCTAATTAATTCATACGATCCAATCTAATTCATTCATACGATCCATTCTAATTCATTCGTATGATCCATTCTAATTCATTCGCACGAATGTATCCATTCTAATTCATTCGCACGATCCATTCTAATTCATTCATACGATCCATTCTAATTCATTCGCACGATCCATTCTAATTCTAATTCATTCGCACGAATGTATCCATTCTAATTCATTCGTACATGTATGAATTCATTCGTACGATCCATTCTAATTCATTCATACGATCCATTCTAATTCATTCGTACAATCCATTCTATTTCATTCGTACGATCCATTCTAATTCATTCGCACGATCCATTCTAATTCATTCGCACGAATGTATCCATTCTAATTCCTTCGTACGATCCATTCTAATTCCTTCGTACAATCTATTCTAATTCATTCGTACGATCCATTCTAATTCATTCATACGATCCAATATAATTCATTCATACGATCCATTCTACGATCCATTCTAATTCATTCGTACGTTCCATACTAATTCATTTGCATGATCCATGCTAATTCATTCGTACGATCCATTCTAATTCATTCGTACAATCCATTCTAATTCATTCATACGATCCATTCTAATTCATTCGTACGATCCATTCTAATTCCTTCGTACGATCCATTCTATTTCATTCGTATGATCCATTCTAATTCCTTCGTACAATCCATTCTATTTCATTCGTACTATCTATTCTTACTCATTCGTACGATCCATTCTAATTCATTCGCACGAATGGATCCATTCTAATTCATTCGTACGATCCATTCTAATTCATTCGTACGATCCATTCATTCTAATTCATTCGTACGATCCATTCTATTTCATTCGCACGATCCATTCTAATTCATTCGCACGAATGTATCCATTCTAATTCATTCATATGATCCATTCTAATTCATTCATACAATCCATTCTAATTTTTTCACACGATCCATTCTAATTCATTCGTACGATCCATTCTAATTCATTCGTACCATCCATTCTATTTCATTCGTACGATCCATTCTAATTCATTCGTACGATCCATTCTAATTTATTCGTATGACCCATTCTAATTCATTCGCACGAATGTATCCATTCTAATTCATTCGTACGATCCATTCAACTTCATTCGCACAATCTATTCTAATTCATTCATACGATCCATTCTAATTCATTCGCACGAATGTATCCAGACGAATGAATTAGAATGGATACATTCGTGCGAATGACTTAGAATGGATCATACGAATGAGTAAGAATGGATTGTACGAATGAAATAGAATTGATTGTACGAATGAATTAGAATGGATTCATTCGTGCGAATGAATTAGAATAGATTGTGCGAATGAATTAGATTGGATCGTACGAATGAATTAGAATGGATAAATTCGTGCGAATGAATTAGAATGGATTGTATGAATACGTAAGAATGGATCGTACAAATGAATTAGAATAGATAGAATTAGAATGAATCGTACGAATGAATTAGAATGGATCGTATGAATGAATTAGAACAAAGGAATTAGAATGGATCGTATGAAGGAATTAGAATGGATCATACGAATGAATTAGAATGGATACATTCGTGCGAATGAATTAGAATGGATACATTCGTGCGAAAGAATTAGAATAGATCGTATGAATGAATTAGAATGGATCGTGCGAATGAATTAGAATGGATCGTGCGAATGAATTAGAATGGATCATACGATCCATTCTTACTCATTCGTATGATCCATTCTAATTCATTCGCACGAATGTATCCATTATAATTCATTCGTAATGGATACATTCGTGCGAATGAATTAGAATGGATCGTACGAAGGAATTAGAATGGATCGTACGTACGAAGGAATTAGAATAGATTGTGCGAATGAATTAGAATGGAACGTACGATCTAATTCATTCGCACGATCCATTCGAATTCACTCATACGATCCATTCTAATTCATTCATACGATCCATTCTAATTCATTCCTACGATCCAATCTAATTCATTCATACGATCCATTCTAATTCATTCGTACGATCCATTCTAATTCATTCGCACGATCCATTCTAATTCATTCATACGATCCAATCTAATTCATTCATATGATCCATTCTAATTCATTCGTATGATCTATTTTAATTCATTCGCACGAATGTATCCATTCTAATTCATTCGTACGATCCATTCTAATTCATTCATACGATCCATTCTAATTCATTCGCATGAACATTCTAATTCATTCATACGATCCATTCTAATTCATTCATACAATTCATTCTAATTCATTCGTATGATCCATTCTAATTCATTCAGACGATCCATTCTAATTTATTCATACGATCCAATCTAATTCATTCGTACGATCCATTCTAATTTATTCGTACGATCCATTCTAATTCATTCGCACAATCTATTCTAATTCATTCATACGATCAATTCTATTTCATTAGCACGATCCATTCTAATTCATTCGTACGATCTATTCTATTTCATTCGCACGATCCATTCTAATTCATTAGTACGATCCATTCTAATTCATTCGCACAATCTGTTCTAATTCATTCGTATGATCCGTTCTAATTCATTCGCACAATCTATTCTAATTCATTCATACGATCCATTCTAATTCATTCATACGATCCATTCTAATTCCTTCGTACGATCCATTCTATTTCATTCGTATGATCCATTCTAATTCATTCATACGATCCATTCTAATTCATTCGTACGATCCATTCTAATTCATTCGTACGATCCATTCTAATTCATTCGCACGAATGTATCCATTCTAATTCATTCGTACGATCAATTCTAATTCATTAATACGATCCAGTCTAATTCATTCGTACGATCCATTCTAATTCATTCGTACGATCCATTCTAATTCATTCGCACGATCCATTCAAATTCATTCATACGATCCATTCTAAGTCATTCGTACGATCAATTCTAATTCATTCGCATGATCCATTCTAATTCATTCATACAATCCATTCTAATTCCTTCGCACGATCCTTTCTAATTCATTCGTACGATCCATTCTAATTCATTCGTACAATCCATTCTATTTCACTCATACAATCCATTCTTACTCATTCGTATGATCCATTCTAATTCATTCGCACAAATGTATCCTACGAATGAATTAGAATGGATATATTCGTGCAAATGAATTAGAATAGATCGTATGAATGAATTAGAATGGATCGTACGAATGAATTAGAATAGATCGTACGAAGGAATTAGAATGGATCGTACGAAGGAATTAGAATGGATACATTCGTGCGAATGAATTAGAGTGGATCGTATGAGTAAATTAGAATGGATCGTACGAATGAATTAGAATGGATCGTATGAATGAATTAGAATGGATACATTCGTGCGAATGAATTAGAATGGATCGTTTGAATGAATTAGAATAGATCGTACGAATGAAATAGAATGGATCGTACGTGTTTGGGGAATTTTTCGCTGGTCCGTGCGGGCTGCCTGCAAGACAAAGAAAAAGTGTAAGAATGGCTGGCTCCCTTAGGAGCGCAGGCCCTCCGACGCTCAAGTCAGTCTCAGGTGCACAACGACGAGCTGTAGTAGACGAAAGTGGTAGGGAAAAGGGTTTCGAACTTGTACTCTGGAGCCTGGGGGTAAGCATTTATAGACATCGGCGACCTACCGTGGCCCGACACGTGGAGATTCTTTCCAGAGCCTTCTAGACCCCCACGTTCTGGCTCGCATGGGTCTCTGACAGTCCTTGGTACTCGCGTCCCTGACATTCCTTGTCGCTAAGCCTACCAGGCGGTTTGAGTGGGGGAGAGCATCTTTCTTGTTGCTGCCAGGTGGCTATTCTGGAATATTCAAGTCTGGGAGGTCTCGAAACTGACTCTGGCGGGCTTCCGTGGACTACAATCATCCACGTAGCTTCAGTGGGGTTTCGATACCTGGCAACCCTTATGCCTCTTTACAAGGGCGACCTCAGGGAGGACGCAAAAGCGAGGTCGCCCTTCATGATTTCGTCCTTTCCTCCGCATCTATCAAGAGTCGGACCCCGCAGGAGCGACCTCTTCGATAAACAGGGATCTTGGCGAGCTAGGGAGCGAGCTCCTTTGCAAGCTGGGGGGGGGGGCATCTGTGGTGCCGGTGTCGTTGCATGCATGACGGTCTAACTCCCGCTGCCGCTACAGGCGAACTTTTGTGCGAGCTAGGGCGAGCTCTTGAACGAGGATGGGCGAGCTTGGGCAAGCTCCTGAACGAGCTTGATCGAGCTCTTGGGCGAGCTTGGGCGAGCTCCTGGACGAGCTTGATCGAGCTCCTGGGCGAGCTTGATGAGCTCCTGGGCGAGCTCTTTGCCTAGGGCCCCTTCAGCCCAATATGGATCTCGCTCCCTGTCAAGATGATTTGGTGAGCACGGGGAGGGGGGGGGGGGCGAACTCCTGGGCGGGTTCCAGCTACCCCCAACATTACCCCCTCCTGAGGGAGCGATCAAGGAGACCTTGACGCTTGCTCAGGAGTCTTATTGCACACTCCGGGCGGATTGAGAGCACTAGTCATTGGCGACCTCTATCCTGTGAGCTGCGGGCAATTGCCGTGGGCAATCTGCGTCGAGAGTTTTGACACCCAGTATTTCACAAACGCCGGGCGGGCTGGGAGCATCAGCCACGAGCGATCTCCTTCCGGTGCGTGCGTGCCACACGCGGTCAGGGTCTGCTTCGGGCGAGCTTCGGGCACCTTCCACGGGCGATCTTGTGACTTGGGTATCGCTCCAAATCTCCGACGGTCGTTTCATCTTAAATGCGGTGTGAGGCTCGATGTCGATACAACGAATCTCATCATGAGATCCCGATCGGCGCGAGACACGTGTCTCCCCCTCATTTGCTCCTCTCTCTGTCAGTAAAGAACAGTGTCGGCGTCGGCGCGACTTTTTCCACGCGTGGTCCACGTGGCATCTTCTGATTGGAGGAAGACAAGCTGTCGCTTCAACCGTCGGCGTGTCGCCTCGTTGGGCGCGCTCGAGTATTAACTGCGGCCCGATTCACCTGCCTCTTACCCGCCTATAAATAGGGGATGGGGGGCAATTTTTACCGCTGCGTGAAAAACAGCTCTCCCTTCCTCCTTAGCTTTCAGCTCGCAGCTCGCTAGCACCCTCTCGCTCTCATGGCTTCCTCTGCTGCCGCTTCTTCTTCTGCTGCTGCTGCTGCTGCGTCCTCCCGAGAGGGGCCTCTCAATGTTGCCCCTCTCTCCGTGCGATCTCCGGGCTCAGGGGAAGAGGCGCCTCCGAAGGAGCCCGCCGTCGTCTGGTTTAATGACATCGGGGGTGCGCCCATCCCCGACAGTCTGCGAACCGCGGTGGGCATCCCCCAAGAGCTCGCCATTCTTCTCCTTCCGAGCTCCGGGAGGCCGCTCTCGGGGACCGTGGTCTCCGTGGGGCAGATATGGTCAGGGCTCCGGCTGCCCCTGAACCATCTGGCCAACGAGCTCCTGGAACTGGCGGGCTTATGCCCCGCCCAGCTTCCGGGAAACTCGTGGGGGATCCTCTATGGGCTTGCTCGCATCGAGGAAGCCCTAAACGTGAGGATCCCCCTAGCCTACCTCCTGAAGAAGTGGTTCCTCAAATTGGGACCCGTCTTCAGCGAGGTAGACTGTGGTCTGTTCTACCTCACGGGCCGCTCCGGCGAGGTGCTTCCGTTCACCGCCATCGAGAACAAGGACCGGTATTGGAAGGCGTACCCGTTCGTGATCGACGGTGAATGGCGAGGTCCTCGAGCCGGCGTTCCCTCTCTTCCCGGTAGACCGCCTCTCCCTGTCTTCAAGGAGATCGCGGAGTACCAGACAAAGGGGAGAAAGTGCATCGTCGCAGCCCGAGAGAAATCTCTCGACGATGCGATTTTGCACTTCCTTGGGGGTCGAACCCTCGAGAAGGTCCTCGCACCGGACTTTTCCTTTCTTTGGAAGGATCTCCGGATCGGAACCATCACCACCCGGCAGAAGGTGATGCGGAAGAAGGTCGCGGTCTCCCGGCGCGCTGGCGCGACCTCCACTGCGGCCCCGACGACCTCTGGGGAGGGGACGTCAGCGAAGAAGGGGAAGAAGCGGGCTTCCCCCATCAAGGTCGCCGATAAGGACACGCTCGAGATGCTTCGCGAGGAGGATGTCGCCCAACCGCCGCCACCAGCCCGCGAAGCAGCCCCAGGTCAGGCGACCATCCTTTCTGTCATTTCTCCGAGGGTCCCAATCCCGGAGCCTCGGCGACGTCGCATTACCTTTGTCGAGCCCGAGGATCCGCGCGTCGAGCTTCTTCTCAGCATGGCGAAAGTGGAGTCCCCAATGGCTGAAGTGCTGATGTGCGGATTCCCAGGTGACCCTTCTAAAATTCTGTTTATTGCGGTGATGACCCCAGAGATGGAGGGCGCCTCGCAGAAGAAGAAGAAGAAGAAGAAAGCTCCTTCAGCCCGCCCGTCGGGAGAGGACAACGCCGTTCGGGAGGCTCGCGAAGCCTTCCAACAAGTCCTCGAGGAGCGGAGGAAGGCCGCCCTCGCGGAGGCGGGCTTGGGATTAGCCGACGATCTCAGCACGACCTCCAGCTCTGACGACAAGGAGCGGGCTTCGGGAGATAAGCCCGCGCCTGCAACTGCGGGGCCTCCCCCGCCCTTCGAGGGACCGGCTTCGCCGAGCTCGACCTCTCCCGCACCCGCTCCGAGCAAGACTCCGGTACCGGCTGCGCCTGCTCCCAACGTGCCCGCGCCCACTACTCCCAGCGCGCCCGCGCCCGCGCCCGCTGCACCGGCTGCGCCTGGTCTCAGTGCGCCCGCTACTTCCAGCGCGCCCGCGCCCACTGCTCCTAGCGCGCCCGCGCCCGCTGCTTCCCGCGCGCCCGCTGCACCGGCTGCGCCTGCTCTCAGTGCGCCCGCTGCTTCCAGCGCGCCCGCGCCCACTGCTCCTAGCGCGCCCACGACCATTGCTCCTAGCACGCCCGCGCCCGCGCCCATTGCTCCTAGCGCGCCCGCGCCCGTGCCCATTGCTCCTAGCTCGCCCGCGCCCGCTGCTTCCAGCGCGCCCGCGCCCGCTGCTCCCTCCGCGCCCTCTGCTCTCGCGACTCCTATCCTCCCGGAGGAGCTGGGCGGGCTGGTCTACTGGTCTCCGGACCTGGGGGCCATCCTAGACGATCTTCCGAGCTCAAGCTCGGAAGCCTCGGACCCAGACTTGCCCGGGCAAGGGGGAGCCGCCGCGTCACCCCCTATCAATGAAGGGGGTGCCGGCGCTCAAGGGGCCGAGCCCGCCTCCATCGCTGCCGTTGCGCCTCCCCCGGCTGCCCCGATCGAGGGAGGCCAGGCGGGCTCCTCCTCAGGCGACCCTGAGCGCGCCCCTCAGTACATGCGGGAGATCCTGGGATGCAACATTTTCGCCCGGACTCCCTATATCGTCCTCGTCAACCGGCTCATCGAGGTAAGATTACCTTCACGCTTCTTTGCCTTAAATCCCTTTTCCTGTTCTAACTTTTCTTCTAACTCTTAATTGTTTCTCCTTGCCGTAGGTGGAGCGGGTCAGCCGGGCTCTCGCCGATGAGGTCGCTGGCGTCGCGGGGGACACGGTCGCCCTCTACGACGACACTCTCCATGGCTCAGAGAGGAGAGTAGACGAGCACATCCACCGGCTTCGCCAGATGGACCAATCCGGCGAGCTCCGAGCTGAGGTGGACCGGCTGCGCTAGCAGGCCGCCTCTGTTAATACGGAGGTTGCCCAGCTGCGTCAGCGGGCCGCCACTCTCACCAAGTCGCTAGCCTCGGTCGAGGACGCTCGAGCCCGCGCCCTCGCGGATCTGCAAGAGGCGACCCAAGCCAAGGAGGCCGCCCAGAAGGAAATTTCCGAGCTTCAAAGCCAGGTGGCGGCCTCCAGAGACAAGATCGCGACGCTGAAGGAGGCGCACCATCAAGATCTGCACTCCCAGCGGAGCCGACTCCAATCGCAGCTCGACGAGCTCCTCCGGAAAGGCGCGCACGACGCTATTGAAAAGTACAAGACCGAAAGGTCGAAGAAGAAGAAGCATGGCGATGACGACGGTGCGGGTGCGGGCCCAGCTTAGGCTCTATCTCTTGTAACCCCGAGGATGTAATTTAAACAATGAATGATAGATCTTTTTGAGCTCGCCTCTGTGTCTTATTCTTCTATGTTTCTTTTTTTTCTTTATGCGAGTCCGCTCATGGGTCTGATCCAACACCTTTCGCAGCGGCCTTGAGGGTCATACCCCGGGTGAGGCAGCTAATTTCGTTTCAATCATTTTGTTTTAAAATATATGCAAACGAAAAACTCGGCATGCTCGCTAAAACTCGATAGTCTCTGAGCCCGGAAAAGACAAGCGAACCAAATAACTTCAAAAACTTCCCTACACTCAGAGACTTAAATCATTTTTAGTTTTGAAGGAAACTAATAAGTGCTAGCTACCCCCTGTCCGGTTAAGTTCCCCCGAAGGTCCTGTTCTCCGGACATGCTCTTAGAGGGGTTACCAAGGGAAGTTCGGGCTACCTGAAAGGGTGGTCGCCCTTCTCAAGTATCCCTAGTTCGCGCCAGGATGCATCCATTCATGGCAGGTGAACGCGAAGGATCCTGGTTAGGCTTTGAGTCCTCTAGACAGCGGACTACCCTGGGAATCTCAAGGTTGCTCATTTGCGGCCTCTGAGGATCCCAGTCTTGCTTTAAGTCCGCACAACGGCGGACTGCCCTGGGAATCTCAAGGTCGCCTATTGGCGGCCTCTGAGGGTCCCGGTCTTGCTTTAAGTCCGCACAACGGCGGACTGCCCCGGGAATCTCAAGGTCGCCCACTGGCGGCCTCCGAGGATCCCGGTTTTGCTTTAAGTCCGCACAACGACGGACTGCCCCGGGAATCTCAATGTCACCCACTGGCGGCCTCTGAGGGTCCTGGTTTTGCTTTAAGTCCGCACGACGGCGGACTGCACTTTTTCGTAGATCACGCGTGCTCTTGCTACGTCGAGCTCTCGGACTGAATTTTTTGGTGAAAACGCCATCGTTCATTCATAACTTCTTCAGAAACTGACTTACAAAAAACCACCGGTCTTATGCGTAGAATTTTCGGAGGTGCAAGGCATTCCAAGGTCGCTCTAACAGGTCGCCTTCAGCGGTCGTCAACTGGTAAGCCCCCGAGCCTCGCGCTTCGCGTACTATATAGGGGCCTTCCCAGTTTCCGCGAGCTTCCCTGCATTAGGCTCCTGTGTGTTTGCGAACACCTTTCTCATTACCATGTCCCCGGCTTTGAATGCTCAATGGCGGACTCTTTTGTCATATGCGCGCTTCATTTCCTGTCTGTATCCGGCGAGATGCAGATTGGCGCGCTCTCGTCTTTCTTCGAGCTGATCGAGGGAGTCGGCGAGCAGTTTGTCGTTGTCGACCTCCTCCGCCGCCAGCCTTCTTTCTATGGGCAGCTCGGCCTCTACGGGTAGCACGGCTTCGCAACCAAAAGTGAGACTGAAGGGCGATTCGTTAGTTGAGCGACGTGGAGTAGTGCGATAGGCCCACAAGACCCCGTCAAGCTCCTGCTCCCACAACCCCTTCTTTCCTTCCAATCTCTTCTTGAGGTTGTCCAGGATTACGCGATTCGTGGCTTCGGCCTGCCCATTGCTTTGCGGGTACCTTGGAGACGAAAACCTCAGGTCGACTCCATACCGAGCACAAAAGTTTCTGATCAAGTGATTGTCGAACTGTCGGCCGTTGTCTGTGATAAGTATCCGGGGCAGACCGAAACGGCAGAAGATATTCTTCCAAAGGAAGTCTTTCACCTGCTTTTCTCCTATCTTAGCTAGTGGGACAGCTTCCACCCATTTGGTGAAGTAGTCCGTAGCCACTAGGATAAATTTCTTTTGCCGGGCTGACATGGGGAAGGGTCTCACAATGTCCAGTCCCCATTGCTGAAAAGGCCAGGGGCTCGTTAGAGGATGCAGCTCTTCTGCGGGCATGTGATTTGTCGTGGCGTGCTTCTGGCATTGGATGCAGCTTTGAGCGACCTTCAAAGCGTCTTGCTCCAGGGTGGGCCACCAATATCCTTGTCTCCTGATCTTCGCGGCCAGAGACCGCCCGCCGGCATGGTTCCCCAGCTCGCCGGAGTGAATGCTATTTAAAACTTCTCCGGTTTCGGGGTGCTCGATGCAACGAAGATTTGGCCCGCCGAAGGATTTCCTAAAAAGATGATCCCAACGAATGAGATAGCAACCAGCGCACTTCTCCATTCGCCGAGCTTCTTCTCTGTCTTCCGGGAGCTCGCCCTTCAGGAGAAAATGGATAATAGGCGTGATCCATCCGCCAGGTGACACATTGGCCGATACTTGGTTAACAGCGGGCTCTGCTACTTCGAGCCGAGACTGATTTTGGACTTCGATGAAAATCTAGCGAGCTTCCGATCCTCCCAGCAGGGAGGCGACATTTGCCAGCGCGTCAGCCCGCCTGTTATCGGCTCGAGGAATTTGCTCGAAGGAGATCTTTTCGAACTCCGCGGCCTTTCCTTTTACCAGATCCACGTAGCCCGCCATTCGCGTATCCCGGGAGGCGTAATCTCCGTTGATTTGACAAATGATCAGCTGGGAGTTACTGAAAACCTTCAACCGTTTGGTGCCTACTTCTTGGGCGAGCTCTAGACCAGCCAGTAGCGCCTCATACTCTGCCTCGTTGTTGGTAGCAGCGAAATCCAATCGGACTGATTTCTCTAGAAGTACTGATTGGGCGATCAGTGCAATCCCGATCCCGGCCCCCAAAGCGTTGGAGGATCCATCGACGAATAATTCCCAGCCCGCCATCTCTGAATGCTTAGTTGGAGGAAGCTCGCCTTGGTTGTCCAAGAACCTCGCCTTCCCAGGGTGTGCCTCAGTTGGCTCATCCTCCTGGTACTGGACCGGTTCTTCTATGGGGAAGTCCGCCAGGAAATCGACGAGAGCCTGCCCTTTGACAGCAACTCGAGGGACATACTCCAAACCATAGGCGGCGAGCTCGGTAGACCATCGATACAGCCTACCGGCTACCGAAGGTCTAGAGAGCACGCTCTTTCAAGGATGCTCTGTGATGACCTTGACAGTGTGCGCCGAGAAGTAGGGGTGGAGTTTTCTCGCGGTAAGGACCAAGGCCAATGCGACCTTCTCGATTGGTCGATACCGGAGCTCGGCTGGGAGCATTGTATGGCTTACGAAATAAACAGGCCGCTCCACCTTTGCTTCCTCTACAACAAGGACCCTGCTTACCGCGTTGTCCGTGACCGCGAGATATACGCCAAGCTCGGTGCCATCTTTGGGTGCCGCTAGGATTGGCGGGCTCGCCAGATAGTCCTTGATCTTTTGAAAGGCGCGCTCACACTTTTCATCCCAACAAATGCTCGCTCCTTTTTGAAGTAGCTCGAAAAGAGGTCGGCAATTGTCTGAGGATTTGGAGATGAACCGATTTAGCACGGCAATTCGCCCGCTCAATCTCTGGACCTCCTGCCGGGTTCTTGGCGCGGGCATTTCGACAAGTGCTCGGATTTGTCCAGGGTCGGCCTCGATCCCCCTGTGGGTGACTAGGTACCCTAGGAATTTTCCAGAAGTCACCCCGAATGTGCACTTTGCCGGATTTAGCCTCATTTGGTACTTTCTCAATACTTCGAAGACTTCACGGAGATCGGCAACGTGCCCTTCTCGCTCTTGACTCTTTACCAGGAGGTCATCTACATAAACTTCGACATTTCTGCCGATCTGATCTTTAAACATCTGAGTGACTAACCTTTGGTAGGTCGCTCCCGCGTTCTTCAGTCCAAACGACATTACCCGATAGCAGAAAAGCTTCTGGTAGCCCTCCCCAGAATAGAAGGCGGTCTTCTCCTGATCTTCGACGTGGAGAGGTATCTGGTTATACCCCGAATATCCATCCATAAAAGATAAGGCCCGGAACCCGACAGCTGCGTCGACCAGCGCACCTATTCACGGAAGGGGGAATCCGTCCTTCGGGCATGCTTTGTTAAGGTCGGATAAATCGATGCACACTCTGACCGCTCCGCTCTTCTTTGGCACTGCCACGATATCGGAGATCCACTCGGGGAAGTGCGCCTCGCGTATAAAGCCAGCTCGCTCTAGCTTGTCTATCTCCACCGCCACTGCAATGGACTTCGCAGCAGGTATGTGCCGAGCTTTTTGCTTGACCGGCGGGAATTCTTTCATGGTGTGCAGACGATGACAGGCGACCTCCGGGTCAATCCCTGGCATGTCCGTGAAGCTCCAGGCGAATACGTCACAGTATTCCCTGAGCACACTGGTTATGGTCAGGACCTCGCCCTTTGTTAGCGAGGTCCCGAGACTAACAATCCTCGTTCCGTCCTCGCCACCGATGTTGACTTCTTGTAGCGGCTCGGCAATGGGAAAACTTCCTCTTTGGGACCCTGGTAGGCGACCTTTTTCCTCGAGCTGAGGATCCACATCGCTCCCATCCGGGGGTGAAGTAGGGGATTTAAGCGAGGAGACCTCTCTCGGGCTTTGAGGGAGCCCGCTCGAGGTGGGCGTTAATTGCTAGGAGGGCACGGGCCTCTTGGCCTCAGCGACCTCCACATCTGTGAGGTGAAGAACGTCCTGCTCGTACCTGGTAGCAGCGACCTGGTCTCCTCGAATTACCACGACCCCTCTGTTTGTGGGGAACTTGAGGGCCTGGTGATTAGGCGAGGACACTGCTTTCATCTGCCTCAGCCAAGGTCGCCCTAGGATGGCATTGAAAGCGGACTGCCCATCCACAACCGCGAAACGGACTTGACGTACCTCCGAGCCCGCCTTTATGGTGAGGGTTATCTCCCCTGCCACCTTAGCGACCTCGCCAGTGAAACTGGTGAGCGAGCCCGTTGAGGGAGACAAGTCAACTTGTCTCAACCCCATTCGCTGGAAGGCCGACAAGAACAGGATGTCTACTGCACTTCCTGGGTCAACCAGGACCCGCCTTACTTCGATGTTCGCCATCATAAGGCGTATGACGAGGGGATCATAGTGGGGGGTAACCACCCCGGCCATGTCCTCTTCCGAGAACCAAATGAAGTCTCGGGCTTCTACGCTTGGTGTTTGGAGCAATACAGGGGTTAGAGAAATGGAGAATACCTTCTGAGCCCGCTCCATCTCTCTAACTTGTCGACGAACCTCGTTGCTGGATCTTGGGCCGTTCAGGCGCCCACTGATAGTGTGACAGACCACCGGCCCTCCCGGGGGAGGTGGAGGCAAGGCGGGCTCGGCGGGCCCCGGGCGATCTCCCTCCCGAGGAGCCCGCGCCGGTATCACCTCGAATCTCCTTGGAGGCGAAATGAACTGATCCAAATGGCCTTGGGCAACCAAGTCCTCAAGGTGGTTCTTCAGAGCCCGGCATCTATTGGTGTGATGCCCGGGGCTGCGATGAAAGGCGCACCGCCGCGTATTGTCTGTAGAGCCGGGCTCCCCAACCTGTAGGGGTGGTGGATACTGAAAAAAAGGTTCATTCCGGATCTGGTGAAAGATTTGCCCTGGGGAGTGGGTCTGTACGGTGAAATCCCGCTCCCCGGGTCCCGGAGGCAGGCGCCAATTCGCCGGCCTTCCAGTGACCACCGTGGGGATTTCAGCGGGCTGTACGACAGGAGCTGCGGGTGGTCCGGGCAAGGGTACCGCCGCTGGCACCTCCCGCCTCTCCACGGCCTTAACGACGAGAGGTCGCAGAGCCGGAGGAGGTCGCTGCTCGACTGCCTTCCCCTTCCGGTCTAACACCGCATCTTCGAGCTTGATGTGTTGCTGGACAAGGGCGAAGAGCTCGACCATCGTGCGAGGATCTTTAATCACCAGGGCGTCGTGAAGTTTGCTTCCCTCGGGGAGAGCGTTCCGGAAAGCGCTCACCGTTGTGCGATCTTGGCCGACCGTATCCTCCAGAGCGAGATAGGCGCTTCGAAAATGCGTCGCGAAGCTTCGAAGGGTTTCGCGGGCTCCCATGGCCAAGGTGAAGAGAGACTCAATCCTCTTAGGGGGCTGCCTGTTGCAGCGGTACTGCTCCAGAAATAGTCTGGAGAGGGTAGGGAAGTCTGGAATGGTGCCCGATGGCAGTTTGTGGAACCAGTTTAGCGCCGAGCCCGTCAAGCTACTCGAGAAAGCCCGGCACAAGACATGGTCTTGGTCCCGGAAAAATAACAGTTTCCGGTAAGCCAAGAGATGGTCGACTGGATCTTGCGATCCATCGAATAGTACAAACTTGGGCAAGGTCCAATGGTGAGGGAAACCTCCTTGGTGCACTTCACTCGTGAAGGGCGAGCTGCCTCCGTGGGCGGCGAGGTCCTCCAGCAGGTCTACCATCGCGTTAGGTCGCTGCCAGTGCCCGGGGAAAACTCCCAGAGGCGACTGCGCAGGTCCTAGGCGGTCGTGCACGCTCCCTCGGGAGAGGTTCGGATCCACCCCACGGCGACCCTCGGGGGCTACCGCTCGGCGGCCTCCTCGCTGTTCGCCCGCGGATTCCTTCAGCGCGGCGGTTGGTCTGTGGGAGGCCGTTGCCTCTCGAGCTTCGGAAGGTATAGCCACCGCAGGCTCTTTCCCTCGTCGTCGATGGCGCGAGTCACGATCCCGCTCTAGAGACCTCACCTCCGACCCGTTAGAATCAGCGCTCCGGCTACGGCGACGAGGGATGGTCGCCCGCGAGGTCGCCTGGTTGCTAGACCGCTGGGTTACTAGCTTTTGGAACCTCGTAAACGGGGTTTCCTGCGCCCCCCGCACGGCCGCTCTCTCGACCGGGGGTTCCCGATGGGAAACCTGCCGAGCCGAAATGGTTGTGGGCGGGCGCGCTGTTGAAGCTGGTGGTCGCACCGGATATGCCGTCTTTGCCGGCCCAGACCGTCGGCTGGCCGCCGAAACCTGACGCAGTCGCATCAGTTCCTCCATCATGGCCCGCTGGGTGGCCAACATCTCCAACAGGAGCTGGTCACTGAGTGGGACATGGGGCTGGGGGGTCTCAACAGGAGGTTCGCTACGCGCAGACCTCGCACGGGTCCTTGGTCGCCTGCGTCCCCTTGTCGCAGGAGCCATCCTTGGGTTAGAGGAGTCCCCGATGCTCAACCGCGTGGTCGTGGGCGTCCTCGCAGGAACCAGTCGAAAGATCCCACAGACGGCGCCAAATGTTTGGGGAATTTTTCGCTGGTCTGTGCGGGCTGCCTGCAAGACAAAGAAAAAGCGTAAGAACGGCTGGCTCCCTTAGGAGCGCAGACCCTCCGACGCTCAAGTCAGTCTCAGGTGCACAACGGCGAGCTGTAGTAGACGAAAGTGGTAGGGAAAAGGGTTTCGAACCTGTACTCTGGAGCCTGGGGGTAAGCATTTACAGACATCGGCGACCTACCGTGGCCCGACACGTGGAGATTCTTTCCAGAGCCTTCTAGACCCCCACGTTCTGGCTCGCGTGGGTCTCTGACGGTCCTTGGTACTCGCGTCCCTGACATTCTTTGTCGCCAAGCCTACCAGGCGGTTTGAGTAGGGGAGAGCATCTTTCTTGTTGCTGCCAGGTGGCTATTCTGGAATATTCAAGTCTGGGAGGTCTCGAAGCTGACTCTGGCGGGCTTCCGTGGACTACAATCATCCACGTAGCTTCAGTGGGGTTTCGACACCTGGCAACCCTTATGCCTCTTTACCAGGGCGACCTCAGGGAGGAAGCAAAAGCGAGGTCGCCCTTCATGATTTCGTCCTTTCCTCCGCATCTATCAAGAGTCGGACCCCGCAGGAGCGACCTCTTCGATAAACAGGGATCTTGGCGAGCTAGGGAGCGAGCTCCTTTGCGAGCTGGGGGGGGGGGGCGTCTGTGGTGCCGGTGTCGTTGCATGCATGACGGTCTAACTCCCGCTGTCGCTAAAGGCGAACTTTTGTGCGAGCTAGGGCGAGCTCTTGAACGAGGATGGGCGAGCTTGGGCGAGCTCCTGAACGAGCTTGATCGAGCTCCTGGGCGAGCTTGGGCGAGCATGGGCGAGCTCCTGGACGAGCTTGATCGAGCTCCTGGGCGAGCTTGGGCGAGCTCCTGGACGAGCTTGATCGAGCTCCTGGGCGAGCTTGATGAGCTCCTGGGCGAGCTCTTTGCCCAGGGCCCTTTCAGCCCAATGTGGATCTCGCTCCCTGTCAAGATGATTTGGTGAGCACGATGGGGGGGGCCGAACTCCTGGGCGGGTTCCAGCTACCCCCAATAGTACGAATAAATTAGAATGGATCATACGAATGAATTAGAATGGATCGTACGAATGAAATAGAATGGATTGCATTAATGAATTAGAATGGATTGTGCGAATGAATTAGAATGGATCGTACGAATGAATTAGAATAGATTGTGCGAATGAATTATAATGGATCGTACGAATGAATTAGAATGGATCGAGCGAATGAAATAGAATAGATCGTACGAATGAATTAGAATGGATCGTGCTAATGAATTAGAATTGATCGTACGAATGAATTAGAATAGATTGTGCGAATGAATTATAATGGATCGTACGAATGAATTAGAATGGATCGTACAAATGAATTAGATTGGATCGTATGAATGAATTAGAATAGATTGTACGAATGAATTTGAATGGATCGTACGAATGAATTAGAATGGATCGTATGAATGAATTAGAATGGATCGTGCGAATAAATTCGAATGGATCGTACGAATGAATTAGAATGGATAAATTAATGCGAATGAATTAGAATGGATTGTATGAATGAATTAGATTGGATCGTATAAATGAATTAGAATGGATCATAAGTATGAATTAGAATGGATACATTCATGGGAATGAATAAGAATGGATCGTACGAAGGAATTAGAATGGATCATACGAATGAAATTAGAATGGATCGTACGAAGGAATTAGAATGGATCGTACGAATGAATTAGAATGGATCGTATGAATGAATTAGAATGGATCGTGCGAATGAATAAGAATGGATCGTACGAAGGAATTAGAATGGATCATGCGAATGAATTAGAATGGATCGTACGAATAAATTAGAATGGATATATTCGTGCAAATGAATTAGATTAGATCGTATGAATGAATTAGAATGGATCGTACGTATGAATTAGAATGGATACTTTCATGGGAATGAATTAGAATGGATCGCACAAAGGAATTAGAATGGATGCGAATGAATTAGAATGGATCCATTCTAATTCATTCGTACGATCCATTCTAATTCATTCATACAATACATTCTAATTCATTCGTACGATCCATTCTAATTCATTCGTACGATCCATTCTAATTCATTCATACAATCCATTCTAATTCTTTCACACGATCCCTTGTAATTCATTCGAATGAATCCATTCTAATTCATTCGTACAATCCATTCAATTTCATTCGTACGATCCATTCTTACTCATTCGTACGATCCATTCTAATTCATTCGCACGAATGTATCCATTCTAATTCATTCGTACGATCCATTCTAATTCATTCGCACAATCTATTCTAATTCATTCATACGATCCATTCTAATTCATTCACACAATCCATTCTAATTCTTTCACACGATCCATTCTATTTCATTCGTATGATCCATTCTAATTCCTTCGTACAATCCATTCTATTTCATTCGTACGATCCATTCTTACTCATTCGTACGATCCATTCTAATTCATTCGCACGAATGTATCCATTCTAATTCATTCGTACGATCCATTCTAATTCATCCATACGATCCATTCTAATTCATTCGTACGATCTATTCTAATTCATTCATACAATCCATTCTAATTCATTCGTACGAAGGAATTAGAATGGATCATACGAATGAATTTGAATGGATCGTACGAATGAATTAGACTGGATCGTACGAATGAATTAGAATGGATACATTCGTGCGAATGAATTAGAATAGATCGTAGAATGAGTAAGAATGGATTGTACGAATGAATTAGAATGGATCGTGAGAATGAATTAGAATGGATCGTGCGAATGAATTAGAATGGATCTGGATACATTCGTGCGAATGAATTAGAATGGATCGTATGAATGAATTAGAATGGATCGTACGAGTACGAATGAGTAAGAATGGATCATACGAATGAAATAGAATGGATTGTACGAATGAATTAGAATGGATCGTACGAATGAATTAGAATGGATCGTGTGAAAGAATTAGAATGGATCGTATGAATGAATTAGAATGGATACATTCATGCAAAAGAATTAGAATGGATTGTATGAATGAATTAGAATGGATCGTGCTAATGAATTAGAATGGATCGTACGAATGAATTAGAATGGATACATTCGTGCGAATGAATTAGAATGGATCAAACGAATGAGTAAGAATGGATCGTACGAATGAAATAGAATGGATTTTACGAATGAATTAAAATGGATTCATTTGTGCGAATGAATTAGAATGGATCGTACGAATGAATTAGAATGGATCGTACGTATGGATTAGAATGGATACATTCATGGGAATGAATAAGAATGGATCGTACGAATGATTTAGAATGGATCGTACGAATGAATTAGAATGGATATATTCGTGCAAATGAATTAGAATGGATCGTACGAATGAATTAGAATGGATCGTGCGAATGAATTAGAATGAATCATACGAATGAATTAGAATGGATCGTACGAATGAATTAGAATGGATCATACGAATGAGTAAGAATGGATCGTACGTATGAATTAGAATGGATACATTCATGGGAATGAATAAGAATGGATCGTACGAATGAATAAGAATGGATCGTACGAATGAATTAGAATGGATCATGCGAATGAATTAGAATGGATCATACGGATGAATTAGAATGGATCGTATGAATGAATTAGAATGGATACATACGAATGAATTAGAATGGATCGTATGAATGAATTAGATTGGATCGTTTGAATAAATTAGAATGGATCATGCGGATCGTATGAATGAATTAGAATGGATCGTGCGTCGTACGTATGAATTAGAATGGATCGTATTAATGAATTAGAATGGATCGTGCAAATGAATTAGAATGGATTAAAATGGATCGTATAAATGAATTAGAAAGGATCGTAATGGATCGTACGAATGAGTAAGAATGGATCGTACGAATGAAATAGAATGAATTGTACGAATGAATTAGAATGGATCATACGAATGAATTAGAATGGATCGTACGAATGAATTAGAATGGATCGTGCGAATGAATTAGAATGGATCGTACGAATGAATTAGAATGGATACATTCGTGCGAATGAATTAGAATGGATCATACGAAGGAATTAGAATGGATCGTACGAATGAATTAGAATGGATCGTACAAATGAATTAGAATGGATCGTACAAATGAATTAGAATGGATACATTCGTGCGAATGAATTAGAATGGATCATACGAAGGAATTAGAATAGATCGTATGAATGAATTAGAATGAATCGTACGAATGAATTAGAATGGATCATACAAATGAATTAGAATGGATACATTCGTGCGAATGAATTAGAATGGATCATACGAAGGAATTAGAATGGATGGTACGAATGAATTAGAATGGATCGTACGAATGAATTAGATTGGATCGTACGAATGAATTAGAATGGATACATTCGTGCGAATGAATTAGAATGGATCATACGAAGGAATTAGAATGGATCGTACGAATGAATTAGAATGGATCGTATGAATGAATTAGAATGGATCCTACGAATGAATTAGAATGGATACATTCGTGCGAATGAATTAGAATGGATCATACGAAGGAATTAGAATGGATCGTACGAATGAAGTAGAATGGATCGTACGAATGAATTAGAATGGATACATTCGTGCGAATGAATTAGAATGGATCACACGAAGGAATTAGAATGGATCGTATGAATGAATTAGAACGGATCGTACGAATGAATTAGGATGGATACATTCGTGCGAATGAATTTGAATGGATCATACGAAGGAATTAGAATGGATCGTACGAATGAATTAGAATGGATCGTATGAATGAATTAGAATGGATACATTCATGCGAATGAATTAGAATGGATCATACGAAGGAATTAGAATGGATCGTACGAATGAATTAGAATGGATCGTACGAATGAATTAGAATGGATACATTCGTGCGAATGAATTAGAATGGATCATACGAAGGAATTAGAATGGATCGTACGAATGAATTAGAATGGATCGTACGAATGAATTAGAATGGATCGTACGAGTGAATTAGAATGGATACATTCGTGCGAATGAATTAGAATGGATGATACGAAGGAATTAGAATGGATCGTACAAATGAATTAGAATGGATCGTACGAATGAATTAGAATGCATACATTTGTGCGAATGAATTAGAATGGATCATACGAAGGAATTAGAATGGATCATACGAATCATACGAATGAATTAGAATGGATCATACGAATGAATTAGAATGGATACATTCGTGCGAGTGAATTAGAATGGATTGTATGAATGAATTAGAATGGATCGTATGAGTGAATTCGAATGGATCGTGCGAATGAATTAGAATGGATCGTACGAATGAATTAGAATGGATACATTTGTGCGAATGAATTAGAATAGATCGTGCGAATGAATAAGAATGGATCGTACGAATGAATTAGAATGGATCATACGAATGAATTAGAATGAATTAGAATGGATCGTACGAATGAATTAGAATGGATACATTCGTGCAAATGAATTAGAATATATCGTACGAATGAATTAGAATGCATTCTAATTCATTCATACGATCCATTCTAATTCATTCATACAATCCATTCTAATTCATTCTAATTTATTCGTAATTCGTACGATCCATTCTAATTCATTAGCACGATCCAAATTCATTCATTCGTACGATCTATTCTATTTCATTCGTACGATCCATTCTAATTCATTCGCACGATCCATTCTCCATTCTAATTCCTTCGTACGATCCATTCTAATTCCTTTGTATCCATTCTAATTCACTCATACGATCCATTCTAATTCATTCGTACGATCCATTCTAATTCATTCGCACGAATGTATCCATTCTAATTCATTCGTACGATCCATTCTAATTCATTCACACAATCTATTCTAATTCATTCGTACGATCCATTCTAATTCATTCGCACGAATGTATCCATTCTAATTCATTCCTACAATCTGTGGGTGCAAATTTTGGCAAAAAGTCTACAAACAGCGGGACCCACCGGCCCTGCCTGGTGGACCCCGAGTACTACAGCAGGACCCAGCGGCCCTGCCTGGTGGGCCCCCGAGGACTATAGCAGAACCCACCGGCCCTGCCCGGTGGGCCCAAAAGCCTGTAGAATTCCCCCCGGGAGATGGTAGCGGGGTCCACCAGCTTTACCTGGATGCAGTAGAAACTGCCATTTACTCAGGAGTTCCTCCCCAGGAATTCTATAAATAGCAGAGCCTTCGAATGTAAAAGGATCCGATTTCAAATCCAGAGAGAAAATCCAGAAAGAAAGATTAGTGCCATCATCATCTGATATCTGATTTCAGAAATCAGAGATCTGGAAGTTCCAACCCTCTCAACCTTCAACTCTCCTCGATCTTCTTCTTGTCCTCGAAGAGATCAGAGAGACTTCAGTGACACTCGGCCTGTCGAGGTCACTTTGATCAAAGTGTTAGTGAATTCGGGTTGCTCCTTATAGCACGGAGACGTAGGCTTCGGCTGAACTCCGAGATCACATCTCTCGTGTCCAATTTTATCTGTTTTCATCTTGTAAGCTCCAACTCCGAACGACAGATCGAATTACGCTCTTCAACTTCAACTTCGATTGATTGGTGAGGCGAGGTCTTCGGTTCGGCACGAAGATTTTCCCCCACAGTTTGGAGCCGTCTGTGGGATCCCGAACGAAAAGTCAAGCTCTCCCTACTACTACTAGATCGGTTGAGCATACAACCGATCTTGATAGCCAAACTTCCTCGCCCCCTCGGTTGATCAGACAACTGATCGAGCGTCGGCACTCTCGTTGCATCCTTCGCTCTCTGAATGGCGAGAACGAAGCACCAGGGTCAACCAGAAGGAAGTAACACTCAACAACAAGCTCGTCCTGAGACTCGTTCAATGAGTCAAAGGCTCAACTTCGGACAGCCCCTTGCTGCCCCGAGATAGGGGTTCGTTCAGGGAGTGGGAGATTGTTCGATCGACCGATCGCCCATCCCGCACGACAGTCGATTGGGCAAACGGCCCCCGCTCCTGCTGAAGACCCTCCATCGACCTACCAAATCTCTGCGGTCGACTTCCAACTGCTCTTAAGAAAGCAGCTTCCGAGGCTGGGATCGCTCTTCCTATCCCCTCTACAAGTGAGAGGGTCAATCTTCCTCGACATTCAATCCACTCCGAGCAACGGAGGTCAATGGGTACTACTGCCCTCGAGAGGATTCGACGCGACCCAACTCCCTCTGCTGCCCCATGGAAGCAGAGTGTTTGGGAACGCCTCGACGACGAGTCCTCCCAATCATCTTCTGGTCGCAACTGCGATAGCAAGGCTCCTTCAAAGCCCGATATACCAAGGAAACACCAAATGAAAGGCGCTCCTTCAAAGAGTAGAGTCTCCCCTTCCATTCCACTCCAACGTGGACTCGGATCGGACCTTCGCCATCGACTCCAACCTGCTGATATTCAGAGGCCTGAACAAGACCTCTCGATTCTGCCTCTCGATCTACATCCGGTTTGGGGGCATGGTCGTAGAGATGGGTACTCCTCTGTCGGGCCTCTCCACCGGAGCTTATTCGAGTCAACATTTCCAAGGGGATGGAGAACTCCCACTCTCCCCAAATTCAATTGCATTAGAGGAGATCCAACTCTCCATATACTTGCCTTCAAGCAAGCCCTGACACCGTAAGAAGACGAAAACAACGTGCTTTGTCGCACTTTCGCCGGAAGTCTCGATGAGCCGTCACTCGACTTGTATCACAATCTCCGAGCTGGGTCCATCACCCAGTTCGGTGTTTTGGCTAACCTCTTTGTGCAGCACTATCAACTCAATCTGAAGCCAGAGAAGAAGCTCGACTCCCTCTATCAGCTAAGGATGGGTGCTGACGAGACTCTCTATAATTTCACAAGGAGATTTCGCAACGAGCATGCTGCTCTCTCTGGAAGACATCTGGATGATGAAGCCATCATGTTGCCTTTCCTGAACACCGTCCACTTCGATCTACACATCTACAACGACTTCATCCGTAATCCCCCTCCTTCTCTGGGTTCGATGTTCGATCGAATCCAAAGAGAGATTGAGGTTGAAGACGATCAAGTGGCTCGAAAAGGGCGAGAAACGAAGCGAAGACCGGCGGAAAGAGAAGCTCACAAGTATGCTGCCAAAGCCCACAATGCTGAGGCAGCAGCCCCTCCAGCCAACAAGCGAGCGAAGAATGACGGACGACGATCTCCAACGAAGACCACTTTCATCGAGTGGAATTTACCAATCGAGCAGATACTCGACCGTATTCAACACGAGGAGTTCCTTCGGAGGCCCAATCCTCTTCAGCCAAACTCAAAATTTACGGCTGACAAAACGGTGTATTACAACTTCCACCGAAGTCATGGCCAGTCCACCGATCGGTGCTATCGGCTGAAATTCCATCTTGAAGACTTATTGCGAGAAGGCCATCTTCAAGAGTTCGTCAAAGGCGGACAAGATCAACGTCGAGCCTCTGCAAAGGGGAAAGAAGCATGTTGGGTCCATCAAATCTCTTCCAACCGGCGATCTATCCCTGTGAATGCCAACGTCTTTGGCATTCATAGAACGTTGCACAATCAAACTTTGACCGGGAAGGAAGTAGATCGACAAGTTCGACGCATCTTCCACGTTCGTTCTGCTGCGAACAAGGAAGATACCTGGATCGAGAAGCCTATCGAAGGTTTGGGTTGGCCATCCATTGTTTTCAACGACTCCGATCTTCAAGGAGTTCATACTCCCCATCGAGACCCCCTGGTCTTGAAACTCCTTATCGACGGAAGCACCGTCAATCGAATCCTCATCGACACTGGGAGCTCCATCGATATTATGTTCTCAGATTGTTTCAAATGTCTGGGACATAGATACTCAAGCCTCGACGTCGTCCCGACTATTATCACTGGCTTCAACGGCGAACAAAGCATCACGGTGGGCGAATCGAGATTCACTCTTGACCTTAGCCGAGAGACTCGAGTCTCGGTGAGGTTTGCAATTGTCGAAGGAGTATCCAGCTACAATGCCATTCTCGGGCGACCATTCCTCCACCAGATCAATGCCATCTCTTCTTCTTACCATCAACTCCTCAAGTTTGCAACAGGAGAAGGCATTGTCTGCATTCGAGGCGATCAGCAAGCCGGAAGATCTTGTGAAGCCGCAGCTGCAAAAACAGATCGAAAGATCAATATTGCCCCTCCAAAGCGGTCACGAGATGAAGCTGGTTCCTCTTCCAAATAGCAATCAAAGGAGATTCCACCGATCGAGCCCCCACCAATCGAATGGGAAGCCTCACCTTCAATTGAAGAAATCATCCCTATCAATATCGGCAGTGGAGATCTCCCTCGACAAACATTTATTGGTACCGATCTTAGCGACGCAGAAGCGCAAGACATGGTATCCTTTCTCCAGTCCAATATCGACGTCTTCGCTTGGTGTTTCGAAGACATGCCTGGTATCAATCCAGATGACGCTTGTCACCGACTTGCGATCAAAGAAGTGAAGCCAATCAAGCAAAAGCCACGCACAATCCGACCAGAACTACAAATTGTCGTTCAAGAAGAGATCACCAAGCTACTCGTAGCAGGCTTCATCCGTGAAGTAGAGTATCCTACCTGGATCTCTAACATAGTTGCTGTTTCGAAGAAGAACGGAAAGGTCAGAGTGTGCATCGACTTCACCAATCTCAACAAAGCTTGTCCCAAAGATCCATTCCCCATGCCAAGGATAGATAGACTCGTCGATGCCACTGCTGGCCACGAGCTATTGTCTTTCATGGATGGGTACTTTGGATACAATCAAATTCCGCTTCATCCGGATGATCAAGAGAAGACATGTTTTGTGACTAGCCGAGGTCTCTACTGCTACAATGTAATGCCATTCGGCCTCAAAAATACTGGTTCCACTTATCAAAGGTTGGTCACAAAGATGTTCGAAGATCAGATCGGTCGCAACGTCGAAGTCTACGTCGATGATCTCCTCACCAAGAACTCCACTCAAGGAAAACATCAATCCGATCTGGCAGAAACCTTTCAAGTCCTCCGAAAGTATCGCATGAAGCTCAATCCTGCCAAGTGCGCTTTTGGAGTTCAATCAGGCAAATTTCTGGGTCACCTTGTGACCAGGAGAGGTATTGAGGCCAACCCCGACCAAATTTGAGCTATCCTCGACATGCCATCACCTACCAATCGGAAGGAAGTGCAACGTCTTACTGGAAGACTTGCCGCCCTCAATCGGTTCATCTCAAAGTCCTCCGATAAGTGTAAACCCCTCTTTGACAAACTACGCAAGGCGGACACATCTGGGTGGAGTCCGATTTGTGAAGGAGCTTTTCAGGACATCAAGAAATATCTGATGCAAGCTCCCATCCTGACGGCTCCACTACCTAAAGAAGATCTGTGGCTCTATCTCGCCGTCACTGATCAAGCAATCAGTGCGGTCTTAATCAGCAGAAGAGAAGGCATCGAATATCTAGTCTACTACATCAGTCATACGCTTCTTCCCGCTGAGACTCGTTACTCCAAAACTGAGAAGGTCGTCCTGGCCTTGCTCACTGCATCACGACGTCTCCAACCTTACTTCGTCTCCCACCAGATCACTGTCATTTCAGAACACCCACTCAAAGATATCGTTGACAAAGCTGGTCGAGCTGGTCGAATGACCAAATGGGTGATCGAAATGAGTGCCCTAAGGATTCAGTTCGAATCTCGCACTTCCATCAAAGGTCAAGCTATTGCTGATTTTCTAGCTGACTTTCCAGTTGAAGACCCTATCACTTGGGAAGAAGATATCGACATGCGCTTAGAAGATGAGGATAATCCTCCGATCAATCTTGCAACAAAAATCAATCCAAGCCTCGAGGTTATTGCCACAACTCGTCCGTGGAAGCTTTATACTGATGGAGCTTCAAGTGCGATCGGTTCGGGAACTGGGATAGCCTTGATATCCCTCGAACTTGATCATCTCCAGAAGGCCACTCTCCTCGGGTTCAATGCCACCAACAACGAAGCCGAATACGAAGCACTTATTTCCGGACTCAAAATGGCAGAATCCCTGGGGGTAGATCGAATCATCATCTACAGCGACTCCCAGTTGATCATAAGGCAAATCAATGGAGAGTACACAGCTCGTGAAGAAAGAATGCAACTCTACTTGGCCTTAGTACGACGTCTTCAACAACACTTTATAAATACTGAATTCGTTCAAATTCCAAGGGCAGAGAATCGTGAAGCAGATGCCTTAGCCAATGCTGCCTCCGTCCTTGGAGACTCACTCGGAGGAAGGCAAATACAAATTGATTATCAGGAAGTGCCCAAGACCACCTCCGAATAACAGATCATTGCTACCACAAAGAGATCTGGGGGTGGAGATAACCTGGTATTGAACCTTACCACCACAAGTGAGCTTGAGGATTGGAGACAACCAATCATCAACTTCTTCAAACATGGTGAAATACCCGAAGATCCAAATCAATCTCGAAGACTTCAAAGGAAACTCCCCTACTACATTCTTCAAGGAGAAGATCTATACTTCAAGTCTCACAACGGGATGATGCTCAAGTGCCTTGGTCCCGAACAAGCAAAGGCAATCCTGATTGATATCCACTCTGGAGCTTGTGGAAATCATTCAGGAGGAAGATCTCTTGAAGCCAAGACGAAGCTACAAGGTTACTACTGGCCAACAATGGCAAGGGACGCTCAGCAAGTTGTTCAAAGGTGCGAGTCTTGCCAACGACATGCTCGTGCCATCCATCTCCCTGCAGATGAACTCCATCAACTATCAAGTCCCTGGCCTTTCCATCAATAGGGGTTAGATTTCTTTGGTCCCTTCCCTCCAACTCCGAGCAAGAAGAAGTATCTACTGCTGGCCACTGATTACTTCACCAAATGGGTTGAAGCTGTGCCGCTCTTTCGAGAGACCGATGATGAAGTGATCAAATTTATTCGGCACAATATCTTCTCAAGGTTCGGTACACCACAAGTTCTAGTTGCTGACAATGGAGCTCAATTTGACTCCGACAAGTTCCGAGAGTTCTGCCTGAACAACGGGATCAAACTCTTCTATTCAACTCCAAGATATCCTCAGTGCAACGGTCAAGCTGAAGCCTCCAATAGAGCTATTCTTGGTATACTCAAAAAGAAGCTCAATGACAAGAAAGGATTATGGGAACAAGTCCTACCTGAAGTTCTCTGGGGATTTCGCACAACTCCGAGAAGATCCACAGGGTTCTCACCTTTCCGTCTGACATATGGATCGGAAGCAGTGCTCCCGACAGAGAATATATCAAATACTTTGAAGACCAGGGCAGTTGAAGAAGAGGTCAATGAAGAGCTTCGCATCGATGATCTGGATTTCTCTGAAGAATTAAGAGATCAAGCATCCTTCCGTGTGGCCAAATACCAACAAAAGATCAAGCAAGCCTACGATCAAAAAGTCTACAAACGGTAATTCCCAATCGGCAGTCTGGTCCTTAGAGCAGTCTTCTACAACACGAAGGAACACAGCAGTGGGAAGCTTGCTCCCAACTGGGAAGGTCCATATATCGTCGAATCAGTGGGAGGCAAAGGCTCTTATCAACTGATCTCACCAGAAGGAGATAGATTGCCAAGAGCTTGGAATTCTAGACACCTCAAGTTGTTCTATCCATGATGTAAATACTATGATGAATAAAGTTCTCTTTCAAATGTTCAAGTGTGCAAATGTTCAGCTTTTCAATTCAAGTTCTGAAGCAGTTTCAAATCATCTACATTCAAATTACCAGGTCATTTAAGAAGTTTGGGTGTTTGAGTTGCGACTCAACCCCTCACAAACAAATATTAAACGGTTTCGGGTTGTGCTACAACACAACCTTCAAACTACTACGTCTATTTAACAGGTTTAGGAGCTTTGTGTTACGACACTAATCCTTACAACTGTTAAATGACTCAATTTCAAATTCAAATGACTTTCAATTTCGAATTCAATATCATCTAACAGGTTTGGGTGCTTGAGTTGCGACTCAACCCCTCACATATAAAAGTTAACGATTTCGAGTTGTGTTGCAACAACCTTCAATATTCGAGTTATTTAAACAAGTTTGGGTGATTGAGTCGCGACTCAACCCCTTACTTTCAAGTATATGAATATTCAATCATTCCAATGACATTCCAGAACTCAACATTCAAAGGATTCAAATACCAGAGACATTCAATTTCGAATCAAAGAGACATCTTCATTATCAAAAAGATTTCAAGTACAGGAGTGAGCTTTTTCATGTCACAAGTTTACAAGTACAACAACAAAAAAGAAAGAAGAAGTACATCAGGGTTTAGCCACACTGGGAGCGTGCGACTTCTCTCCTTCGGATCCACCACGAGCTTTGCTCGCAACCGATGACTTGGAAGATCGGACACTGCTGGCATGGACCCTGAGTGCCTCCACCGCCTTCTCGGCTGTTTCCCTGTAGCTCTTGCACTCGGTCTGCGCATGCTCCAACTCCTTCTTGAGGGCTCCTCCTTAGCTGCTGAAGCGGCATCCTTCGCAGCGAGTTGAGCCTCCAGCTCCTTTATTCGAGCCACACGATCGAAGCCCAAGTTCTCGATCCTAAAGAATCGATTCCTCAACTCTTCAAGCTCGTGACCTCGAGCTTCATAACCATTTTTCCACCCCTGGCTCTCCAATTTTTCCTTGCGAAGGGCCTCGATCTTGGCCTTCAAGGCCTCCTTCTTGGTGGTTAGAAGCTCCCTCAGCTTATCCTTTTCCTCTTGGGCTGCTTGCAGTTCAGCAGTTAGGCGAGAGACTTCAGCTGAAGCCTCTCGCTCTCCATACTTCTTGAAAAGCTTCGTGCCGAATTTCAGAATCGCTGAGTTCTGCGAACAAACAAGAAATGGTAGAAATATATCGGAGGGTTTAATTCAAAAGACAATTCAAGCTAGTACGCTTACCACCACTTCGAGCCTATGAAAGGCTTCCTCGATCGGGGCCCCCGGAAGGTTGCAGAGCTTCCGGATCACGGGAGTTGGGTGGTTGATATCAACCTCACCCAAATCTTTCAAAAGTGAAGTCATGCCAACAGGAGTCCCTGCCAAATCGAACGAAAGTTCAAAAGAGTTAGAATATTTTCAAACTTCAAAGGCAAGTCAGTCAAGGCAAAGTTATCGCAGGTACCTGAGACATCGACTTGAGGAGCCTTTCCCTTCCCGTGGTCGGAGCTCTTACCCCGAGGGGTCGACTTCTCCTTAGCAGGAGTTGGCTCTGGTTGGGGTTGGGGAGCCCCATCGCCTATACGGCTCCCCCTCTCCAAGTGAATAGGAGAAGGAGCACCCTGGGGAGGTGAGACGCCCCCTTTCTCTTGCTGCCCGCCTGGCTGATGAAGCCCAGCCATGAGAGCAGCCACCTCATCGGCCAAAGAGCGAGAGGGGGGTGGGGGTTGTTCAACCTCCAAACCCCCGCTCGTTGTTGCTCCTTCGAGACGGGGAACTTCGGGAGGAATTTGCTCGAGGGGCGTGGGGTTGCTTCCAACCCCACCGCTCCCCGAGAACTTTATCTTCAAGCGCATCGGGCGCTTCTTCAACTCTTCAAAGTGGTAGGTGGGAACCACCTTGTGGCCGTCACCCTCCGCATCCATAACTCCCTCCATTTGACGGGCCTTAGCCTCATCGATGGGGATAGGAAGAGAATCTTCCTCTTCTGCACCACTAGTGGGGGTGGGAGGAAGTTTATCCCCACCACCCCCCTGTCCTTGATCACCACCAATGGGGATGGGAGGAATTTCTTCCTCACCACCCCCGTTTCCATCGTCTCCACCAGTGGGGGTGGGAGGAATATCATCCTCACCACCCCCATCCTCCTCATCATCATCGTTGCCACCATTGCCATTGCTTTCGTTTTCGGTCTCTTCCTCTTCTTCTTCCTCGTCTTCTTTCTTCTTTTCTTCTTCTTCTTCATTTTCATCCTCCTTTTCTTTTTCCTCATTTTCTTTCTGCTTAATGAGGATTTTCCTCTTCTTCTTTGTTGGGCCTCCTTGTATCACCAGCTTCTCCTCAGTGGTGGGCAATCTGCGCCTCGCTCCATAGGCCTTCTACTCGATTCAGATCTTTCTAATAATCTTGCCAGACTGAGGATCCTCCTCGTAGTCTGAGTACAAGACTTCATTGTCTTCATATCTGACCTGTGACCTATGGAGGAGGTTGGCATTGCCATATCTAACTGGGCAGTTTGAAAACTGCTTCCATGACCTAGTCCCGCAGGTCAACTCCAGAAACAGGTTGTCAATGGCCCCAACCCTCTCTGAAGGCCAAGCTAGCTTTCCTCCTGCGTAGTACATCTTGATTTCCTTGTTCACATCAGCGCGAGGAGTCTCTGGCACTGAGAGTGGCGTCCAAGCACTAGCCACTGAGAGCGGCCATTCGGTATACAACTTGTCGGAAGCAACGGTGTCAGTAAGGGGGCGCAGAGCAGAAACCCCTGTGAGGTTGAAGAAAGGGTTGTCTTTCCTCGAAACCCATCGGTAATGGAAGAAGAAGTAGCCCAACTCAATCCGGGCCTCTTCATCATCTGGAAGGCTAGAGTAGCATTCCCTCAACTCCTTTTGGAAATCTGACTCTACGCGGCAGAAGGCGTAGATTATCCTCCATGCATTGCCGGTGATCTGTCCTGGGCAAAGTCCGGAGGTGTTTAGCAACCTCGCGGCAAACGGCAGCAGCAGAAGACGAAGTCCGTAGTTCATCTGACCTAAGGAGACCACTGTCCCCATCACCTGCTCATTGCTGGCAACGTTCACAAACACTGTCTGTTTGTCAATGCCAAAACCAGATTGAATCCCAGACAGCGAAGGCCGGATCTTCCCTTCTGAGAAGTACGCCAGTAGTTTTTGCCACTTTGCCCTCTTCTTGTCAGTAAGCTGGCCTCCCGTATTGTATACGTAGGCAGGCTCCTTAGCCAGGGGCAACAGGGGACCCAAGACGAACTTCGCCTTCGGAATATGCTCCGGCCTTGAAGGAGCAGAAGCAAACCCGACTCCTGTATGTCTTTTGCCCAATTGGCCCAACTCCACCAGCACTTCCTTGCCCTTGCCGCGACCTTTGGGGGGGGATGATTCTTCAGCAATCTCCTTCCCCTTCTTCTTCGAGGGGACCGTGCTCGACTTCTTCGAGTTACCAGAGGAAGCCATTCGATCGATCGAGAAAGGACAAAGGACAGAGAACGAGAGATTGGAGAAGCAAAAGCTTTGGACTTCGAAAATTTTCTGAAAGCGTGAGGCGAAAATGATAGCCAGAGAAGCTTAAGTACCCAGGGGGAATTAGGTACACAAATCGAGATAACACGTGTCTTCACCATATCAAATCGCGTGTTTTTGTAGGTACACGTGGCATCTATCCGTAGCAAGCGCAAAACCAGGCGAACAGTCGGGACCAGACGAAACGTCGAACCCGCCGAACCACCGGTTCAAGCGAACCACTGATTCAACCAAACCGCTGGGTCTGAAGATTCAACTCGTTGCACAAGTATATTGTCCGATCAACCAGCAGGATGGTGGGTGATTTACTAGAGGATCGGGCGAAAAACAGACTCTTTCGCCTTATCACTCAAACCTTGACCGGCTGATTTTTACCGATCGGTCAAACTTAACCGATCGGTCAAAATCAACCGATCGGTCGATTTTCTACTGGATCAGGCAAAAACTTGGTTTTTTGCTCGATCACCCAAACCTTGACCGGCTAATTTTTACCGATCGGTCAAACTTGACCGATCGGTCAAAATCAACCGATCGGTCAATTTTCTACTGGATCAGGCAAAAAACTTGGTTTTTTACCCGATCACCCAAACCTTGACCGACTGATTTTAACCGATCGGTCAAAATCAATCGATCGGTCGATTTTCTACTGGATCAGGCAAAAAACTTGGTTTTTTGCCCGAACACCCAAACCTTGACCGGTTGATTTTAACCGATCGGTCAAACTTGACCGATCGGTCAAAATCAACCGATCGGTCGATTTTCTATTGGATCAGGCAAAAAACTTGGTTTTTTGCCCGATCACCCAAACCTTGACCGGCTGATTTTAATTGATCGGTCAAACTTGACCGATCGGTCAAAATCAACCGATCGGTCGATTTTCTACTGGATCAGGCAAAAAACTTGGTTTTTTGCCCGATCACCCAAATCTTGACCGGCTGATTTTAACCGATCGGTCAAATTTGACCGATCAGTCAAAATCAACCAATCGGTCGATTTTCTACTGGATCATGCAAAAAACTTGGTTTTTTGCCCGATCACCCAAACCTTGACCGGCTGATTTTAACCGATCGGTCAAATTTGACCGATCGGTCAAAATCAACCGATCGATCGCTTTTCTACTGGATCATGCAAAAAACTTGGTTTTTTGCTCGATCCCCCAAACCTTGACCGGCTGATTTTTACCGATCGGTCAAACTTGACCGATCGGTCAAAATCAACCGATCGGTCGATTTTCTACTGGATCAGGCTCAAAACATGGTTTTTTGCCCGATCACCCAAACCTTGACCGGTTGATTTTTACCGATCGGTCAAAATCAACCGATTGGTCGATTTTCTACTGGATCAGGCAAAAAACTTGGTTTTTTGCCCGATCACCCAAACCTTGACCGGCTGATTTTAACCGATCGGTCAAATTTGACCGATCGGTCAAAATCAACCGATCGGTCGATTTTCTACGGGATCAGGCAAAAAACTTGGTTTTTTGCCCGATCACCGAAACCTTAACCGGCTGATTTTAACCGATCGGTCAAATTTGACCGATCGGTCAAAATCACCCGATCGATCGATTTTCTACTGGATCATGCAAAAAACTTAGTTTTTTGCCCGATCACCCAAACCTTGATCGGCTGATTTTTACCGATCGGTCAAACTTGACCGATCGGTCAAAATCAACCGATCGGTCCATTTTCTACTGGATCAGGCAAAAAACTTAGTTTTTTGCCCGATCACCCAAACCTTGACCGACTGATTTTAACCGATCGGTCAAACTTGACCGATCGGTCAAAATCAACCGATCGGTCGATTTTCTACTGGATCATGCAAAAAACTTGGTTTTTTGTCCGATCACCCAAACCTTGACCGGCTGATTTTAATCGATCGGTCAAACTTGACCGATTGGTCAAACTTGACTGATCGGTCAAACTTGACCGATCGGTCAAAATCAACCGATCGGTCGATTTTCTACTGGATCAGGCAAAAAACTTGGTTTTTTGCCCGATCACCCAAACCTTGACCGGCTGATTTTAACCGATCGATCAAAATCAACCGATCGGTCGATTTTCTACTGGATCATGCAAAAAACTTGATTTTTTGCCCGATCACCCAAACCTTGACCGGCTGATTTTAACCGATCGGTCAAACTTGACCGATCGGTCAAAATCAACCGATCGATCGATTTTTTACTGGATCAGACAAGAAACTTGGTTTTTTGCCCAATCACCCAAACCTTGACCAGCTGATTTTAACCGATCGGTCAAACTTAACCGATCGGTCAAAATCAACCGATCGGTCGATTTTCTACTGGATCGGTCAAAAAACTATGTTTTTTGACCGATCACTCCAACCTTGACCGGTTAAATTTAACCGATCGGTCAAACTTGACCGATCGGTCAAATTCAACTGATCGGTCGATTTTCTACTGGATCGGTCAAAAAACTATGTTTTTTGACCGATCACTCCAACCTTGACCGGTTGAATTTAACCGATCGGTCAAACTTGACCGATCGGTCAAATTCAACCAATCGGTCGATTTTCTACTGGATCGGTCAAAAAAAAAAACTATGTTTTTTACCCGATCACTCCAATCTCGACCGGTTGAAATTAACCGATCGGTCAAACTTGACCGATCGGTCAAATTCAACCGATCGGTCGATTTTCTACTGGATCGGTCAAAAAACTATGTTTTTTTACCGATCACTCCAATCTCGACCGGTTGAAATTAACCGATCGGTCAAACTTGACCGATCGGTCAAATTCAACCGATCGGTCGATTTTTTACTGGATCGATCAAAAAACTATGTTTTTTGACCGATCACTCCAATCTCGACCGGTTGAAATCGACCGATCGGTCAAGTTTGACCGATCGGTTAAATTTGACCAATCAGTCTGTTTTGACGCTAACACTCGACAAGCTCCTTTGCATTTGTGACAGGGGGTCGTTAGCTTTGCACCAAGAATCCAAGCCAGCCAAGGTGGCCTCTTAGCTAACTTGGAGGGGGTAACTGTGGGTGCAAATTTTGGCAAAAAGTCTACAAACAGCGGGACCCACCGGCCTTACCTGGTGGGACCCCGAGTACTACAGCAGGACCCACCGGCCCTACCTGGTAGGCCCCCGAGGACTATAGCGGAATCCACCGGCCCTGCCCGGTGGGCCCAAGAGCCTGTAGAATTCCCCCCGGGAGATGGTAGCGGGGTCCACCAGCTTTACCTGGAGGCAGCAGAAACCGCTATTTACTCAGGAGTTCCTCCCCAGGAATTTTATAAATAGCAGAGCCTTCGAATGTAAAAGGATCCGATTTCAAATCCAGAGAGAAAATCCAGAAAGAAAGATCAGTGCCATCATCATCTGATATCTGATTTCAGAAATCAGAGATCTGGAAGTTCCAACCCTCTCGACCTTCAACTCTCCTCGATCTTCTTCTTGTTCTCGAAGAGATCAGAGAGACTTCAGTGACACTCGGCCTGTCGAGGTCACTTTGATCAAAGTGTTAGTGAATTCGGGTTGCTCCTTATAACACGGAGACGTAGGTTTCGGCTGAACTCCGAGATCACATCTCTCATGTCCAATTTTATCTGTTTGCATCTTGTGAGCTCCAACTCCAAACGACAGATCGAACAACGCTCTTCAACTTCAACTTCGATTGATTGGTGAGGCGAGGTCTTCGGGTCGGCACGAAGATTTTCCCCCACAGTTTGGAGCCGTCTGTGGGATCCCGAACGAAAAGTCAAGCTCTCCCCACTACTACTAGATCGGTTAAGCATACAACCGATCTTGATAGCCAAACTTCCTTGCCCCCTCGGTTGATCAGACAACTGATCGAGCGTCAGCACTCTCGTTGCACCCTTCGCTCTCTGAATGGCGAGAACGAAGCACCAGGGTCAACCAGAAGGAAGTAACACTCAACAACAAGCTCGTCCTGAGACTCGTTCAATGAGTCAAAGGCTCAACTTCGGACAGCCCCTTGCTGTCCCCGAGATAGGGGTTCGTTCAGGGAGTGGGAGATCTGTCGATCGACCGATCGCCCATCCTGCACGACAGTCGATTGGGCAAACGGCCCCCGCTCCTGCTGAAGACCCTCCATCGACCTACCAAATCTCTACAGTCGACTTCCAACTGCTCCAATTGGCGAAGCAAAACGCCACCCTCACCGCTGAGAGGGATGCTCTTAAGAAAGCAGCTTCCGAGGCTGGGATCGCTCTTCCTATCCCCTCTACAAGTGAGAGGGTCAATCTTCCTCGACATTCAATCCACTCCGAGCAACGGAGGTCAATGGGCACTACTGCCCTCGAGAGGATTCGACGCGACCCAACTCCCTCTGCTGCCCCATGGAAGCAGAGTGTTTGGGACCGCCTCGACGACGAGTCCTCCCAATCATCTTCTGGTCGCAACTGCGATAGGAAGGCTCCTTCGAAGCCCGATATACCAAGGAAACACCAAATGAAAGGCGCTCCTTCAAATAGTAGAGTCTCCCCTTCCATTCCACTCCAACGTGGACTCGGATCGGACCTTCACCATCGACTCCAACCTGCTGATATTCAGAGGCCTGAACAAGACATCTCGATTCTGCCTCTCGATCTACATCCAGTTCGGGGGCATGGTCGTAGAGATGGGTACTCCTCTGTCGGGCCTCTCCACCGAAGCTTATTCGAGTCAACATTTCCAAGGGGATGGAGAACTCCCACTCTCCCCAAATTCAATTGCATCAGAGGAGATCCAACTCTCCATATACTTGCCTTCAAGAAAGCCCTGACACCGCACGAAGAAGAAAACAACGTGCTTTGTCGCACTTTCGCCGGAAGTCTCGATGAGCCGTCACTCGACTCGTATCACAATCTCTGAGCTGGGTCCATCACCCAGCTCGGTGTTTTGGCTAACCTCTTTGTGCAGCACTATCAACTCAATCTTCTTCTTCTTCTACTTGAAGAGATCAGAGAGACTTCAGTGACACTCGGCCTGTCGAGGTCACTTTGATCAAAGTGTTAGTGAATTCGGGTTGCTCCCTATAGCACGGAGACGTAGGCTTCGGCTGAACTCCGAGATCACATCTCTCGTGTCCAATTTTATCTGTTTGCATCTTGTGAGCTCCAACTCCAAACGACAGATCGAACAACGCTCTTCAACTTCAACTTCGATTGACTGGTGAGGCGAGGTCTTCGGGTCGGCACGAAGATTTTCCCCCACACAATCCATTCTATTTCATTCGTACGATCCATTCTTACTCATTCGTACGATCCATTCGTATCCATTCTAATTCATTCGTACGATCCATTCTAATTCATTCGTACGATCTATTCTAATTCATTAATACGATCCAATCTAATTCATTCATACGATCCATTCTAATTCCTTCGTATGATACATTCTAATTCATACGATCCATTCTATTTCATTCATACGATCCATTCTAATTCATTCGCACGATCCATTCTAATTCATTCATACGATCCATTCTAATTCATTCGTACGATCCATTCTAATTCATTAGCACGATCCATTCTAATTCATTCGTACGATCCATGCTAATTCATTCATACGAACCATTCTAATTCATTCGCACGATCCATTCTAATTCATTCGTACGATCCATTCTAATTCATTCGTACGATCCATTCTAATTCATTCGTACGATCCATTCTAATTCATTCGCACCATCTATTCTAATTCATTCGTACGATCTATTCTAATTCATTCGCACGATCCATTCTAATTCATTCGCACGATCCATTCTATTTCATTCGCACGATCCATTCTAATTCATTCGTACGATCCATTCTAATTCATTCGCACGATCCATTCTAATTCATTCGCACGATCCAATCTAATTCATTCATATGATCCATTCTAATTCAGTCATATGATCCATTCTAATTCATTAGCACGATCCATTCTAATTCATTCGTACGATCCATTCTAATTCAAACATACGATCCAATCTAATTCATTCATACGATTCATTCTAATTCATAAGTACGACGCATGATCCATTCTAATTCATTCATACGATTCAATCTAATTCATTCATACGATCCATTCTAATTCATTCGTATGTATCCATTCTAATTCATTCATACGATCCATTCTAATTCATTCGTACGATCCATTCTAATTCATTCGCACGATCCATTCTAATTCATTAATACGATCCATTCTAATTCATTCGTACGACGCACGATCCATTCTAATTCATTCTGTATCCATTTTAATTCATTCGTACAATCCATTCTATTTCATTCGTACGATCCATTCTTACTCACGCACGATCCATTCGAATTCACTCATACGATCCATTCTAATTCATTCATACGATCCATTCTAATTCATTCGCACGAATTTATCCATTCTAATTCATTCGTACGATCCATTCTTATTCATTCGTACGATCCATTCTAATTCATTCGCACGATCCATTCTAATTCATTCGCACAATCTATTCTAATTCATTCGTACGTTCCATTCTAATTCATTAGCACGATCCATGCTAATTCATTCGCACGATCCATTCTAATTGATTCATACGATCCATTCTAATTCATTCATACAATCTATTCTAATTCTTTCGCACGAATGTATCCATTCTAATTCATTCGCACGAATGTATTCATTCTAATTCATTCATACGATCCATTCTAATTCATTCGCACAATCTATTCTAATTCATTGGACCGTACGATGGAATTAGAAAGGATCGTACGAATGAATTAGAATGGATACATTCGTGCGAATGAATTAGACTGGATCGTACGAATGAATTAGAATGGATCGTACGAATGAATTAGAATGGAAACATTCGTGCAAATGAATTAGAATGGATCATACGAATGAGTAAGAATGGATCGTAGGAATGAAATAGAATGGATCGTACGAAGGAGTTAGAATGGATCATACGAATGAATTAGAATGGATCGTATGAATGAATTAGATTGGATCGTATTAATGAATTAGAATGGATCGTACGAATGAATTAGAATAGATCGTACGAAGGAATTAGAATGGATCATACGAATTGAATCGTACGAATGAATTTGAATGGATACATTCGTGCGAATGAATTAGAATGGATCATACGGATGAGTAAGAATGGATCATACGAATGAAATAGAATGGATCGTACAAATGAATTGGAATAGATTGTGCGAATGAATTAGAATGGATCATACGAATGAATTAGAATGGATCGTATGAATGAATTAGAATGGATCGTGCGAATGAATTAGAATGGATCGCCATTCTATTTCATTCGTACGATCCATTCTTACTCATTCGTACGATCCATTCTAATTCATTCACAAGAATGTATCCACTCTAATTCATTCGTACGATCCATTCTAATTTATTCGTACAATCCATTCTATTTCATTCGTACGAATGAATTAGTATGCGTATGAAGGAATTTGAATGTATCGTACGAAGGAATGAGAATGGATCATACGAATGAATTAGAATGGATCGTACGAATGAATTAGAATGGATCGTACGAATGAATTAGAATGGATCGTGCAAATGAATTAGAATGGATCGTACGAATGACTTAGAATGGATCATAAGAATGAATTAGAATGGATCATGCTTATGAATTAGAATGGATCGTACGAATGAATTAGAATGGGTACACGATCCATTCTAATTCATTCATACGATCCAGTCTAATTCATTCGTACGATCCATTCTAATTCATTCGCACGATCCATTCTAATTCATTCATACGATCCAATCTAATTCATTCGTACGATCCATTCTAATTCATTCATACAATCCATTCTAATTCCTTCGTACGATCCATTCTAATTCCTTCGTACGATCCATTCTAATTCAATCGTATGATCCATTCTAATTCATTCGCACGAATGTATCCATTCGTGCGAATGAATTAGAATGGATCATACGATTAAATAAGAATGGATCGTACGAATGAAATAGAATGGATTGTACGAAGGAATTAGAATGGATCGTACGAAGGAATTAGAATGGATCGTACGAAGGAATTAGAGTGGATCATACGAATGAATTGGATTGGATCGTACGAATGAATTAGAATGGATCGTGCGAATGAATTAGAATGGATCGTACGAATGAATTAGAATGGATCGTACGAATGAATTAGAATAGATTGTATGAATGAATTAGAATGGATCATATGAATGAGTAAGAATGGATCGTACGAATGAAATAGAATGGATTGTACGAATGAATTAGAATGGATCGTACGAATGAATTAGAATGGATACATTCGTGCGAATGAATTAGAATGGATACATACGAATGAATTAGAATGGATCGTATGAATGAATTAGATTGGATCGTATGAATGAATTAGAATGGATCATATTAAGGAATTAGAATGGATCGTGCGAATGAATTAGAATGGATCATATGAATGAATTAGAATGGATCGTATGAATGAATTAGAATGGATACATACGAATGAATTAGAATGGATCGTATGAATGAATTAGAATAGATCATATGAATGAATTAGAATGGATCGTGCGTCGTACGAATGAATTAGAATGGATTGTATTAATGAATTAGAATGGATCGTGCGAATGAATTAGAATGGATCGTACGAATGAATTAGAATGGATCGTATAAATGAATTAGAATGGATACATACGAATGAATTAGAATGGATCGTATGAATGAATTAGATTGGATCGTATGAATGAATTAGAATGGATCGTGCGTCGTACGAATGAATTAGAATGGATCGTATTAATGAATTAGAATGGATCGTGCGAATGATTTAGAATGGATTGTACGAATGAATTTGAATGGATCGTACGAATGAATTAGAATGGATACATACGAATGAATTAGAATGGATCGTATGAATGAATTAAAATGGATCATATGAGTGAATTCGAATGGATCGTGCGAATGAAGTAGAATGGATTGTACGAATGAATTAGAATGGATCGTACGAATGAATTAGAATGGATACATTCGTGCAAAAGAATTAGAATGGATTGTATGAATGAAACAGAATGGATCGTGCAAATGAATTAGAATGGATCGTGCGAATGAACTAGAATGGATCGTACGAATGAATTAGAATAGATTGTGCGAATGAATTAGAATGGATCGTACGAATGAAATAGAATGGATTGTATGAATGAATTAGAATGGATCGTGCGAATGAACTTGAATGGATCGTACGAATGAATTAGAATGGATTGTACGAATGAGTAAGAATGGATCGTACGAATAAAATAGAATGGATTGTACGAATGAATTAGAATAGATTGTGCGAATGAATTAGAATAGATCGTACGAATGAATTAGAATGGATACATTCGTGCGAATGAATTAGAATGGAACGTACGAATGAATTAGAATGGATACATTCGTGCAAAAGAATTAGGATGGATCGTATGAATGAATTAGATTGGATCGTATGAATGAATTAGAATGGATCGTGCGAATGAATTAGAATGGATCGTACGAATGAATTAGAATGGATCGTATGAATAAATTAGAATGGATTGTGCGAATGAATTAGAATGGATCGTACGAATGAATTAGAATGGATAAATTCGTGCGAATGAATTAGAATGGATTGTATAAATGAATTAGATTGGATCGTATAAATGAATTAGAATGGATCGTACGTATGAATTAGAATGGATACATTCATGGGAATGAATAAGAATGGATCGTACGAAGGAATTAGAATGGATCGTGCGAATGAATTAGAATGGATCGTACGAATGAAGTAGAATGGATCGTATGAATGAATTCGAATGGATCGTACGAATGAATTAGAATGGATCGTACGAATGAATTAGAGTGGATCGTGTGAAAGAATTAGAATGGATTGTATGAATGAATTAGAATGGATCGTATGAATGAATTAGAATGGATCGTGCGAATGAATTCGAATGAATCGTGCGAATGAAATAGAATGGATACAAATGAATTAGAATAGATCATACGAATGAATTAGAATGGATCGTGTGAGTGAATTCGAATGGATCGTGCGAATGAATTAGAATGGACTGTACGAATGAATTAGAATGGATACATTCGTGCGAATGAATTAGAATGGATCGTATGAATGAATTAGAATGGATCGTATGAGTGAATTAGAATGGATCGTACGAATGAATTAGAATGGATACATTCGTGTGAATGAATTAGAATGGAACGTATGAATGAATTTGATTGGATCGTATGAATGAATTAGAATGGATCGTGCGAATGAATTAGAATGGATCGTACGAATGAATTAGAATGGATCGTGCGAATGAATTAGAATGGATCGTACGAATGAATTAGAGCGGATACATTCGTACGAAGGAATTAGAATGGATCGTACGAATGAATTAGAACGGATACATTCGTGCGAATGAATTAGAATGGATCGTATGAATGAATTAGAATAGATTGTGCGAATGAATTAGAATGGATCGTGCGAATGAATTAGAATGAATCGTACGAATGAATTAGAATGGATACATTCGTGCGCTCCATTCTATTTCATTCGTACGATTCATTCTTACTCATTCGTATGATCCATTCTAATTCATTTGCACGAATGTATCCATTCTAATTCATTCGTACGATCCATTTTAATTCATTCGTACGATCCATTCTAATTCATTCGCAGGAATGTATCCATTCTAATTCATTCGTACGATCCATTCTAATTCCTTCGTACGATCCATTCTAATTCATATGAAGGAATTAGAATGGATCGTACGAAGGAATTAGAATGTACAATCTATTCTAATTCATTCGTACGATCCATTCTAATTCATTCGTATGATCCATTCTAATTCATTCGCACGAATGTATCCATTCTAATTCTTTCGTACGATCTATTCTAGTTCATGTACGACCCATTATATTTCATTCGTATGATCCATTCTAATTCCTTTGTACGATCCATTCTAATTTATTCGTACGATCCATTCTAATTCATTCGTACGATCCATTCTAATTCATTCGTAAGATCCATTCTAATTCATTCGTACGATCCATTCTTACTCATTCGTACGATCCATTCTTATTCATTCGCATACGAATGAATTAGAATGGATCATACGAATGAATTAGAATAGATTGTGCGAATGAATTAGAATGGATCGTACGAATGAATTAGAATGGATATATTCGTGCGAATGAATTAGAATGGATACATTCGTACGAAAGAATTAGAATAGATCGTATGAATAAATTAGAATGGATCGTACGAAGGAATTAGAATGGATCATACGAATGAAATATAATTGGTCGTACAAAGGAATTAGAATGGATCGTACAAAGGAATTAGAATGGATCGTGCGAATGAATTAGATTGGATCGAATTAGAATGGATACATTCGTTCGAATGAATTAGAATAGATCATACGAATGAGTAAGAATGGATTGTACGAATGAATTAGAATGGATCGTGCGAATGAATTAGAATGGATCGTGCTAATGAATTAGAATGGATTGTACGAATGAATTAGAATAGATCGTACGAATGAATTAGAATGGATCGTACGAATGAATTAGAATTGATCGTGCGAATGAATTAGAATGGATCGTACGAATGAATTAGAGTGGATACATTCGTGCGAATGAATTAGAATGGATCATACGAATGAATTAGAATGGATCGTACGAATGAATTAGAATGGATACATTCGTGCGAATGAATTAGAATGGATCAAACGAATGAGTAAGAATGAATCGTACGAATGAAATAGAATGGATTGTACGAATGAATTAGAATGGATCATACGAATGAATTAGAATGGATCGAACGAATGAATTAGAATGGATCGTACGAATGAATTAGAATGGATCGTACGAATGAATTAGAATGGATCGTACGAATGAATTAGAATGGATATATTCGTGTGAATAATTAGAATGGATCGTACGAATGAGTAAGAATGGATCGTACGAATGAAATAGAATGGATTGTACGAATGAATTAGAATGGATCGTACGAACACGAATGTATCCACTCTAATTCATTCATACGATCCATTCTAATTCATTCGCACGAATGTATCCATTCTAATTCATTCGTATGATCCATTCTAATTCATTCGAACGATCCATTCTAATTCATTCATATAATCCATTATAATTCTTTTGCATGAATGTATCTATTCTAATTCATTCGTACGATCCATTCTACTTTATTCGTACAATCCATTCTAATTCATTTGCACGATCCATTCGAATTCACTCATACGATCCATTCTAATTCATTCATACGATCCATTCTAATTCATTCGTATGTATCCATTCTAATTCATTCATATGATCCATTCTAATTCATTCGTACGATCCATTCTAATTCATTCGTATGATCCATTCTAATTCATTAATACGATCCATTCTAATTCATTCATACGACGCACGATCCATTCTAATTCATTCATACGATCCAATCTAATTCATTCATACGATCTATTTTAATTCATTCGTATGTATCCATTCTAATTCATTCATACGATCCATTCTAATTCATTCGTACGATCCATTCTAATTCATTCGCACGATCCATTCTAATTCTTTAATACGATCCATTCTAATTCATTCGTACGACGCACGACCCATTCTAATTCATTCCTACGATCCAATCTAATTCATTCATACGATCTATTCTAATTCATTCGTATGTATCCATCCTAATTCATTCATACGATCCATTCTAATTCATTCGCACGATCCATTCTAATTCATTCGCACGATCCATTCTAATTCATTCATACATGTACGAATGAATTAGAATGGATACATTCGTGCGAATGAAATAGAATGGATCGTATGAATGAATTAGAATGGATCGTACGAATGAATTAGAATGGATCGTGTGAAAGAATTAGAATGGATCGTACGAATGAATTAGAATGGATACATTTGTGCAAAAGAATTAGAATGGATTGTATGAATAAATTAGAATGGATCGTGCTAATGAATTAGAATGGATCATACGAATGAATTAGAATGGATCGTATGAATGAATTAGAATAGATTGTGCGAATGAATTAGAATGGATCGTACGAATGAATTAGAATGGATAAATTCGTGCGAATGAATTAGAATGGATTGTATGAATGAATTAGAATGGATCGTACAAATGAATTAGAATGGATACATTCGTGCGAATGAATTAGAATGGATCATACGAATGAGTAAGAATGGATCGTACGAATGAAATAGAATGGATTGTACTAATGAATTAGAATGGATCGTATGAATGAATTAGAATGGATCGTACGAATGAATTAGAATGGATCGTATGAATGAATTAGAATGGATCATACGAATGAGTAAGAATGGATCGTATGAATGAATTAGATTGGATCGTATGAATGAATTAGAATGGATCGTGCGAATGAATAAGAATGTATCGTACGAATGAAATAGAATGGATTGTACGAATGAATTAGAATGGATCGTACGAATGAATTAGAATGGATCGTATGAATGAATTAGAATGGATCGTGCGAATGAATTCTAATTCATTCGTACGTTCGAATGAATTAGAATGGATCTTATTAATGAATTAGAATGGATCGTATGAATGAATTAGAGTGGATACATTCATACGAATGAATTAGAATGGATCGTACAAATGAATTAGAATGGATACATTCGTGCGAATGAATTAGAATGGATCGTATGAATGAATTAGAATGGATCGTACGAATGAATTAGAATGGATACATTCGTGCGAGATCCATTCTAATTCATTCATACGAATAAATTAGATTGGATCGTACGTACGAATGAATTAGAATGGATCGTACGAATGAATTATAATGGATCGTACGAATGAATTAGAACGGATGCATTCGTGCGAATGAATTAGAATGGATCGTAAGAATGAGTTAGAATGGATCATACGAATGAATTAGAATGGATCGTGCGAATGAATTAGAATGGATCGTACGAATGAATTAGAATGGATATATTCGTGCGAATGAATTAGAATAGATCGTATGAATGAATTAGAATGGATCGTATGAATGAATTAGAATGGATCGTGCGAATGAATTAGAATGGATTGTATGAATGAATTAGAATGGATCGTGCGAATGAATTAGAATGGATCGTACGAATGAATTAGAATGGATATATTCATGCAAATGAATTAGATTGGATCGTATGATTGAATTAGAATGGATCGTACGTATGAATTAGAATGGATACATTCATGGGAATGAATTAGAATGGATCGTACAAAGGAATTAGAATGGATGCGAATGAATTAGAATGAATTAGAATGGATCAGACGAAGGAATTAGAATGGATCATACGAATGAATTAGAATGGATCGTACGAACGATTTAGAATGGATCGTACGAATGAATTACAATGGATACATTCGTGCGAATGAATTAGAATGGATCGTACGAATAAATTAGAATGGATCATAGAAGTAGAATGGATCGTACGAATGAATTAGAATGGATCGTACGAATGAATTAGAATGGATACATTCGTGCGAATGAATTAGAATGGATCATACGAAAGAATTAGAATGGATCGTACGAATGAATTAGAATGGATCGTACGAATGAATTAGAATGGATACATTCGTGCGAATGAATTAGAATGGATCATACATAGAAATTAGAATGGATCATACGAATGAATTAGAATGGATCGAACGAATGAATTAGAATGGATCGTACGAATGAATTAGAATGGATACATTCGTGTGAATGAATTAGAATGGATCATACGAAGGAATTAGAATGGATCGTACGAATGAATTAGAATGGATGGTACGAATGAATTAGAATCGATCGTACGAATGAATTAGAATGGATACATTCGTGCGAATGAATTAGAATGTATCATACGAAGGAATTAGAATGGATCGTACGAATGAATTAGAATGGATCGTACGAATCAATTAGAATGGATACATTCGTGCAAATGAATTAGAATGGATCATACGAATGAATTAGATTGGATCGTATTAATGAATTAGAATGGATCGTATGAATGAATTAGAATGGATCGTATGAAGGAATTAGAATGGATACATTCGTGCGAATGAATTAGAATGGATCGTACGAATGAAATAGAATGGATCGTACGAATGAATTAGCATGGATCGTGCTAATGAATTAGAATGGAACGTACGAATGAATTAGAATAGATTGTGCGAATGAATTAGAATGGATCATACGAATGAATTAGAATGGATAAATTCGTGCGAATGAATTAGAATGGATTGTATGTCGTACGATCCATTCTTACTCATTAGCACGTACGAAGGAATTAGAATGGATCGTACGAATGAATTAGAATGGATCGTACGAATGAATTAGAATGGATCGTACGAATGAATTAGAATGGATACATTCGTGCGAATGAATTAGAATGGATCGTACGAATGAATTAGAATGGATCGTACGAATGAATTAGAATGGATCGTACAATGGAATTAGAATGGATCGTACGAATGAATTAAAATGAATCGTACGAATGAATTAGAATGGATCGTACGAATGAATTAGAATGGATTATACGAAGGAATTAGAATGGATACATTCGTGCGAATGAATTAGAATGGATCGTACGAAAGAATTAGAATGGATAAATTCGTGCGAATGAATTAGAATGGATTTTATATTGTACGATCCATTCTTACTCATTAGCACGTACAAAGGAATTAGATTGGATCATACGAATGAATTAGAATGGATCGTACGAATGAATTAGAATGGATCGTATGAATGAATTAGAATGGATACATTCGTGTGAATGAATTAGAATGGATCTTATGAAGGAATTAGAATGGATCGTACGAATGAATTAGAATGGATCGTACGAATGAATTAGAATGGATCATACGAAGGAATTAGAATGGATCGTACGAATGAATTAGAATGGATCGTACGAAGGAATTAGAATGGATTGTACGAAGGAATTAGAATGGATACATTCGTGCGAATGAATTAGAATGGATCGTACGAATGAATTAGAATACATTATGCGAATGAATTAGAATGGATCGTATGAATGACTTAGATTGGATCGTATGAATGAATTAGAATGGATCGTGCGATTGAATTAGAATGGATCGTACGAATGAATTAGAATGGATCGTACGAATGAATTAGAATGGATCGTACGAATGAAAAAAAATGGATACATTCGTGCGAATGAAACATGATCCATTCTAATTCATTCGTAGGATCAATTCTAATTCATTCGCACGATCCATTCTAATTCATTCGTACAATCTATTCTATTTCATTCGTACGATCCATTCTAATTTCATTCATACGATCATTAGAATGGATCGTACGAATGAAATAGAATAGATTGTACGAATGAATTAGAATGGATCGTACGAATGAATTAGAATGGATACATTCGTGCGAATGAATTAGAATGGACCATACGAATGAATTAGAATGGATCGTATTCATGAATTAGAATGGGTCGTACGAATGAATTAGAATGGATCGTACGAATGAATTAGAATGGATCGTATGAATGAATTAGAATGGATCATACGAATGAGTAAGAATGGATCGTATGAATGAAATAGAATGGATTGTATGAATGAATTAGAATGGATCGTACGAATGAATTAGAATGGATCGTACGAATGAATTAGAATGGATACATTCGTGCGAATGAATTAGAATGGATCATACGAATGAATTAGAATGGATCGTACGAATGAATTAGAATAGATCGTATGGATACATTCGTACAATCCATTCTAATTCATTCGTATGATCCATTCTAATTCATTCGCACGAATGTATCCATTCTAATTCATTCGTACGATCCATTCTAATTCCTTCATACGATCCATTCTTATTCATTCGCACGATCCATTCTAATTCCTTCCTTCTAATTCATTCGCACGAATGTATCCATTCTAATTCTTTCGTACGATCCATTCTAATTCATTCACACAATCTATTCTAATTCATTCGTACAATCCATTCTAATTCATTCACACGATCCATTCTAATTCATTTATACGATCCATTCTAATTCATTCATACAATCCATTCTAATTCATACGATCCATTCTATTTCATTCATACGATCCATTATAATTCCTTTGTAAGACCCATTATATTTCATTCTTATGATCCATTCTAATTCCTTTGTACGATCCATTCTAATACATTCGTACGATCCATTCTAATTCATTCGTACGATCCATTCTAATTCATTCGTACGTTAGAATGGATCGTATGAATGAATTAGAATGGATCGTACGAATGAATCAGAATAGATCATACTAATGAATTAGAATGGATCGTACGAATGAATTAGAATGGATTGTGCGAATAAATTAGAATGGATCATATGAATGACTTAGATTGGATCGTATGAATGAATTAGAATGGATCGTGCGAATGAATTAGAATGGATTGTATGAATAAATTAGAATAGATCGTACGAATGAATATTCTAATTCATTCATACGATCCATTCTAATTCATTTGTACAATCCATTCTATTTCATTCGTAAGATCCATTCTTACTCATTCGTACGATCCATTCTAATTCATTCGCACGAATTTATCCATTCTAATTCATTCGTACGATCCATTTTAATTCATTCGTACGATCCATTCTAATTCATTCTCACGATCCATTCTAATTCATTCGCACAAATGAATCCATTCTAATTCATACGTACGATTCATTTTAATTCATTTATACGATCCATTCTAATTCATTCATACAATCCATTCTAATTCTTTCACACGATCCATTCTAATTCATTCGTACGATCCATTCTAATTCATTCGTACGATCCATTCTTACTCATTCGTACGATCCATTCTAATTCATTCGCACGATCTATTCTAATTCATTCGTACCCATTCTAATTCCTTCGCACGAATGTATCCATTCTAATTAATTCATACGATCCATTCTAATTCATTCGTATGATACATTCTAATTCATTCGTACGATCCATTCTAATTCATTTATACGATCCAATCTAATTCATTCATACGATCCATTCTAATTCATTCGTACGATCCATTCTAATTCATTCGTACAATCCATTCTAATTCATTCGTACAATCCATTCTAATTCATTCGCACGTACGACCCATTCTAATTCCTTCGCACGATCCATTCTAATTCATTCATACGATCCAATCTAATTCATTAATACGATCCATTCTAATTTATTCGCACGAATGTATCCATTCTAATTCATTCGTACGATCCATTCTAATTCATTCCCATAATCTATTCTAATACATTCGTACGATCCATTCTAATTCATTCGCACGAATGTATCCATTCTAATTCCGTCGTACGATCCTTTCTAATTCCTTCGTACGATCTATTCTAATTCATTCGTACGTATGATCTATTCTATTTCGTTAGTACGATCCATTCTTACTCATTCGTATGATCCATTCTAATTCATTTGCACGAATATATCCATTCTAATTCATTCGTACGATCCATTCTAATTCCTTTGTACGATCCATTCTAATTCATTCGCACGAATTTATCCATTCTAATTCATTCGTACGATCCATTCAAATTCATTCATACGATCCATTCTAATTCATTAATACGATCATATCTAATTCATTCATACGATCCAATCTAATTCATTCGCGCGATCCATTCTAATTCATTCAAACGATCCAATCTAATTGATTCATATGATCCATTCTAATTCATTCGCACGAATGTATCCATTCTAATTCATTTGTACGATCCATTCTAATTCATACGATCCATTCTATTTCATTCATACGAACCATTCTAATTCCTTTGTACATCCCATTATATTTCATTCGTATGATCCATTCTAATTCCTTTGTACGATCCATTCTAATTCATTCATACAATCCATTCTAATTCATTCGTATGATCTATTATAATTCATTCGTACGATCCATTCTAATTCATACGATCCATTCTATTTCATTCATACGATCCATTCTAATTCCTTTGTACGACCCATTATATTTCATTCGTATGATCCATTCTAATTCTTTTGTACGATCCATTGTAATTCATTCATACGATCCATTCTAATTCATTCATACGATCCATTCTAATTCATTCGTACGATCCATTCTAATTCATACGATCCATTCTATTTCATTCATACGATCCATTCTAATTCATTTGTACGACCCATTATATTTCATTCGTATGATCCATTCTAATTACTTTATACGATCCATTCTAATTCATTCATACGATCCATTCTAATTCATTCATACAGTCCATTCTAATTCATTCGTACGATCCATTCTAATTCATACGATCCATTCTATTTCATTCATACGATCCATTCTAATTCCTTTGTACGACCCATTATATTTCATTCGTATGATCCATTCTAATTCCTTTGTACGATCCATTCTAATTCATTCGTACGATCCATTCTAATTCATTCGTACGATCCATTCTAATTCATACGATCCATTCAATTTCATTCATACGATCCATTCTAATTCCTTTGTATGACCCATTATATTTCATTCGTATGATCCATTCTAATTCCTTTGTACGATCCATTCTAATTCATTCATATGTTCCATTCTAATTCATTCGTACGATCCATTCTAATTCATACGATCCATTCTATTTCATTCATACGATCCATTCTAATTCCTTTAGACGACCCATTATATTTCATTCGTATGATCCATTCTAATTCCTTTGTACGATCCATTCTAATTCATTCGTACGATCCATTCTAATTCATTCGTACGATCCATTCTAATTCATACGATCCATTCTATTTCATTCATACGATCCATTCTAATTCCTTTGTATGAACCATTATATTTCATTCGTATGATCCATTCTAATTCCTTTGTACGATCCATTCTAATTCATTCATATGATCCATTCTAATTCATTCGTACGATCCATTCTAATTCATACGATCCATTCAATTTCAATCATACGATCCTTTCTAATTCCTTTGTACGACCCATTATATTTCATTCATATGATCCATTCTAAATCCTTTGTACGATCCATTCTAATTCATTCATACGATCCATTCTAATTTATTCGTACGATCCATTCTAATTCATTGGTACTATCCATTCTAATTCATACGATCCATTCTATTTTATTCATACGATCCATTCTAATTCCTTTGTACGACCCATTATATTTCATTCGTATGATCCATTCTAATTCCTTTGTACGATCCATTCTAATTCATTCATACGATCCATTCTAATTCATTCGTACGATCTATTCTAATTCATTCGTACGATCCATTCTAATTCATACGATCCATTCTATTTCATTCATACGATCCATTCTAATTCCTTTGTACGACCCATTATATTTCATTCGTATGATCCATTCTAATTCTTTTGTACGACCCATTCTAATTCATTCGTACGATCCATTCTAATTCATTCGTACGATCCATTCTAATTCATTCATATGATCCATTCTATTTCATTCACACGATCCATTCTAATTCATTCGTATGATCCATTCTAATTCCTTCGTACGATCCCTTCTAATTCCTTCGTATGTACGATCCATTCTAATTCCTTCGTACGATCCATTCTATTTCATTCGTATGATCCATTCTAATTCCTTCGTACGATCCATTCTTATTCATTCGTACAATCCATTCTAATTCATTCATACGATCCATTCTAATTCATTCGGACAATCTATTCTAATTCATTCACACAATCCATTCTAATTCTTTCGTACGATCCATTCTAATTTATTCGCACGAATGTATCATTTCTAATTCATTCGTACGATCCATTCTAATTCATAAGTACGATCCATTCTAATTCATTAATACGATCCATTCTAATTCATTTGCATGGTCCATTCTAATTCATTCATACAAACCATTCTAATTCATTCGTACGATCCATTCTAATTCATTCATACGATCCATTCTAATTCATTCGTATGCTCCATTCTTACTCATTCGTACGATCCATTCCAATTCATTCGTACGATCCATTCTAATTCATTCGTACGATCCATTCTTACTCATTCGTATGATCCCTTCTAATTCATTCGTACAAATATATCCATTCTAATTCATTCGTACGATCCATTCTAATTCATTCGTACGATCCATTCTAATTCATTCATACGATCTATTCTAATTTATTCATACAATCCATTCTAATTCGTCGCACAATCTATTCTAATTCATTCGTACGATCCATTCAAATTCATTCGTACGATCCATTCTATTTCATTTGCACGATCCATTGTAATTCATTCGCACGAATGTATCCATTTTAATTCATTCATACGATTCATTCGAATTCATTCATACGATCCATTCTAATTCCTTCGTACGATCCATTCTAATTCATTTGTACAATCCATTCTATTTCATTCGTACGATCCATTCTAATTCATTAGCACGATCCATTCTAATTGCTTTGTACGATCCGTTCTAATTCCTTCGTACGATCCATTCTAATTCATTCCCATTAATGTATCCATTCTAATTGATACGTACGATCCATTCTAATTCATTCGTACGATCCATTCTTACTCATTCGTACGATCCCTTCTAATTCATTCGCACGAATGTATCCATTCTAATTCATTCGTACGATCCATTCTAATTCATTAGCACGATCCATTCTAATTCATTCATACGATCCATTCTAATTACTTCGTACGATCCATTCTAATTCATACGATCCATTCTATTTAATTCATACGATCCATTCTAATTCATTCGCACGATCCATTCTAATTCATTCGTATGATCCATTCTAATTCGTTCGTACGATCCATTCTAATTCATTCGTACGATCCATTCTAATTCATTCGTACGATCCATTTTAATTCATTCGCACAATCTATTCTAATTCATTCGTACGATCCATTCTAATTCATTCGCACGATCCAATCTAATTCATTCGTACGATCCATTCTTACTCATTCGTACGATCCATTCTAATTCATTCGCACGAAAGTATCCATTCTAATTCATTCGTACGATCCATTCTAATTCATTTGTACGATCCATTCTAATTCCTTTGTACGACCCATTATATTTCATTCGTATCGTACGATCCATTCTAATTCATTCGCACGATTCATTCTAATTCATTCATACGATCCATTCTAATTCATTCATACAATCCATTCTAATTCTTTCGTACGATCCATTCTAATTCATTCGTACAATGCATTCTATTTCATTCATACGATCCATTCTTACTCATTCGTACGATCCATTCTAATTGCTTCGTACGATCCGTTCTTATTCATTCCCATGAATGTATCCATACTAATTCATACGTACGATCCATTCTAATTCATTTATACGATCCAATCTAATTCATTCATACAATCCATTCTAATTCATTCGCACGAATTTATCCATTCTAATTCATTCGTATGATCCATTCGAATTCATTCGCACGAATGTATCCATTCTAATTCATTCGTACGATCCATTCCGTGCGAATGAATTAGAATGGATCGTACGAATGAATTAGAATGGATCGTATGAATAAATTAGAATGGATCGTACAAAGGAATTAGAATGGATCGTATGAATGAATTAGAATGGATCGTGCGAATGAATTAGAATGGATCGTACGAATGAATTAGAATGGATCGTACGAATGAATTAGAATGGATTCATTCGTGCAAAAGAATTAGAATGGATTGTATGAATGAATTAGAATGGATCGTGCGAATGAATTAGATTGGATCGTATGAATGAATTAGAATGGATCGTGCGAATGAATTAGAATAGATCGTACGAATGAATTAGAATGGATCGTATGAATGAATTAGAATGGATCGTACAAAGGACGTACGATCCATTCTAATTCATTCGTACGATCCAATCTAATTCATTCATACAATCCATTCTAATTCATTCGCACGAATTTATCCATTCTAATTCATTCGTACGATCCATTCTATTTCATTTGTACGATCCATTCTTACTCATTCGTACGATCCATTCTAATTCATTTGCACGAATATATCCATTATAATTCATTCGTACGATCCATTCTAATTCATTCGTACGATCCATTCTAATTCATTCGCACGAATGTATCCATTCTAATTCATTCGAACGATCCATTCTAATTCATTCACACGATCCATTCTAATTCATTCACACGAATGAATCCATTCTAATTCATTCGTACAATCCATTCTATTTTATTCGCCATACGATTCATTCTAATTCCTTCGTACGATTCATTCTAATTCCTTCATACGATCCATTATAATTCATACGATTCATTCTATTTCATTCATACGATCCATTCTAATTCATTCGCATAATCCATTCTAATTCATTCATACGATCCATTCTAATTCATTCGTACGATCCATTCTAATTCATTCGCACGATCCATACGACCCATTCTTACTCATTCATATGATCCATTCTAATTCATTCGCACGAATGTATCCATTCTAATTCATTCGTACGATCCATTCTAATTCATTCGTACGATCCATTCTAAATCATTCGCACGATCCATTCTGATTCATTCGCCGTACGAATGAATTAGAATGGATCGTCTGAATGAATTAGAATGGATCGTGTATCCATTCTAATTCATTCGTACGATCCATTCAAATTCATTCGTACGATCCATTCTATTTCATTCGCACGAATGTATAAATTCTAATTCATTCGTACGATCCATTCTAATTCATAAGTACAATCCATTCCATTCTAAATCATTCGCATCCATTCTAATTCTTTTATACGATCCATTCTAATTCATTCGCACGAATGTATCCATTCTAATTCATTCGCACGATCCATTCTAATTCATTCGCACGAATGTATCCATTCTAATTCATTTGTACGATCTATTCTAATTCATTCGTACGATCCATTCTAATTCCTCCGTACGATCCATTCTAATTCGGTCCATTCTAATTCATTCGTACGATCCATTCTAATTCATTCGCTCAATCCATTCTAATTCATTCATACGATCCATTCTAATTCATTAGTACGATCCATTATAATTCATTCGTACAATCCATTCTAATTCATTCGCACGATCCATGCTAATTCATTCGTACAATCCATTCTATGTCATTCGTATGATCCATTATTACGATCCATTCTAATTCATTCATACGATCCATTCTAATTCATTCGCACAATCTATTCTAATTCATTCGTACGATCCATTCTAATTCATTCGCACGATCCAATCTAATTCATTCATACGATCCATTCTAATTCCTTCGTACGATCCATTCTATTTCATACGATCCATTCTAATTCTATTCTAATTCATTCGCACGATCCATTCTAATTCATTCATACGATCCAATCTAATTCATTCATACGATCCATTCTAATTCATTCGCACAATCTATTCTAATTCATTCGTACGATCCATTCTAATTCATTCGCACGATCCATTCTAATTCATTCGCACGAATGTATCAATTCTAATTCATTCGTACGATCTATTCTAATTCATTCGTACGATCCATTCTTACTCATTGATCGTACGAAGAAATTAGAATGGATATATTCGTGCAAATGAATTAGAATGGATCGTACAAAGGAATTAGAATGGATCGTATTAATAAATTAGAATGGATCGTGCGAATGAATTAGAATGGATCGTATGAATGAATTAGAATGGATCGTGTGAAAGAATTAGAATGGATTGTATGAATGAATTAGAATGGATCGTATGAATGAATTAGATTGGATCGTATTAATGAATTAGAATGGATCATGCGAATGAATTAGAATGGATCGTACGAATGAATTAGAATGGATCGTATGAATGAATTTTAATGGATACATACGAATGAATTAGAATGGATCGTATGAATGAATTAGATTGGATTGTATGAATGAATTAGAATGGATCGTGCGTCGTACGAAAGAATTAGAATGGATCGTATTAATGAATTAGAATGGATCGTTCGAATGAATTAGAATGGATCGTAGGAATGAATTAGAATGGATCATATGAATGAATTAGAATGGATACATACGAATGAATTAGAATGGATCGCATGAATGAATTAGATTGGATCGTATGAATGAATTAGAATGGATCGTGCATTGTACGAATGAATTAGAATGGATCGTATTAATGAATTAGAATGGATCGTGCGAATGAATTAGAATGGATCGTACGAATGAATTATAATAGATCGTGTGAAAGAATTAGAATGGATTGTATGAATGAATTAGAATGGATCGTATGAATAAATTTGATTGGATCGTATTAATGAATTAGAATGGATCGGGCGAATGAATTAGAATGGATCGTACGGATCCATTCTATTTTATTCGTATTATCCATTCAAATTCCTTCGTACGATCCATTCTTATTCAATCCCATGAATGTATCCATTCTAATTCATACGTATGATCCAATCTAATTCATTCATACAATCCATTCTAATTCATTCGCATGAATTATCCATTCTAATTCATTCGTACGATCCATTCTAATTCATTCGCACAATCTATTCTTATTCATTCGTACGTTCCATTCTAATTCATTAGCACGATCCATGCTAATTCATTCGTACAATCCATTCTATTTCATTCGTACGATCCATTATTACGATCCATTATAATTCATTCGTACGATCCATTCTAATTCATTCGCACAATCTATTCTAATTCATTCGTACGATCCATTCTAATTCATTAGCACGATCCATTCTAATTCATTCATACAATCCATTCTAATTCATTTGCACGAATGTATCCATTCTAATTCATTCATACGATCCATTCTAATTCATTCGCACAATCCATTCTAATTCATTCGTACGACGCACGATCCATTCTAATTCATTCATACGATCCAATCTAATTCAATCATACGATCCATTCTAATTCATTCGTATGGATCTATTCTAATTTATTCATACGATCCATTCTAATTCATTCATACGATCCATTCTAATTCATTCGTACGATCCATTCTAATTCATTCGCACGATCCATTCTAATTTATTAAAATGATCCATTCTAATTCATTCGTACGACGCACGAATTAGAATGGATTGTATGAATGAATTAGAATGGATCGTATGAATGAATTAGAGTGAATCGTGTTTTTTCGTGCTAATGAATTAGAATGGATCGTACGAATGCATTAGAATGGATACATTCATGCGGAAGAATTAGAATGGATCGTATGAATGAATTAGATTGGATCGTATGAATGAATTAGAATGGATCGTGCGAATGAATTAGAGTGGATCGTGCGAATAAATTAGAATGGATCATACGAATGAAATAGAATGGATCGTATGAATGAATTAGAATGGATCGTGCGGATCGTATGAATGAATTAGATTGGATCGTATGAATGAATTAGAATGGATCGTGCGTCGTACGAATGAATTAGAATGGATCGTATTAATGAATTAGAATGGATCGTGCGAATGAATTAGAATAAATTAGAATGGATCGTATGAATGAATTAAAATGGATCGTAATGGATCGTACGGATGACTAAGAATGGATCGTACGAATGAAATAGAATGGATTGTATGAATGAATTAGAATGGATCGTATGAATGAATTAGAATGGATCGTACGAATGAATTAGAATGGATCGTATAAATGAATTAGATTGGATCGTATGAATGAATTAGAATGGATCGTGCGTTGTATGAATGAATTAGAATGGATCGTATTAATGAATTAGAATGGATCGTCGAATGAATTAGAATGGATCGTACGAATGAATTAGAATGGATCGTGTGAAAGAATTAGAATGGATTGTAAGAATGAATTAGAATAGATCGTATGAATGAATTAGATTGGATCGTATTAATGAATTAGAATGGATCGTGCGAATGAATTAGAATGGATCGTACGGATCCATTCTATTTCATTCGTATGATCCATTCTAATTCCTTCGTACGATCCATTCTTATTCATTCCCATGAATGTATCCATTCTAATTCATACGTATGATCCATTCTAATTCATTTATACGATCCAATCTAATTCATTCATACAATCCATTCTAATTCATTCGCATGAATTTATCCATTCTAATTCATTCATACGATCCATTCTAATTCATTTGCACAATCTATTCTAATTCATTCTTACGTTCCATTCTAATTCATTAGCATGATCCATGCTAATTCATTCGTACGATCCATTCTATTTCATTCGTACGATCCATTATTACGATCCATTCTAATTCATTCGTACGATCCATTCTAATTCATTCGCACAATCTATTCTAATTCATTCGTACGATCCATTCTAAATCATTAGCACGATCCATTCTAATTCATTCATACAATCCATTCTAATTCATTTGCATGAATGTATCCATTCTAATTCATTCATATGATCCATTCCAATTCATTCGCACGATCCATTCTAATTCATTCGTACGACGCACGATCCATTCTAATTCATTCATACGATCCAATCTAATTCAATCATATGATCCATTCTAATTCATTCGTATGGATCTATTCTAATTCATTCATACGATCCATTCTAATTCATTCATACGATCCATTCTAATTCATTCGTACGATCCATTCTAATTCATTCGCACGATCCATTCTATTTCATTAATACGATCCATTCTAATTCATTCGTACGACGCACGAATTAGAATGGATTGTATGAATGAATTAGAATGGATTGTATGAATGAATTAGAGTGGATCGTGTTTTTCCGTGCTAATGAATTAGAATGGATCGTACGAATGAATTAGAATGGATACATTCGTGCGAAAGAATTAGAATAGATCGTATGAATGAATTAGATTGGATCGTATGAATGAATTAGAATGGATCGTGCGAATGAATTAGAGTGGATCGTGCGAATGAATTAGAATGGATTGTACGATCCATTCTAATTCATTCATACAATCCATTCTAATTCATTCGTACGATTTATTCTAATTCATTCGCACGATCCATTCTAATTCATTCGTACGATCCATTCTAATTCATTCATACGATCCATTCTAATTCATTCATACAATCCATTCTAATTCTTTTGCACGAATGTATCCATTCTAATTCATTACGAATGAGTAAGAATGGATTATACGAAAGAAATAGAATGGATCGTGCGAATGAATTAGATTGGATCGTACGAATGAATTTGAAAGGATACATTCGTCGCACAATCTATTCTAATTCATTCGTACGATCCATTCTAATTCATTCGTACGATCCATTCTAATTCATTCATACGATCCATTCTAATTCATTCATACAATCCATTCTAATTCTTTTGCACGAATGTATCCATTCTAATTCATTACGAATGAGTAAGAATGGATTGTACGAATGAATTAGAATGGATCATGCGATTGAATTAGAATGGATCGTGCGAATGAATTAGAATGGATCGTACGAATGAATTAGAATGGATACATTCGTTGCACAATCTATTCTAATTCATTCGTACGATCCATTCTAATTCATTCGAACGATCCATTCTAATTCATTCTTACGATCCATTCTAATTCATTCATACAATCCATTCTAATTCTTTTGTACGAATGTATCCATTCTAATTCATTACGAATGAGTAAGAATGGATTGTACGAATGAATTAGAATGGATCGTGCGAATGAATTAGAATTGATCGTGCGAATGAATTAGAATGGATCGTACGAATGAATTAGAATGGATACATTCGTCGTACAATCTATTCTAATTCATTCGTACGATCCATTCTAATTCATTCATACGATCCATCCTAATTCATTCATACGATCCATTCTAATTAATTCATACAATCCATTCTAATTCATTTGCACGAATGTATCCATTTTAATTCTTTACGAATGAGTAAGAATGAGTTGTACGAATGAATTAGAATGGATCGTGCGAATGAATTAGAATGGATCGTGCGAATGAATTAGAATGGATCGTACGAATGAATTAGATGGATATATTCGTGCAAATGAATTAGATTGGATCATATGAATGAATTAGAATGGATCGTACGTATGAATTAGAATGGATACATTCATGGGAATGAATTAGAATGGATCGTACAAAGGAATTAGAATGGATGCGAATGAATTAGAATGGAATGGATCGTACTTATGAATTAGAATGGATCGTACGAATGAATTAGAATGGATACATTCGTACGAATGAAATAGAATGGATCGTATGAATGAATTAGAATGGATCGTACGAATGAATTAGAATGGATACACGATCCATTCTAATTCATTCATACGATCCATTCTAATTCATTCGTACGATCCATTCTAATTCATTCGCACGATCCATTCTAATTCATTCATACGATCCAGTCTAATTCATTCGTACGATCCATTCTAATTCCTTCGTACGATCCATTCTAATTCATTCGCACGAACCATTCTAATTCATTCATAGATCCATTCTAATTCATTCGTACGATCCAATCTAATTCCTTCGTACGATCCATTCTAATTCCTTCGTACGATCCATTCTAATTTCATTCGTATGATCCATTCTAATTCCTTCGTACGATCCATTCTTATTCATTTCCATGAATGTATTCTAATTCATTCGCACAATCTATTCTAATTCTTTCATACGATCCATTCTAATTCATTCGCACGATCCATTCTTATTCATTCATACGATCTATTCTAATTCATTCGTACGATCTATTCTTACTCATTCGTATGATCCATTCTTACTCATTCGTACGATCCATTCTAATTCATTCGCATACGAATGAATTAGAATGGATCATACGAATGAATTAGAATAGATTGTGGGAATGAATTAGAATGGATCGTACGAATGAATTAGAATGGATACTTTCGTGCGAATGAATTAAAATGGATACATTCGTGCGAAAGAATTAGAATAGATCGTATGAATAAATTAGAATGGATTGTATGAATGAATTAGAATGGATCGTACGAATGAATTAGAGTGGTTACATTCGTACGAACTAATTAGAATGGATCATACGAATGAGTAAGAATGGATTGTACTCTAATTCATTCGCACGAATGTATCCATTCTAATTCATTCGTACGATCCATTCTAACCATTCTAATTCATTCGTACGATCCATTCTAACCATTCTAATTCATTTGTATGCGAATGAATTAGAATGGATCGTACGAATGAGTAAGAATGGATCGTACGAATGAATTAGAATGGATCGTACGAATGAATTAGAATGGATCGTACGAATGAATTAGAATGGATCGTACGTACGGATGAATTAGAATGGATCGTACGAATGAATTAGAATGGATCATACGAATGAATTAGAATGGATACATTCGTGCGAATGAATTAGAATGGATCGTATGAATGAATTAGAATGGATCGTACGAATGAATTAGAATGATGGATCGTACGAATGAATTAGAATGGATACATTCATGCAAAAGAATTAGAATGGATTGTATGAATGAATTAGAATGGATCATACGAATGAATTAGAATTGATCGTACGAATGAATTAGAATGGATACATTCGTGCGAAAGAATTAGAATAGATCGTATGAATGAATTAGAATGGATCGTATGAATGAATTAGAATGGATCGTACGAATGAATTAGAATGGATCGTGCGAATGGATTAGAATGGATCGTACGAATGAAATAGAATTGATCGTACGAAGGAATTAGAATGGATCATACGAATGAATTAGAATGGATACATTCGAATTCATTCGTACGATTTGATTCTAATTCCTTCGTATGATCCATTCTAATTCATTCGCACGATCCATTCTAATTCATTCATACGATCCATTCTAATTCATTCTAATTTATTCGTACGTGAGTGGATCGTGTTTTTTCGTGCTAATGAATTAGAATCGATCGTACGAATGAATTAGAATGGATACATTCGTGCGAAAGAATTAGAATAGATTGTATGAATGAATTAGATTAGATCGTATAATGAATTAGAATGGATCGTACGAATGAATTAGAATGGATCGTACGAATGAATTAGAATAGATCGTATGAATGAATTAGAATGGATACATTCGTGCGAATGAATTAGAATGGATCGTGCGAATGAATTAGAATGGATCGTATGAATGAATTAGAATGGATCATACGAATGAATTAGAATGGATCGTGCAAATGAATTAGAATGGATCTGGATACATTCGTGCGAATGAATTAGAATGGATCGTACGAATGAATTAGAAAGGATCGTACGAGTACGAATGAGTAAGAATGGATCGTACGAATGAAATAGAATGGATTGTACGAATGAATTAGAATGGATCGTACGAATGAATTAGAATGGATTATGTGAAAGAATTAGAATGGATCGTACGAATGAATTAGAATAGATACATTCATACAAACGAATTAGAATGGATTGTATGCATGAATTAGAATGGATCGTACGAATGAATTAGAATGGATCATATGAATGAATTAAAATAGATTGTACGAAACGTACGAATGAATTAGAATAGATTGTGCGAATGAATTAGAATGGATCGTACGAATGAATTAGAATGGATAAATTCGTGCGAATGAATTAGAATGGATTGTACTAATGAATTAGAATGGATCGTACGAATGAATTAGAATAGATCGTACGAATGAATTAGAATGGATCGTATGAATGAATTAGAATGGATACATACAAATGAATTAGAATGGATCATACGAATGAATTAGAATGGATCGTACGAATGAATTAGAATGGATACATTCGTGCGAATGAATTAGAATGGATCGTATGAATGAATTAGAATGGATCGTACGAATGAAATAGAATGGATCGTGCGAATGAATTAGAATGGATCGTACGAATGAATTAGAATGGATCGTATGAGTGAATTCTAATGGATCGTGCGAATGAATTAGAATGGATTGTACGAATGAATTAGAAAGGATCGTGCTAATAAGTAAGAATGGATCGTACGAATGAAATAGAATGGATTGTATGCGATCCATTCTAATTCATTCGTACGATCCATTCTAATTCATTCGCACGATCCATTCTAATTCATTCGCACCATTCTAATGCATGCGAATGAATTAGAATGGATTGTATAAATGAATTAGATTGGATCGTATAAATGAATTAGAATGGATCGTACGTATGAATTAGAATGGATACATTCGTGCGAATGAATTAGAATGGATCGTATTAATGAATTAGAATGGATCGTGCGAATGTATTAGAATGGATCGTATGAATGAATTAGAATGGATCGTGCGAATGAATTAGAATGGATCGTACAAATGAATTAGAATGGATCGTATGAATGAATTAGAATGGATCGTACGAATGAATTAGAATGGATCGTGCGAATGAATTAGAATGGATCGTATGAAGGAATTAGAATGGATCGTACGAAGGATTTAGAATAGATCGTACTTAGAATGGATCGTACGAATGAATTAGAATGGATCGTATGAATGAATTAGAATGGATCGTATGAATGAATTAGATTGGATCGTATGAAAGAATTTGAATGGATCGTGTGTCGTACGAATGAATTAGAATGGGTCGTATTAATGAATTAGAATGGATCGTGCGAATGAATTAGAATGGATCGTACGAATGAATTAGAATGGATCGTATGAATGAATTAGAATAGATTGTGCGAATAAATTAGAATGGATCGTATGAATGAATTAGAATGGATACGAATGAATTAGAAAGGATACATTCGTGCGAATGAATTAGAATGGATCGTATGAATGAATTAGAATGGATCGTGCGAATGAATTAGAATGGATCGTACGAATGAATTAGAATGGATCGTATGAATGAATTAGAATGGATCGTACAAAGGATGGATGCATTCGTGCGAATGAATTAGAATGGATCGTACGAATGAAATAGAATGGATCGTACGATGGAATTAGAATGGATCGTACGAATGAATTAGAATGGATCGTACGAATGAATTAGAATGGATACATTCGTGCGAATGAATTAGAATGGATCGTGCGAATGAATTAGAATGGATCGTGCGAATGAATTAGAAAGGATCGTGCGCATGAATTAGAATGGATACATTCATGCGAATGAATTAGAATGGATCGTATAAAGGAATTAGAATAGATGCGAATGAATTAGAATGGAATGGATCGTACTTATGAATTATAATGGATCGTACGAATGAATTAGAATGAATACATTCGTGCGAATGAAATAGAATGGATCCATTTGTGTGAATGAAATAGAATGGATCGTACGAATGAAATAGAATGGATCGTACGAATGAATTAGAATAGATACATTCGTGCGAATCCATTCTATTTCATTCGCACGATCCATTCTAATTCATTCATACGATCCATTCTAATTCATTCGTACAGTCCATTCTAATTCATTCGCACGATCCATTCGACTTCACTCATATCGCACAATCTATTCTAATTCATTCGTACGATCCATTCTAATTCATTCATACAATCCATTCTAATTGATTCGCACGATCCATTCAAATTCACTCATACGATCTATTCTAATTCATTCGTACGATCCATTCTAATTCATTCGTTCGATCCATTCAAATTCATTCGCACGAATGTATCCGTTCTAATTCATTCGCACGAATGTATCTATTCTAATCCATTCTAATTCATTCGTACGATCTATTCTAATTCATTCGTACGATTCATTCGTATGATCCATTCTAATTCATTCGTACGAATGTATCCACTCGAATTCATTCATACGATCCATTCTAATTCATTCGTACGATCCATTCTAATTCATTCACACAATCTATTCTAATTCATTCGTACGATCAATTCTAATTCATTAGCACGATCCATTCTAATTCATTCGTACGATCTATTCTAATTCATTCGTACGATCCATTCTTACTCATTCGTATGATCCATTCTAATTCATTCGCACGAATGTATCCTACGAATGAATTAGAATGGATATATTCGTGCAAATGAATTAGAATGGATTGTATGATAGAATTAGAATGGATCGTACGAATGAATTAGAATGGATCGTATGAATGAATTAGAATGGATCGTACGAAGGAATTAGAATGGATCGTACGAAGGAATTAGAATGGATTCATTCGTGCGAATGAATTAGAATGGATCGTACGAATGAATTAGAATGGATCGTGCGAATGAATTAGAATAGATCTTACGAAGGAATTAGAATGGATCGTACGAATGAATTAGAATGGATCGTACGAATGAAATATAATGGATCATACGAATGAATTAGAATGGATCATACGAATGAATTAAATGGATACATTCGTGTGAATGAATTAGAATGGATCATACGAATGAATTAGAATGGATCGTACGAATGAATTAGAATGGATCGTATGAATAAATTAGAATGGATCATACTAATAAGTAAGAATGGATCATACGAATGAAATAGAATGGATTGTACGAATGAATTAGAATGGATCGTACGAATGAATTAGAATGGATACATTCGTGCGATTGAATTAGAATGGATCATACGAATGAATTAGAATGGATCGTATGAATGAATTAGAACAGATCGTACATTCTAATTCCTTCGTACGATCCATTCTAATTCCATCGTACGAATTAGAATGGATCGTACGAAGGAATTAGAATGGATCATACGAATGAATTAGAATGGATACATTCATGCGAATGAATTAGAATGGATCGTTTGAATAAATTAGAACACACGATTGTATCCATTCTAATTCATTCGTACGATCCATTCTAATTCATTCGCACGATACATTCTAATTCATTCTGTATAATCCATTCTAATTCATTCGCACGAATGTATCCATTCTAATTCATTTGTACGATCCATTCTAATTCATTCGCACGATCCATTCTAATTCATTCGTACGATCCATTCTAATTCATTTGTACAATCCATTCTAATTCATTCGCACGATCCATTCTAATTCATTCGCACAATCTATTCTAATTCATTCATACGATCCATTCTAATTCATTCGCACGAATGTATCCATTCTAATTCATTTGTACGATCCATTCTAATTCATTCGTACGATCCATTCTAATTCATTCGCACGATCCATTCTAATTCATTCGTACGATCCATTCTAATTCATTCTCACGATCCATTCTAATTCATTCGTCATACGAAGGAATTAGAATGGATACATTCGTGCGAATGAATTAGAATGGATCGTGCGAATGAATTAGAACGGATCGTACGAATGAATTAGAATGGATTGTATTAATGAATTAGAATGGATCATGCGAATGAATTAGAATGGATCGTATGAATGAATTAGAATGGATCGTATGAATAAATTAGAATGGATCGTGCAAATGAATTAGAATGGATCGTGCGAATAAATTAGAATGGATCGTACGAATGAATTAGAATGGATCATATGAATGAATTAGAATGGATCATGCGAATAAATTAGAATGGATCGTATGAATGAATTAGAATTGATCGTGCGAATGAATTAGAATGGATCGTACGAATGAATTAGAATGGATACATTCGTGCGAATGAATTAGAATGGATTGTATGAATGAATTAGAATGGATCGTATGAATGAATTAGAATTGATCGTGCGAATGAATTAGAATGGATGGTACGAATGAATAAGAATGGATCATGCGAATGAATTAGAATGGATCGTGCGAATGAATTAGAATAGATCGTGCGATTGAATTAGAATGGATCGTACGAATGAATTAGAATGGATCATGCGAATGAATTAGAATGGATCGTACGAATGAAATAGAATGGATCGTATGAATTAGAATGGATCGTACGAAGGAATTAGAATTGATCGTATGTATGAATTAGATTGGATCGTGGCCTTCTAATTCATTCATACGATCCATTCTAATTCATTCATACGATTCATTAATTATGATCCATTCTAATTCATTCGTACGAATGTATCCACTCTAATTCATTCATACGATCCATTCTAATTCATTCGTACGATCCATTCTAATTCAGTCGTACGATCCATTCTAATTCATTCGCACAATCTATTCTAATTCATTCATACGATCCATTCTAATTCATTCGCATGATCCATTCTAATTCATTCGTACGATCCATTCTATTTCATTCGTACGATCCATTCTTACTCATTCGTACGATCCATTCTAATTCATTCGCACGAATGTATCCATTCTAATTCATTCGTACGATCCATTCTAATTCCTTCGTACGATCCATTCTAATTCCTTTGTACGACCCATTATATTTCATTCGTATCGTACGATCCATTCTAATTCATTCGCATGATCCATTCTAATTTATTCATACGATCCATTCTAATTCATTCATACAATCCATTCTAATTCTTTCGTACGATCCATTCTAATTAATTCGTATAATCTATTCTATTTCATTCGTACGATCCATTCTTACTCATTCGTACGATCCATTCTAATTCATTCGCATGAATGTATCCACTCTAATTCATTCGTACGATCCAATCTAATTCATTCATACGATCCATTCTAATTCATTCATACGTACAAATTCATACGTACGATTCATTATTACAATCCATTCTAATTCATTCGTACGATCCATTCTATTTCATTCATACGATCCATTTTAACTCCTTCATACGATCCATTCTAATTCCTTCGTACGATCCATTCTATTTCATTCGTATGATCAATTCTAATTCATAAGTACGATCCATTCTGATTCATTCATACGATCCATTCTAATTCATTCGTACGATCCATTCTTACTCATTCGTACGATCCATTCTTATACATTCGCACGAATGTATCCATTCTAATTCATTCGTATGATCCATTCTAATTCCTTCGTACGATCTATTCTAATTCATTCGTACGATCCATTCTAATTCATTCATATGATCCATTCTAATTCATTCGCACGAATGTATCCATTCTAATTCATTCGTACGATCAATTCTAATTCATCCGCACGATCCATTCTAATTCATTCATACGATCCATTCTAATTCATTCGCACGAATGTATCCATTCTAATTCATTCGTACGATCCATTCTAATTCATTCGCACAATCTATTCAAATTCATTCGCACGAATGAATCCATTCTAATTCATTCGTACAATCCATTCTATTTCATTCGTACGATCCTTCTTACTCAGTCGTACGATCCATTCTAATTCATTTGTTCGATCCATTCTAATTCATTCGCACGATCCATTCTTATTAATTCGTACGATCGTGCTAGTGAATTAGAATGGATCGTACGAATGAATTAGAATAGATCGTACGAATGAATTAGAATCGATACATTCATGCGAATGAATTAGAATAGATCGTATGAATGAATTAGAATGTATCGTGCGAATGAATTAGAATGGATCGTACGAATGAATTAGAATGGATACATTCGTGTGAATGAATTAGAATGGATCATATGAATGAATTAGAATGGATCGTATGAATGAATTAGAATGGATCGTACGAAGGAATTAGAATGGATCGTACGAATGATTTAGAATGGATACATTCGTGCGAATGAATTAGAATGGATCGTACGAATGAGTAAGAATGGATCGTACGAAGAATTAGAATGGATCGTATGAATGAATTAGAATGGATCGTACTTATGAATTAGAATGGATCATATGAATGAAATCAAATGGATCGTACGAAGGAATTAGAATGGATCGTACGAATGAATTAGAGTGGATACATTCGTGCGAATGAATTAGAATGGATCGTACGAATGAGTAAGAATGGATCGTACGAATGAAATAGAATGGATTGTACGAATGAATTAGAATGGATCGTACGAAAGAATTAGAATGGATTGTATGAATGAATTAGAATGGATCATATGAATGAATTAGAATGGATCGTCCGAATGAATTAGAATGGATCGTACGATACGAATGAAATATAATGTGTCGTACAAAGGAATTAGAATGGATAGTACAAAGGAATTGGAATGGATTGTACGAAGGAATTAGAATGGATCGTACGAATGAATTGGAATGGAAACATTCGTGCAAATGAATTAGAATGGATCGTACGAATGAGTAAGAATGGATCGTACGAATGAAATAGAATGGATCGCACGAATGAATTAGAATGGATCGTGCGAATGAATTAGAATGGATCGTACGAATGAATTAGAATAGATCGCACGAATGAATTAGAATAGATTGTGCGAATGAATTAGAATGGATCGTACGAATGAATTAGAATGGATCGTACGAATAAATTAGAATGGATCGTATGAATGAATTAGAGTGGATACATTCGTACGAATGAATTAGAGTGGATCATACGAATGAATCGTACGAATGAATTAGAATGGATCGTACGAATGAATTAGAATGCCAAGATCCAATCTAATTCATTCATACGATCCATTCTAATTCCTTCGTACGATCCATTCTAATTCATACGATCCATTCTATTTTATTCATACGATCCATTCTAATTCATTCGCACGATCCATTCTAATTCATTCATACGATCAATTCTAATTCATTCGCATGATCCATTCTAATTCATTCGCATGATCCATTCTAATTCATTCGCACGATCCATTCTAATTCATTCGTACGATCCATTCTAATTCATTCGCACGATCCATTCTAATTCATTCATACGATCCATTCTAATTCATTCATATGATCCATTCTAATTCATTCGCACGAATGTATCCATTCTAATTCATTCGTACGATCCATTCTAATTCATTCGCACGATCCATTCTAATTCATTCATACGATCCGTTCTAATTCATTCGCACGATCCATTCTAATTCATTCATACGATCCCTTCTAATTCATTCGTACGATCCATTCTAATTCATTCGCACGATCCATTCTAATTCATTCGCACGATCCATTCTAATTCATTCATACGATCCATTCTAATTCATCCGTACGATCCATTCTAATTCATTCGTACGATCCATTCTAATTCATTCGCACGATCCATTCTAATTCATTAATTCGATCCATTCTAATTCATTCATACGATCCATTCTAATTCATTCGCACGATCCATTCTAATTCATTCGCACGAATGTATCCATTCTAATTCCTTCGTACGACGAATGAATTAGAATGGATCGTGAGAATGAATTAGAATGGATCGTACGAATGAATTAGAATGGATCGTGCGAATGAATTAGAATGGATCGTACGAATGAATTAGAGTAGATACATTCGTACGAAGGAATTAGAATGGATCGTACGAATGAATTAGAATGAATACATTCGTGCGAATGAATTAGAATGGATCATATGAATGAATTAGAATAGATTGTGCGAATGAATTAGAATGGATCATGCGAATGAATTAGAATGGATTGTACGAATGAATTAGAATGGATCGTACGAATGAATTAGAATGGATCGTGCGAATGAATTAGAATGGATCGTACGAATGAATTAGAATGGATCATACGAATGAATTAGAATGGATCGTGCTAATGAATTAGAATAGATCGTACAAAGGAATTAGAATGGATCGTACAAATGAATTAGAATGGATACATTCGTGCGAATGAATTAGAATGGATTGTACGAATGAATTAGAATGGATCGTGCGAATGAATTAGAATGGATCGTACGAATGAATTAGAATGGATACATTCGTGCGTTCTAATTCTTTCATACGATCCATTCTAATTCATTCCACGAATGTATCCATTCTAATTTATTCGTACGATCCATTCTAATTCCTTCGTACGATCCATTCTAATTCGTACGAAGGAATTAGAATAGATCGTACGAAGGAATTAGAATGTACGATCTATTCTAATTCATTCGTACGATCCATTCTAATTCATTCGTATGATCCATTCTAATTCATTCGCACGAATGTATCCATTCTAATTCATTCGTACGATCCATTCTAATTCATTCGTACAATCCATTCTATTTCATTCGTACGATCCATTCTTACTCATTCGTACGATCTATTCTAATTTATTCATACGATCCATTCTAATTCATTCGTATGATCCATTCTAATTCATTCGTACGATCCATTCTAATTCATTCGCACTAATGTATCCATTCTAATTCATTCGTACGATCCATTCTAATTCATTCGTACGATCCATTCTATTTCATTCGTACGATCCATTCTAATTCATTCGTACGATCCATTCTAATTTCTTCGTACGATCCATTCTAATTCATTCGCACGATCCATTCTAATTCATTCGTACGATCAATTCTAATTCATTCGTATGATCCATTCTAAATCATTCATACGATCCATTCTAATTCATTCATACGATCCATTCTAATTCATTTGCACGAATATATCCATTCTAATTCATTCGTAGGATATATTCGTGCGAATGAATTAAAATGGATCATACGAATGAGTAAGAATGGATCGTACGAATGAATTTGAATAGATCGTATGAATGAATTACAATGGATTGTGCTAATGAAGTAGAATTGAACGTACGAATGAATTAGAATAGATTATGCGAATGAATTAGAATGGATCGTACGAATGAATTAGAATGGATCGTACGAATGAATTAGAATGGATCGTATGAATGAATTAGAGTGGATACATTCGTACGAATGAATTAGAATGGATTATACGAATGAATCGTACGAATGAATTAGAATGGATCGTACGAATGAATTAGAATAGATCGTACGAATGAATTAGAATGGATTAGAATGGATACATTCGTGCGAATGAATTAGAATGGATACATTCGTGTGAATGAATTAGAATGGATCGTACGAATGAATTAGATTGGATCGTACGAATGAATTAGAATAGATTGTGCGAATGAATTAGAATGGAACGTATGAATGAATTAGATTACGATCCATTCTATTTCATTCGTATGATCTATTCTAATTCCTTTGTACAATCCATTCTATTTCACTCGTACGATTCATTCTAATTCTTCGTATAATCCATACATTCGTGCGAATGAATTACAATGGATCGTATGAATGAATTAGAATGGATCGTATGAGTGAATTCGAATGGATCGTGCGAATGAATTAGAATGGATTGTACGAATGAATTAGAATGGATCGTACGAATGAATTAGAATAGATTGTGCGATATAAGTGAATTCGAATGGATCGTGCGAATGAATTAGAATGGATTGTACGAATGAATTAGAATGGATCGTATGAATGAATTAGAATGGATCGTGCGAATGAAATAGAATGGATTCGCACAAATGTATCTATTCTAATTCATTCGTACGATCCATTCTAATTCATTCGTACGATCCATTCTATTTCATTCGCACGAATGTATCCGTTCTAATTCATTCGTACGATCCATTCTAATTTATAAGTACGATCCATTCCATTCTAATTCATTCACATCTATTCTAATTCCTTTATACGATCCATTCTAATTCATTCATACGAATGTATCCATTCTAATTCATTCGCACGATCCATTCTAATTCATTCGCACGATCCATTCTAATTCATTCGCACGATACATTCTAATTCATTCGCACGAATGTATCCATTCTAATTCATTCGTATGATCCATTCTAACTCATTCATACGATCCATCTAATTCATTCGTACGTTCCATTCTAATTCAACAGCACGAACCATGCTAATTCATTCGTACGATCCATTCTATTTCATTCGTACGATCCATTCTAATTCATTCGTACAAACCATTCTAATTCATTCGTACGATCCATTCTAATTCCTTCGTACGATCCATTCTAATTCATTCGTACGATCCATTCTAATTCATTCATACGATCCATTCTAATTCATTCGTACGATCCATTCTAATTCATTCGCACGATCCATTCTAATTCATTCATACGATCCATTCTAATTCATTCGCACGAATGTATCCATTCTAATTCATTTGTATCCATTCTAATTCATTCGTACGATCCATTCTAATTCATTCGCACAATCTATTCTAATTCATTCATAGGATCCATTCTAATTCATTCGTACGATCCATTCTAATTCATTCGCACGATCCATTCTAATTTATTAATACGATCCATTCTAATTCATTCGTACGACGCACGATCCATTCAAATTCTTTCATACGATCCAATCTAATTCATTCATATGATCCATTCTAATTCATTCGTACGATCCATTCTAATTCATTCATACGATCTATTCTAATTACTTCGCATGATCCATTCTAATTCCTTCGTACGATCCATTCTAATTCCTTCGTACGATCCATTCTAATTCATTCGCACGATCCATTCTAATTCCTTCGTACGATCCATTCTAATTCATTCGTACGATCCATTCTAATTCATTCACAACATCCATTCTAATTCATTCATACGATTCATTCTAATATATTCGCACGATCCATTCTAATTCATTCATACGATCCATTGTAATTCATTTGCACGAATGTATCCATTCTAATTCATACGTACGATCCATTCTAATTCATTTATATGATCTAATCTAATTCATTCATACAATCCATATAATTCATTCGCACGAATTTATCCATTCTAATTCATTCGTATGATCCATTCCAATTCATTCGCAGAATCTATTCTAATTCATTCGTACGTTCCATTCTAATTCATTAGCACGATCCATGCTTATTCATTCGTACGATCCATTCTATTTCATTCGTACGATCCATTATTACGGTTCATTCTAATTCATTCGTACGATCCATTCTAATTTATTCGCACAATATATTCTAATTCATTCGTACGATCCATTCTAATTCATTAGCACGATCCATTCTAATTCATTCATACAATACGTTCTAATTCATTTGCACGAATGTATCCATTCTAATTCATTCGTATAATCCATTCTAATTCATTCGCACGATCCATTCTAATTCATTCGCACGATCCATTCTAATTCATTCATACGATCCAATCTAATTCATTCATACGATCCAATCTAATTCATTCATACGATCCATTCTAATTCATTCGTATGTATCAATTCTAATTCATTCATACGATCCATTCTATTTCATTCATACGATCCATTCTAATTTATTCGCACGATCCATTCTACTTCATTAATACGATCCATTCTAATTCAATCGTACGACGCACGATCCATTCTAATTCATTCATACGATCCAATCTAATTCATTCATACGATCCATTCTAATTCATTCGTATGTATCCATTCTAATTCATTCATACGATCCAATCTAATTTATTCGTACGATCCATTCTAATTCATTCGCACGATCCATTCTAATTCATTAATACGATTCATTCTAATTCATTCGTACGACGTACGAATTAGAATGGATTGTATGAATGAATTAGAATGGATCGTATGAATGAATTAGAGTGGATCGTGTTTTTTTGTGCTAATGAATTAGAATGGATCATACGAATGAATTAGAATGGATACATTCGTGGGAAAGAATTAGAATGGATCGTATGAATGAATTAGATTGGATCGTATGAATGAATTAGAATGGATCGTGCGAATGGATTAGAATGGATCATATGAATGAATTAGAATGGATCGTGCGGATCGTATGAATGAATTAGATTGGATCGTATGAATGAATTAGAATGGATCGTGCGTCGTACGAATGAATTAGAATGGATCATGCGAATGAATTAGAATGGATCGTACGAATGAATTAGAATGGATCGTATGACTGAATTAGAATGGAACATTCATTCACACAATCCATTCTAATTCTTTCACGAATGTATCCATTCTAATTCATTTGTACGATCCATTATAATTCATTTATACGATCCAATCTAATTCATTCGTATGATCCATTCTAATTCGTTTGTACGATCCATTCTAATTCATTCGCACAATCTATTCTAATTCATTCGTACGATCAATTCTAATTCATTAGCACGATCCATTCTAATTCATTCGTATGATCTATTCTATTTCATTCGTACGATCCATTCTTACTCATTCGTACGATCCATTCTAATTCATTCGCACGAATGTATCCATTCTAATTCCTTCGTATAATTCATTCTATTTCATTCGTACGATCCATTCTTACTCATTCGTACGATCCATTCTAATTCATTCGCACGAATGTATCGATTCTAATTCATTCGTACAATCCATTCTATTTCATTCGTACGATCCATTCTAATTCATTCGTACGTTCCATTCTAATTCATTCGCACGAATATATCCATTCTAATTCATTCGTACGATCCATTCTAATTCCTTCGTACGATCCATTCTTATTCATTCGCACGATCCATTCTAATTCCTTCATTCTAATTCATTCGCACGAATGTATCCTTTCTAATTCATTCGTACGATCCATTCTAATCGTACGAATGAATTAGAATGGATCGTATGAATGAATTAGAATGGATACATATGAATGAATTAGAATGGATCGTATGAATGAATTAGATTGGATCGTATGAATGAATTAGAATGGATCGTGCGTCGTACGAATGAATTAGAATGGATCGTATTAATGAATTAGAATGGATCGTGCGAATGAATTAGAATGGATCGTACGAATGAATTAGAATGGATCGTACGAAGGAATTAGAATGGATCGTACGAATGAATTAGAATGGATCGTAATAATGGATCGTACGTATGAATTTATACGTATGAATGAACTAGAATGGATCGTACGAAGGAATTAGAAAATGGATCGTATAAATGAATTAGAATGGATTGTGCGAATGAATTAGAATGGATCCTATGAATGAATTAGAATGGATAAATTCGTGCGAATGAATTAGACTGGATTGTATGAATGAATTAGATTGGATCGTATAAATTAATTAGAATGGATCGTACGTATGAATTAGAATGGATACATTCATGGGAATGAATAAGAATGGATCGTACGAAGGAATTAGAATGGATCGTGCGAATGAATTAGAATGGATCGTACGAATGAATTAGAATGGATCGTATGAATGAATTAGAATGGATCGTACGAATGTGTAACGCCCCGATATTTTACGGATTAATTCAACCCGTATAATACTGGGGTGTTAGGAAGAAAACTTGATATGAATAAATTCCATCAAATATGGAAAATACTGAGCCATTATATTAAAACATCATTGTTTGATACAATTTATTTAACATGAAAGCCTATGCTAAGACTTTCCATATTGACACATCATCACATCATATTCCAGCTCCGTCGTCATCATAGAAAGGAGTGTAAAGTGGGTCTTCAACTCCTTCTGGGTCGCATCCCGATCGCTCCTCATCTTCTCCGGTTACTGCAGGGTTGGTCTCTGTAGGGTGCACATCATCTGTAGGGGGGTGAGTTCTATCCACTGACTCACCAATGACTCAGTTTTGATCATGCTAAATAATATGTATGGAAAGCAGTAAACATGAATACGAAAAGCAAATAATTAAAACATTAATCACCCGATTCCCTTTTTGGCTCATCCGGCCAGGGTAGGAATCTCCAGTCCTTACCCGGGAAACTTTTAGTCCGCAACAAGGCTAGCCCCACACCTAGGAAACTTTTAGGCCGCAGCCAGGGCTAGCCCCACACCCAGGAAACTTTTTGGCCTCTGCCAGGGCTAGCCCCACACCCAGGAAACTTTTTGGCCTCAGCCAGGGCTAGCCCCACACCCAGGAAACTTTTTGGCCTCAGCCAGGGCTAGCCCCACACCCAGACAAGTGATTACGTATTTCAAAATTTACCATCCCATATCAAATTACCGACATTCTATAGCATATAATTAGCATGAATAAACTGAGTTTAAATCCCCTACCTGAACCGTTGCAAACTCTTACTCCTGATAAGGAAGCTTTAGTACGCTCAAAACCTGAAAATATATTACTAATAATTGGTTAGTTTTTATCCTAATTTTTCCAGGATTTTTCTAACATTTTTCGATGTGAACTAATAGGTTTTCTTCTTCAGGGGCATTTTGGTCAATTCCAAAATATTTTAAATTTATATTCATTTTGTAGAGATTTTTATTAGGAACCCATGGTCGCAGACGGAATTCGATTCCGGGTTAGAATGAAGAGGTTATGACCATTTTACCCTAGGGGTAAAATGGTAAATATACTTTTTAATTGTCGGTTGTGGAATTTTATAATCTAAGTAAGTGTATTTTGTCATTACGAATCCAACGCCACTAACGGAACTCAATTCCGAGTCCGTATGGGTAAGATAAGGTCAATATAGTTTTCATAGATAAGCTATATATTTAATTATAGGTGATTTATAAACATAAAGTGTAATGGGATCTTTTGGTTAGCCCAAAGGTCTTTAAATTGGGTTAAGAAAAGGTTGGGGGTTCTAAATCTAATATAGCCTTTTTGCATCACTATTTTATAAATGAATTAAAAAAATCCGAACGGGTTAACGGGTTTAAATTACATACCCGACCCAACAACCCGGGTTGGTGGCCGGCGGCTGCAGCGGCTGCAGCGGCCGGCGGTGGCCGGCGGCAGGCGGCGGCCTGCGGCAGTCGGCGGCCGGCGGCGGCGACCGGCGGCGGTGGCCGGCGACGGGGTTGGCCGGCGGCGGCGGCGCTGGCGGCGGTGACCGGCGGTGGTGGACGGCGGCGAGCGGCGGCGACCGGTGGCGGCCGGCGGCGGTGGCCGGCGGCAAGGGTGGCGGCCGGCGGTGGTTGCCGGCGGCGGGCGGCGGCCAGCGGCGGCGGCGGTCGGCGGCCGGCAGGCGGCGGCGGCGGCGGAGGGTGGTTGGCGGTGGGTGGTGGGGCCCGCTTGTCGCGAGGACTGCTGTGCAGAAGTTTGTGGGTGGGGGGGGTTTATATAGGCCCTCCGGGAATACGAAGAGTCCCGGGGGCTTTATTGCAAATTTGTCGTTTCGTATTCTGGCCGTCCGATTTGGAAACGAACGGCCACAGATGACGTTTGGTATGCCCAGTGTCGTTTTGTATTCTGGCCGTTCGATTGTGATCGAACGGTCAGATGACGATTGGTATTCCATGTGTCGTTTCGTATTCTGGCCGTTCGATTGTGATCGAACGGTCAGATGACGCTTGGTATTCCTAGTTATAGAATAATAATTAGTTTTACTATAATTAAACAGAAAAGACTTAAGGGATTTTTGGTTAGAGGAAACTGATTTAAAACTTTATTAAATGAGTCAAGGGTTTGAATCTTTCTATTGACTAATATACTTATTACATATATACCATTTTTTTTTTAAATTTTTAAATGTTTTAAATGAGTTCAAAACAAAAAAGTTTATATATGGTTTTTAATTGTTTCGACGAGACGGACGCAATGGCGCAGTCCATTTTTTATTTTAAATTTTGTATAAAAATTTCTTATAATGACCTTTTAAACTATTATTTTATTTTGGGTTGTTACATTCTCTTCCTCTAATAAAAATTTCGTCCTCGAAATTTAAAGTACGTATCTTAGCTGTGGAATAGATGTGGATATTGCTTTTGTATTTCTGATTCCAATTCCCAAGTGGCTTCCTCTTTATTGTGATGTTGCCATAACACTTTTACCAATCGAATAGTCTTGGTTCGTAATTCTTTGTCTTTGGTGTCTAGAATTTTCACTGGTATTTCAATGTAAGAGGCATCTGATTGAATACTGATATCTTCATCTTTCAAAATGTGAGAAGGATCTGGCTCATACTTGCGAAGCATAGACACATGAAAAACTGGATGAATATTTGCCAATTTTAAGGGTAATGCCAGCCGATATGCAACTGGACCAACTTTACCCAATATTTCATAAGGTCCAATAAATCTGGGTGCTAGTTTTCCTTTGAGATCAAAACGCTGAATGCCCTTTCTTGGGGAGATTTTTAGAAACACAAAATCTCCTACCTCAAATCCGAGAGGTCTTCTTCGATTGTCTGCGTAACTCTTCTGTCTGCTCTGTGCTTTTAATAAATTGGCCCGAATAATTTTTATTTTGTCAGTAGTTTCTTGGATTATTTCAGGCCCCATGATGCTCTTCTCTCCCACTTCTGTCCAACAGACGGGCGATCTACAGGGTCTTCCATATAAGGCTTCAAAAGGTGCCATTTGTATGCTGGATTGGTAGCTGTTGTTATAAGTAAATTCTATCAGAGGTAGAAAATCTTCCCAACTGCCTTTGAAATCCATCACACAAGATCTTAGCATATCTTCTAAGATTTGTATTACCCTTTCAGATTGTCCATCCGTTTGAGGATGATACGCAGTACTCATAGTTAATTCTGTCCCCAATGCTCTCTGTAAACTTCTCCAGAATTTAGAGGTAAAATGAGGATCCCTGTCCGATACAATAGTTACCGGAATACCGTGGAGTCGGACAATTTCCTTCAGGTATAAGGTACTGTCATCTCTAGTGGATGCAGTTGTTTTTCGGGGTAGGAAATGAGCTGATTTTGTTAATCGGTCCACAATGACCCAGATTGAATCATTTCCCCTCCTGGTGGTAGGAAAACCGGTAACAAAATCCATGGTTATATGTTCCCATTTCCATTCTGCTATGGGAAGAGGTTGCAATAACCCAGGTGGTTTTCTGTGCTCCGCCTTCACTTTCTGACAAGTGAGACATTTTGACACAAATTGGGCTACATCATTTTTCATTCCACTCCACCAGAAGTTTCGTTTTAGATTGTGATACATTTTATTCTCCCCCGGATGAATGGAAAACTTTGACTTATGAGCTTCAGCTAATATATCTTCTCGCAGATAAGGAGCATCAGTGACTGCCAATCTGCCTCGGAATCTCAGCCCATTATCTGACCCGAGCGACCAGTTTTCTATGTTTTCTTCATTTTCTAGTTTGTACCGAATTTCTTGCAATTCGCAATTTGAAGTTTGTGCTTCTATTACTCCTTTTATCATCTCCGGCTGAGCTCTGAGGTGACTTTGATAAGCCCGTGATGGACTGTCTTGTGTGATTAGATCAAAGTTCTCTAAGGTGCAAGCCCACTTCCATTTATCGGCTAGTACATTGGCCAGTTGTCCCTTTCTACTGAGAGCATCTGCCACTACATTTGCTTTGCCAGGGTGATAAATAAAATTATAGTCATAGTCGACTAATAATTCCACCCATCTTCTTTGCCGCAAATTTAAATCTTTCTGTGTGCTAATATATTTCAAACTCTGATGATCGGAGTATAATTCAAATTGTTCCCCATACAGATAGTGACGCCAAATCTTCAGTGCGAACACGACTGCTGCTAGCTCTAGGTCGTGAGTAGGATAATTCTTTTCGTGAGTTTTTAACTGTCTGGAAGCATAAGCCACTACCCGGCTATCTTGCATCAGTACAGCTCCTAATCCCACGTGAGAAGCATCGGTATAGAGTGTGTATTTCTTCTCGCTTTCTGGTATTGTTAATACCGGGGCTGTAGTGAGTTTTGTTTTTAATTCTTGGAACGCATTTTCACATGATTCGGACCACTCATATTTTACCCCCTTTTTAGTGAGTCGGGTTATTGGTGCAGCAATACTGGAGAAGTTCTGAATAAATCTGTGATAATATCCAGCCAACCCCAGAAAACTTCTGATTTCTGTCACATTCTGTGGTGGTTTCCAATTTACTATTGCCTCGATTTTCGCTGGATCAACTGTAACTCCCTCTTGAGAGATTACATGTCCCAGAAAGTTTACCTTTGTAATCCAGAATTCACATTTACTGAGTTTGGCATATAGTTGATGAAGACTCAATTCTTGTAATACCAATCTCAAATGTTTTTCATGCTCCTCCTTGGTTTTTGAATAGATCAAAATGTCATCTATAAATACTACCACGAATTGATCCAAGAAGTTTTTAAAGATTCGATTCATCAAGTCCATAAATGCTGCAGGAGCATTTGTAAGACCAAAAGGCATTACCAAGAATTCAAAATGCCCATATCTTGTTCTGAAGGCTGTCTTTGGTATGTCTTCTTCCTTGATTCTTAATTGATGATATCCTGATCGAAGATCTATTTTGGAGAAATATCTTGCTCCTTTAAGTTGATCAAATAGATCTTCAATCCTGGGGAGTGGATATTTATTCTTTATAGTCACTTGGTTTAATCTTCTATAGTCGATGCACATTCGTTTTGTTCCATCCTTCTTTTGTACGAATAATACCGGTGCCCCCCATGGTGACGTACTGGTTCTGATAAACCCGAGAGTAAGTAACTCATCTAGCTGTTTTTTCAATTCTTTTAGTTCTACAGGTGCCATTCTGTATGGGGCAATAGAAATAGGAGCTACCCCAGGTATCAACTCTATTGAAAAATCTATTTCTCTTTTTGGTGGCAATCCTGGAAGATCTTCTGGAAATACTTGTGGAAATTCTGATACTACCAAGGTGGTATTTTGTATCGGAATTTCCACCTCTTCTTCTAGAAGTTGTGCTAAATAACAAACTTTTGTTTTTGTTTTCCCGAATTTTCTTCCCCAGAATATTATTTCTTTACTTTCTGCTGTTTGTAAAGTAACCTTCTTTCGGTAACAGTCCATCATTGCCCGGTATTTAGATAACCAGTCCATTCCTAACAGAATGTCAAATTTCTCCAGTTTTAGTAATATTAAATTTGCTACCATCTCCACATCTCCTACTCTTAGTACACAGTTTCTGCAGACTCTGTTTGTTTTAGCTGTATCACTCAATGCAGTGGTAATGGCCAGTATATACCCTAACGGTTCTGTCTTCAATTGTAGTGCTTTAGCCAGGTGAATTGATATAAATGAATGTGTCGAACCCGGATCTAGAATTACTCGAGCTAGACTTCCATAAATAAGAATGGTGCCTAAGAACAATTACTTTTGCTGTTATAACTTATTTACTTTATATTAAATTGTTAATTTAAGGATGGTTAGTTTGTACCTTCAATGACGTCGTTTGATTCTTCTTCGGTAGATACAGCAAAAGCTTTTCCAGGCACCCTTGGAAGTTGACCAGGACGAGTCACTGGTATTTGCGGAGCATTTCTGACTGGAGATCTAGTTGGAGCATTACTACTGAAACGAGGGCAATTCCGTTGAACATGATCCCGCGAGCCACAGATAAAGCAATTTCGAGGTCCCAAAGCAATTTGAGGACCATTATTCCTTCCTGCTGGAAACTCTTGCATCCTTGGCCTTTTGTTTGTCTCTATTGCTGGTGCATTCCTTTTCACCCTGTTCTTTTCAAATATCTTCCGAGTTTCTTCCCATTCTCGCTCTGCTACCATTGCAGTCTGCACCAGTTCTCCATAGTTTCTTATGCGAAGTACTGCCACTCTGGTTCGAATATGAGGGTTCAAACCTTGTTCGAATCTTTTGGATTTTAATTCCTCCGTGGCTATAAGATAATGGGCAAAGCGTGATAGTTCAATGAACTTAGCTTCATACTGGGAAACACTAAGTTTTCCCTGATAAAGTTCTAGAAATTCCGCAATCATTCTGTCCCTGGTTGCGTCGGAGAAATATTTTTCTAAGAATACTTTTGTAAATTCTTCCCATGTGCAAATAGCTTGCGTTCTCTTGACTGAGTCCCACCAGTAATCTGCCTCTCCTTCTAACATATAAGTGGCCAAGATGACTTTCTGTTCATCATTTACTTTTAAGGTCTCCAAAATCTTCCCCACCTGCTTGAGCCATCTATCGGCAATTAGGGGGTCCGGTTCTCCCTTAAAGGCAGGGGGTTTTAATTCTTTAAATTCTTTTATGATTACTCCCATCCTGGAACCATCCTTCGAAGAGTTCATCTTTTCTATTAGCTGGTGAAGAGCTCCTAACACCTTAGTTAGGTCTTCATTTGGAGCAGTATTATCGTGTGAATTCATCATGTCTGAAAATTTAAAGAACATCAACTTAAATAAAATATACTTTTTCATTACTAATACTTTTCTTTTACATATAGCCAACCATTACTACTACATTTACATATAGCCATCCATTACTACTTCATTTACATATAGCCAACCATTACATATAGCCGGTTACTTCTAATACTTTTCTTTTACATATAGCCTATAACTATTTTGAAGAACATCGGGTGTTCACAGTGATTTTCATCACCCACTTTTCCTTAGATACATCGATAACGTTTGTAGAAAACATTCTCATTTTTAGTAGGGGTAGTCGTTTTCTTCTCCTTCTTCTCCTTCACGATTTTCTTCTTAGGCTTCACTATTACTCCTGATGAGCTACCTTCAGATACTTTCGACTTCATGTTTCTGTTAAAAGAAAAGAGATTTTCATTATTTTATTTTATTTTTATTTTATTTTATTTTATTTTATTTCATTTTTTTTTTTTTTTTTTTAGGATCTATTACCAAGGCTCTGATACCAAGTTGTAACGCCCCGATATTTTACGGATTAATTCAACCCGTATAATACTGGGGTGTTAGGAAGAAAACTTGATATGAATAAATTTCATCAAATATGGAAAATACTGAGCCATTATATTAAAACATCATTGTTTGATACAATTTATTTAACATGAAAGCCTATGCTAAGACTTTCCATATTGACACATCGTCACATCATATTCCAGCTCCGTCGTCATCATAGAAAGGAGTGTAAAGTGGGTCTTCAACTCCTTCTGGGTCGCATCCCGATCGCTCCTCATCTTCTCCGGTTACTGCAGGGTTGGTCTCTGTAGGGTGCACATCATCTGTAGGGGGTGAGTTCTATCCACTGACTCACCAATGACTCAGTTTTGATCATGCTAAATAATATGTATGGAAAGCAGTAAACATGAATACGAAAAGCAAATAATTAAAACATTAATCACCCGATTCCCTTTTTGGCTCATCCGGCCAGGGTAGGAATCTCCAGTCCTTACCCGGGAAACTTTTAGTCCGCAACAAGGCTAGCCCCACACCTAGGAAACTTTTAGACCGCAGCCAGGGCTAGCCCCACACCCAGGAAACTTTTTGGCCTCTGCCAGGGCTAGCCCCACACCCAGGAAACTTTTTGGCCTCAGCCAGGGCTAGCCCCACACCCAGGAAACTTTTTGGCCTCAGCCAGGGCTAGCCCCACACCCAGACAAGTGATTACGTATTTCAAAATTTACCATCCCATATCAAATTACCGACATTCTATAGCATATAATTAGCATGAATAAACTGAGTTTAAATCCCCTACCTGAACCGTTGCAAACTCTTACTCCTGATAAGGAAGCTTTAGTACGCTCAAAACCTGAAAATATGTTACTAATAATTGGTTAGTTTTTATCCTAATTTTTTCAGGATTTTTCCAACATTTTTCGATGTGAACTAATAGGTTTTCTTCTTTAGGGGCATTTTGGTCAATTCCAAAATATTTTAAATTTATATTCATTTTGTAGAGATTTTTATTAGGAACCCGTGGTCGCAGACGGAATTCGATTCCGGGTTAGAATGAAGAGGTTATGACCATTTTACCCTAGGGGTAAAATGGTAAATATACTTTTTAATTGTCGGTTGTGGAATTTTATAATCTAAGTAAGTGTATTTTGTCATTACGAATCCAACGCCACTAACGGAACTCAATTCCGAGTCCGTATGGGTAAGATAAGGTCAATATAGTTTTCATAGATAATCTATATATTTAATTATAGGTGATTTATAAACATAAAGTGTAATGGGATCTTTTGGTTAGCCCAAAGGGCTTTAAATTGGGTTAAGAAAAGGTTGGGGGTTCTAAATCTAATATAGCCTTTTTGCATCACTATTTTATAAATGAATTAAAAAAATCCGAACGGGTTAACGGGTTTAAATTACATACCCGACCCAACAACCCGGGTTGGTGGCAGGCGGCGGCCGGCAGCGGTGGCCGGCGGTGGCCGGCGGCAAGCGGCGGCCGGCGGCAGGCGGCGGCCGGCGGCGGCAACCGGCGGCGGTGGCCGGCGACAGGGTTGGCCGGCGGCGGTGACCGGCGGTGGTGGCCGGCGGCGAGCGGCGGCGACCGGTGGCGGCCGGCTGCGGTTGCCGGCGGCAAGGGTGGCGGCCGGCGGCGGTGGCCGGCGGTGGTGGCCGGCGGCGGGCGGCGGCCGGCGGCGGCGGCGGTCGGCGGCCGGCAGGCGGCGGCGGCGGCGGAGGGTGGATGGTGGGGCCCGCTTGTCGCGAGGACTGCTGTGCAGAAGTTTGTGGGTGGGGGGGTTTTATATAGGCCCCCCGGGAATACGAAGAGTCCCGGGGGCTTTATTGCAAATTTGTCGTTTCGTATTCTGGCCGTCCGATTTGGAAACGAACGGCCACAGATGACGTTTGGTATGCCCAGTGTCGTTTTGTATTCTGGCTGTTCGATTGTGATCGAACGGTCAGATGACGATTGGTATTCCATGTGTCGTTTCGTATTCTGGCCGTTCGATTGTGATCGAACGGTCAGATGACGCTTGGTATTCCTAGTTATAGAATAATAATTAGATTTACTATAATTAAACAGAAAAGACTTAAGGGATTTTTGGTTAGAGGAAACTGGTTTAAAACTTTATTAAATGAGTCAAGGGTTCGAATCTTTCTATTGACTAATATACTTATTACATATATACCATTTTTCTTTTAAATTTTTAAATGCTTTAAATGAGTTCAAAACAAAAAAGTTTATATATGGTTTTTAATTGTTTTGACGAGACGGACGCAATGGCGCAGTCCGTTTTTTATTTTAAATTTTGTATAAAAATTTCTTATAATGACCTTTTAAACTATTATTTTATTTTGGGTTGTTACAGAATGAATTAGAATGGATCGTACGAATGAATTAGAGTGGATCGTGTGAAAGAATTAGAATGGATTGTATGAATGAATTAGAATGGATCGTATGAATGAATTAGAATGGATCGTGCGAATGAATTCGAATGGATCGTATGAGTGAATTCGAATGGATCGTGCGAATGAATTAGAATGGATCGTACGAATGAATTAGAATGGATACATTCGTGCGAATGAATTAGAATGGATCATATGAGTGAATTAGAATGGATCGTATGAGTGAATTCGAATGGATCGTGCGAATGAATTAGAATGGGTTGTACGAATGAATTAGAATGGATCGTACGAATGAATTAGAATGGATACATTCGTGCGAATCCATTCTATTTCATTCGTACGGATCGTACGAAGGAATTAGAATGGATCATACGAAGGAATTAGAATGGATTGTGTGAATGAATTAGAATGGATCGTACGAATGAGTAAGAATGGATCGTACGAATGAAATAGAATGGATTGTACGAATGAATTAGAATGGATTCATTCGTGCGAATGAATTAGAATGGATCGTGCGAATGAATTAGAATGGATCGTACGAATGAATTAGAATGGATTGTATGAATAAATTAGATTGGATCATATAAATGAATTAGAATGGATCGTACGTATGAATTAGAATGGATACATTCATGGGAATGAATAAGAATGGATCGTACGAAGGAATTAGAATGGATCATACGAATGAATTAGAATGGATCGTACAAAGGAATTAGAATGGATCGTACCTACGAAGGAATTAGAATGGATCGTACGAAGGAATTAGAATGGATCGTACGAATGAATTAGAATAGATTGTGCGAATGAATTAGAAAGGATCGTACGAATGAATTAGAATGGATCGTACGAATGAATTAGAATGAATACATTCGTGCGAATGAATTAGAATGGATCGTACGAATGAGTAAGAATGGATCGTACGAATGAAATAGAATGGATTGTACGAATGAATTAGAATGGATTCATTCGTGCGAATGAATTAGAATGGATCGTGCGAATGAATTATAATGGATCGTACGAATGAATTAGAATGGATTATACGAATAAATTAGAATGGATCGTACGAATGAATTAGAATGGATACATTCGTGTGAATGAATTAGAATGGATCGTACGAATGAGTAAGAATGGATCGTACGAATGAAATAGAATGGATTGTACGAATGAATTAGAATGGATCGTACGAATGAATTAGAATGGATCGTGTTTCTATTCTAATTCATTCATACGATCCATTCTAATTCATTCGTACGAATGTATCCATTCTAATTCATTCGTACGATCTATTCTAATTCATTCGCATAATCTATTCGAATTCATTCGTATGATCCATTCTAATTCATTCGCACGATCCATTCTAATTCATTTGCATGATCCATTCTAATTCATTCGTCACACGATCCATTCTAATTCATTCGTACGATCCATTCTAATTCATTCATACAATCCATTCTATTTCATTCGTACGATCGATTCTATTTCATTCGTACGATCCATTCTAATTCATTCGTACGATCCATTCTAATTCATTCGTATGATCCATTCTAATTCATTCGTACAATCCATTCTATTTCATTCGTACGATCCATTCTATTTCATTCATACGATCCATTCTTACTCATTCGTATGATCCATTCTAATTCATTCGTACGATCCATTCTTATTCATTCGCACGATCCATTCTAATTCCTTCGTACGATCCATTCTAATTCCTTCGTACGATCCATTCTAATTCATTCATAAGATCTATTCTAATGGATACATTTGTGCGAATGAATTAGAATGGATCGTACGAATGAGTAAGAATGGATCGTACGAATGAAATAGAATGGATTGTATGAATGAATTAGAATGGATCGAATGAATGAATTATAATGGATATATTCGTGCGAATGAATTAGAATGGATCGTATGAATGAATTAGAATGGATCGTACGAATGAATTAGAATGGAACGTACGAATGAATTAGAATGGATCGTACGAATGAATTAGAATGGATACATTCGTGCGAATGAATTAGAATGGATCATACGAAGGAATTAGAATGGTTCGTACGAATGAATTAGAATGGATCGTACGAATGAATTAGAATGGATACATTCGTGCGAATGAATTAGAATGGATCATACGAAGGAATTAGAATGGATCGTACGAATGAATTAGAATGGATCGTATGAATGAATTAGAATGGATCGTACGAATGAATTAGAATGGATACATTCGTGCGAATGAATTAGAATGGATCATACGAAGGAATTAGAATGGATCGTACGAATGAATTAGAATGGATCGTACGAAAGAATTAGAATGGATCGTACGAATGAATTAGAATGGATACATTTGTGCGAATGAATTAGAATGGATCATACGAAGGAATTAGAATGGATCGTACGAATGAATTAGAATGGATCGTATGAATGAATTAGAATGGATCGTACAAATGAATTAGAATGCATACATTCGTGCGAATGAATTAGAATGGATCATACGAAGGAATTAGAATGGATCGTACGAATGAATTAGAATGGATCGTACGAATGAATTAGAATCGATACATTCGTGCGAATGAATTAGAATGGATCATACGAAGGAATTAGAATGGATCGTACGAATGAATTAGAATGGATCGTACGAATGCATTAGAATGGATCGTGTGAAAGAATTAGAATGGATTGTTTGAATGAATAAGAATGGATCGTATGAATGAATTAGAATGGCGTACGATCCATTCTAATTCCTTCGTACGATCCATTCTAATTCCTTTGTTCTATTTCTAATTCCTTCGTACGATCCATTCTAATTCATTCGTACGATCCATTCTAATTTATTCGCATGATCCATTCTAATTCATTCGGACGAATGTATCCGATCCATTCTAATTCCTTCGTACGATCAATTAGAATGGATCATACGAATGAATTAGAAAGGATCGTGCGAAAGAATTAGAATGGATGGTATGAATGAATTAGAATGGATCGTACGAATGAATTAGAATAGATCATACGAATGAATTAGACTGGATCGTATGATCCATTCTAATTGATCGTACGAAGGAATTAGAATGGATCGGATATATTCGTGCAAATGAATTAGAATGGATCGTACGAATGAATGAGAATGGATCGTACGAATGAATTAGAATGGATCGTATGAAGGAATTAGAAATAGAACAAAGGAATTAGAATGGATCGTAAGAAGAAATTAGAATGGATCGTACGCCATTCTAATTCATTCATACGATCCATTCTAATTCATTCATACAATCCATTCTAATTCTTTCACACGATTCATTCTAATTCATTCGTACGATCCATTCTAATTCATTCGTACAATCCATTCTATTTCATTCGTACGATCCATTCTTACTCATTCGTATGATCCATTCTAATTCATTCGTACGATCCATTCTAATTCCTTCGTATGATCCATTCTAATTCATTCGCATAAATGTATCCATTCTAATTCAATCGTACGATCCATTCTAATTCATTCATACGATCCATTCTAATTCATTCGTACGATCCATTCTAGTTCATTCATACGATCCATTCTAATTCATTCGCCTGAATGTATCCATTCTAATTCATTCGTACGATCCATTCTAATTCATTAATACAATCCATTCTATTTCATTCGTACGATCCTTTCTTGCTCATTCATACGATCCATTCTAATTCATTCGCACGAATGTATCCATTAGAATGGATCGTACGAATGAATTAGAATGGATCGTATGAAGGAATTAGAATGGATCGTACGAATGAATTACAATGGATCATACGAATGAGTAAGAATGGATCGTACAAATGAAATAGAATGGATCGTACGAATGAATTAGAATGGATCGTACGAATGAATTAGAATGGAACGTACGAATGAATTAGAATGGATCGTACGAATGAAATAGAATGGATCGTACGAATGAAATAGAATGGATTGTACGAATGAATTAGAATGGATCGTACGAATGAATTAGAATGGATCGTGTGACGAATGAATTAGAATGGATCGTGCAAATGAATTAGAATGGATCGTGCGAATGAATTAGAATGGATTATACGAATGAATTAGAATAGATTGTGCGAATGAATTAGAATGGATACATTCGTACGAATGAATTAGAATGGATCGTATGAATGAATTAGAATAGATACACGATCCATTCTAATTCATTCGTACGATTCATTCTAATTCATTCGTACAATCCATTCTATTTCATTCGTACGATCCATTCTTACTCATTCGTATGATCCATTCTAATTCATTCGCATGAATGTATCCATTCTAATTCATTCGTACAATCCATTCTAATTCATTCGTACAATCCATTCTAATTCATTCGTACGATCCATACTAATTCATTCGCACGATCCATTCTAATTCATTCGCACGAATGAATCCATTCTAATTCATTCGTACAATCCATTCTATTTCATTCGTACGATCCATTCTTACTCATTCGTATGATCCATTCTAATTCATTCGTACGAATCTATCCATTCTAATTCATTCGTACGATACATTCTAATTCATTCATATGATCCATTCTAAGTCATTCGCACAATCTATTCTAATTCATTCGTACGATCCATTCAAATTCCTTTGTACGATCCATTTTAATTCATTCGCATGAATGAATCCATTCTAATTCATTCGTACAATCCATTCTATTTCATTCGTACGATCCATTCTTACTCATTCGTACGATCCATTCTAATTCATTCGTACGATCCATTCTAATTCATTCATACGATCCATTCTAATTCATTCGTACGATCCATTCTAATTCATTCGCACAATCCATTCTAATTCCTTCGTCCGATCCATTCTAATTCCTTCGTACGATCCTTACGAATGAAATAGAATGAATTCGCACGAATGTATCCATTCTAATTAATTCGTACGATCCATTCTAATTCATTCGTACAATCCATTCTAATTCATTCGCACGATCCATTCGAATTCACTCATACGATCCATTCTAATTCATTCATACGATCCATTCTAATTCATTCACACGAATGTATCCATTCTAATTCATTCATACGATCCATTCTAGTTCATTCGCACGAACCATTCGAATTCACTCATACGATACATTCTAATTCATTCGTATGATCCATTCTAATTCATTTGTATCCATTCTATTTCATTCGCACGATCCATTCGAATTCATTCGCACGATCCATTCTAATTCATTCATATGATCCATTCTAATTCATTCATACAATCCATTCTAATTCTTTCACACGATCCACTCTAATTCATTCGTACGATCCATTCTAATTCATTCGTACGATCCATTCTAATTCATTCATACGATCCATTCTAATTCATTCGTAGGATCAATTCTAATTCATTCGCACGATCCATTCTAATTCCTTCGTACGATCCATTCTTATTCATTCCCATGAATGTATCCATTCTAATTCAATCGTACGATCCATTCTAATTCATTCATACGATCCATTCTAATTCAATCGTACGATCCATTCTAATTCATTCATACGATCCATTCTAATTCATTCGCCTGAATGTATCCATTCTAATTCATTCGTACGATCCATTCTAATTCATTAATACAATCCATTCTATTTCATTCGTACGATCCTTTCTTACTCATTCATACGATCCATTCTAATTCATTCGCACGAATGTATCCATTAGAATGGATCGTACGAATGAATTAGAATGGATCGTATGAAGGAATTAGAATGGATCGTACGAATGAATTACAATGGATCATACGAATGAGTAAGAATGGATCGTACAAATGAAATAGAATGGATCGTACGAATGAATTAGAATGGATCGTACGAATGAATTAGAATGGAACGTACGAATGAATTAGAATGGATCGTACGAATGAAATAGAATGGATCGTACGAATGAAATAGAATGGATTGTACGAATGAATTAGAATGGATCGTACGAATGAATTTGAATGGATCGTGTGACGAATGAATTAGAATGGATCGTGCAAATGAATTAGAATGGATCGTGCGAATGAATTAGAATGGATTATACGAATGAATTAGAATAGATTGTGTGAATGAATTAGAATGGATACATTCGTACGAATGAATTAGAATGGATCGTATGAATGAATTAGAATAGATACACGATCCATTCTAATTCATTCGTACGATCCATTCTAATTCATTCGTACAATCCATTCTATTTCATTCGTACGATCCATTCTTACTCATTCGTATGATCCATTCTAATTCATTCGCATGAATGTATCCATTCTAATTCATTCGTACAATCCATTCTAATTCATTCGTACAATCCATTCTAATTCATTCGTACGATCCATACTAATACATTCGCACGATCCATTCTAATTCATTCGCACGAATGAATCCATTCTAATTCATTCGTACAATCCATTCTATTTCATTCGTACGATCCATTCTTACTCATTCGTATGATCCATTCTAATTCATTCGTACGAATGTATCCATTCTAATTCATTCGTACGATACATTCTAATTCATTCGTATGATCCATTCTAAGTCATTCGCACAATCTATTCTAATTCATTCGTACGATCCATTCAAATTCCTTCGTACGATCCATTTTAATTCATTCGCATGAATGAATCCATTCTAATTCATTCGTACAATCCATTCTATTTCATTCGTACGATCCATTCTTACTCATTCGTACGATCCATTCTAATTCATTCGTACGAATGTATCCATTCTAATTCATTCGTACGATCCATTCTAATTCATTCATACGATCCATTCTAATTCATTCGTACGATCCATTCTAATTCATTCGCACAATCCATTCTAATTCCTTCGTCCGATCCATTCTAATTCCTTTGTACGATCCTTACGAATGAAATAGAATGAATTTGCACGAATGTATCCATTCTAATTAATTCGTACGATCCATTCTAATTCATTCGTACAATCCATTCTAATTCATTCGCACGATCCATTCGAATTCACTCATACGATCCATTCTAATTCATTCATACGATCCATTCTAATTCATTCACACGAATGTATCCATTCTAATTCATTCATACGATCCATTCTAGTTCATTCGCACTAACCATTCGAATTCACTCAAACGATACATTCTAATTCATTCGTATGATCCATTCTAATTCATTTGTATCCATTCTATTTCATTCACACGATCCATTCGAATTCATTCGCACGATCCATTCTAATTCATTCATATGATCCATTCTAATTCATTCATACAATCCATTCTAATTCTTTCACACGATCCACTCTAATTCATTCGTACGATCCATTCTAATTCATTCGTACGATCCATTCTAATTCATTCATACGATCCATTCTAATTCATTCGTACGATCAATTCTAATTCATTCGCACGATCCATTCTAATTCCTTCGTACGATCCATTCTTATTCATTCCCATGAATGTATCCATTCTAATTCATACGTACGATCCATTCTAATTCATTTATACGATCCAATCTAATTCATTCATACAATCCATTCTAATTCATTCGCATGAATTTATCAATTCTAATTCATTCGTACGATCCATTCTAATTCATTCGCACAATCCATTCTAATTTATTCATACGATCCATTCTAATTTATTCGGACGATCCATTCAAATTCATTCACACGATCCATTCTAATTCATTCATACGATCCAATCTAATTCATTCATACGATCCATTCTAATTCTTTCGCACAAATGTATCCATTCTAATTCATTCGTACGTTCCATTCTAATTCATTCGCACGAATATATCCATTCTAATTCATTCGTACGATCTATTCTAATTCATTCACACAATCTATTCTAATTCATTCGTACAATCCATTCTATTTCATTTGTACGATCCATTCTTACTCATTCGTACGATCCATTCTAATTCATTCGTACGATCCATTCTAATTCATTCGTACGATCTATTCTAATTCATTCGTACAATCCATTCTTACCGATCCATTCTATTTCATTCGTACGATCCATTCTAATTCATTCGCACAATCTATTCTAATTCATTCGTATGATCCATTCTAATTCATTCGCACGATCCATTCTAATTCATTTGCACGATCCACTCTAATTCATTCATACAATCCATTCTAATTCTTTTGCACGAATGTACCCATTCTAATTCATTCGTACGATCCATTCTAATTCATTCGTACAATCCATTCTAATTCATTCGCACGATCCATTCGAATTCACTCATACGATCCATTCTAATTCATTCATACAATCTATTCTAATTCATTCGTATGTATCCATTATAATTCATTCGTACGATCCATTCTAATTCATTCGCACGATCCATTCTAATTCATTAATACGATCCATTCTAATTCATTCGTAAGACGCACGATCTATTCTAATTCATTCATACGATCCAATCTAATTCATTCATACGATCCATTCTAATTCATTCGTATGTATCCATTCTAATTCATTCATACGATCCATTCTAATTCATTCGTACGATCCATTCTAATTCATTCGCACGATCCATTCTAATTCATTAATACGATCAATTCTAATTCATTCGTACGACGCACGATCCATTCTAATTCATTCATACAATCCAATCTAATTCATTCGTACGATCCATTCTAATTCATTTGTATGTATCCATTCTAATTCATTCATACGATCCATTCTAATTCATTCGTACGATCCATTCTAATTCATTCGCACGATCCATTCTAATTCATTAATACGATCCATTCAAATTCATTCATACGATCCATTCTAATTCATTCGTACGATGCACGATCCATTCTAATTCATTTATACGATCCAATCTAATTCATTCATACAATCCATTCTAATTCATTCGTATGTATCCATTCTAATTCATTCATACGATCCATTCTAATTCATTCGTACGATCCATTCTCATTCATTCGTACGATCCATTCTAATTGATCGTACGAAGGAATTAGAATGGATCGGACACATTCGTGCGAATGAATTAGAATGGATTGTACGAATGAATGAGAATGGATCGTACGAATAAATTAGAATGGATCGTACGATGGAATTAGAAATAGAACAAAGGAATTAGAATGGATCGTACGAAGGAATTAGAATGGATCGTACGCCATTCTAATTCATTCATACGATCCATTCTAATTCATTCATACAATCCATTCTAATTCCTTCACACGATCCATTCTAATTCATTCGTACGATCCATTCTAATTCATTCGTACAATCCATTCTATTTCATTGATCCATTCTTACTCATTCGTATGATCCATTCTAATTCATTCGTACGATCCATTCTAATTTCTTCGTATGATCCATTCTAATTCATTCGCACGCATGTATCCATTCTAATTCATTCGTACGATCCATTCTAATTCATTCGTACGATCCATTCTAATTCATTCGTATGATCCATTCTAATTCCTCCGTATGATCTATTCTAATTCATTCGCACGAATGAATCCATTCTAATTCATTCGTACGATCCATTCTAATTCATTCGTATGATCCATTCTAATTCATTCGTACTATCCATTCTAATTCCTTCGTATGATCCATTCTAATTCATTTGCACGAATGTATCCATTCTAATTCATTCGTATGATCCATTCTAATTCATTTGTTCGATCCATTCTAATTCCTTCGTATGATCCATTCTAATTCATTCGCACGAATATATCCATTGTAATTCATTCGTACGATCCATTCTAATTCATTCATACGATCCATTCTAATTCATTCGCCCGAATGTATCTATTCTAATTCATTCGTACGATCCATTCTAATTCATTCGTATAATCCATTCTATTTCATTTGTACGATCCATTCTTACTCATTCATACGATCCATTCTACTTCATTCATACGATCCATTCTTACTCATTCGTACTCGTACGATCCATTCTAATTCATTCGTACGATCCATTCTAATTCATTCGCACGATCCATTCTTATTACTTCGCACGATCCATTCTAATTCATTCGCACGATCCATTCTAATTCATTCGTACAATCCATTCTTACTCATTCGTATGATCCATTCTAATTCATTCGCACGAATGTATCCATTCTAATTCATTCGTACGATCTATTCTAATTCATTCGTACGATCCATTCTAATTGATTCGTACGATCCATTCTAATTCATAAGCACGATCAATTCCTTCGTACAATCCATTCTAATTCATTCGTACGATCCATTCTAATTCATTCGCACGATCCATTCTAATTCATTCGCACGAATGTATCCATTCTAATTCATTCGTACGATCCATTCTAATTCATTCGTCCAATCCATTCTAATTCATTCGCACAATCTATTCTAATTCATTCGTACGTTCCTTTCTAATTCATTAGCATGATCCATGCTAATTCATTCGTACGATCCATTCTATTTCATTCGTATGATCCATTATTATGATCCATTCTAACTCATTCGTACGATCCATTCTAATTCATTCACACAATTTATTCTAATTCATTCGTACGATCCATTCTAATTCATTAGCACGATCCATTCTAATTCATTAATACAATCCATTCTAATTCTTTTGCACGAATGTATCCATTCTAATTCATTCTACGATCCATTCTAATTCCTTCGTACGATCCATTCTAATTCATTCGTACGATCCATTCTAATTCATTCGTACGATCCATTCTTACTCATTCGTACGATCCATTCTAAGATCCATTCTAATTCATTCATACAATCCATTCTAATTCTTTTGCACGAATGTATCCATTCTAATTCATTCGTACGATCCATTCTAATTCCTTCGTACGATCCATTCTAATTCCTGCGTACGATCCATTCTAATTCATTAGCACGATCCATTCTAATTCCTTCGTACGATCCAATGAATTAGAAGAGATTGTGCGAATGAATTAGAATGGATCGTACAAATGAATTAGAATGGATACATTCGTGCGAATGGATTAGAATGGATACATTCGTGCGAAAGAATTAGAATAGATCGTATGAATGAATTAGAATGGATCATATAAATGAATTAGAATGGATCGTGCGAATGAATTAGCATGGATCGTGCTAATGAATTAGAATGGAACGTACGAATGAATTAGAATAGATTGTGCGAATGAATTAGAATAGATCGTGCGAATGAATTGGAATGGATCGTAATATGAAGTAGAATGGATACATTCGTGCGAATGAATTAGAATGGATCATACGATTAAATAAGAATGGATCGTACGAAAAAAATAGAATGGATTGTACGAAGGAATTAGAATGGATCATACGAAGGAATTAGAATGGATCGTACGAAGGAATTAGATTGGATCGTACGAATGAATTAGATTGGATCGTACGAATGAATTAGATTGGATCGTACGAATGAATTACAATGGATCGTATGAATGAATTAGAATGGATCGTATAAATGAATTAGAATGGATCGTGCTTATGAATTAGAATGGATCGTACGAAGGAATTAGAATGGATCGTACGAAGGAATTAGAATGGATCGTACGAATGAATTAGAATGGATCGTACGAATGAATTAGATTGGATCGTATGAATGAATTATAATGGATCGTGCGAATGAATTAGAATGGATCGTACGATCCAATCGTGCGAATGAATAAGAATGGATCGTACGAATGAATTAGAATGGATCGTATGAATGAATTAGAATGGATACATACAAATGACTTAGAATGGATCGTATGAATAAATTAGATTGCATCGTATGAATGAATTAGATTAGATCGTATGAATGAATTAGAATGTTTCTTGCGAATGAATTAGAATGTATCGTGCGAATGAATTAGAATGGATCGTACGAATGAATTAGAATGGATCGTAATAATGGATCATACGAATGAAATAGAATGGATCGTACGAATGAATTAGAATGGATCGTGCGAATGAATTAAAATTGATCGTACGAATGAATTAGAATTGATCGTATGAATGAATTAAAATGGATTGTGCAAATGAATTAGAATGGATCGTACAAAAGAATTAGAATGGATACATTCGTGCGAATGAATTAGAATGGATCGTATGAATTAATTAGATTGGATCGTATTAATGAATTAGAATGGATCGTGCGAATGAATTAGAATGAATTAGAATGGATACATTCGTGCGAATGAATTAGAATGGATCATACGATTAAGTAAGAATGGATCGTACGAATGAAATAGAATAGATCGTACGAATGAATTAGAATGGATCGTGCTAATAAATTAGAATGGATCGTATGAATTATGAATAAATTAGAATGGATACATTCGTACAAAGGAATTAGAATGGATCGTACGAAGGAATTAGAATGGATCGTATGAAGGAATTAGAATGGATCGTACAAATGAATTAGAATAGATCGTAAGAATGAATTAGAATGGATCGTGCGAATGAATTAGAATGGATTGTACGAATGAATTAGAATGGATCATAAGAATAAATTAGAATGGATCGTGCGAATGAATTAGAATGAATCGTATGAATGAATTAGAATAGATTGTGCGAATGAATTAGAATGGATCGTGCGAATGAATTAGAATGGATTGTACAAATAAATTAGAATGGATCGTACGAATGAATTAGAATGGATCGTGTGAATGAATTAGAATGGATCGTACGAATGAATTAGAATAGATCGTACGAATGAATTATAATGGATCGTGCGAATGAATTAGAATGGATCGTGCGAATGAAATAGAATGGATACAAATGAATTAGAATGGATCATACAAATGAATTAGAATCAATCGTATGAGTGAATTCGAATGGATCGTGCGAATGAATTAGAATGGATTGTACGAATGAATTAGAATGGATCGTGCTAATGAGTAAGAATGGATCGTACGAAAGAAATAGAATGGATTGTACGTAATCCATTCTAATTCATTCGTACGATCCATTCTAATTCATTCGCACGATCCGTACGATCCAATCTAATTCATTCATACGATCCAATCTAATTCATTCATACGATCCATTCTAATTCATTCGTACAATCCATTCTAATTCATTCGTACAGTCCATTCTATTTTATTCGCACGATCCATTCTAATTCATTCATACGATCTATTCTAATTTATTCGCACGATCCATTCTAATTCAATCACACGATCCAATCTAATACATTCATACGATCCATTCTAATTCATTCGCACAATCTATTCTAATTGATTCATACGATCCATTCTAATTCATTCGCACGATCCATTCTAATTCATTCGCACGAATGGATCCATTCTAATTCATTCGCACGATCCATTCTAATTCATTCATACGATCCATTCTAATTCATTCGTACGATCCATTCTAATTCATTCGCACGATCCATTCTAATTCATTCATACGATCCATTCTAATTCATTCATACAATCCATTCTAATTCTTTCACACGATCCATTCTAATTCATTCGTACGATCCATTCTAATTCATTCGTACAATCCATTCTAATTCATTCGCATGAATGTATCCATTCTAATTCATTCGTACGATCCATTCTAATTCATTCACACGATCAATTCTAATTCATTCATACAATCCATTCTAATTCTTTTGCACGAATTTATCCATTCTAATTCATTCGTACGATCCATCCTAATTCATTCGTACGATCCATTCTAATTCATTCGCACGATCCATTCTAATTCATTCATACGATCCATTCTAATTCCTTTGTACAATCCATTCTAATTCATTCATACGATCCATTCTAATTCATTCGTACGATCTATTCTAATTCATTTGCACGGAATGGATCGTACGAATGAATTAGAATGGATACATTTGTGCGAATGAATTCGAATGGATTGTACGAATGAATTAGAATGGATAAATTCGTGCGAATGAATTAGAATGGTTTGTATGAATGAATTCGCACGATCCATTCTAATTCCTTCGTACAATTCATTCTGATTAATTCGCACGATCCATTCTAATTCATTCATACGATCCATTCTAATTCCTTCGTACGATCCATTCTAATTCCTTCGTACGATCCATTCTAATTTCATTCGTATGATCCATTCTAATTCCATCGTTCGATCCATTCTTATTCATTCCTATAAATGTATCCATTCTAATTCATACGTATGATCCATTCTAATTCATTCGTACGATCCATTCTTATTCATTCGCACGATCCATTCTAATTCATTAATATGATCCATTCTAATTTATTCGTACGACGCACGATCCATTGTAATTCATTCATACGATCCAATCTAATTCATTCATACGATCCATTCTAATTCATTCGTATGTATCCATTCTAATTCATTCATACGATCCATTCTAATTCATTCGTACGATCCATTCTAATTCATTCGCACGATCCATTCTAATTCATTCGCACGATCCATTCTAATTCATTAATACGATCCATTCTAATTCATTCGTACGACGCACGAATTAGAATGGATTGTATGAATGAATTAGAATGGATCGTATGAATGAATTAGAGTGGATTGTGTTTTTTCGTGCTAATGAATTAGAATGGATCGCATGAATGAATTAGAATGGATACATTCGTGCGAAAGAATTAGAATGGATCGTATGAATGAATTAGATTGGATCGTATGAATGAATTAGAATGGATCGTGCGAATGAATTAGAATGGATCGTGCGAATGAATTAGAATGGATCATACGAATGAAATAGAATGGATCGTATGAATAAATTAGAATGGATCGTGCGGATCGTATGAATGAATTACATTGGATAGTATGAATGAATTAGGATGGATCGTGCGTCGTACGAATGAATTAGAATGGATCGTATTAATAAATTAGAATGGATCGTGCGAATGAATTAGAATGGATTGTATGAATGAATTAGAATGAAACGTTCATTCATACAATCTATTCTAATTCTTTCATGAATGTATCTATTCTAATTCATTCGTACGATCCATTCTAATTCATTCATACGATCCAATCTAATTCATTCGTACGATCTATTCTAATTCATTCGTACGATCCATTCTAATTCATTCTCACAATCTATTCTAATTCATTCGTACGATCAATTCTAATTCATTAGCACGATCCATTCTAATTCATTCGTACGATCTATTCTATTTTATTTGTATGATCCATTCTTACTCATTCGTACGATCCATTCTAATTCATTCGCATGAATGTATCCATTCTAATTCCTTCGTACAATCCATTCTGTTTCATTCGTACGATCCATTCTTACTCATTCGTACGATCCATTGTAATTCATTCGCACGAATGTATCCATTCTAATTCATTCGTACAATCCATTCTATTCCATTCGTACGATCCATTCTAATTCATTCGTACGTACAAATTCATACGTACGATCCATTATTACGATCCATTCTAATTCATTCATACGATCCATTCTAATTCCTTCGTACGATCCATTCTAATTCATTCGTACGATCCATTCTAATTCATTCGCACGATCCATTCTAATTCATTAATACGATCCATTCTAATTCATTTGTACGACGCACGATCCATTCTAATTCATTCATACGATCCAATCTAATTCATTCATACGATCCATTCTAATTCATTCGTATGTATCCATTCTAATTCATTCAAACGATCCATTCTAATTCATTCGTACAACTAGAATGGATCGTACAAATGAATTAGAATGGATACATTCATGCGAATGAATTAGAATGATGGAATTAGAAGGGATCGTGCGAATGAATAAGAATGGATCGTACGAAGGAATTAGAATGGATCGTTCAAATCTAATTCATTCGCACGAATGTATCCATTCTAATACATTCGTACGATCCATTCTAATTCATTCATACGATCCATTCTAATTCATTCATACGAATGAATTAGAATGGATACATTCATGGGAATGAATAAGAATGGATCGTATGATTGAATTAGAATGGATCGTATGAGTTAATTCGAATGGATCGTACGAAAGAATTAGAATGGATTGTATGAATGAATTAGAATGGATCGTGCTAATGAATTAGAATGGATCGTACGAATGAATTAGAATAGATTGTGCAAATGAATTAGAATGGATCGTACGAATGAATTAGAATGGATCGTATGAAGGAATTAGAATGGATCGTACGAAGGAATTATAATGGATCGTACGAAGGAAATAGAATGGATCGTATGAATAAATTAGAATGGATCATACGAATGAATTAGAATAGATACATTCGTCGCACAATCTATTCTAATTCATTCGTACGATCCATTCTAATTGATACGTACGATCCATTCTAATTCATTCATACTATCCAGTCTAATTCATTCGCACGATCCATTCGAATTCACTCATACAATCCATTCTAATTCATTCATACGATCCATTCGAATTCATTCATACGATCCATTCTATTTCATTCGCACGAATGTATCCATTCTAATTCATTCGTACGATCCTTTATAATTCATAAGTACGATCCATTCCATTCTAATTCATTCGCATCCATTCTAATTCCTTTATACGATCCATTCTAATTCATTCGCACGAATGTATCCATTCTAATTCATTCGCACGATCCATTCTAATTCATTCGCACGATCCATTCTAATTCATTCGCACGAATGTATCCATTCTAATTCATTCATACGATCTATTCTAATTCATTCGTACGATCCATTCTAATTCATACGATCCATTCTATTTTATTCATACGATTCATTCTAATTCATTCGTACGATCCATTCTAATTCATTCATTCGATCTATTCTAATTCATTTGCACGAATATATCCATTCTAATTCATTCGTACGATCCATTCTAATTCATTCGTACGATCCATTCTAATTCATTCGTACGATCCATTCTTATTCATTCCCATGAATGTATCCATTCTAACTCATTCGTACGATCCATTCTAATTCATTCGCACAGTATCCATTCTAAGTCATTCGTACGATCCATTCTATTTCCTTCGTACGATCCATTCTAATTCATTCGTATGATCCATTCTAATACATTCGCACGATCCATTCTAATTCATTCGTACGATCCATTCTAAATTATTCGTACGATCCATTCTAATTCCTTCGTACGATTAATTCTAATTCTTTTCCACGAATGTATCCATTCTAATTCATTCGTACGATCCATTCTAATTCATTCATACGATCCATTCTAATTCATTCGCACGATCCATTCTAATTCATACGTACGATCCATTCTATTTCATTCATACGATCCATTCTAATTCCTTCGTACGATCCATTCTAATTCATTTGTACGATCCATTCTAATTCATTAATACGATCCATTCCAATTCATTCGTACGATCCATTCTAATTCCTTCGTACGATCCATTCTAATTCATTCATACGATCCATTCTAATTCATTCGTACGATCCATTCTAATTCATTCATACGATCCATTCTAATTCATTCGTACGATCCATTCTAATTCCTTCATACGATCCATTCTAATTCCTTCGTACGATCCATTCTAATTCCTTCGTACTATCCATTCTAATTCATACGTACGATCCATTCTAATTCATTCGCATGATCCATTCTTATTCCTTCGTACGATCCATTCTAATTCATACGTACGATCCATTCTATTTCATTCATACGATCCATTCTAATTCCTTCGTATGATCCATTCTAATTCATTTGCACGATCCATTATAATTCATTCTTATGATTTATTCTAATTCATTCGTACGATTCATTCTAATTCATTCGCACGATCCATTCTAATTCATTCATACGATCCATTCTAATTCGTTCGCACGATCCATTCTAATTCATTCATACGATCAATTCTAATTCATTCGCACGAATGTATCCATTCTAATTCATTCGTACAATCCATTCTAATTCATTCGTACAATATATTCTATTTCATTCATACGATCCATTCTAATTCATTCGTACGATCCATTCTAATTCATTCATTCGAACCATTCTAATTTATTTGCACGAATATATCCATTCAAATTCATTCGTACGATACATTCTAATTCATTCATACAATCCATTCTATTTCCTTCGTACGATCCATTCTAATTCATTCGTACAATCCATTCTAATTCATTCGCACGATCCATTCTAATTCATTCGTACGATTCATTCTAATTTATTCGTACGATCCATTCTAATTCCTTCGTACGATCCATTCTAATTCTTTTGCACGAATGTATCCATTCTATTTCATTCGTACGATCCATTCTAATTCATTCATACGATCCATTCTAATTCATTCGCAAGATCCATTCTAATTCATACGTACGATCCATTCTATTTCATTCATACGATCCATTCTAATTCCTTCGTACGATCCATTCTAATTCATTTGTACGATCCATTCTAATTCATTAATACGATCCATTCTAATTCATTCGTACGATCCATTCTAATTACGTCGTACGATCCATTCTAATTCATTCATACGATCCATTCTAATTCATTCGTACGATCTATTCTAATTCATTCATACGTTCCATTCTAATTCCTTCGTACGATCCATTCTAATTCATTCGCACGATCCATTCTAATTCATTCATACGATCCATTCTAATTCCTTCGTACGATCCATTCTAATTCCTTCGTACGATCCATTCTAATTCCTTCGTACGATCCATTCTAATTCCTTCGTACGATCCATTCTAATTCATTCGCACGATCCATTCTAATTCCTTCGTATGATCCATTCTAATTCATACGTACGATCCATTCTATTTCATTCATACGATCCATTCTAATTCCTTCGTACGATCCATTCTAATTCATTTGCACGATCCATTCTAATTCATTCTTACGATTTATTCTAATTCATTCGTACGATCCATTCTAATTCATTCGCACGATCCATTCTAATTCATTCATACGATCCATTCTAATTCATTCGCACGATCCATTCTAATTCATTCATACAATCCATTCTAATTCATTCGCACGATCCATTCTAATTCATTCATACGATCCATTCTAATTCATTCGCACGAATGTATCCATTCTAATTCATTCGTACGATCCATTGTAATTCATTCATACAATCCATTCTAATTCATTCGTACGATCCATTCTAATTCATTCGCACGGAATGGATCGTATGAATGAATTAGAATGGATACATTCGTGCGAATGAATTCGAATGGATCGTACGAATGAATTAAAATGGATAAATTTGTGCGAATGAATCGTATGAATGAATTAGAATGGATCGTATGAATGAATTACAATGGATCGTATGAATGAAATAGAATGGATCGTACGAATGAATGAATTTGGATCGTGCTAATGAATTAGAATGGATCGTACGAATTACGAATAAATTAGAATGAATTAGAATGGATCGTACGAATGAATTAGAATGGATACATTCGTGCGAATGAATTAGAATTGATCATACGAATGAGTAAGAATGGATCGTACGAATGAAATAGAATGGATTGTTCGATCCATTCTAATTCATTCGAATGAATCCATTCTAATTCATTCATACAATCCATTCTATTTCATTTGTACGAAGGAATTAGAATGGATCGTACGTACGAAGGAATTAGAATTAGAATGGATCGTGCGAATGAATTAGAATGGATCATACGAATGAAATACAATGGATCGTACGAATGAATTAGAATGGATAAATTCGTGCGAATGAATTAGAATGGATAATACGAATGAGTAAGAATGGATCGTACGAATGAGTAAGAATGGATCGTACGAATGAATTAGAATGGATCGTACGAATGAAATAGAATGGACTCGCACGAATGTATCCATTCTAATTCGTTCGTACGATCCATTCTAATTCCTTTGTACGATCCATTCTAATTCCTTCGCACGATCCATTCTAATTCATTCCCATGAATGTATCCGTTCTAATTGATAAGTACGATCCATTTTATTTCATTCGTACAATCCATTCTTACTCATTCGTACGATCCATTCTATTTCATTCGTATGATCCATTCTAATTCCTTCGTACAATCTAATTCATTCATATGATCCATTCTAATTCATTCGCACGAATCTATTAGAATGAATTAGAATTGATCGTGCGAATGAAATAGAATGGATCGTACGAATGAATTAGAATGGATCGTACGAATAAATTAGAATAGATTGTGCGAAGGAATTAGAATGGATCGTACGAAGGAATTAGAATGAATTAGAATGGATCGTACGAATGAGTAAGAATGGATCGTACGAATGAAATAGAGTGGATTGTACGAATGAATTAGAATGGATCGTACGAATGAATTAGAATGGATACATTCGTGCGAATGAATTAGAATGGATCGTACGAAGGAATTAGAATAGATCGTACGAATGAATTACAATGGATCGTACGAATGAATTAGATTGGATCGTACGAAGGAATTAGAATGGATCGTACGAAGGAATTAGAATGGATCGTACGAAGGAATTAGAATGGATCGTATGAATGAATTAGAATGGATCGTATGAGTGAATTCGAATGGATCGTGCGAATGAATTAGAACGGATTATACGAATGAATTAGAATGGATCGTACGAATGAATTAGAATGGATACATTCGTGCAAAAGAATTAGAATGGCGTACGATCGTATGAATGAATTAGAATAGATCGTACGAATGAATTAGAATAGATCGTACGAATGAATTAGACGTATGATCCATTCTAATTCCTTCGTACGATCTATTATAATTCATTCGTACGATCCATTCTACTTCATTCGTACGATCCATTCTATTTCATTCGTACGATCAATTCTAATTCATTCATACGATCCATTCTAATTCATTCGCACGATCCATTCTAATTCATACGTACGATCCATTCTATTTTATTCGTACGATACATTCTAATTCATTCATACGATCCATTCTAATTCATTCATACGATCCAATCTAATTCATTCATACGATCCATTCTAATTCATTTGCACGATCCATTCTAATTCATTCGTACGATCCATTCTAATTTCTTCGTACGATCCATTCTAATTCATTAGCACGATCCATTCTAATTCATTCGCACAATCCATTCTAATTCATTCGTACGATCCATTCTAATTCATTTGTATGATTCATTCGTATGATCCATTCTAATTCATTCGTACGATCCATTCTAATTCATTCATACGATCCATTCTAATTCATTTTTACAATCCATTCTAATTCTTTCACACGATCCATTCTAATTCATTCGTACGATCCATTCTAATTCATTCGTACAATCCATTCTATTTTATTCGTACGATTCATTCTTACTCATTCGTATGATCCATTCTAATTCATTCGCACGAATGTATACATTCTAATTCATTCGCACGATCCATTCTAATTCATTCGTACGATCCATTCTAATTCATTCGCACAATCTTTTCTAATTCATTCATACAATCCATTCTAATTCTTTCACACTATCCACTCTAATTCATTCGTACGATCCATTCTAATTCATTCATACGATCCATTCTAATTCATTCGTACGATCCATTGTAATTCATTCGCACGATCCATTCTAATTCCTTCGTACGATCCATTCTAATTCATTCCCATGAATGTATCCATTCTAATTCATACGTACGATCCATTCTAATTCATTTATACGATCCAATCTAATTCATTCATACAATCCATTCTAATTCATTCACACGAATTTATCCATTCTAATTCATTCGTACGATCCATTCGAATTCATTCGCATAAATGTATCCATTCTAATTCATTCGTACGATCCATTCTAATTCCTTCGTACGATCCATTCTAATTCCTTCGCACGATCCATTCTAATTCATTGGCACGATCCATTCTAATTCACTCATACGATCCATTCTAATTCCTTCGTATGATCCATTCTAATTCATTCGTACGAATGTATCCATTCTAATTCATTCGTACGATCCATTCAAATTCATTCGTACGATCCATTCTAATTCATTCGTACGATCCATTCGAATTCATTCGTACAATCTATCCTAATTCATTCGTATGATCCATTCTAATTCATTCGCACGAATGTATCCATTCTTCTTCATTCAAACAATCTATTCTAATTCATTCGTACGATCCATTCTAATTCATTCGTACAATCCATTCTATTTCATTCGTACGATCCATTCTTACTCATTCGTATGATCAATTACGATCCATTCTAATTCATTCATACGATCCAATCTAATTCATTTGCACGAATATATCCATTCTAATTCATTCGTACGATCCATTCTATTTCATTCGTACGATCCATTCTATTTCATTCGTATGATCCATTCTTACTCATTCGTATGATCCATTCTAATTCATTTGTACGATCCATTCTAATTCATTCGTACGATCCATTCTAATTCATTCGCACGATCAATTCTAATTCATTCATACAATCCATTCTAATTCTTTCACACGATCCATTCTAATTCATTCGTACGATCCATTCTAATTCATTCGTACAATCCATTCTATTTCATTCGTACGATTCATTCTTACTAATTCGTACGATCTATTCTAATTCATTCGTACGATCCATTCTAATTCATTCGTACGATCTATTCTAATTCATTCGTACGATCCATTCTAATTCATTCGCATGATCAATTAGAATGGATCGTATGAATGAATTAGAATGGATCATACGAATGAGTAAGAATAGATCGTACGAATGAAATAGAATGGATCGTACGAAGGAATTAGAATGGATCGTACGAATGAATTAGAATGCATACATTCGTACGAATGAATTAGAATGCATACATTCATACGATCCATTCTAATTCTTTCGCACGAATGTATCCATTGTAATTCATTCGCACGATCTATTCTAATTCTTTCGCACGAATGTATCCATTCTAATTCATTCGCACGAATGTATCAATTCTAATTCATTCGTACGATCCATTCTAATTCCTTCATACGATCCATTCTAATTCATTAGCACGATCCATTCTAATTCATTCGCTCAATCCATTCTAATTCATTCGTACGATCCATTCTAATTCATTTGTATGATTCATTCGTATGATCCATTCTAATTCATTCGTACGAATGTATCCACTCTAATTCATTCATACGATCCATTCTAATTCATTCGTACGATCCATTCTAATTCCTTCGTATGATCCATTCTAATTCATTCGTACGATCTATTCTAATTCATTCGCATGATCCATTCTAATTCATTCATATGATCCATTCTAATTCATTCATACAATCTATTCTAATTCTTTCGCACGAATGTATCCATTCTAATTCATTCGCACGAATGTATCCATTCTAATTCATTCGTACGATCCATTCTAATTCCTTAGCACGATCCATTCTAATTCATTCGTACGATCCATTCTAATTCATTCGCAAGATCCATTCTAATTCATTCATACGATCCAATCTAATTCATTCATACGATCCATTCTAATTCATTCGTATGATCCCTTCTAATTCATTCGTACGATCCATTCTAATTCCTTTGCACGATCCATTCTAATTCATTCGTACAATCCATTCTTACTCATTCGTACGATCCATTCTAATTAATTCACATGAATGTATCCACTCTAATTCATTCGTACGATCCATTCTAATTCCTTCGTACGATCCATTCTAATTCGATCCATTCTAATTCATTCATACGTACAAATTCATACGTACGATCCATTATTATGATCCATTCTAATTCATTCGTACGATCCATTCTAATTCCTTCGTACGATCCATTCTAATTCATTCGTATGTATCCATTCTAATTCATTCGCACAATCCATTCTAATTCAATAATACGATCCATTCTAATTCATTCGTACGACGCACGATCCATTCTAATTCATTCATACGATCCAATCTAATTCATTCATACGATCCATTCTAATTAATTCGTATGTATCTATTCTAATTCATTCATACGATCCATTCTAATTCATTTGTATGATTAGGATGGATCGTATGAATGAATTAGAATGGATACATTCGTGCGAATGAATTAGAATGGATCATACAAATGAATTAGAATGGATACATTCGTGCGAATGAATTACATTGGATCGTACGAATGAGTAAGAATGGATCGTACGAATGAAATAGAATGGATTGTACGTGGGAATTAGAATGGATCGTACGAATGAATTAGAATGGATCGTACGAATGAATTAGAATAGATCGTATATTCTAATTCCTTCGTACGATCCATTCTAATTCCTTCGTACGAATTAGAATGGATCGTACGAAGGAATTAGAATGGATCGTACGAATGAATTAGAATGGATACATTCGTGCGAATGAATTAGAATGGATCGTATGAATGAATTAGAATGTACGGATGTATCCTTTCTAATTCATTCGTACGATCCATTCTAATTCATTCATACGATCCATTCTAATTCATTCATACGATCCATTCTAATTCATTCGCACGATCCATTCTAATTCCTTCGTACGATCCATTCTAATTCCTTCGTACGTACGATCCATTCTAATTCATTCGCACGATCCATTCTAATTCATTCATACGATCCATTCTAATTCATTCCGTACGATCTATGATCCATTCTAATTCATTCGTATGTATCCATTCTAATTCATTCATACGATCCATTCTAATTCATTCGTACGATCCATTCTAATTCATTCGTATGCTCCATTCTAATTCATTCGCACAAATGTATCCATTCTAATTCATTCGTGATCCATTCTAATTCATTCGTATAATCCATTCTATTTCATTCGTATGATCCATTCTTTCTCATTCGTATGATCAATTCTAATTCATTCGTACGATCCATTCTAATTCATTTGTACGATCCATTCTAATTCCTTCGTACGATCCATTCTAATTCATTCGTACGATCCATTCTAATTCATTCGCACGATCCATTCTAATTCACTAATACGATCCAATCTAATTCTGTCATACGATCCATTATAATTCATTCATACAATCCATTCTAATTCTTTCACACAATCCATTCTAATTCATTCGTAGGATCCATTCTATTTTATTCGTACGATCCATTCTAATTCATTCGTACGATCCATTCTAATTCATTCGCACGATCCATTCTAATTCATTCGTACGATCCATTCTAATTCATTCGCACGATCCATTCTAATTCATTCATATGATCCAATCTAATTCATTCATACGATCCATTCTAATTCATTCGTACGATCCATTCTAATTCATTCGCACGAATGTATCCACCCTTTGTACAATCCATTCTAATTCATTCATATGATCCATTCTAATTCATTGGTACGATCCATTCTAATTCATTCGCACGATCCATTCTTACTCATTCGCACGATCCATTCGAATTCACTCATATGATCCATTCTAATTCATTCATACGATCCAGTCTAATTCCTTCGTACGATCCATTCTAATTCCTTCGTACGATCCATTCTAATTCATTCGTACGATCCATTCTAATTCATACGCACGATCCATTCTAATTCACTAATACGATCCAATCTAATTCATTCACACGATCCAGTCTAATTCATTCATACAATCCATTCTAATTCTTTCACATGATCCATTCTAATTCATTCGTACGATCCATTCTTTTTCATTCATACGATCCATTCTAATTCATTCGTACGATCCATTCTAATTCATTCGCACGATCCATTCTAATTCATTCATACGATTCAATCTAATTCATTCATATGATCCATTCTAATTCATTCGTACGATCCATTCTAATTCATTCGCACGAATGTATCCATCCTTTGTACGATCCATTCTAATTCATTCGTACGATCCATTCTAATTCATTCGTACGATCCAATCTAATTCATTCGCACGATCCATTCTTACTCATTCGTACGATCCATTCGAATTCACTCATACGATCCATTCTAATTCATTCGTACGATCCATTCTAATTCATTCGTACGATCCATTCTAATTCATTCGCACGATCCATTCTAATTCATTCGTACGATCCATTCTAATTCATTCGCATGAATGTATCCATTCTAATTCATTCGTACGATCCATTCTAATTCATTCGTACAATCCATTCTATTTCATTCGTACGATCCATTCTTACTCATTCATATGATCCAATCTAATTCATTCGCATGAATGTGTCCATTCTAATTCATTCATACAATCCATTCTAATTCATTCGTACGATCCATTCTAATTCATTCGTACGATCCATTCTAATTCATTTGCACGATCTATTCTAATTCATTCGCATGAATGAATCCATTCTAATTCATACGTACGATCCATTCTAATTCACGTACGATCCATTCTTACAATCCATTCTTACGATCCATTCTAATTCACGTACGATCCATTCTTACAATCCATTCGCACAATCTATTCTAATTCATTCGTACAATCCATTCTATTTCATTCGTACGATCCATTCTTACTCATTCGTACGATCCATTCTAAGATCCATTCTAATTCATTCATACAATCCATTCTAATTCTTTTGCACGAATGTATCCATTCTAATTCATTCGTACGATCCATTCTAATTCCTTCGTACGATTCATTCTAATTCCTTCGTACGATCCATTCTAATTCATTCCCATGAATGTATCCATTGTAATTGATACGTATGATCCATTCTATTTCATTCGTACGATCCATTCTTACTCATTCGTACGATCCATTCTAATTCATTCGCACGAATGTATCCATTCTAATTCATTCGTACGATCCATTCTAATTCATTCGCACGATCCATTCTAATTCATTCATACAATCCATTCTAATCCATTCGCACGAATGTATCCATTCTAATTCATTCGTACGATCCATTCTAATTCATTCGCATGATCTATTCTAATTCATTCGTACGATCCATTCTAAGTCATTAGCACGATCCATTCTAATTCATTCGTACGATCCATTCTTTTTCATTCGTATGATCCATTCTAATTCATTCGCACGAATGTATCCATTCTAATTCATTCGTACGTACGATCCATTCTAATTCATTCGCACGAATGTATCTATTCTAATTCAATCGTACGAAGGAATTAGAATGGATCGTATGAATGAATTAGAATGGATCGTACGAATGAATTAGAATGGATACATTCGTGCGAATGAATTAGAATGGATCGTACGAATGAAATAGAATGGATCATACGAATGAATTAGAATGGATCGTACGAATGAATTAGAATAGATTGTGCGACGAATTAGAATGGATTGTATGAATGAATTAGAATGGATCGTATGAATGAATTAGAATGGATCGTACGAATGAATAAGAATGGATCGTACGAATGAATTAGAATGGATACATTCGTACGAATGAATTAGAATGGATCATACGAATGAGTAAGAATGGATCGTACGAATGAATTAGAATGGATCGTACGAATGAATTAGAATAGATTGTGCGAATGAATTAGAATGGATCGTACGAATGAATTAGAATGGATCATACGAATGAGTAAGAATGCATTGTACGAATGAAATAGAATGGATTGTACGAATGAATTAGAATGTATCGTACGAATGAATTAGAATGGATAGTGCGAAGGAATTAGAATGGATCGTACGAATGAATTAGAATGGATACATTCGTGCGAATGAATTAGAATGGATCGTACGAATGAGTAAGAATGGATCGTACGAATGAAATAGAATGGATTGTACGAATGAATTAGAATGGATTCATTCGAATGAATTGTGGGTGCAAATTTTGGCATAAATCCACCACGGGACCCACCGGCCCTGCCTGGTGGGCCCACGAGGACTACCACAGGACCCACCGGCCCTGCCTGGTGGGCCCACGAAGACTACCACAGGACCCACCGGCCCTGCCTGGTGGGCCCACGAAGACTACTACGGGACCCACCAGCCCTGCCTGGTGGGCCCACGAGGACTACCACGGGACCTACCGGCCCTGCCCGGTAGGCTCACGAGTCTAGAGAATCCTATAAATAGCAGAGCCTTCGAATGTAAAAGGATCGAAAATCTAAAATCCTGAATTCTGATTTCCACTCTGAGATCTGACTTTCAGAACCAGAGCTCTGGGATTTTCTAACTTCGATCTACCATCTCTCGTTGATCTTCTTTTCTCTTTCGAAGGGATCAGAAGATCTCCAGTGACACTCGGCCTGTCGAGGTCACTTCAACTGAAGTGTTAGTGAATTCGGGTTGCTCCCTATAGCACGGAGACGTAGGCTTCGGCTGAACTCCGAGATCACATCTCGTGTCACAATTTCTCTGATTGCATTCCTCTGTTTGCATATCAAAAGGCTTCGACTTCAATCAACAGATCGATCAACGATCTTCGACATCAACTTCGACTTCAATTGACTGGTGCTGCGAGAATCTTCGGGTCGGCACGAAGATTTTCCCCCACAGTTTGGCGCCGTCTGTGGGATCCGAGCGAGAAGCCGTGTCCTCTCTACTTCGACTACCAGATCAATAGCCAAACTTCCTCGCCCCCTCGGTTGATCAGACAACTGATCGGACGTCAGCAATCTCGTTGTACCCTTCGCACTCTGAATGGCGAGAACCAAATACCAGGGTCAACCAGAAGGAAGTAACACTCAACATCAACCTCGTCCTGAGACTCGTTCAATGAGTCAAAGGCTCAATTTTGGGCAGCCCCTTGCTGTCCCCGAGATGGGGGTTCATTCAGGAAGCGGGAGATCAGTCGATCGACCGATCGCCCCTCATCCTCATCAATCAATTGGGCAGACTGTCCCTGCTCCTGCTGAAGATCCTCCATCGACTTACCAGATCTCTGCAATCGATTTCCAACTACTCCAATTGGCGAAGCAAAATGCCACCCTCACTGCTGAGAGGGATGCTCTGAAGAAGGCAGCCTCCGAAGCTGGAATTGCTATTCCGATCCCCTCCGCAAGTGAGAGGGTTGATCCTCCTCGACATTCAATTCACTCCGAACAACGGAGGTCAATGGGCACTGATGCTCTCGAGAGGATTCGACGCGACCCAACTCCCTCTGCTGCTCCTTGGAAGCAGAGTGTCTGGGATCGTCTTGACGACGAGTCCTCCCAATCCTCATCTGGTCGTAACTGCGACAAAAGAGCACCATCGAAGCTCAACATGCCAAGGAAGCACCAAATGAAAGGCGCTCCTTCAAAGAGTAGAGTCTCCCCTTCCATTCCACTCCAACATGGACTTGGATCGGACCTTCGACACCGACTTCGACCAGCAAACACTTCAATGCCAGAGCAAGACCTTGCGATCTTGCCTCTTGACCCACCTCTAGGTCGAGGACATGGTCGTAGGGACGGTTACTCCTCTGCCGGGCCACTACATCGAAGTCTCTTCGAGACCACCTTTCCAAGAGGATGGAGAACTCCTATCCTCCCCAAATTCAACTGTATCAGAGGAGATCCAAGCCTCCATATACTTGCTTTCAAGCAAGCTCTAACGCCACACGAAGAGGAAAACAACGTGCTCTGCCGCACCTTCGCGGGAAGTCTCGATGAGCCTTCGCTCGACTGGTATCACAATCTCCGAGCTGGGTCCATCACCCAGTTCGGTGTTTTGGCTAACCTCTTTGTGCAGCACTATCAACTCAATCTAAAGCCAGAGAAGAAACTCGATTCTCTCTACCGACTAAGGATGGGTGCAGACGAGACTCTTCGCAGCTTCACGAGGAGGTTTCGCAACGAGCATGCTGCTCTCTCTGGAAGACATCTGGATGATGAAGCCATCATGTTGGCTTTCCAGAACGCTCTCCGCTTCGATCTACACATCTACAACGACTTCATCCGCAATCCCCCTCCTTCTCTGGGTGCAATGTTTGACCGAATTCAAAGAGAGATTGAGGTGGAAGACGATCAAGTCGCTCGGAAAGGGCGAGAAACTAAGAGAAGGCCTGCTGAAAGAGAAGCTCCTAAGTATGCTGCAAAGGCTCACAACGCTGAAGCAGCAGCCCCTCCGGCCAACAAAAGATCAAAGAATGATGGGCGTCGATCTCCGACGAAGACCACTTTCACCGAGTGGAATATGCCAGTCGAACAGATACTCGACCGCATTCAACATGAAGAGTTCGTTCGGAGGCCTAATCCTCTTCAGCCGAATTCCAAATTCACAGCAGACAAAACAGTCTACTGCGACTTCCATCGAAGTCACGGTCACTCCACTGATCGGTGTTTTCGGCTGAAATTCCATCTTGAAGACCTATTGCGAGAAGGCCATCTTCAAGAATTCGTCAACAACGGACATGATCAACGTCGAACTACTGCAAAGGGGAAAGAAGTGTGTTGGATACATCAAATCTCCTCTAACCGGCAAACTATCTCTGTGAATGCCAATGTTTTTGGTATTCATGGAACATTGCACAATCAAAGTCTGACTGGGAAAGAGGTGGATCGCCAAGTTCGACGCATCTTCCACGTTCGTTCTACTGCGAGCAAAGAGGATACCTGGATCGAGAAGCCCATCGAAGGTCTTGCTTGGCCATCCATAGTCTTCAACGACACTGATCTTCAAGGAGTTCATACTCCACATCGAGACCCCCTGGTCTTGAAACTCATCATCGACGGCAGCACTGTCAACCGGATCCTCATCGACACCGGAAGCTCTATCGACATTATGTTCTCAGACTGTTTCAAACGTCTGGGACATAAGTATCAAAGCCTCGACGTCGTCCCGACTGTGATCACCGGCTTCAATGGTGAACAAAGCATCACAGTGGGCGAATCCAGATTTACCATCGACCTCAGCCGAGAGACTCGAGTCTCGGTGAGGTTTGCAATCGTCGAAGGAATGTCTAGCTACAACGCCATTCTTGGGCGACCATTCCTCCATCAGATCAATGCCATCTCCTCCTCTTACCATCAACTACTCAAATTTGCAACTGGAGAAGGCATCGTCTGCATTCGAGGCGATCAGCAAGCTGGAAGGTCTTGTGAAGCTGCTGCGGCAAAGACAGATCGAAAGATTAACATTGCTCCTCCAAAGCGGCCACGAGATGAAGCTGGTCCCTCTTCCAAATAGCAATCAAAGGAGATTCCGCTGACCGAACCTCCACCAATCGAATGGGAAGCATCACCTTCAATTGAAGAAATCATCCCGATCAACATAGGCAGCGGAGATCTCCCTCGACAAACATTTATTGGTACCGGTCTTAGCGACGCAGAAGCGCAAGACATGGTATCCTTCCTCCAGTCCAATATCGACGTCTTTGCTTGGTGTTTCGAAGACATGCCTGGTATCAATCCAGATGACGCTTGTCACCGACTTGCGATCAAAGAAGAGGTGAAGCCTGTCAAGCAAAAGCCTCGCACCATTCGACCAGAGCTGCAAGTTGCTGTTCAAGAAGAAATTACCAAGCTACTCGCAGCCGGATTCATCCGAGAAGTAGAGTATCCAACTTGGATCTCTAATATAGTGGCTGTTCCAAAGAAGAATGGGAAAGTCAGAGTCTGCATCGATTTTACTAATCTCAACAAGGCTTGCCCCAAAGATCCTTTTCCCATGCCAAGGATAGATAGACTCGTCGACGCCACTGCTGGCCACGAGCTATTGCCTTTCATGGATGGGTATTCCGGATATAATCAAATTCCGCTCCACGCTGATGATCAAGAGAAGACATGTTTTGTGACTAGCCGAGGCCTTTATTGCTACAATGTCATGCCATTCGGCCTCAAAAATGCTGGTTCCACCTATCAAAGGCTAGTCACCAAAATGTTCGAAGATCAGATTGGTCGCAACGTCGAAGTATATGTCGATGATCTCCTCACCAAGAGTTCCGTGAGTAAACATCTATCTGATCTGGTTGAAACCTTCCAAGTCCTTCGAAAGTATCGAATGAAGCTCAATCCAGCCAAGTGCGCTTTCGGAGTTCAATCTGGCAAATTCCTGGGTCATCTTGTGACCAGGAGGGGTATTGAAGCCAATCCTGATCAAATTCGAGCCATCATCGATATGCCTTCACCTACAAATCGAAAAGAAGTTCAACGCCTCACTGGAAGGTTAGCAGCACTCGATCGATTCATTTCAAAATCTTCCGACAAATGCAAACCTCTCTTCGACAAACTACGAAAGGCGGATACATCCGGCTGGAGTCCAATCTGTGAAGAGGCATTTCAAAGCATCAAGAAATATCTGGTGCAAGCTCCCATCCTGACTGCTCCATTGCCAAAAGAAGACTTGTGGCTCTATCTGGCCGTGACCGATCAAGCAATCAGCGCGGTCTTAATCAGTAGAAGAGAAGGCGTCGAACATCCAGTCTACTACATCAGCCACACTCTTCTTCCGGCTGAAACTCGCTATTCGAAAACTGAGAAAGTCATCCTGGCCTTGCTCACTGCATCGCGTCGTCTCCAACCATATTTCGTCTCTCACCAGATCACTGTCATTTCAGAACACTCGCTCAAAGATATCATTGACAAAGCTGGTCGAGCTGGTCCAATGACCAAATGGGTGATCGAAATGAGTTCTCTGGGGATTCAATTCGAATCTCGCACTTCTATCAAAGGTCAAGCAATTGCTGATTTTCTAGCTGACTTTCCAGTTGAAGACCCCATCACTTGGGAAGAAGATGTCGACATGCGCTTGGAAGATGAGGATAATCCTCCGATCAATCCTGCAACAAAAATTGATCCAAGTCTTGAAGTTATTGCTGCAACTCCTCCTTGGAAGCTTTATACTGATGGAGCATCAAGTTCGATCGGTTCGGGAACTGGGATAGTCTTAATATCCCCCGAACTTGATCATCTCCAGAAGGCCACTCTCCTTGGATTTAGTGCCACCAACAACGAAGCTGAATACGAAGCACTCATTTCCGGACTCGAAATGGCAGAATCCCTGGGGGTAGATCGAATCATCATCTACAGCGACTCCCAGTTGATCATAAGGCAAATCAATGGAGAGTACACAGCTCGTGAAGAAAGAATGCAACTCTACTTAGCTTTAGTACGACGTCTTCAACAACGTTTTACTACAATTGAGTTCGTTCAAATTCCAAGAGCAGAAAACCGAGAAGCAGATGCCTTAGCTAATGCTGCCTCAGTTCTGGGAGACTCGCTTGGAGGAAGGCAAGTACAGATCAATTATCAAGAAATGCCCAAGACCATCCCCGATCAACAGATCCTTACTACTACAAAAGGATCTGGGGGTGGAGATCAGCTTGAAGATTGGAGACGACCAATTCTTAAATTCTTTAAACATGGCAAAATGCCAGAAGATCCAAATCAAGCCCGAAGACTTCAAAGGAAGCTTCCGTGCTACATTTTGCAAGGTGAAGATTTATATTTCAAATCTCACAACGGGATGTTGCTCAAGTGCCTTGGTCCCGAGCAAGCACAATCAATCCTGATTGATATCCACTCTGGAGCTTGTGGAAATCATTCGGGAGGAAGATCTCTTGAAGCCAAGACGAAGCTACAAGGGTACTACTGGCCAACAATGGCAAGGGATGCTCAACAAGTCGTTCAAAGATGCGAGCCTTGCCAACGACACGCTCGAGCTATCCATCTCCCTGCAGATGAACTTCATCAATTATCAAGCCCCTGGCCTTTCCATCAATGGGGGTTAGATTTCTTGGGTCCTTTCCCTCCAACTCCAAGCAAGAAGAAATATCTACTGCTGGCTACTGATTACTTCACCAAATGGGTTGAAGCTGTGCCCCTCTTTCGAGAGACTGACGACGAAGTGATCAAATTCATTCGGCACAACATCTTCTCAAGGTTTGGCACACCTCAAGTTCTTGTTGCTGACAATGGAGCTCAATTTGACTCAGACAAATTCCGAGAGTTCTGTCTGAACAACGGTATCAAGCTATTCTATTCAACTCCAAGATATCCTCAATGCAATGGTCAAGCTGAAGCCTCAAACAGAGCTATACTTGATATACTCAAGAAGAAACTCAACGACAAGAAAGGATTGTGGGAGCAAGTCCTACCTGAAGTTCTTTGGGGGTATCGCACAACTCCGAGAAGATCCACAGGGTTCTCACCCTTTCGTCTAACATATGGATCGGAAGCAATACTCCCAACAGAAAATATATCAAGTACTTTGAAGACCAAAGCTGTTGAAGAAGGAGTCAATGAAGAACTTCGGATCAATGATCTAGACTTCTCTGAAGAACTACGAGATCAAGCTTCTCTTCGTGTAGCCAAGTATCAACAGAAGATCAAAAGAGCCTATGACAAGAAAGTCCACAAGAGACAGTTCCCAGTGGGTAGTTTAGTTCTCAGAGTAGTTTTCTACAATACCAAAGAGCACAGCAGTGGAAAGCTTGCTCCCAACTGGGAAGGTCCATATATCATTGAATCAGTAGGAAGCAAAGGTTCTTACAGACTGATCACACCAGAAGGAGATAGATTGCCTCGAGCTTGGAATTCTAGACACCTTAAGATGTTCTACCCATGATGTAAATTTTTGTGATGAATAAAGTTCTCTTTCAAAGTGTTCAAATATGCAACTGTTCAATTTTTCAATTCAAGTTCTGAAGCAGTTTCAAGTTATCCATATTCAAGTTACCAGGTCTTTTAACAAGTTTGGGAGTTAGAGTTGCAACTCAACCCCTTACTAGCAAATGTTAAAAACTGACCGCATTCAAGTTATCAAGTCTTAACAAGTTTGGGTGTTAGAGTTGCGACTCAACCCCTTACTGGCAAATTGTTAAACTGACTTTCAAATTTCAATATTCAATTTCAATCAATTTCTACATCGTTTAACAGGTTTGGGTGCTTGAGTTGCGACTCAACCCCTCACATTCAAGTGTTATACGAATTCAAGTCCAATTTTCAAAGTTACATTCAAAAGATTGTATCTATTCTAATGCTATTGAGATCATGATAGTCGAAGGCATTCAATTCAAGAGACATTCAATTTTCAAACACCAAGAAGATCTTTTATTATCAAAATATGTCAGATACAAGGAGCTGTTACATTTCAAAAATTTACAAGTACAACAACGAAGAAGGAGAAAAGTCTCAAGGCTTGGCCACACTCTTCGCATGCGACTTCTCCCCTTCAGATCCAGGACGAGCTTTACTCGCCACTGATGCCTTGGAGGATCGGACACTGGAAACATGGGCCCTGAGCGCTTCTGCCGCCTTCTCTGCTGTCTCCTTGTAAACCTTGCACTCAGACAACGCATGCTCCAGTGCCTTCTTCGAAGTCTCTTCTCTGGCAGTGAAGACAGCGTGCTGGGTAGCAAGTTGTTGCTTCAGCTCTTGGATCTCGCTGGTGCGACCACAGGACACTTCCTCAACCTTGGAGAGTCGAGTCTTCAAGGATTCGAGCTCGTGACTCTGTGCCTCGCAACGATCCTGCAGCCCCTTGATCTCCAGCTTCCCCTTGCGAAGTTCCTCAATCTTGGTTTTGAGAGAGGCTTTCTTCGAAGTCAGGAGCTCTCTCAGCTCATCTCTCTCCGCGGTCAAGTGATTTATTTCAGCTACAGCTTCTTTTGCTCCCGCCCTCATGGAGAGCTTGGTTGCGACATTCATAACTGCTGAGTTCTGCAAAAGAACAAAAGAGTTAGAATTATCATAAAGATACAACTCAGATGATTGATCGAGCAGATGCACCTACCAACAGATCAATTCTTTCAAAAGCTTCATCCAGAGTAGCCCCTGGGAGGTTGATGAGTTTCCTGATCGCAGCTGTGGGGCGGTTGATATCAACGTCACCCAAGCTTCTTATTGTCGGAGTCAATCCAGCAGGTGCACCTACAATCAACAAGAGATCAAAGTGTTAGATTATTTTCGAGCTTCAGAGACAAGGCATTCAAGGCGAGTTAGTTCAATTACCTGAGGTTTCGACCTTCGGCTCTTTGCCCTTCCTGCGATCAGAGCCACCCTGAGGGGTCGACTTCTCCTGAATCGGGGTTGGCGCTGGTTGAGGTGGAGGAGCCCCATCACCCACTCGACTTCCCCTCTCCAAATGAGTACGGGGGGAAGCATTCCTCAGAGGAGAGACTCTCTCTTCCTCTTGTGATCCGCCAGGCTTGAGCCCTGCCACCATTGCTTCCACCTCCTCAAGTAGAGAGCGAGAGGGGGGTGGGGGTTGCTCGACTTCTACACCCCCGCTCGTTGTTGCTCCTTCAATACGAGGAACGTCGGGGGGAATCTGATCGAGGGGTGTGGGGTTGCTTCCAACCCCACCACTCCTCGACAGCTTTATTTTCAGGCGCATCGGCCTCTTCAATTCATCAAATTTATAGGCGGGAACCACTCTTTGGCCATCGCCTTCCGCATCCATAACTCCTTCCATCTGACGGGCCTTAGCCTCGTTAATGGGAACAGGAATTGAGTCTTCCCCTGTTGCACCAACAGTGGGAGTGGGAGGAATTTCTTCCTCACCACCCCCATTCTCGCCATCTCCACCAGAGGGAGTGGAAGACGGATCATCCTCGCCATCTCCGTCCTCATCCTCGTCATCGCCACTATTGTCGTGGCTGGCATTCTCGGTCCCCTCGTCTTCCTCATCGCTCCCCTTCTTTTCTTTTTCTTCCTCTTCTTCTTTCTTCTTCCCTTCATCTTCATCTTCCTTAGGCTTGACAAGTGTTTTTCGCTTCTTCTTCACTGGGCCTCTTTGGATCACCAGTTTCTCATCCAAAGTGGGCAATCGGCGCCTAGCAGTGTAGATCTTCTTCTCGGCCCGAATCTTTCGAATGATCTTACCCGACTGAGGGTCCTCCTCATAGTCCGAGTATAGAACTTCGTTATCCTCGTATCTATCTTTCGATCGGTGGAGGAGATTGGCCTTGCCATATCTCACTGGGCAGTTGGAGAACTGCTTCCACGACCTCGTTCCACAAGTCAGCTCGAGGAATAAGTTGTCTATGGCCCCAGCCCTCTCGGAGGTCCAAGCAAAGATGCCTCCCGCGCTGTACATCTTAACTGCGTCGTGCACACTGTCTCGGGGGGTGTCGGGCACTGACATGGATGTCCACGCGCCGGAAACAGAGATAGGCCAATCTGTGTACAGTTTGTCTGAAGGAACTGTATCAGTTAACGGACGAAGCGGAGACACACCGGTCAAATTGTAGAACGGGCTGTCCTTCCTGAAATTCCATCGATAATGAAAGAAAAAGTATCCAAGCTCGATCCGAGCAGGTTCACCTTCCGGGATACTGGAGTAGCATGCCCTCAAGTCTTCCTGGAAATCCGACTCCACGCGGCAGAATGCGTAGATAATTCGCCAGGCATTCCCAGTGACCTGCCCCGGGCAAAGGCCAGATGTATTCAGCAATCTTGCCGCAAAGGGGGGCAGCGGTAAACGCAGACCGCAGTTCATTTGGCCGATGGTCACGATGGTTCCCATGACCTTCTCGTTGCTGGCATAGATGGTGAAGACGGTTTTCTTGTCGATGCCAAAAGCCGTCTGGATGCTAGGGAGTGAAGGCTGCGCTCCCTTCCCTTCAGTGAAATAAGAGAGCAGTGCTTGCCACTTCTTTCTCTTCGTATCTGTGAACTCACCACCTACATTGTACATGTACTCCGTCTCCTCTGTCAGGGGCATGAGAGGGCCCAGAACAAACGTCACTTTGGGGATGAACTCTGGCCTCGATGGCGCTGAGGCAAACCCTACTCCTTGGTGCCGCTTGCCCAGTTGGCCAAGTTCAGCGAGAGCAGCCTTGCCTTTGCCACGGCCCCTCGGAGGAGATTGAACCTCGATAATTTCCTTCCCCTTTCTCTTCGAGGGAGCTGTACCAGACTTCTTCGAACTGCCAGATGAAGCCATTGGACCGATCGAACGAGAACAAGAACAAGAGCAGAAATCAGGAGAACAAGGGTCTGGACTTCGAAAAATTTTGGAAGCGTGAGGCGAAATGATAGCCAGAAAAAACTTTTGTACCCAGGGTAAAACAGGTGCGCAAATCGAGAAGACACGTGTCTTCACCATATCAAATCGCGTGTTTTTGTAGGTACACGTGGCATCCATCCGTAGCAAGCACAAAACCAGGCGAACAGTCGCGACCAGGCGAAACGTCGGACCTACCGGTCCACATGAACCAACGGTCCAAGCAAGCCACCGGTCTGGGTAAACCGGACCGCCGGTTCAAAGCAACCATCAAGCCAACCAAGGATTCAATGTTCAAAACTCTGCCAAAATATCGAAGAACAAAGCAGTAAACCTTCTCTGAAGGGCAGGTTCAAAACTTTACTTTGATCGGTCAAATTTCTACTGGATCTGGCAAAAAACCAAGGTTTTTTGCCAATCGCTCGAACCTTGACCGGATATTTTTTCACCGATCGGACAAACATGTCCGATCGGCGAAAGTTATCTGATCGGTCAAATTTCTACTGGATCTGGCAAAAAACCAAGGTTTTTTGCCGATCGCTCGAACCTTGACCGGATATTTTTTCACCGATCGGACAAACATGTCCGATCGGCGAAAGTTATCTGATCGGTCAAATTTCTACTGGATCTGGCAAAAAACCAAGGTTTTTTGCCGATCACTCGAACCTTGACCGGATATTTTTTCACCGATCGGACAAACATGTCCGATCGGCGAAAGTTATCTGATCGGTCAAATTTCTACTGGATCTGGCAAAAAACCAAGGTTTTTTGCCGATCACTCGAACCTTGACCGGATATTTTTCACCGATCGGACAAACATGCCCGATCGGCGAAAGTTATTTGATCGGTCAAATTTACTACTGGATCGGTCAAAAAACCGTGTTTTTTGACCGATCACCCGATTCTTGATCGGTTGAATTTTGCCCGATCGGTCAAAATTTGACCGATCGGTCAAAAATGACCGATCGGTCAAAATTTAACCGATCGGTCAAATTTCAGCTGATCGGTCAAATTTACTACTGGATCGGTCAAAAAACCATGTTTTTTGACCGATCACCCGATTCTTGACCGGTTGAATTTTGACCGATCGGTCAAAATTTGACCGATCGGTCAAAATTTGATCGATCGGTCAAAATTTGACCGATCGGTCAAATTCGACCGATCAGTCCAAATTGACCGATCAGTCCCTTTTTTCTCTAACATGCGACAAGTTTCTTCGTGTCCGTTTTTCAAAACAGGAAGTTGCTATTTTTTGCACCAAGTCCAAGCCAGCCAGAATGCACTCTAGCTAACTTGGAGGGGGTAACTGTGGGTGCAAATTTTGGCATAAATCCACCACGGGACCCACCGGCCCTGCCTGGTGGGCCCACAAGGACTACCACAGGACCCACCGGCCCTGCCTGGTGGGCCCACGAAGACTACCACAGGACCCACCGGCCCTGCCTGGTGGGCCCACGAAGACTACTACGGGACCCACCGGCCCTGCCTGGTGGGCCCACGAGGACTACCACGGGACCTACCGGCCCTGCCCGGTAGGCTCACGAGTCTAGAGAATCCTATAAATAGCAGAGCCTTCGAATGTAAAAGGATCGAAAATCTAAAATCCTGAATTCTGATTTCCACTCTGAGATCTGACTTTCAGAACCAGAGCTCTGGGATTTTCTAACTCCGATCTACCATCTCTCGTTGATCTTCTTTTCTCTTTCGAAGGGATCAGAAGATCTCCAGTGACACTCGGCCTGTCGAGGTCACTTCAACAGAAGTGTTAGTGAATTCGGGTTGCTCCCTATAGCACGGAGACGTAGGCTTCGGCTGAACTCCGAGATCATATCTCGTGTCACAATTTCTCTGATTGCATTCCTCTGTTTGCATATCAAAAGGCTTCGACTTCAATCAACAGATCGATCAACGATCTTCGACATCAACTTCGACTTCAATTGACTGGTGCTGCGAGAATCTTCGGGTCGGCACGAAGATTTTCCCCCACATGAATTAGAATGGATCGTGTGAAAGAATTAGAATGGATTGTATGAATGAATTAGAATGGATCGTATGAATGAATTAGAATGGATACATTCATGGGAATGAATAAGAATGGATCGTACGAATGAATTAGAATGGATCATACGAATGAATTAGAATGGATACATTCGTGCGAATGAATTAGAATGGATCATACGAATGAATTAGAATGGATCGTGCGAATGAATTAGAATGGATCGTACAAATGAATTAGAATGGATCCTACGAATGAAATAGAATGGGTCGTACAAAGGAATTAGAATGGATCGTATGAATGAAATAGAATGGTTCGTATGAATTAGAATGGATCATACGAATGAATTAGAATGGATCGTACAAATAAATTAGAATGGATCGTATGAATGAATTAGAATGGATCGTACAAAGGAATTACAATGGATCATACGAATGAATTAGAATGGATACATTCGTGCGAATGAATTAGAATAGATTGTGCGAATGAATTAGAATGGATCGTACGAATGAATTAGAATGGATTGTATGAATAAATTAGAATGGATCGTGAGAATGAATTAGAATGGATCGTACGAATGAATTAGAATAGATACATTCGTGCAAAAGAATTAGAATGGATTGTCTGAATGAATTAGAATGGATCGTACGAATGAATTAGAATGGATACATTCGTGCGAATGAATTAGAATGGATCATATGAATGAATTAGATTGGATCGTATGAATGAATTAGAATAGATCGTGCGAATGAATTAGAATGGATCATACGAATGAATTAGAATGGATCGTATGAATAAATTAGAATGGATCGTACTTATGAATTAGAATGGATCATACGAATGAAATAGAATGGATCGAACGAAGGAATTAGAATGGATCGTACGAAGGAATTAGAATGGATTGTATGAATGATCATACGAATGAATTAGAATGGATCGTACGAATGAATTAGAAAAGATCGTACGAATGAATTAGAATGGATCGTACGAATGAATTAGAATAGATACATTCGTGCGAATGAATTAGAATGGATCATACGAATGAGTAAGAATGGATCGTACGAATGAAATAGAATGGATTGTACGAATGAATTAGAATGGATCGTACGAATGAATTAGAATGGATCGTGTGAAAGAATTAAAATGGATTGTATGAATGAATTAGAATTGATCGTGCAAATGAATTAGAATGCATCGTATGAATGAATTAGAATGGATCGTATGAATGAAATAGAATGGATCGTATGAATTAGAATGGATCATACAAATAAAATAGAATAGATCGTACGAATGAATTAGAATGGATACATTCGTGCGAATGAATTAGAATGGATCGTACGAATGAATTAGAATGGATCGTGCGAATGAATTAGAATGGATCATACGAATGAGAAAGAATGGATCGTACGAATGTATTCGTGCGTGTGAAAGAATTAGAATGGATTGTGCGAATGAATTAGAATGGATACATTCGTGCGAATGAATTAGAATGGATCGTTCGAATGAATTAGAATGGATACATTCGTGCGTTCTAATTCATTCATACGATCCATTCTAATTAATTCGCACGAATGTATCCATTCTAATTCATTCGTACGATCCATTCTAATTCCTTCGTACGATCCATTCTAATTTGTACGAAGGAATAAGAATGGACCGTACGAAGGAATTAGAATGTATGATCTATTCTAATTCATTCGTACGATCCATTCTAATTCATTCGTACGATCCATTCTAATTCATTCATACGATCCATTCTAATTCATTTACACGAATATATCCATTCTAATTCATTCGTACGATCCATTCTTATTCATTCCGATGATTGTATCCATTCTAATTCATACGTACGATCCATTCTAATTCATTCGTACAATCAATTCTAATTCATTCGCACGAATGAATCCATTCTAATTTATTCGTACAATCCATTCTATTTCATTCGTACAATCCATTATTACTCATTCGTATGATCCATTCTAATTCATTCGCACGAATGTATCCATTCTAATTCATTCATACGATCCATTCTAATTCATTCGTATGATCCATTCAAATTCATTCGTACAATCCATTCTAATTCATTCGCACGAATTTATCCATTCGAATTCATTCTTACGATCCATTCTAATTCATTTGCACAATCTATTCTAATTCATTCGTACGTGTCGCACAATCTATTCTAATTCATTCATACGATCCATTCTAATTCATTCGTATGATCTATTCTAATTCATTAGCACGATCCATTCTAATTCATTCATACAATCCATTCTAATTCTTTTGCACGAATGTATCCACTCTAATTCATTCGTACGATCCATTCTAATTCTTTCATACGATCCATTCTAATTCATTCATACGATCCATTCTAATTCATTTGTATAATCCATTATATTTCATTCGTATGGTCCATTCTTACTCATTCGTACTCGTACGATCCATTCTAATTCATTCGTACGATCCATTCTAATTCATTCGCACGAATGTATCCAGATCCATTCTAATTCATTCGCACGATCCATTCTAATTCATTCGCACGATCCATTCTAATTCATTCGTACAATCAATTCTTACTCATTCGTACGATCCATTCTAATTCATTCGCACGATTGTATCCATTCTAATTCATTCGTACGATCTATTCTAATTCATTCGTACGATCCATTCTAATTCATTCGTACGATCCATTCTAATTCATAAGTACGATCCATTCTATTTCATTCGTACGATCCATTCTAATTCATTCGTACGATCCATTATAATTCCTTCGTACGAATGAATTGGAATGGATTGTATGAATGAATTAGAATAGATCGTACGAATGAATTGGAATGGATCGTAAGGAATGTATCCATTGTAATTCATTCGTACGATCCATTCTAATTCATTCGTACGATCCATTCTAATTCATTCATACGATCCATTCTAATTCATTCATACAATCCATTCTTATTCTTTCACACGATCCATTCTAATTCATTCGAATGAATCCATTCTAATTCATTCGAACAATCCATTCTATTTCATTCCTACGATCCATTCTTACTCATTCGTACAATCAATTCTAATTCATTCGCACGAATGTATCCATTCTAATTCATTCGTACGATCCATTATAATTCATTCGCACAATCTATTCTAATTCAATCATATGATCCATTCTAATTCATTCATACAATCCATTCTAATTCTTTCCCACGATCCATTCTATTTCATTCGTATGATCCATTCTAATTCCATCGTAGAATCCATTCTATTTCATTCGTACGATCCATTCTTACTCATTCGTACGATCCATTCTAATTCATTCGCACGAATGTATCCATTCTAATTTATTCATACGATCCATTCCAATTCATTCGTACGATCCATTCTAATTCATTCGCACGATCCATTCGAATTCACTCATACGATCCATTCTATTTCATTCGTACGATCCATTCTTACTCATTCATACGATCCATTCTAATTCATTCGCACGAATGTATCCATTCTAATTCATTCGTACGATCCATTCTAATTCATTCGTACGAAATTATCCACTCTAATTCATTCATATGATCCATTCTAATTCATTCGTATGATCCATTCTAATTCCTTCGTATGATCCATTCTAATTCATTCGTACGATCCATTCTAATTCATTCGCACGATCCATTCTAATTCATTCATACGATCCATTCTAATTCATTCATACAATCTATTCTAATTCTTTCGCACGAATGTATCCATTCTAATTCATTCGCACGAATGTATCCATTCTAATTCATTCGTACGATCCATTCTAATTCCTTAGCACGATCCATTCTAATTCATTCGTAAGATCCATTCTAATTAATTCGCAAGATCCATTCTAATTCATTCATACGATCCAATCTAATTCATTCATACAATCCATTCTAATTCATTCGTACGATCCATTCTAATTCATTCGTACGATCCATTCTAATTCATTCGCACGATCCATTCTAATTCATTCGTACAATCCATTCTTACTTATTCGTACGATCCATTCTAATTCATTCGCACGAATGTATCCACTCTAATTCATTCGTACGATCCATTCTAATTCCTTCGTACGATCCATTCTAATTCGATCCATTCTAATTCATTCATACGTACAAATTCATACGTACGATCCATTATTATGATCCATTCTAATTCATTCGTACGATCCATTCTAATTCCTTCGTACGATCCATTCTAATTCATTCGTATGTATCCATTCTAATTCATTCACACAATCCATTCTAATTCAATAATATGATCCATTCTAATTCATTCGTACGACGCACGATCCATTCTAATTCATTCATACGATCCAATCTAATTCATTCATACGATCCATTCTAATTAATTCGTATGTATCTATTCTAATTAATTCATACGATCCATTCTAATTCATTTGTATGATTAGAATGGATCGTATGAATGAATTAGAATGGATACATTCGTGCGAATGAATTAGAATGGATCATACGAATGAATTAGAATGGATACATTCGTGCGAATGAATTAGAATGGATCGTACGAATGAGTAAGAATGGATCGTACGAATGAAATAGAATGGATTGTACGTGGGAATTAGAATGGATCGTACGAATGAATTAGAATGGATCGTACGAATGAATTAGAATAGATCATATATTCTAATTCCTTCGTACGATCCATTCCAATTCATTCGTACGAATTAGAATGGATCGTACGAAGGAATTAGAATGGATCATACGAATGAATTAGAATGGATACATTCGTGCGAATGAATTATAATGGATCGTATGAATGAATTAGAATGCACGAATGTAATCATTCTAATTCATTCGTACGATCCATTCTAATTCATTCATACGATCCATTCTAATTCATTCATACGATCCATTCTAATTCATTCGCACGATCCATTCTAATTCCTTCGTACGATCCATTCTAATTCCTTCGTACGTACGATCCATTCTAATTCATTCGCACGATCCATTCTAATTCATTCATACGATCCATTCTAATTCATTCCTTACGATCTATGATCCATTCTAATTCATTCGTATGTATCCATTCTAATTCATTCATACGATCCATTCTAATTCATTCGTACGATCCATTCTAATTCATTCGTATGCTCCATTCTAATTCATTCGCACAAATGTATCCATTCTAATTCATTCGTACGATCCATTCTAATTCATTCGTATAATCCATTCTATTTCATTCGTACGGTCCATTCTTTCTCAATCGTATGATCCATTCTAATTCATTCATACGATCCATTCTAATTCATTTGTACGATCCATTCTAATTCCTTCGTACGATCCATTCTAATTCATTCGTACGATCCATTCTAATTCATTCGCACGATCCATTCTAATTCACTAATACGATCCAATCTAATTCAGACATACGATCCATTATAATTCATTCATACAATCCATTCTAATTCTTTCACACAATCCATTCTATTTCATTCGTAGGATCCATTCTATTTTATTCGTACGATCCATTCTAATTCATTCGTACGATCCATTCTAATTCATTCGCACGATCCATTCTAATTCATTCGTACGATCCTTTCAAATTCATTCGCACGATCCATTCTAATTCATTCATACGATCCAATCTAATTCATTCATACGATCCATTCTAATTCATTCGTACGATCCATTCTAATTCATTCGCACGAATGTATCCATCCTTTGTACGATCCATTCTAATACATTCATATGATCCATTCTAATTCATTCGTACGATCCATTCTAATTCATTCGCACGATCCATTCTTACTCATTCGTATGATCCATTCGAATTCACTCATATGATCCATTCTAATTCATTCATACGATCCATTCTAATTCATTCATACGATCCATTCTAATTCCTTCGTACGATCCATTCTAATTCATTTGTACGATCCATTCTAACTCATACGCACGATCCATTCTAATTCACTAATACGATCCAATCTAATTCATTCATACGATCCATTCTAATTCATTCATACAATCCATTCTAATTCTTTCACACAATCCATTCTAATTCATTCGTACGATCCATTCTTTTTCATTCATACGATCCATTCTAATTCATTCGTATGATCCATTCTAATTCATTCGCACGATCCATTCTAATTCATTCATACGATTCAATCTAATTCATTCATATGATCCATTATAATTCATTCGTACGATCCATTCTAATTCATTCGCACGAATGTATCCATCCTTTGTATGATCCATTCTAATTCATTCGTACGATCCATTCTAATTCATTCGTACGATCCATTCTAATTCATTCGCACGATCCATTCTTACTCATTCGTACGATCCATTCGAATTCACTCATACGATCCATTCTAATTCATTCGTACGATCCATTCTAATTCATTCGTACGATCCATTCTAATTCATTCGCACGATCCATTCTAGTTCATTCGTATGATCCATTCTAATTCATTCGCACGAATGTATCCATTCTAATTCATTCGTACGATCCATTCTAATTCATAAGTACGATCCATTCTAATTCATTCATACGATCCATTCTAATTCATTCATACGATCTATTCTAATTCTTTCGCACGAATGTATCCATTCTAATTCATTCATACGATCCATTCTAATTCATTCGCACGATCCATTCTAATTCATTCATACAATCCATTCTAATTCTTTTGCACGAATGTATCCATTCAAATTCATTCGTACGATCCATTCTAATTCCTTCGTAAGATTCATTCTAATTCCTTCGTACGATCCATTCTAATTCATTCCCATGAATGTATCCATTCTAATTGATACGTACGATCCATTCTATTTCATTCGTACGATCCATTCTTACTCATTCGTACGATCCATTCTAATTCATTCGCACGAATGTATCCATTCTAATTCATTCGTACGATCCATTCTAATTCATTCGCACGATCCATTCTAATTCATTCATACGATCCATTCTAATTCATTCGCACGAATGTACCCATTCTAATTCATTCGTACGATCCATTCTAATTCATTCGCACAATCTATTCTAATTCATTCGTACGATCCATTCTAATTCATTAGCACGATCCATTCTAATTCATTCGTACGATCAATTCTTTTTTATTCGTACGATCCATTCTAATTCATTCGCACGAATTTATCCATTCTAATTCATTCGTACGTACGATTCATTCTAATTCATTCGCACGAATGTATCCATTCTAATTCAATCGTACAAAGGAATTAGAATGGATCGTATGAATGAATAAGAATGGATCGTACGAATGAATTAGAATGGATACATTCGTGCGAATGAATTAGAATGGATCGTACGAATGAAATAGAATGGATCGTACGAATGAATTAGAATGGATCGTACGAATGAATTAGAATGGATCGTACGAATGAATTAGAATGGATCATACGAATGAATTAGAATGGATCGTATGAATGAATTAGAATGGATCGTACGAATGAATAAGAATGGATCGTACGAATGAATTAGAATGGATACATTCGTGCGAATGAATTAGAATGGATCATACGAATGAGTAAGAATGGATCGTACGAATGAATTAGAATGGATCGTACGAATGAATTAGAATGGATCGTACGAATGAATTAGAATAGATTGTGCGAATGAATTAGAATGGATCGTACGAATGAATTAGAGTGGATCGTACGAATGAATTAGAATGGATCATACGAATGAGTAAGAATGCATTGTACGAATGAAATAGAATGGATTGTACGAATGAATTAGAATGTATCGTACGAATGAATTAGAATGGATAGTGCGAATGAATTAGAATGGATCGTACGAATGAATTAGAATGGATACATTCGTGCGAATGAATTAGAATGGATCGTACGAATGAATAAGAATGGATCGTACGAATGAAATAGAATGGATTGTACGAATGAATTAGAATGGATTCATTCGAATGAATTAGAATGGATCGTGTGAAAGAATTAGAATGGATTGTATGAATGAATTAGAATGGATCGTATGAATGAATTAGAATGGATACATTCATGGGAATGAATAAGAATGGATCGTACGAATGAATTAGAATGGATCATACGAATGAATTAGAATGGATACATTCGTGCGAATGAATTAGAATGGATCATACGAATGAATTAGAATGGATCGTGCGAATGAATTAGAATGGATCGTACAAATGAATTAGAATGGATCCTACGAATGAAATAGAATGGGTCGTACAAAGGAATTAGAATGGATCGTATGAATAAAATAGAATGGATCGTATGAATTAGAATGGATCATACGAATGAATTAGAATGGATCGTACAAATAAATTAGAATGGATCGTATGAATGAATTAGAATGGATCGTACAAAGGAATTAGAATGGATCATATGAATGAATTAGAATGGATACATTCGTGCGAATGAATTAAAATAGATTGTGCGAATGAATTAGAATGGATCGTACGAATGAATTAGAATGGATTGTATGAATAAATTAGAATGGATCGTGCGAATGAATTAGAATGGATCGTACGAATGAATTAGAATGGATCGTACGAATGAATTAGAATAGATACATTCGTGCAAAAGAATTAGAATGGATTGTATGAATGAATTAGAATGGATCGTACGAATGAATTAGAATGGATACATTCGTGCGAATGAATTAGAATGGATCATATGAATGAATTAGATTGGATCGTATGAATGAATTAGAATGGATCGTGCGAATGAATTAGAATGGATCATACGAATGAATTAGAATGGATCGTATGAATGAATTAGAATGGATCGTACTTATGAATTAGAATGGATCATACGAATGAAATGGAATGGATCGTACGAAGGAATTAGAACGAATCGTACGAAGGAATTAGAATGGATTGTATGAATGATCGTACGAATGAATTAGAATGGATCGTACGAATGAATTAGAAAAGATCGTTCGAATGAATTAGAATGGATCGTACGAATGAATTAGAATAGATACATTCGTGCGTATGAATTAGAATGGATCATACGAATGAGTAAGAATGGATCGTACGAACGAAATAGAATGGATTGTACGAATGAATTAGAATGGATCGTACGAATGAATTAGAATGGATCGTGTGAAAGAATTAGAATGGATTGTATGAATGAATTAGAATTGATCGTGCAAATGAATTAGAATGCATCGTATGAATGAATTAGAATGGATCGTATGAATGAAATAGAATAGATCGTATGAATTAGAATGGATCGTACGAATAAAATAGAATAGATCGTACGAATGAATTAGAATGGATACATTCGTGCGAATGAATTAGAATGGATCGTACGAATGAATTAGAATGGATCGTGCGAAAGAATTAGAATGGATCATACGAATGAGAAAGAATGGATCGTACGAATGTATTCGTGCGTGTGAAAGAATTAGAATGGATTGTGCGAATGAATTAGAATGGATACATTCGTGCGAATGAATTAGAATGGATCGTACGAATGAATTAGAATAGATACATTCGTGCATTCTAATTCATTCATATGATCCATTCTAATTCATTCGCACGAATGTATCCATTCTAATTCATTCGTACGATCCATTCTAATTCCTTCGTACGATCCATTCTAATTCGTACGAAGGAATTAGAATGGATCGTACGAAGGAATTAGAATGTATGATCTATTCTAATTCATTCGTACGATCCATTCTAATTCATTCGTATAATCCATTCTAATTCATTCGCACGAATGTATCCATTCTAATTCATTCATACGATCCATTCTAATTCAATCGTACAATCCGTTCTTTTTCATTTGTACGATCCATTCTTACTCATTCGTATGATCTAATCTAATTCATTCATACGATCCATTCTTACTCATTCGTATGATCCATTCTAATTCATTCGTACGATCCATTCTAATTCATTCGTACGATCCATTCTAATTCATTCATACGATCCATTCTAATTCATTTGCACGAATATATCCATTCTAATTCATTTGTACGATCCATTCTAATTCATTCGTACGATTCATTCTTATTCATTTCGATGATTGGATCTATTCTAATTCATACGTACGATCCATTCTAATTCATTCATACGATCCAATCTAATTCATTCGCACGAATGAATCCATTCTAATTCATTCGTACAATCCATTCTATTTCATTCGTACGATCCATTCTTACTCATTTGTATGATCCATTCTAATTCATTCGCACGAATGTATCCATTCTAATTCATTCGTACGATCCATTCTAATTCATTCGTATGATCCATTCTAATTCATTCGTACAATCCATTCTAATTCATTCGCACGAATTTATCCATTCGAATTCATTCTTACGATCCATTCTAATTCATTCGCACAGTCTATTCTAATTCATTCGTATGTTTCGCACAATCTATTCTAATTCATTCATACGATCCATTCTAATTCATTCGTACGATCCATTCTAATTCATTAGCACGATCCATTCTAATTCATTCATACAATACATTCTAATTCTTTGGCACGAATGTATCCATTCTAATTCATTCGTACGATCCATTCTAATTCTTTCATACGATCCATTCTAATTCATTCGTACGATCCATTCTAATTCATTCGTACAATCCATTATATTTCATTCGTACGGTCCATTCTTACTCATTCGTACTCGTACGATCCATTCTAATTCATTTGTACGATCCATTCTAATTCATTCGCACGAATGTATCCAGATCCATACTAATTCATTCGCACGATCCATTCTAATTCATTCGCACGATCCATTCTAATTCATTCGTACAATCCATTCTTACTCATTCGTACGATCCATTCTAATTCATTCGCACGAATGTATCCATTCTAATTCATTCGTACGATCTATTCTAATTCATTCGTACGATCCATTCTAATTCATTCGTACGATCCATTCTAATTCATTCGTACGATCCATTCTTACTCATTCGTACGATCCATTCTAATTCATTCGTACGATCCATTCTAATTCCTTCGTACGAATGAATTAGAATGGATTGTATGAATGAATTAGAATAGATCGTACGAATGAATTGGAATGGATCGTAAGGAATGTATCCATTGTAATTCATTCATACGATCCATTCTAATTCATTCGTACGATCCATTCTTATTCATTCATACGATCCATTCTAATTCATTCATACAATCCATTCTTATTCTTTCACACGATCCATTCTAATTCATTCGAATGAATCCATTCTAATTCATTCGAACAATCCATTCTATTTCATTCGTACATCCATTTTTACTCATTCGTACGATCCATTCTAATTCATTCGCACGAATGTATCCATTCTTATTCATTCGTACGATACATTATAATTCATTCGCACAATCTATTTGTGGGGGAAAATCTTCGTGCCGACCCGAAGACTTCGCCTCACCAGTCAATTGAAGTTGAAGTTGACGTTGAAGATCGTTGGTCGATCTGTTGATTGAAGTTGAAGCCTTTTGATGAATAAATTAGAATGGATCGTATGAATGAATTAGAATGGATCGTGCGTCGTACGAATGAATTAGAATGGATCGTACGAATGACTTAGAATGGATCGTACGAATGAAATAGAATGGATTGTACGAATGAATTAGAATGGATCGTGTGAAAGAATTAGAATGGATTGTATGAATTAATTAGAATGGATCGTATGAATGAACTAGAATAGATTGTGCGAATGAATTAGAATGGATCGTACGAATGAATTAGAATGGATATATTCGTGCGAATGAATTAGAATGAATCGTACGAATGAGTAAGAATGGATCGTACGAATGAAATAGAATGGATTGTACGAATGAACTAGAATGGATTCATTCGAATGAATTAGAATGGATCGTGTGAAAGAATTAGAATGGATTGTATGAATGAATTAGAATGGATCGTACGAATGAATTAGAATGGATACATTCGTGCGAATGAATTAGAATGGATCGTACGAATGAATTAGAATAGATCGTACGTATGAATTAGAATGAATTGTACGAATCAATTAGAATAGATTGCGCGAATGAGTTAGAATGGATCGGACGAAGGAATTAGATTAGATCGTATGAATGAATTAGAATAGATCGTGCGAATGAATTAGAATGGATCGTACGAATGAGTTAGAATGGATCGTGCGAATGAGTTAGAATGGATCGTACGAAGGAATTAGAATGGTTCGTTTGAAGGAATTAGATTGGATCGTGCGAATGAATTAGAATGGATCGCGCGAATGAATTAGAATGGATTGTATGAATGAATTAGAATGGATCGTATGAATGAATTAGAATGGATCATACAAAGGAATTAGAATGGATCGTACGAATGAATTAGAATGGATCATACGAATGAATTAGAATGGATCGTATGAATGAATTAGATTGGATCGTATGAATGAATTAGAATGGATCGTGCGAATGAATTAGAATGGATTGTATGAATGAATTAGAATAGATCGTACGAATAAATTAGAATGGATACATTCGTGCGAATGAATTGAAATGGATACATTCGTGCGAATGAATTAGAATGGATTGTATGAATGAATTAGAATGGATCGTATGAATGAATTAGAATGGATCGTACGAATGAATTAGAATGGATCGTATGAATGAATTAGAATGGATCTAGCGAATGACTTAGAATGGATTGTATGACTGAATTAGAATGGATCATATGAGTGAATTCGAATAGATCGTGCGAATGAATTAGAATGGATCGTATGAATGAATTAGAATGGATACATTCGTGCGAATGAATTAGAATGGATCATACGAATGAATTAGAATGGATCGTACGAATGAATTAGAGTGCATACATTCGTGCGAATGAATTAGAATGGATCGTACGAATGAGTAAGAATGGATCGTACGAATGAAATAGAATGGATCGTATGTATCAATTAGAATGGATACATTCATGGGAATGAATTAGAATGGATCGTACGAAGGAATTAGAATGGATCGTACGAATGTATTAGAATGGATACATTCGTGCGAATCCATTCTATTTCATTCGTACGATCCATTCTAATTCATTCGTACGATCCATTCTTAGTCATTCGTATGATCCATTCTTACTCATTCGTATTATCCATTCTAATTCATTCGCACGAATTTATCCATTTTGATTCATTCGTATGATCCATTCTATTTCAGTCGTACGATCCATTCTAATTCATTCGCACGATCCATTCTAATTCTAATTCCTTCGTACATACGATCCATTCTAATTCCTTTGTACGATTTATTCTATTTCATTCATACGATCCAATCTAATTTATTCATACGATCTATTCTAATTCATTCGCACGAATGTATCCATTCTAATTCATTCGTACGATCCATTCATTCGCACGATCCATTCTAATTCGTTCGTACAATCCATTCTATTTCATTCGTACGATCCATTCTTACTCATTCGTATGATCCATTCTAATTCATTGGCACGAATGTGTCCATTCTAATTCATTCATTCGATTCATTCTAATTCATTCGTACGATCTATCCTAATTCATTCATACGATCCATTCTAATTCATTGATACGATCCATTCTAATTCTTTCGCACGAATCTATCCATTCTAATTCATTCTTACGTTCCATTCTAATTCATTCGCACAAATGTATCCATTCTAATTCATTCGTACGATCTATTCTAATTCATTCGCACAATCTATTCTAATTCATTTGCACGATCAATTCTAATTCATTGATACGATCCATTCTAATTCATTCGCACGATCCATTCTAATTCTAATTCATTCGCACGAATGTATCCATTCTAATTCATTCGTACATGTATGAATTCATTCGTACGATCCATTCTAATTCATTCATACAATCTATTCTAATTCATTCGTATGATCCATTCTAATTCATTCGCACGAATGTATCCATTCTAATTCATTCGTACGATCCATTCTAATTCATTCGTACGATCCATTCTAAATCATTCATACAATCCATTCTAATTCTTTCACACTACGATCCATTCTTACTCATTCGTACGATCCATTCTTACTCATTCGTATGATCCATTCTAATTCATTCGCACGAATTTATCCATTCTAATTCATTCGTACAATCCATTCTATTTCATTCATACGATCCATTCTAATTCATTCGCACGATCCATTCTAATTCTAATTCCTTCGTACGTACGATCCATTCTAATTCCTTCGTACAATCCATTCTATTTCATTCATACGATCCAATCAAATTCATTCATACGATCCATTCTAATTCATTCTCACGAATGTATCCATTCTAAATCATTCGTACGAACCATTCTATTTTATTCGTACGATCCATTCTTACTCATTCGTACGATCTATTCTAATTCATTTGCACGATCCATTCTAATTCATTCGTACAATCCATTCTATTTCATTCGTACGATCCATTCTTTCTCATTCGTATGTCCCATTCTAATTCATTCGAACGAATGTATCTATTCGAACGATCCATTCTAATTCATTCATACGATCCATTCTAATTCTTTCGCACGAATGTATCCATTCTAATTCATTCGTACGTTCCATTCTAATTCATTCGCACGAATGTATCTATTCTAATTCATTCGTACGATCTATTCTAATTCATTCGCACAATCTATTCTAATTCATTCGTACAATACATTCTATTACATTCGTACGATCCATTCTAACTCATTCGTACGATCCATTCTAATTCATTCGTATGATCTATTCTAATTCATTCGCACGATCCATTCTAATTCATTCGTACGATCCATTCTTACCGATCCATTCTAATTCATTCGTACGATCCATTCTTATCGATCCATTCTATTTCATTCGTACAATCGATTCTAATTCATTCGCACAATCTATTCTAGTTCATTCATACGATCCATTCTAATTCTTTCGCACGATCCATTCTAATTTATTTGCACGATCCATTCTAATTTATTCATACAATCCATTCTAATTCTTTTGCATGAATGTATCCATTCTAATTCATTCATACGATCTATTCTAATTCATTCGTACAATCCATTCTAATTCATTCGCACGATCCATTCGAATTCACTCATACGATCCATTCTAATTCATTCATACGATCCATTCTAATTCATTCGCATGAATGTATCCATTCTAATTCATTCGTACGGTCCATATTCGCACGATCCATTCTAAATTATACGTACAATCTATTCTAATTCATTCGTACAATCCATTCTATTTCATTCGTACGATCCATTCTTACTCATTCGTATGATCCATTCTAATTCATTCGCACGAATGTATCCATTCTAATTCATTCGTACGATCCATTCTAATTCATTCGAATGAATTAGAATCGATTGTGCGAATGAATTAGAATGGATCGTACGAATGAATTAGAATGGATCGTATGAATGAATTAGAATGGATCGTGCGAATGAATTAGAATGGATCGTACAAATGAATTAGAATGGATACATTCGTGCGAATGAATTAGAATGGATCGTACGAATGAAATAGAATGGATCGTACGAATAAATTAGAATGGATCGTGCGAATGAATTAGAATGGATCGTACGAATGAATTAGAATAGATTGTGCGAATGAATTAGAATGGATCATACGAAGGAATTAGAATGGATCGTACGAATGAATTAGAATGGATCGTACGAATGAATTAGAATGAATCGTACGAATGAATTAGAATATATTGTGCGAATGAGTAAGAATGGAACGTACGAAGGAATTAGATTGGATCGTATGAATGAATTAGAATTGATCGTGGGAATGAATTAGAATGGATTGTATGAATGAATTAGAATGGATCGTACAAAGGAATTAGAATGGATCGTACGAATGAATTAGAATGGATCGTATGAATGAAATAGAATGGATCGTACGAAGGAATTAGAATGGATCGTACGAATGAATTAGAATGGATACATTCGTGTGAATGAATTAGAATGGATCGTACGAATGAGTAAGAATGGATCGTACAAATGAAATAGAATGGATTGTACGAAGGAATTAGAATGGATACATTCGTGCGAATGAATTAGAATGGATCGTACGAATGAATTAGAATGGATCGTACGAATGAGTAAGAATGGATCGTGCGAATTAATTAGAATGGATCGTACGAATGAATTAGAATGGATACATTCGTGCAAAAGAATTAGAATGGATTGTATGAATGAATTAGAATGGATCGTGCGAATGATTAAGAATGGATACATTCGTGCGAAAGAATTAGAATAGATCGTGCGAATGAATTAGAATGGATCGTGCGAATGAATTAGAATGGAACGTACTAATGAATTAGAATGGATCGTATGTTCTAATTCATTCGCACAAATGTATCCATTCTAATTCATTCGTACGATCCATTCTAATTTATTCATACGATCCAATCTATATCATTTGCACGAATATATCCATTCTAATTTATTCGTATGATCCATTCTAATTCATTCGTACGATCCATTCTAATTCATTCGCACAATCTATTCTAATTCATTCGTACGATCAATTCTAATTCTTTAGCACGATCCATTCTAATTCATTCAGAATGGGTCATACGAATGAATTAGAATGGATCGTTTGAGTGAATTCGAATGGATCGTGCGAATGAATTACAATGGATTGTACGAATGAATTAGAATGGATCGTAGGAATGAATTAGATTGGATCGTATGAATGAATTAGAATGGATCGTGCGAATGAATTAGAATGGATCGTACGAATAAATTAGAATGGATTGTATGAATGAGTTAGAATGGATCGTGCGAATGAATTAGAATGGATCATACGAATGAATTATAATGGATACATTCATGGAAATGAATTAGAATGGATCGTACGAATGAGTAAGAATGGATTGTACAATTAGAATGGATTGTATGAATGAATTAGATTGGATCGTATGAATGTATTAGAATGGATCGTACGAATGAATTAGAATAGATCGTATGAAGGAATTAGAATGGATCGTACGAAGGAATTAGAATGTATACATTCATGCGAATGAATTAGAATGGATCGTATGAGTGAATTAGAATGGATCGTACGAATGAATTAGAATGGATCGTATGAATGAATTAGAATGGATACATTCGTGCGAATGAATTAGAATGGATCGTATGAATGAATTAGAGTAGATTGTGCGAATGAATTAGAATAGATCGTACGAATGAATTAGATTGGATTGTACGAATGAATTAGAATGGATCATACGAATGAGTAAGAATGGATTGTACGAATGAATTAGAATTGATCGTGCAAATGAATTAGAATGGATCGTGCGAATGAATTAGAATGGATCGGACGAGTGAAATAGAATAGATCGTACGAATGAATTAGAATGGATCGTGCGAATGAATTAGAATGGATCGTATGAATGAATTAGAATAGATTGTGCGAATGAATTAGAATGGATCATACGAATGAATTAGAATGGATTGTAATTCATTCGTACGATCCATTATATTTCATTCGTATAATCCATTATTACGATCCATTCTAATTCATTCGTACGATCCATTCTAATTCATTCGCACAATCTATTTTAATTCATTCGTACGATCCATTCTAATTCATTAGCACGATCCATTCTAATTCATTCATACAATCCATTCTAATTCATTCGTACGATCTATTCTATTTTATTCGTACGATCCATTCTAATTCATTCATACGATCCATTCTATTTCATTCGTACGATCCATTTTATTTCATTCGTATGATCCATTCTAATTCATTCGTACGATCAATTCAAATTCATTCGCACGATCCATTCTAATTCATTCATACAATCCATTCTAATTCTTTTGCACGAATGCATCCATTCTAATTCATTCGTACGTACGAAGGAATTAGAATGGATCGTACGAAGGAATTAGAATGGATCGTACGAATGAATTAGAATGGATACATTCGTGCGAATGAATTAGAATGGATCATACGAATGAGTAAGAATGGATCGTACGAATGAAATAGAATGGATCGTACGAATGAATTAGAATAGATTGTGCGAATGAATTAGATTGGATAGTACGAATGAATTATAATGGATCGTACGAATGAGTAAGAATGGATCGTACGAATGAAATAGAATGGCGTACGATCCATTCTAATTCATTAGTATGAAAAAACACGATCCACTCACGTACGAATAAATTAGAATGAATTAGAATGGATTGTATAAATGAATTAGAATGGATCGTATGAATGAATTAGAATGGATCGTGCGAATGAATAAAAAAGGTTCGTGCGAATGAATTAGAATGGATCGTACGAAGGAATTAGAATGGATCGTACGAATGAATTCGAATGTATCCATTCTAATTCATTCGTACGATCCATTCTAATTCCTTTGTACGATCCATTCTAATTCATTCGTACGATCCATTCTAATTCATTCGCACGATCCATTCTAATTCATTCGTACGATCTATTCTAATTCATTCATACGATCCATTCTAATTCGTTCATACGATCTATTCTAATTCTTTCGCACGAATGTATCCACTCTAATTCATTCGTACGATCCATTCTAATTCATTCGCACGATCCATTCTAATTCATTTATACGATCCAATCGAATTCATTCATACGATCCATTCTAATTCATTCGTACAATCCATTCTAATTCATTCATACGATCAAATCTAATTCCTTTGTACGACCCATTATATTTTATTCGTATGATCCATTCTAATTCCTTCGTACTATCCATTCTAATTCTTTCACACGATCCATTCTAATTCATTCGTACGATCCATTCTAATTCATTAGCACGATTTATTCTAATTCATTCGTACGATCCATTCTAATTCATTAGGACGAATGTATCCATTCTAATTCGTTCGTACGATCCATTCTAATTCATTCCCACAATCTATTCTAATTCATTCGTACGATCCATTCTAATTCATTAGCACGATCCATTCTAATTCATTCATACAATCCATTCTAATTCTTTTGCACGAATCTATCCATTCTAATTCATTCGTACGATCCATTCTAATTCCTTCGTATGATCCATTCTAATTCCTTCGTATGATCCATTCTAATTCATTCCCATGAATGTATCCATTCTAATTGGTACGTACGATCCATTCTATTTCATTCGCCATTCTAATTCCTTCGTATGATCCATTCTAATTTATTCCCATGAATGTATCCATTCTAATTGATACGTACGATCCATTCTATTTCATTCGTACGATCCATTCTTACTCATTCGTACGATCCATTCTAATTCATTCGCACGAATGTATCCACTCTAATTCATTCGTACGATCCATTCTAATTCATTCGCACGATCCATTCTAATTCATTCACACGATCTATTCTAATTCATTCGTACGATCCATTCTAATTCATTCGCATGATCCATTCTAATTCATTCTTACGATCCATTCTAATTCTTTCACACGATACATTCTAATTCATTCGTACGATCCATTCTAATTCATTCGCACGATCCATTCTAATTCATTCGCACGAATGTATCCATTCTAATTCATTCGTCCGATCCATTCTAATTCCTTTGTACGATCCATTCTAATTCCATCGTACAATCCATTCTAATTCATTCGCACAATCCATTCTAATTCATTCATACGATCCAATCTAATTCATTCATACGATCCATTCTAATTCATTCGTACGATCCATTATAATTTATTCGCACGAATAAATCCATCCTTTGTATGATCCATTCTAATTCATTCATATGATCCATTGTAATTCATTCGTATGATCCATTCTTATTCATTCGCACGATCCATTCTTACTCATTCATACGATCCATTCGAATTCACTCATACTACTCATACTATCCATTCTAATTCATTCATACGATCTATTCTAACTCATTCGCATGAATGTATCCATTCTAATTCATTCGTAAGATCCATTCTTATTCATTCGCACAATCTATTCTAATTCATTCGTACGATTCATTCTAAATCATGAGCACGATCCATTCTAATTCATTCGTATGATCCATTCTAATTCATTCGTACGATCCATTCTAATTCCTTAGCACAATCCATTCTAATTCATTCGTACGATCCATTCTATTTCATTCGTACGATCCTTTTCTAATTCATTCGTATGATCCATTCTATTTCATTCGTACGATCCATTCTAATTCATTCGTATGATCCATTCTAATTCATTTGTACGATCCATTCTAATTCATTCATATGATCCATTCTAATTCATTCGCACGAATGTATCCATTCTAATTCATTCGCACGATCCATTCTAATTCATTCATATGATCCATTCTAATTCATTCGCACGAATGTATCCATTCTAATTCATTCGTACAATCCATTCTAATTCATTCGCACAATCCATTCTAATCCATTCATACGATTCTATCTAATTCATTCATACGATCCATTCTAATTCATTCGTACGATCCATTATAATTCATTCGCACGAATAAATCCATCCTTTGTACGATCCATTCTAATTCATTCATACGATCCATTCTAATTCATTCGTACGATCCATTCTTATTCATTCGCACGATCCATTCTTACTCATTCATACGATCCATTCGAATTCACTGATACGATCCATTCTAATTCATTCATACGATCCATTGTAATTCATTCGCATGAATATATCCATTCTAATTCATTCGTACGATCCATTCTTATTCATTCGCATAATCTATTCTAATTCATTCGCACGATTCATTCTAATTCATTAGCACGATCCATTCTAATTCATTCGTACGATCCATTCTAATTCATTCGTACGATCCATTCTAATTCATTAGCACGATCCATTCTAATTCATTCGTACGATCCATTTCTAATTCATTCGTATGATCCATTCTATTTCATTCATACGATCCATTCTAATTCATTCGTACGATCCATTCTAATTCATTCGTACGATCCATTCTAATTCATTCATACGATCCATTCTAATTCATTCGCACGAATGTATCCATTCTAATTCATTCGCACGATCCATTCTAATTCATTCGTATGATCCATTCTAATTCATTCGCACGAATGTATCCATTCTAATTCATTCGTACGATCCATTTTAATTCATTCGCACAATCTATTCTAATTCATTCGTACAATCCATTATAATTCATTCGCACGATCCATTCTAATTCATTCGTATGATTCATTCTAATTCATTTGTACGATCCATTCTAATTCATTCGTACGATCCATTCTAATTCATTCATACGATCCATTCTAATTCATTTGCACGAATATATCCATTCTAATGCATTCGTAGGATACATTCGTGCGAATGAATTAGAATGGATTATACGAATGAGTAAGAATGGATTGTACGAATGAAATAGAATGGATTGTACGAATGAATTAGAATGGATCGTACGAGTGAATTAGATAGGATCGTGCGAAAGAATTAGAATGGATTGTATGAATGAATTAGAATTGATCATGCGAAAGAATTAGAATGGATCGTACGAATGACTTAGAATGGATCGTATGAATGAATTAGAATGGATCGTGCGAACGAATTAGAATGGATCGTACGAATGAATTAGAATGGATCGTACGAATGAATTAGAATGGATCGTATGAATGAATTAGATTGGATCGTATTAATGAATTAGAATGGATCGTACGAATGAATTAGAATGGATACATTCGTCCGAATGAATTAGAATGGATCGTATGAATGAATTAGAATGGATCGTACGAATGAATTAGAATGGATCGTACGAATGAATTAGAAAGGATCGTATGAATGAAATAGAATGGATCATACGAATTAAATAGAATAGATCGTACGAAGGAATGCGACTGGATCGTATGAATGATTAGAATGGATCATATGAATGAATTAGAATGGATCGTGCGAATGAATTAGAATTGATCGTATGAATGAATTAGAATGGATTGTACGAATGAAATAGAATGGTTTCGTACGATCCATTCTAATTCATTCCCAAGAATGTATCCATTAATCGTACGAATGAATTAGAATGCATTCTAATTCATTCATACGATCCATTCTAATTCAATCATACAATCCATTCTAATTCATTCTAATTTATTCGTAATTCGTACGATCCATTCTAATTCATTAGCACGATCCAAATTCATTCATTCGTACGATCTATTCTATTTCATTCGTACGATCCATTCTTATCGCATGATCCATTCTAATTCATTCGCATCGCACGATCCATTCTAATTCATTCGCACGATCCATTCTAATTTATTCTTACGATCCATTCTAATTCCTTTGTACGACCCATTATATTTCATTCGTATGATCCATTCTAATTCCTTTGTACGATTCATTCTAATATATTCGTACGGTCCATTCTAATTCATTCGCACGAATGTATCCATTCAAATTCATTCATACGATCCATTCTAATTCATTCGCACGATCCATTCTAATTCATTCGCATGAGTGAATCCATTCTAATTCATTCGTACAATCCATTCTATTTCATTCGTACGATCCATTCTTACTCATTCGTACGATCCATTCTAATTCATTCGCACGAATGTATCCATTCTAATTCATTCGTACGATCCATTCTAATTCATTCGCACAATCTATTCTAATTCATTCGTACGATCAATTTTAATTCATTAGCATGATTCATTCTAATTCATTCGTACGATCCATTCTATTTCATTCGTACGATCCATTATTACGATCCATTCTAATTCATTCGTACGATCCATTCTAATTCATTCGCACAATCTATTCTAATTCATTCGTACGATCCATTCTAATCCATTAGCACGATCTATTCTAATTCATTCATACAATCCATTCTAATTCTTTCACACGATCCATTCTAATTCATTCGTACGATCCATTCTAATTTCCATTCTAATTCATTCGCACGATCCATTCTAATTCATTCATATGATCTAATCTAATTCATTCATACGATCCATTCTAATTCATTCGCACAATCTATTCTAATTCATTCGCACGAATGTATCCATTCTAATTCCTTTGTACAATCCATTTTAATTCATTCGTACGATCCATTCTAATTCATTCGCACAATCTATTCTAATTCATTCGCACGAATGTATCCATTCTAATTCATTCGTACGATCCATTCTAATTCATTCGCACGAATGTAACCATTCTAATTTATTCGTACGATTCATTCTAATTCATTCGTACGATCCATTCTAATTCATTCGCACGATCCATTCTAATTCATTCATACGATCCAATCTAATTCATTCATATGATCCATTCTAATTCATTCGTACGATCCATTCTAATTCTTTCGCAGGAATGTATCCATCCTTTGTACGATCCATTCTAATTCATTCATACGATCCATTCTAAATCATTCGTACGATCCATTCTAATTCATTCGCACGATCCATTCTTACTCATTCGTACGATCCATTCGAATTCACTTATACGATCCATTCTAATTCATTCATACGATCCATTCTAATTCCTTCGTACGATCTATTCTAATTCCTTCGTACGATCCATTCTAATTCATTCGCACGATCCATTCTCATTCATACGATCCATTCTATTTCATTCCTACGATCCATTCTAATTCATTCGCACGATCTATTCTAATTCATTTGTATCCATTCTATTTCATTCGTACGATCCATTCTATTTTATTCGTACGATCCATTCTAATTCATTCGCACAATCTATTCTAATTCATTCATACGATCCATTCTAATTCATTCATACCATCCATTCTAATTCATTCGTACAATCCATTCTAATTCATTCGCACGAATGTATTCTAATTCATTCGTACGATCCATTCTAATTCATTAGCACAATCTATTCTAATTTATTCGTACGATTCATTCTAATTCATTCGTACGATCCATTCTATTTCATTCGCACGATCCATTCAAATTCATTCGCACGAATGTATCCATTCTAATTCATTCATACGATCCATTCTAATTCTTTCATATAATCCATTCTAATTCTTTCACACTATCCACTCTATTTTATTCATACGATCCATTCTGATTCATTCGCACGATCCATTCTATTTCATTCATATGCTCCATTCTAATTCATTCGTACGATCCATTCTAATTCATTCGCACGATACATTCTAATTCATAAGTACGATCCATTCTAATTCATTCATACGATCCATTCTAATTCATTTGCACGATCCATTCTAATTCCATTCTATTTTATTCGTTATGATCCATTCTATTTCATTCGTACGATCCATTCTTACTCATTCGTACGATCCATTCTAATTCATCTGCACGAATATATCCATTCTAATTCATTCGTATGATCCATTCTAATTCCTTCATACGATCCATTCTAATTCATTCACACGAATGTATCCATTCTAATTCATTCGTACGATCCATTCTAATTCATTCGTACGATCCATTCTTACTCATTCGTACGATCCATTCTAATTCATTCACACGAATGTATCCATTCTAATTCATTCGTACGATCCATTCTAATTCATTCATACGATCCATTCTAATTCTTTTGCACGAATATATCCATTCTAATTCATTCGTACGATCCATTCTAATTCTTTCGTACGATCCATTCTAATTCATTAATACGATCCAATCTAATTCATTCATACGATCCAATCTAATTCATTTGCACGATCCATTCTAATTCATTCATACGATCCAATCTAATTCATTCTTACGATCCATTCTAATTTATTCACACGAATGTATCCATTCTAATTCATTAAATGTATCCATTCTAATTCATTGAATGTATCCATTCTAATTCATACGTACGATCCATTCTAATTCATTTATACGATCTATTTCATTCTAATCCATTCTAATTCATTCGCACGATCCATTTGAATTCACTCATACGATCCATTCTAATTCATTCATACGATCCATTCTAATTCATTCGCACGAATGTATGGATTGTACGAATGAATTAGAATGAATCACACGAATGAAATAGAATGGATTGTACGAAAGAATTAGAATGGATCATACGAATGAATTATAATGGATCGTACGAATAAATTAGAATGGATATATTCGTGCAAATGAATTAGAATGGATCACACAAATGAGTAAGAATGGATTGTATGGATTAATAAGAATGGATCGTCTGAATGAATTAGAATGGATCATGAATTCGTATGATCCATTCTAATTCATTCGCACGATCCATTCTAATTCATTCGTACGATCCATTCTAATTCCTTTGTACGATCCATTCTAATTCATTCATACGATCCATTCTAATTCCTTCATTCTAATTCATTCGCACGAATGTATCCATTCTAATTCATTCGTACGATCCATTCTAATTCATTCGCACAATCTATTCTAATTCATTCGTACGATCCATTCTAATTCATTAGCACGATCCATTCTAATTCATTCATACAATCCATTCTAATTCTTTTGCACGAATGTATCCATTCTAATTCGTTCGTACGATCCATTCTAATTCATTCGTACGATCCATTCTAATTCATTCGCATGATCCATTCTAATTCATTCATATGATCCAATCTAACTCATTCGTACGATCCATTCTAATTCATACGTACGATCCATTCTAATTTATTTATACGATCCATTCTAATTCATTCATACAATCCATTCTAATTCATTCGCACGAATGTATCCATTCTAATTCATTCATACGATCCATTCTAATTCATTCGTACAATCAATTCTATTTCATTCGTACGATCCATTCTTACTCATTCGTATGATTTATTCTAATTCATTCGTACGATCCATTCTAATTCCTTCGTACGAATGTATCCACTCTAATTCATTCATACGATCCATTCTAATTCATTCGCACGATCCATTCTAATTCCTTCATACGATCCATTCTAATTCCTTCATATGATCCATTCAAATTCATTCGCACGAATGTATCTTATCCATTCTAATTCCTTCGTATGATCAATTAGAATGGATCATACGAATGAATTAGAAAGGATCGTGCGAAAGAATTAGAATGGATTGTATGAATGCATTAGAATGGATCGTAAGAATGAATTAGAATAGATCGTACGAATGAATTAGAATGGATCATACGAAGGAATTAGAATGGATCGTACGAATGAATTAGATAAATTCGTGCGAATGAATTAGAATGGATTGTATGAATGAATTAGATTGGATCGTATAAACGAATTAGAATGGATCGTATGAATGAATTAGAATGGATCGTATGAATGAAATAGAATGGACCATACGAATGAATTAGAATGGATCATGCGAAGGAATTAGAATGGATCGTACGAATGAATCAGAATAGATTGTGCGAATGAATTAGAATGGAACGTACGAATGAATTAGAATAGATTGTGCGAATGAATTAGAATGGATCGTACGTATGAATTAGAATGGATACATTCATGGGAATGAATTAGAATGGATCGTACGAATGAATTAAAATTGATACATTCGTGCGAATGAATTAGAATGGATCGTAGAATGGATCATGCGAATGAATTAGAATGTATCGTACGAATGAATTAAAATGGATCGTACGAATGAATTAGAATGGATACATTCGTGCGAATGAATTAGAATGGATCGTGCGAATGAAATAGAATGGATCGTACGAATGAATTAGAATGGATCGTATGAATGAATTCGATTGGACCGTACGAATGAATTAGAATGGATCGTGCTAATGAATTAGAATGGATCGTACGAATGAATTAGAATAGATTGTGCGAATGAATTAGAATGGAACGTACGATCTAATTCATTCGCACGATCCATTCTAATTCATTGATACGATCCATTCTAATTCATTCGTACGATCCATTCTAATTCATTCATACGATCCATTCTAATTCATTCGTACGATCCATTCTAATTCATTAGCACGATCCATTCTAATTCATTCGTATGATCCATTCTAATTAATTCGCACGAATGTATCCATTCTAATTAATTCGTACGATCCATTCTAATTCTTTCGTACAATCCATTCTATTTCATTCGTACGATCCATTCTTACTCATTCGTATGATCCATTCTAATTCATTCATAAGATCCATTCTAATTCATTCGTACGATCCATTCTAATTCATTCGTACGATCCATTCTAATTCATTCGCACGAATATATCCATCCTTTGTACGATCCATTCTAATTCATTCAGACAATCCATTCTAATTCATTCGTACGATCCATTCTAATTCATTCACACGATCCATTCGAATTCACTCATACGATCCATTCTAATTCATTCATACGATCCGTTCTAATTCATTCGTACGATCCATTCTAATTCCTTCGTACGATCCATTCTAATTCCTTCGTACGATCCATTCTAATTCCTTCGTACGATCCATTCTAATTCATTCACACAATCTATTCTAATTCATTAGCACGATCCATTTTAATTCATTCGTACGATCCATTCTATTTTATTCGTACGATCCATTCTAATTCATTCGTATGATCCATTCTAATTCATTCGTACGATCCATTCTAATTCCTTCGTACGATCCATTCTAATTCATTCGCACGAATGTATCCATTCTAATTCATTCGTACGATCCATTCTAATTCATTCGTACAATCCACTCTATTTCATTCGTACGATCCATTCTTACTCATTTGTACGATCCATTCTAATTCATTCCCACGAATGTATCCATTCTAATTCCTTCGTACGATCCATTCTAATTCCTTGTACAATCCATTCTATTTCATTCGTACGATCCATTCTTACTCATTCGTACGATACATTCTAATTCATTCGTACGATCCATTCTAATTCATTCGCACGATCCATTCTAATTCATTCATACGATCCAATCTAGTTCATTCATACGATCCATTCTAATACATTCGTACGATCCATTCTAATTCCTTCGTACGATCCATTCTAATTCATTCATACAATCCATTCTAATTCATTCAAACGATCCATTCTAATTCGTTCGCATGATCCATTCTAATTCATTCATACAATCCATTATAATTCTTTCACACGATCCATTCTAATTCATTCGCACAATCTATTCTAATTCATTCATACGATCCATTCTAATTCATTCGCACGATCCATTATAATTCATTCATACGATCCATTCTATTTCATTTGTACGATCCATTATTTCGATCCATTCTAATTCATTCGCATGATCCATTCTAATTCATTAATACGATCCATTCTAATTCATTCGTACGGTCCATTCTAATTCATTCGTACGATCCATTCTAATTCCTTCGTACGATCCATTCTAATTCATTCGCACGAATGTATCCATTCTAATTCATTCGTACGATCCATTCTAATTCATTCATACAATACTTTATTTTATTCGTACGATCCATTCTTACTCATTCGTACGATCTATTCTAATTCATTCCCACGAATGTATCCATTCTAATTCCTTCGTACGATCCATTCTTATTCCTTGTACAATCCAATCTATTTCATTCGTTTGATCTATTCTTACTCATTCGTACGATCCATTCTAATTCATTCATACGATCCATTCTAATTCATTCGTATGATCCATTCTAATTCATTCGTATGATCCATTCTAATTCATTCATACAATCCATTCTAATTCATTCGTACGATCCATTCTAATTCATTCATACTATCCATTCTAATTCATTCGTCCGATCTATTCTAATTCATTCGTACGATCCATTCTAATTCATTCGCACGAATGTGTCCATTCTAATTCATTCATACGATCCATTCTTATTCATTCCCATGAATATATCCATTCTAATTCATACGTACGATCCATTCTAATTCATTTATACGATCCAATCTAATTCATTCATACAATCCATTCTAATTCATTCGCACGAATGTACGATCCATTCTTACTCATTCGTACGATCTATTCTAATTCATTCGCACGAATGTATCCATTCTAATTCATTCGTACGATCCATTCTAATTCATTCGCACGAATGTATCCATTCTAATTCATTCGTACGATCCATTCCATTCTATTTCGTTCGTACGATCCATTCTTACTCATTCGTATGATCCATTCTAATTCATTCGCACGAATGTATCCATTCTAATTCATTCGCATGATCCATTCTAATTCATTCGTATGATCCATTCTAATTCATTCGTACGAATGTATCCACTCTAGAATGGATCGTGCGAATTAGAATGGATCGTACGAATGAATTAGATTGGATCGTATTAATGGATTAGAATGGATCGTACGAATGAATTAGAATGTATACATTCGTGCGAATGAATTAGAATGGATCGTACGAATGAATTAGAATGGATCATACGAATGAATTAGAATGGATCGTATGAATGAATTAGATTGGATCGTATGAATGAATTAGAATAGATCGTGCGAATGAATTAGAATGGATCGTACGAATGAATTAGAATGGATCGTACGAATGAATTAGAATGGATCGTGTGAAAGAATTAGAATGGATTGTATGAATGAATTAGAATGGATCGTATGAATGAATTAGATTGGATCGTATTAGTGAATAAGAATGGATCGTGCGAATGAATTAGAATGGATCGTACGAATGAATTAGAATGGATCGTACGAATGAATTAGAATGGATATATTCGTGCGAATGAATTAGAATAGATTGTGCGAATGAATTAGAATGGATCGTACGAATGAATTAGAATGGATTGTACGAAGGAATTAGAATGGATACATTCGTGCGAATGAATTAGAATGGATCGTACGAATGAATAAGAATAGATTGTGCGAATGAATTAGAATGGATCGTATGAATGAATTAGATTGGATCGTATGAATGAATTAGAATGGATCGTGCGAATGAATTAGAATGGATCATACGAATGAATTAGAATGGATCGTACGAATGAATTAGAATGGATCATATGAATGAAATAGATGGATACATTCGTGCGAATGAATTAGAATAGATCGTACGAATGAGTAAGAATGGATCATACGAATGAAATATAATGGATTGTACGAATGAATTAGAATGGATCGTATGAATGAAATAGAATGGATTGTACGTATGAATTAGAATGGATCGTGTGAATGAATTAGAATGGATCATATGAATGAATTAGAATAGATTGTATGAATGAATTAGAATGGATCGTACGAATGAATTACAATGGATCGTGCGAATGAATTAGAATGGACCGTACGAATGAAATAAGAATGGATACATACGAATGAATTAGAATGGATCGTATGAATGAATTAGATTGGATCGTATGAATGAATTAGAATGGATCGTGCGTCGTATGAATGAATTAGAATGGATCGTATTAATGAATTAGAATGGATCGTGCGAATGAATTAGAATGGATCGTATGAATGAATTAGAATGTGCGAATGAATTAGAATGGATCGTATGAATGAATTAGATCGGATCGTATGAATGAATTAGAATGGATCGTGCGAATGAATTAGAATGGATCGTACGAATGAGTAAGAATGGATCGTACGAATGAAATAGAATGGATTGTACGAATGAATTAGAATGGATCGTACGAATGAATTAGAATGGATCGTATGCGTACGAATGAATTAGAATAGATTATGCGAATGAATTAGAATGGATCGTACGAATGAATTAGAATGGATATATTCGTGCGAATGAATTAGAATGGATCGTGCGAATGAATTAGAATGGATCGTACGAATGAATTAGAAGGGATACATTCGTGCGAATGAATTAGAATGGATCGTACGAATGAATTAGAATGGATCGTACGAATGAATTAGAATAGATTGTGCGAATGAGTAAGAATGGATCGTACGAAGGAATTAGATTAGATCGTATGATTGAATTAGAATGGATCGTGTGAATGAATTAGAATGGATCGTACGAATGAACTAGAATGGATCGTACGAATGAATTAGAATGGATCGTACAAAGGAATTAGAATAGATCGTATGAATGAATTAGAATGGATCGTACGAATAAATTAGAATGGATCGTACGAATGAATTAGAATGGATCGTATGAATGAATTAGAATGGATCATGCTAATGAATTAAAATTCATCGTACGAATGAATTAGAATAGATTGTGCGAATGAATTAGAATGGATCGTACGAATGAATTAGAATGGATACATTCGTGCGAATGAATTAGAACGGATCGTACGAATGAGTAAGAATGGATCGTACGAATAAAATAGAATAGATTGTACGAATGAATTAGAATGGATTCATTCGTGCGAATGAATTAGAATGGATCGTGCGAATGAATTAGAATGGATCGTATTAATGAATTAGAATGGATACATTCGTGCGAATGAATTAGAATGGATCGTACGAATTAATTAGAATGGATCGTACTTATGAATTAGAATGGATCGTCCAAAGGAATTAGAATGGATAATATGAATGAAATATAATAGGTCGTACAAAGGAATTAGAATGGATCGTACGAATGAATTAGAATGGATCGTGCGAATGAATTAGAATGGATCGTGTGATACGAATGAATTAGAATGGATCGTGCGATAAGAATGGATCGTACGAATGAAATAGAATAGATCGTACGAATGAATGAATTTGGATCGTGCTAATGAAGTAGAATGGATAGTACGAATTACGAATAAATTAGAATGAATTAGAATGGATTGTATGAATGAATTAGAATGGATCGTATGAATGAATTAGAATGCATTCTAATTCATTCGTACGATCAATGGATACATTCATGGGAATGAATTAGAATGGATCGTACGAAACCATTCTAATTCATTCGTACCATCCATTCTAATTCATTCATACGATCCATTCTAATTCATTCGCATGATCCATTCTAATTCATGCATACGATCCATTCTAATTCATTCATACGATCCATTCTAATTCCTTCGTACGATCCATTCTATTTTATTCGTATGATCCATTCTATTTCATTCATACGATCCATTCTAATTCATTCGTACGATCCATTCTAATTCATTCGTACGATCCATTCTAATTCATTCATACGATCCATTCTAATTCATTCGCACGAATGTATCCATTCTAATTCATTCATACGATCCATTCTAATTCATTAATACGATCCAATCTAATTCATTCATACGATTCATTCTAATTCATTCGTACGATCCATTCTAATTCATTCGCACGATCCATTCTATGTCATTCGTACGAACCATTCTAATTCATTCGCACGATCCATTCTAATTCATTCATACAATCCATTCTAATTCTTTCGCACGATCCTTTCTAATTCATTCGTACGATCCATTCTAATTCATTCGCACGATCCATTCTAATTCATTCGCACGAATGTATCCATTCTAATTCCTTCGTACAATCCATTCTATTTCATTCGTACGATCCATTCTTACTCATTCGTACGATCCATTCTAATTCATTCGCACGAAGTATCCATTCGAATTCATTCGTACAATCCATTCTATTTCATTCAAACGATCCATTCTAATTCATTTGTACGTTCCATTCTAATTCATTCGCATGAATGTATCCATTCTAATTCATTCGTACGATCCATTCTAATTCCTTTGTACGATACATTCTAATTCCTTCGTACGATCCATTCCGTACGATATATTCTATTTCATTCGTACGATCCGTTCTTACTCAATTGTATGATTCATTCTAATTCATTCGAACGAATGTATCCATTCTAATTCGATCCATTCTAATTCATTCGCATGATCTATTCTAATTCATTCGCACGAATGTATCCATTCTAATTCCTTCGCACGATCCATTCTAATTCATTTATACGATCCAATCTAATTCATTCATACGATCCATTCTAATTCTTTCGCACGAATATATCTATTCTAATTCATTCGTACGATCCATTCTAATTCACTAGCACGAAAAAACATGATCCACTCTAATTCATTCATACGATCCATTCTAATTCATTCATACAATCCATTCTAATTCTTTGACACGATCCATTCTAATTCATTCATACGATCCATTCTAATTCATTCGTATGATCCATTCTAATTCATTCGTACAATCCATTCTATTTCATTCGTACGATCCATTCTTACTCATTCGTACGATCCATTCTAATTCATTCGCACGAATGTATCCATTCTTATTCATTCATACGATCCATTCTAATTCAATCGTACGATCCATTCTAATTCCTTCGTACGATCCATTCTAATTCCTTCGTACGATCCATTCTAATTTCATTCGTATGATCCATTCTAATTCCTTCGTACGATCCATTCTTATTCATTCCCATGAATGTATCCATTCTAATTCATACGTACGATCCATTCTAATTCATTTATACGATCCAATCTAATTCATTCATACAATCCATTCTAATTCATTCGCACGAATGTATGATCCATTCTTACTCATTCGTACGATCCATTCTAATTCATTCGCACGAATGTATCCATTCTAATTCATTCGTACGATCCATTCTAATTCATTCGCATGAATGTATCCATTCTAATTCATTTGTACGATCCATTCTAATTCATTCGCACAATCTATTCTATTTCATTCGTACGATCCATTCTAATTCATTCATACGATCCATTCTAATTCATTCATACGATCCATTCTAATTCATTCGCACGATCCATTCTAATTCATTCGAATTCACTCATATCCATTCTTATTCATGAATTAGAATGAATCGTACGAATGAATTAGAATGGATCGTTTGACGTGTGAAAGAATTAGAATGGATTGTATGAATGAATTAGAATCGTACGAATGAATTAGAATGGATACATTCGTGCGAATGAATTAGAATGGATCGTATGAATGAATTAGATTGGATAATATTAATGAATTAGAATGGATCGTGCGAATGAATTAGAATGGATACATTCGTGCGAATGAATTAGAATGGATCATAAGATTGAGTAAGAATGGATCATACGAATAAAATAGAATGGAATTAGAATGGATCGTGCAAATGAATTAGAATGGATCGTATGAATGAATTAGAATGGATCGTACTTATGAATTAGAATGGATCGTGTGAATGAATTAGAATGGATCGTACGAATGAATTAGAATGGATCGTATGAATGAATTAGAATGGATTGTGCGAATGAATTAGAATGGATCGTATGAATGAAATAGAATGGATCGTGTGAAAGAATTAGAATGAATCGTACGAATGAATTAGAATGGATCGTATAAATGAATTAGTATGGATCGTGTATCCATTCTAATTCATTCGTACGATCCATTATAATTCATTCGTACGATCCATTCTAATTCATTCGTACGATCCATTCTAATTCATTCATACCATCCATTCTATTTCATTCGTACGATCCATTCTTACTCATTCGTACGATCCATTCTAATTCATTCGCATGAATGTATCCATTCTAATTCATTCGTACGATCCATTCTAATTCATTCGTACAATCCATTCTGATTCATTCGTACGATCCATTCCAATTCAATCATACAATCTATTCTAATTCATTCGTACGAACCATTCTAATTCATTCGTATAATCCATTCTTATTCATTCGTACGACCCATTCTTACTCATTCGTATGATCCATTCTAATTCATTCGCACGAATGTATCCATTCTAATTCATTCGTACAATCCATTCTTACTCATTCGTAATGAATTACAATGGATACATTAATGCAAAAGAATTAGAATGGATTGTATGAATGAATTAGAATAGATCGTGCAAATGAATTAGAATGGATCGTGCGAATGAATTAGAATGGATTGTACGAATGAATTAGAATAGATTGTGCGAATGAATTAGAATGGATCGTACGAATGAATTAGAATGAATCGTGCTAATGAATTAGAATGGATCATACGAATGAAATAGAATGGATTGTACGAATGAATTAGAATGGATCGTACGAAGGAATTAGAATGGATCGTATGAATGAATTAGAATGGATCGTACGAATGAAGTAGAATGGATACATTCGTGCGAATGAATTTGAATGGATGCGAATGAAATAGAATGGATCAAACGAATGAATTAGAATGGATCGTACGAATGAATTAGAATAGATTGTGCGACGAATTAGAATGGATTGTATGAATGAATTAGAATGGATCGTACGAATGAATTAGAATGGATACATTCGTGCGAATGAATTAGAATGGATCATACGAATGAGTAAGAATGGATCGTACGAATGAATTAGAATGGACAATACGAATGAATTAGAATGGATCATACGAATGAATTAGAATAGATTGTGCGAATGAATTAGAATGGATTGTACGAATGAATTAGAATGGATCGTACGAATGAATTAGAATAGATCATACGAATGAGTAAGAATGGATCGTACGAATGAAATAGAATGGATTGTACGAATGAATTAGAATGGATCGTACGAATGAATTAGAATGGATTGTGCGAATGAATTAGAATGGATCGTACGAATGAATTAGAATGGATACGTTTGTGCGAATGAATTAGAATAGATCGTACGAATGAGTAAGAATGGATCGTACGAATAAAATATAATGGATTGTACGAATGATTTAGAATGGATTCATTCGAATGAATTAGAATGGATTGTACGAATGAATTAGAATAGATTCATTCGTGCGAATGAATTAGAATAGATTGTACAGAATGGATCGTACGAATGAATTAGAATGGATCGTACATCTAATTCATTCATACGATCCATTCTAATTCCATCGTACGATCCATTCTAATTCCATCCATTCTAATTCATTCATACGATCCATTCTAATTCATTCGCACGAATGTATCCATTCTAATTCATTCGCACAATCTATTCTAATTCATTCGTACCATCCATTCTAATTCTTTCGTACGATCCATTCTAATTCATTCGTACAATCCATTCTAATTCATTCGCACAATCTATTCTAATTCCTTCGTACGTACGATCCATTCTAATTCCTTCGTACGATCCATTCTAATTCATTCGCACGAATGAATGAATTAGAATGGATCGTACGTATGAATTAGAATGGATAAATTCATGGGAATGAATAAGAATGGATCATACGAAGGAATTAGAATGGATCGTATGAATGAATTAGATTGGATCGTATGAATGAATTAGAATGGATCGTGTGAATGAATTGGATATGGATCGTATTAATGAATTAGAATGGATCGTATGAATGAATTAGAATGGATCGTGTGAATGAATAGAATGGATCGTACGAATGAACTAGAATGGATCATACGAATGAAATAGAATAGATCGTATGAATGAATTAGAATGGATCATGCTAATAAATTAGAATTGATCGTACGAATGAATTAGAATAGATTGTGTGAATGAATTAGAATGGATCGTACGAATGAATTAGAATGGATCGTACGAATGAATTAGATTGGATCATATGAATGAATTAGAATGGATCGTACGAATGAAAAAGATGGATACATTCGTGCGAATGAATTAGAATGGATCGTATGAATGAATTAGAATGAATGAATTAGAATGAATTAGAATGGATCATAGGAAGGAATTAGAATGGATCGTAAGAATGAATTAGAATGGATCATACGAATGAATTAGAATGGATCGTGCGAATGAAATAGAATGGATCGTACGAATGAATTAGAATGGATCGTATGAATGAATTAGAATGGATCGTGCGAATGAATTAGAATGGATCGTACGAATGAATTAGAATGGATCGTACGAATGAATTAGAATGGATACATTCATGCGAATGAATTAGAATGGATCATATGAAAGAATTAGAATGAATTAGAATGGTTCGTATGAATGAATTAGAATGGATCGTGCGAATGAATTAGAATGGATCGTACGAATGAATTAGAATGGATCATACGAAGGAATTAGAATGGATCGTACGAATGAATTAGAATAGATTGTGCGAATGAATTAGAATGGATCGTACGAATGAATTAGAATGGATACAGTCGTGCGAATGAATTAGAATGGATCGTACGAATGAGTAAGAATGGATCGTACGAATGAAATAGAATGGATTATTCGAATGAATTAGAATCGATTCATTCGAATGAATTAGAATGGATCGTGTGAAAGAATTAGAATGGATTGTATGAAAGAATTAGAATGGATCGTACGAATGAATTAGAATGGATCGTACGAATGAATTAGAATGGATACATTCCGTACGATCCATTCTAATTCATTCGTACGATCTATTCTAATTCATTCATACAATCCATTCTAATTCATTTGTACGAAGGAATTAGAATGGATCGTACGAATGAATTAGAATGGATCGTACGAATGAAATAGAATGGATCGTATGAACGAATTTGAATGGATCGTGCGAATGAATTAGAATGGATCGTATGAATGAAATAGAATGGATCGTATGAATTAGAATGGATTGTACGAATGAATTAGAATGGATCGTGCGTCGTACGAATGAATTAGAATGGATCGTATTAATGAATTAGAATGGATCGTATGAATGAATTAGAATGGATCATGTGAATGAATTAGAATGGATCGTACGAATGAATTAGAATGGATATATTCATGCAAATGAATTAGAATGGGTCATATGAATTAATTAGAATGGATCATACGAATGAATTAGAATGGATACATTCGTGCGAATGAATTAGAATGGATCGTACGAATGAGTAAGAATGGATTGTACGAATGAAATAGAATGGATTGCACGAATGAATTAGAATGGATCATACGAATGAGTAAGAATGGATCGTACGAATGAAATAGAATGGATTGTACGAATGAATTAGAATGGATCGTACGAATGAATTAGAATGGATACATTCGCGCAAATAAATTAGAATGGATCATACGAATGAATTAGAATGGATCTTATGAATGAATTAGAATGGATCGTGCGAATGAATTAGAATGGATTATAAACATGAATTAGAATGGATCGTATGAAGGAATTAGAATTGATCATACGAATGAATTAGATTGGATCGTATGAATGAATTAGAATGGATCGTATGAATGAATTACAATGGATCGTGCAAATGAATTAGAATGGATTGTACGAATGAATTAGAATGGATACATTCGTGCAAATGAATTAGAATGGATCGTACGAATGAATTAGAATGGATCGTATGAATGAAATATAATGGATCGTACGAATTAATTAGAATGAATCGTGCTAATGAGTTAGAATAGATTGTGCGAATGAATTAGAATGGATCGTACGAATGAATTAGATTGGATCGTATGAATGAATTAGAATGGATCGTGCGAATGAATTAGAATGGATTGTACGAATGAATTAGAATGGATCGTATGAATGAATTAGAATGGATCATACAAATAAATTAGATTGGATCATATGAATGAATTAGAATGGATCGTGCGAATGAATTAGAATGGATCGTACAAATGAATTAGAATAGATCGTATGAATGAATTAGAATGGATCGTACGAATGAATTAGAATGGATCGTAGGAATGAATTAGAATGGATTGTGCGAATGAGTAAGAATGGATCGTACGAATGAAATAGAATGGATCGTACGAATGAATTAGAATGGATAAATTCGTGCGAATGAATTAGAATGCATCGTATGAATGAATTAGAATGGATCGTGCGAATGAATTTGAATAGATTGTGCGAATAAATTAGAATGGTGCGAATGAATTAGAATGGTTCGTGCGAATGAATTAGAATGGATTGTATGAATGAATTAGAATGGATCATGCTAATGAGTAAGAATGGATCATACGAATGAAATAGAATGTATTGTACATGATCCATTCTAATTCATTCGTATGATCCATTCTAATTCATTCGCACGATCCATTCTAATTCATTCGCACCATTCTAATTCATTCGTACGATCCATTCTAATTTATTCGCACAATCTATTCTAATTCATTCATACGATCCATTCTAATTCATTCATACGATCCATTCTAACGTACGAATGAATTAGAATGGATCGTACGAAGGAATTAGAATGGATCGTACGAAGAAACTAGAATGGATAGTACGAATGAATTAGAATGGATAAATTCGTGCGAATGAATTAGAATGGATCGTACGAATGAATTAGAATGGATTGTACGAATGTATCCATTCTAATTCATTTGTTTGATCCATTCTAATTCCTTCGTACGATCCATTCTAATTCATTAGCACGATCCATTCTAATTCATTCATACAATCCATTCTAATTCATTCGTACGATCCATTCTAATTCATTCCCATGAATGTATCCATTCTAATTCATTCGTACGATCCATTCTATTTCATTCGTACGATCTATTCTATTTCATTCGTATGAAACATTCTAATTCATTCGTACGATCTATTCTAATTCATTCGCACAAATGTATCCATCCTTTGTACGATCCATTCTAATTCATTCGTATGATCCATTCTAATTCCTTCGTGCGATCCATTCTAATTCCTTCATACGATCCATTCTAATTCCTTTGTACGACCCATTATATTTCATTCGTATCGTATGATCCATTCTAATTCATTCGCACGATCTATTCTAATTCATTCATACGATCCATTCTAATTCATTCATACAATCCAATCTAATTCATTCATACGATCCATTCTAATTCATTCGCACATTCTAATACATTCATACGATCCATTCTAATTCATTCGTACGATTCATTCTAATTAATTCATACAATCCATTCTAATTCTTTTGCACGAATGTATCCATTCTAATTCATTCATACGATCCATTCTAATTCATTCGTACGATCCATTCTAATTCATTCGCACGATCCATGCGATCCATTCTAATTCATTCGTACGATCCATTCTAATTCATTTGCACGATCCACTCTAATTCATTCATACGATCCAATCTAATTCCTTCGTACGATCCATTCTTACTCATTCGCACAATCTATTCTAATTCATTCGTACGATCCATTCTAATTCATTCGTACGATCCATTCTAATTCATTCGCACGAATGTATCCATTCTAATTCATTCGTACGATCCATTCTAATTCTAATTCCTTCGTACGATACATTCTAATTCATTCGTACGATCCATTATAATTCATTCGTACGATCCATTCTAGTTCATTCGCACGATCCATTCTAATTCATTCATACGATCCATTCTAATTCATTCTAATTCATTCATACGATCCATTCTAATTCATTCGCACGAATGTATCCATCTATTTCATTCGTATGATCCATTCTAATTCATTCGTACGATCCATTCTAATTCATTCGCACGATCCATTCTAATTCATTCATACGATCCAATCTAATTCATTCATACGATCCATTCTAATTCATTCGTTTGATCCATTCTAATTCCTTCGTACGATCCATTCTAATTCATTCGTACGATCCATTCTAATTCAATCGTACGATCCATTCTAATTTATTCGTACGATCCATTCTAATTCATTCGCACAATCTATTCTAATTCATTCGTACAATTCATTCTAATTCATTAGCACGATCCATTCTAATTCATTCGTACGATCCATTCTAATTCATTCATACGATCCATTCTATTTCATTCGCATGATCCATTCTAATTCATTCGTACGATCCATTCTAATTCATTCGTATGATCCATTCTAATTCCTTCGTACGATCCATTTTAATTCATTCTAATTCATTCATTCTAATTCATTCATTCTAATTCATTCATACGATCCATTCTAATTCATTCGCACGAATGTATCCATCTATTTCATTCGTACGATCCATTCTAATTCATTCATACGATCCAATCTAATTCATTCGTACGATCTATTCTAATTCATTCGTACGATCCATTCTAATTCATTCACACAATCTATTCTAATTCATTCGTACGATCAATTCTAATTCATTAGCATGATCCATTCTAATGTACGATCCATTCTAATTCATTCGCACGATCCATTCTAATTCATTCGTACGATCCATTCTAATTCATTCGCACGATCCATTCTAATTCATTCATACGATCCATTCTAATTCATTAATACGATCCATATATAATTCATTCGCACGATCCATTCTAATTTATTCATACGATCCAATCTAATTCATTCATACGAACCGTTCTAATTCCTTCGTACAATCCATTCTTATTCATTCCCATGAATGTATCCATTCTAATTCATACGTACAATCCATTCTAATTCATTTATACGATCCAATCTAATTCATTCATACAATCCATTCTAATTCATTCGCTCGAATTTATCCATTCTAATTCATTCGTACGATCCATTCGAATTCATTCGCACGAATGTATCCATTCTTACTCATTCGTACGATCCATTCTAATTCATTCGCATGAATGTATCCATTCTAATTCATTCGTACGATCCATTCTAATTCCTTCGAACGATCCATTGTAATTCCTTCGTACGATCCATTCGTACGATCCATTCTAATTCATTCGCACGAATGTATCCATCCTTTGTACGATCCATTCTAATTCATTCATACGATCCATTCTAATTCATTTGTACGATCCATTCTACTTCATTCGCACGAATGTATCCATTCTAATTCATTCATACGATCCATTCTAATTCATTCGCACGAATGTATCCATTCAATTTCATTCGTATCCATTCTAATTCATTCGTACGATCTATTCTAATTCATTCGTACAATCCATTCTAATTCATTCATACGATCCATTCTAATTCATTTGTACGATCCATTCTAATTCATTCGCACGATCCATTCGAATTCACTCATACGATCCATTCTAATTCATTCGTATGATCCATTCTAATTCATTAGTATCCATTCTATTTCATTCGCACGATCCATTCGAATTCATTCGTACGATCCATTCTAATTTCCATTCTAATTCATTCATACGATCCATTCTAATTCATTCGCACGAATGTATCCAGTCTAATTCATTCGTACGATCCATTCTAATTCCTTCGTACGATCCATTCTAATTCCTTCGTACAATCCATTCTAATTCATTCGCACGATCCATTCTAATTCATTCATTCGATCCAATCTAATTCATTCGTACGATCCATTCTAATTCATTCGTACGATCCATTCTAATTTCTTCGTACGATTCATTCTAATTCATTTGTACGATCCTTTCTAATTCATTCGTACGATCCATTCTAATTCCTTCGTACGATCCATTCTAATTCCTTCGTACGATCCTTTCTAATTCTAATTCATTCGCACAATATATTCTAATTCATTCGTACGATCCATTCTAATTCATTAGCACGATCCATTCTGATTCATTCGTATGATTCATTCTAATTCATTCGCATGAATGTATCCATTCTAATTGATTCGTACGATCCATTCTAATTCATTCGTACAATCCATTCTATTTCATTCGTACGATCCATTCTTACTCATTCGTAGGATCCATTCTAATTCATGCATACGATCTATTCTAATTCATTCATATGATTTATTCTAATTCATTCGTACGATCCATTCTAATTCATTCGTACAATCCATTCTAAATCATTCGCACGATCCATTCGAATTCACTCATACGATCCATTCTAATTCATTCGCATTCTAATTCATTCGTACGATCCATTCTAATTCATTCACACAATTCATTCTAATTCATTCATACGATCCATTCTAATTCCTTCGTACGATCCATTCTAATTCCATTGTACGACCCATTCTAATTCATTCGCATGATCCATTCGTACATGCTAATTCATTCGTACGATCCATTCTAATTCATTCGTACGATCCATTCTAATTCATTCAAACGATTCATTCTAATTCATTCGCACGATCTATTCTAATTCAAACGTACGATCCATTATATTTCATTCGTACGATCCATTTTAATTTATTCGTACGATCCATTCTAATTCATTCGTACGATCCATTCTTATTCATTCCCATGAATGTATCCATTCTAATTCATACGTACGATCCATTCTAATTCATTTATACGATCCAATCTAATTCATTCATACAATCCATTCTAATTCATTCGCACGAATTTATTCATTCTAATTCATTCGTACGATCCATTCTATTTCATTCGTACGATCCATTCTTACTCATTCGTACGATCCATTCTAATTCATTTGCATGAATATATCCATTCTAATTCATTCGTACGATCCATTCTAATTCCTTCGAACGATCCATTCTAATTTATTCGCACGAATGTATCCATTCTAATTCATTCGTACGATCCATTCTAATTCATTCGTATGATCTATTCTAATTCATTAATACGATCCAATCTAATTCATTCATACGATCCAATGTAATTCATTCACACGATCCATTCTAATTCATTCATACGATCCAATCTAATTCATTCATACGATCCAGTCTAATTAATTCGCACAAATGTATCCATTCTAATTCATTCGTACGATCCACTCTAATTTATTCGTACAATCCATTCTAATTCATTCGCACGATCCATTCTAATTCATTCGTATGATCCATTCTAATTCATTCGCACGATCCATTCTAATTCATTCGTCGTACGAAGGAATGGATCGTACGAATGAATTAGATTGGATCTTATGAATGAATTAGAATGGATCGTGCGAATGAATTATAATGGATCGTACGAATGAATTAGAATGGATTGTATGAATGAATTAGAATGGATCATACGAATGAATTAGAATGGATACATTCGTGCGAATGAATTAGAATGGATCGTATGAATGAATTAGATTGGATCGTATGAATGAATTAGAATAGATTGTGCGAATGAATTAGATTGGATCGTATGAATGAATTAGATTGGATCGTATTAATGAATTAGAATGGATCGTACGAATGAATTAGAATGGATCGTACGAATGAATTAGAATGGATACATTCGTGCGAATGAATTAGAATGGATCGTACGAAGGAATTAGAATGGATCGTACAAATGAATTAGAATGGATATATTCGTGCAAATGAATTAGAATGGATCGTACGAATGAGTAAGAATGGATCGTACAGATGAAATAGAATGGATCGTATGAATGAATTAGAATGGATAAATTCGTGCGAATGAATAAGAATGGATTGTATGAATGAACTAGATTGGATCGTATAAATGAATTAGAATGGATCGTACGTATGAATTAGAATGGATACATTCATGGGAATGAATTAGAATGGATCGTATGAATGAATTAGAATGGATCGTACGAATGAATTAGAATGGATCATACGAATGAAATAGAATGGATCGTACGTATGAATTAGAATGGATCGTGCGAATGAATTAGAATGGATCGTATGAATGAATTAGAATGGATCGTACGAAGGAATTAGAATGGATCGTACGAATGAATTAGAATGGATCGTACGAATGAATTAGAATGTACAAATGGATCGTGCGAATGAATTAGAATGGGTCGTACAAAGGAATTAGAATAGATCGTACAAAGGAATTAGAATGGATCGTACGAAGGAATTAGAATGGATCGTACGAAGGAATTAGAATGGATCGTACGAATGAATTAGAATGGATCATATGAATGAATTAGAATGGATTGTGCGAATGAATTAGAATGGATCGTACGAATGAATTAGAATATACAAATGGATCGTGCGAATGAATTAGAATGGGTCGTACAAAGGAATTAGAATGGATCGTACAAAGGAATTAGAATGGATCATACGAAGGAATTAGAATGGATCGTACGAATGAATTAGAATGGATCGTACGAATGAATTAAAATGTACAAATGGATCGTGCGAATGAATTAGAATGGGTCGTACAAAGGAATTAGAATGGATCGTACGAAGGAATTAGAATGGATCGTACGAAGGAATTAGAATGGATCGTACGAATGAATTAGAATGGATCGTATGAATGAATTAGAATGGATTGTGCGAATGATTTAGAATGGATCGTACGAATGAATTAGAATGGATAAATTTGTGCGAATGAATTAGAATGGAATGTATGAATGAATTAGATTGGATCGTATAAATGAATTAGAATGGATCATACGTATGAATTAGAATGGATACATTCATGGGAATGAATAAGAATGGATCGTACAAAGGAATTTGAATGGATCGTGCTAATGAATTAGAATGGATCGTACGAACGAATTAGAATGGATCGTACGAGCACGAATGTATCCACTCTAATTCATTCATACGATCCATTCTAATTCATTCGCACGAATGTATCCATTCTAATTCATTCGTATGATTCATTCTAATTCAATCCATTCTAATTCATTCGTATATATTCTAATTCATTCGTACGATCCATTCTAATTCATTCGCACGATCCATTCTAATTCATTCATACGATCCAATCTAATTCATTCATACGATCCATTCTAATTCATTGCACGAATGTATCCATTCTAATTCATTCATACGATTCATTCTAATTCATTCATACAATCCATTCTAATTCTTTCACACGATCCATTCTAATTCTTTCGCACTATCCATTCTAATTCATTCATACGATCCATTCTAATTCATTCGCACGATCCATTCTTACTCACGCACGATCCATTCGAATTCACTCATACGATGCATTCTAATTCATTCATACGATCCATTCTAATTCATTCGCACGAATGTATCCATTCTAATTCATTCGTACGATCCATTCTAATTCATTCATACGATCCATTCTAATTCATTCGTACGATCCATTCTAATTCATTTGCACGATCCATTCTAATTCATTCGCACAATCTATTCTAATTCATTCGTACGTTCCAATCTAATTCATTCGTACGATCCATTCTAATTCATTCGTACGATCCATTCTAATTCCTTCGTACGATCCATTCTAATTCCTTCGTACGATCCATTCGAATTCCTTCGTACGATCCATTCAATTCATTCGTATGATCCATTCTAATTCATTTGCACGATCCATTCTAATTCATTCACACGATCCATTCTAATTCATTCATACGATCAATTCTAATTCATTCGTAGGATCCTTTCTAATTCATTTGCACGAATATATCCATTCTAATTCATTCGTACGATACATTCTAATTCCTTCGTACGATCCATTCTAATTCCTTCGTACAATCCATTCTAATTCATTCGCTCGATCCATTCTAATTCATTCGCACGATTTATTCTAATTCATTCATACGATCCAATCTAATTCATTCATACGATCCATTCTAATTCATTCGTATGATCCATTCTAATTCCTTCGTACGATCCATTCTAATTCATTCGTACGATCCATTCTAATTCATTCGTATGATCCATTCTAATTCATTCGGACGATTCATTCTAATTCATTCGCACGAATATATCCACTCTAATTCATTCGTACGATCCATTCTAATTCCTTCGTACGATCCATTCTAATTCGATCCATTCTAATTCATTTATACGTACAAATTCATACGTACGATCCATTATTACGATCCATTCTAATTCATTCGTGCGATCCATTCTAATTCTTTCGTACGATCCATTCTAATTCATAAATACGATCCATTCTAATTCATTCGTACGATCCATTCTAATTCATTCGTACGATCCATTCTAATTCCTTCGTACGATCCATTCTAATTCCTTCGTACGATCCATTCTAATTTCTTCGTACGATCAATTCTAATTCATTCGTATGATCCATTCTAATTCATTCGCACGATCCATTCTAATTCATTAATACGACCCAATCTAATTCATTCATACGATCCATTCTAATTCATTCATACAATCAATTCTAATTCTTTTACACGATCCATTCTAATTCGAGTACGATCCATTCTAATTCATTCGCACGAATGTGTCCAGATCCATTCTAATTCATTCGCACGATCTATTCTAATTCATTCGCACGATCCATTCTAATTCATTCGTACAATCCATTCTTGCTCATTCGTACGATCCATTCTAATTCATGAATACAATCCGTTCTAATTCATTTGCACGAATGTATCTATTCTAATTCATTTGTACGATCAATTCTAATTCATTCGCACGATACATTCTAATTCATTCGTACGATCCATTCTAATTCCTTCGTACGATCCATTCTAATTCATTCGTACGATCCATTCTAATTCATTAATACGATCCATTCTAATTCATTCGCACGATCCATTCTAATTCATTCGCACGATCCATTCTAATTCATTCATACGATCCATTCTAGTTCATTCGTATGATCCATTCTAATTCCTTCGTACGATCCATTCTAATTCATTCATACGATCCATTCTAATTCATTTGTACGATCCATTCTAATTCATTCGCACGATCCATTCTAACTCATTCGCACAATCCATTCTAATTCATTCATACGATCCATTCTAATTCATTCGTACGATCCATTCTAATTCATTTGCACGAATATATCCATTCTAATTCATTCGTACGATCCATTTAATTCCTTCGTACGATCCATTCTAATTCCTTCATACAATCTATTCTAATTCATTCGCACGATCTATTCTAATTCATTCGCATGATCCATTCTAATTTATTCATACGATCCAATCTAATTCATTCATACGATCCATTCTAATTCATTCGTATGATCCATTCTAATTACTTCATACGATCCATTCTAATTCATTCGTATGATCCATTCTAATTCATTCATACGATCCAATCTAATTCATTCATATGATCCATTCTAATTCATTCATACGATCCATTCTAATTCCTTCGTACGATCCATTCTATTTCATTCATACGATCCAATCTAATTCATTCATACGAGCCATTCTAATTCATTCGTATGTATCCATTCTAATTCATTCGTACGATCCATTCTAATTCATTCGCACAATCTATTCTAATTCATTCGTACGATCCATTCTAATTCATTCGCACGATCTATTCTAATTCATTCGTATGATCCATTCTAATTCATAAGCACGATCCATTCTAATTCATTCATACGATCTATTCTAATTCATTCGTACGATCCATTCTAATTCATTCGTACGATCCATTCTAATTCATTCGCACGATCCATTCTAATTCATTCATACGATCCAATCTAATTCATTCGTACGATCCATTCTAATTCATTCGTATGATCCATTCTAATTCCTTCATACGATCCATTCTAATGGATCGTATGAAGGAATTAGAATGGATCATACGAATGAATTTGAATGGATCGTATGAATGAATTAGAATGGATCGTGCGAATGAATTAGAATGGATCGCCAGTCTATTTCATTCACACGATCCATTCTTACTCATTCGTACGATCCATTCTAATTCATTCGCACGAATGTATCCACTCTAATTCATTCGTACGATCCATTCTAATTCATTCGTACAATCCATTCTATTTCATTCGTACGAATGAATTAGAATGCGTACGAAGGAATTAGAATGGATCGTACGAAGGAATTAGAATGGATCGTACGAATGAATTAGAATGGATACATTCGTGCGAATGAATTAGAATGGATCGTACGAATGAATTAGAATGGATCATACGATTGAATTAGAATGGATCGTACGAATGAATTAGATTGGATCGTATGAATGAATTAGAATGGATCGTGCGAATGAATTAGAATGGATCGTGCGAATGAATTAGAATGGATCGTACGAATGAATTAGAACAGATCATATGAATGAATTAGAATGGATCGTGCTTATGAATTAGAATGGATCGTACGAATGAATTAGAATAGATCATGCAAATGAATTAGAATGGATCGTACGAATGAATTAGAATAGATTGTGCGAATGAATTAGAATGGATCGTACGAATGAATTAGAATGGATACATACGAATGAATTAGAATGGCTCGTATGAATGAATTAGATTGGATCGTATGAATGAAATAGAATGGATCGTACGAAGGAATTAGAATGGATCGTATGAATGAATTAGAATGGATCGTATGAATTAGAATGGATCGTACGAATGAATTAGAATGGATCGTACGAATGAATTAGAATGGATCGTACGAATGAATTAGAATGGATCGTGCTAATGAATTAGAATGGATCGTACTAATGAATTAGAATGGATCGTATGAATGAATTAGAATGGATCGTGCGAATGAATTAGAATGGATCGTGCAAATGAATTAGAATGGATCGTAAGAATGAATTAGAATGGATCGTTCGAATGAATTAGAATGGATCGTGCGAATGAATTAGAATGGATCGTACGAATGAATTAGAATGGATCGTTCGAATGAATTAGAATGGATCGTGCGAATGAATTAGAATGGATCGTACGAATGAATTAGAATGGATCGTGCGAATGAATTAGAATGGATCGTGCGAATGAATTAGAATGGATCGTGCAAATGAATTAGAATGGATCGTGCGTATGAATTAGAATGGATCGTACGAATGAATTAGAATGGATCGTGCGAATGAATTAGAATGGATCGTTCGAATGAATTAGAATGGATCGTGCAAATGAATTAGAATGGATCGTACGAATGAATTAGAATGGATCGTGCGAATGAATTAGAATGGATCGTGCGAGTGAATTAGAATGGATCGTGCGAATGAATTAGAATGGATCGTACGAATGGATTAGAATGGATCGTACGAATGAATTAGAATGGATCATGCGAATGAATTAGAATGGATCGTATGAATGAATTAGCATGGATCGTAGGAATGAATTAGATTGGATCATGCTAATGAATTAGAATGGATCGTACGAATGAATTAGAATGGATCGTATGAATGAATTAGAATGGATCGTGCGAATGAATTAGAATGGATCGTATGATCGAAATAGAATAGATCGTATAAATTAGAATGGATCGTACGAAGGAATTAGAATGGATCGTATGAATGAATTAGATTGGATCGTATTAATGAATTAGAATGGATCGTACGAATGAATTAGAATGGATCGTACGAATAAATTAGAATGGATTAGAATGGATCATACGAATGAGTAAGAATGGATCGTACGAATGAAATAGAATGGATTGTACGAATGAATTAGAATGGATCGTACGAATGAATTAGAATGGATACATTCGTGCGAATGAATTAAAATGGATATATACGAATGAATTAGAATGGATCGTATGAATGAATTAGAATGGATCGTACGAATGAATTAGAATGGATCGTACAAAGGAATTAGAATGGATCATACGAATGAAATATAATGGGTCGTACAAAGGAATTAGAATGGATCGTACGAATGAATTAGAATGGATACATTCGTGCAAAAGAATTAGAATAGATTGTATGAATGAATTAGAATGGATCGTATGAATGAATTAGAATGGATCGTATGAATGAATTAGATTGGATCGTATTAATGAATTAGAATGGATCATGCGAATGAATTAGAATGGATCGTATGAATGAATTAGAATGGATCGTACGAATGAGTAAGAATGGATCGTACGAATGTATTCGTGCGTGTAAATGAATTAGAATAGATCGTATGAATGAATTATAATGGATCGTGCGAATGAATTAGAATGGATTGTACGATCCATTCTAATTCATTCATATAATCCATTCTAATTCTTTTGCCCGAATGTATCCATTCTAATTCATTCGTACGGTCCATTCTAATTCCTTCGTACGATCCATTCTAATTCCTTCGTACGGTCCATTCTATTTCATTCGTACGATCTATTCTTACTCAATCGTATGATCCATTCTAATTCAGTCGTACGATCCATTCTAATCCATTTGCACGATCCATTCTAATTCATTCATACGATCCAATCTAATTCATTCATACGATCCATTTTAATTCATTCGCACAATCTATTCTAATTTATTCGTACGATCCATTCTAATTCATTCGCACGAATGTATCCATTCTAATTCCTTCGTACAATCCATTCTAATTCATTCGTATGATCCATTCTAATTCATTCGCACAATCTATTCTAATTCATTCGCACGAATGTATCCATTCTAATTCATTCATACGATCAATTCTAATTCATTCGCACGAATGTATCCATTCTAATTCATTTGTACGATCCATTCTAATTCATTCGTACGATCCATTCTAATTTATTCGCACGATCTATTCTAATTCATTCGTACGATCCATTCTAATTCATTCGCACAATCCATTCTAATTCCTTCGTACGATCCATTCTAATTCCTTCGTACGATCCATTCTAATTCCTTTGTACGACCCATTATATTTCATTCGTATGATCTATTCTAATTCCTACGATCCATTCTAATTCATTCGTACAATCCATTCTAATTCATTCGCACGATCCATTCTAATTCATTCGCACAATCTATTCTAATTCATTCATACGATCCATTCTAATTCATTCGCACGATTCATTCTAATTCATTCATACAATCCATTCTAATTCATTCGCACGATCCATTCTAATTCATTCATACGATCCATTCTAATTCATTCCTACAATCCATTCTAATTCTTTCACACGATCCATTCTAATTCATTCGTACAATCTATTCTAATTCATTCGTACGATCCATTCTAATTCATTCGTACGATACATTCTAATTCATTCATACAATCCATTCTAATTCATTCGTGTGAATGAATTAGAATGGATCGTACGAATGAGTAAGAATGGATCGTATGAATGAATTAGAATTGATCGTACGTCTAATTCATTCATACGATCCATTCTAATTCCTTCGTACGATCCATTCTAGTTCATTCGTACGATCCATTCTAATTCATTCGCACGATCCATTCTAATTCATTAATACGATCCATTCTAATTCATTCGTACAACGCACGATCCATTCTAATTCATTCATACGATCCAATCTAATTCATTCATACGATCCATTCTAATTCATTCGTATGTATCCATTCTAATTCATTCATACAATCCATTCTAATTCATTCGCACGATCCATTCTAATTCATTAATACGATCCATTCTAATTCATTCGTACGACGCACGATCCATTCTAATTCATTCATACGATCCAATCTAATTCATTCATACGATCCAATCTAATTCATTCGTATGTATCCACTCTAATTTATTCATACGATCCATTCTAATTCATTCGTACGATCCATTCAAATTCATTCGCACGATCCATTCTAATTCATTAATTCGATCTATTCTAATTCATTCGTACGACGCACGATCCATTCTAATTCATTCATACGATCCAATCTAATTCATTCATACGATCCATTCTAATTCATTCGTATGTATCCATTCTAATTCATTCATACGATCCATTCTAATTCATTTTGTACGATCCATTCTAATTGCACGATCCATTCTAATTCATTCGTACAATCCATTCTAATTCATTCGTACGATCCATTCTAATTCATTCATACGATCCATTCTAATTCATTCGTACGATCCATTCTAATTCGTTAAATTCATTCATACGATCCATTCTAATTCATTCGTATGTATCCATTCTAATTCATTCATACGTTCTAATTCATTCGCACGATCCATTCTAATTCATTCATACAATCCATTCTAATTCATTCGTATAATCCATTCTAATTCATTCGCACAATCTATTCTAATTCATTCGTACGATCCATTCTATTTCATTCGTACGATCCATTCTAATTCATACGATCCATTCTATTTCATTCATACGATCCATTCAAATTCATTCGCACGATCTATTCTAATTCATTCATACGATCCATTCTAATTCATTCGTACGATCCATTCTAATTCCTTCGTACGATCCATTATAATTCCTTCATACGATCCATTCTAATTCCTTCGTACGATCCATTCTATTTCATTCGTATGATCCATTCTAATTCCTTCGTACGATCCATTCTTATTAATTCCCATGAATGTATCCATTCTAATTCATACGTACGATACATACTAATTCATTTATATGATCTATTCTAATTCTTTCGCACGAATGTATCTATTCTAATTTATTCATACGAATATATCCATTCTATTTTATTCGTACGATCCATTCTAATTCCTTCGTACGATCCATTCTAATTCATTAGCACGATCCATTCTAATTCATTCGTACGATCCATTCTAATTCATTCGTACGATCCATTCTAGTTCATTCTCACGATCCATTCTAATTCATTCAATACGATCCATTCTAATTCATTTGCACGATTCATTCTAATTCATTCACACTCATACGATCCATTCTAATTCATTCGCATGAATGTATCCATTCTAATTCATTCGTACGATCCATTCTAATTCATTCGCACAATCTATTCTAATTCATTCGTACGATCAATTCTAATTCATTCGTACGATCTATTCTAATTCATTCATACAATCCATTCTATTTCATTTGTACAATCCATTCTAATTCATTCGTACGAATGAATTAGAATGGATCGTACGAAGGAATTAGAATGGAATTAGAATGGATCGTACGATTGAATTAGAATGGAATTAGAATGGATCGTGCGAACGAATTAGAATGGATCGTACGAATGAATTAGAATGGATGCATTCGTGCGAATGAATTAGAATAGATCGTACGAATAAGTAAGAATGGATCTTATGAATGAGATAGAATGGATTGTACGAATAAATTAGAATGGATTCATTCGTGTGAATGAATTAGAATGGATCATGCGAATGAATTAGAATGGATCTTACGAATGAATTAGAATGGATCGTACGAATGAATTAGAATGGATACATTCGTGCGAATGAATTAGAATGGATCGTACGAATGAGTAAGAATGGATCGTACGAATGAAATAGAATGGATTGTACGAATGAATTAGAATGGATCGTAGGAAGGAATTAGAATGGATCATATGAATGAATTAGAATGGATCGTATGAATGAATTAGATTGGATCGTATGAATGAATTTGTGGGTGCAAATTTTGGCAGAAGTTTACCAACTACCGCGGTACCCACCGGCCCTGCCTGGTGGGCCCACAAGGACCACCGCGGGACCCACCGGCCCTGCCTGGTGGGCCCACAAGGACCACCGCGGGACCCACTGGCCCTGCCTGGTGGGCCCACGAGGACCACCGTGGGACCCACCGGCCCTGCCTGGTGGACCCACGAGGACCACCGCGGGACCCACCGGCCCTGCCTGGTGGGCCCACGAGGACCGCCGCGGGACCCACCGGCCCTGCCTGGTGGGCCTAAGAGCCTGTGGAATCCTCCAGAAAACGGTAGCGAGGTCCGCCAGCTTTACCTGGAGGATCCCCAGATGCTGCAGCAGAAACCGCCATTTGCCACCAGGAAAGTCTATAAATAGCAGAGCCTTCGAATGTAAAAAGATCGAAATCTAAGATCCCAGAATTTCTGATTTCCACTCTGAGATCTGATTTTCAGAACCAGAGCTCTGGAATTTCTATCTTCTCACCTTTCACCTCTACTTGATCATCTTCTTGTCTTTGAAGAGATCAAAGAGGCTTACGTAGCACTCGGCCTGTCGAGGTTACTTCGAGAAAAGTGTTAGTGAATTCGGGTTGCACCCTATAGCACGGAGACGTAGGCTTCGGCTGAACTCCGAGATCACTTCTCGTGTCAAACACTCTCTCTGATTGCATCTCTCTATCTACATATCAAAAGCTGCAACGTCCATCACCAGATCGACCAACGATCTTCGACGTCTACATCAACTTCAATTGACTGGTGCTGCGAAGGTCTTCGGGTCGGTACGAAGATTTTCCCCCACAGTTTGGCGCCGTCTGTGGGATCTGAGCAAAAAGTCGAGCTCTCTCCACTACTACTTGATCGGTTGAGCATACAATTTGTTTGGGGGATTTTTCCTGGTCCTTGCAAGCCACCTGTAAGATCAAGAAAAAAGAAACGTGAGAACGGCTGGCTCCCTTAGGAGCGCAGACCCTCCGACGCTCAAGTCAGTCACGGTAGCACAACGGAGAGCTGTTGTATACCAAAGTGGTAGGGAAAGGGATTTCGAACCTGTACTTTGGAGCCTGGGGGTGTGCATTTATAGACATGGGCGACCTATCGAGCTACGACGCGTGGAGGCTCTTTCTGGCACCTTCTAGGCCCCCACGTTCTAGCTTTCAATAGTTTCTGACAGTTCTTGGAACTTGGACCCCTGACATTCTTTGTCGTCTAGCTCTTCTGACGCAGTAGTGGGGGACAGCAGCTGCTATTCTGTTGCCGCCATAGGGATCTTCCAGAATGTTCAAGTCTAGGAGGTCTCAAACCGACTCTGACTGGCTTCCATGGACTGCAATCGTCCACGTAGCTTCAGTGGGTTCTCGACACCTGGCAATCTCAGGGAAAAAGCAAAGGCCAGCTCGCCCAATACTGCTCCGTCCTTTCGCCCATATTTATCAAGAGTTGGACCTCGTGGGAGCAACCTCTTCGATAAACAGGGGTCTAGGCGAGCTTCTGGGCGAGCTTCTGAGCGAGCTTGGGCGAACTCCTGGGCGAGCTTGGGCGAGTTCCTGAGCGAGCTAGGCGAGCTCCTGAGTGAGCATGGCGTGCTCCTAAATGAGCTTGGGCGAGCTCCTATGCCAGCTAGGCGGGCTCATGAGTGAACATGGCGAACTCCTGGACGAGCTAGGCGAGCTCCTGAGCGAGCATGGCGAGCTCCTGGACGAGCTAGGCGAGCTCCTGAGCGAGCGTTTCGAGCTCCTGGACGAGCTAAGCGAGCTCCTGAGCGAGCATGACGAGCTCCTGGACGAGCTTGGGCGATCTCCTTCGCGCTCTTTGTCTAAGCCATTTATCGAATATGGGCGAGTATGGCGAGCTCCTGGATGAGCTTGGGCGAGCTCCTGGATGAGCTTGGGCGAGCTCCTTCGCGCTCTTTGTCTAAGCCATTTATCGAATATGGGCGAGTATGGCGAGCTCCTGGATGAGCTTGGGCGAGCTCCTGGATGAGCTTGGGCGAGCTCCTTCGCGCTCTTTGTCTAAGCCATTTATCGAATATGGGCGAGTATGGCGAGCTCCTGGATGAGCTTGGGCGAGCTCCTGGATGAGCTTGGGCGAGCTCCTTCGCGCTCTTTGTCTAAGCCATTTATCGAATATGGGCGAGTATGGCGAGCTCCTGGATGAGCTTGGGCGAGCTCCTGTGGGGGACTGGAGGTGTGAGCTGTACTCAGATACAAGGTGTCCATCCCGCTCCATGTGAAGGCGAGCTCCTGACGAGGGTTCCAACTCCTGGACGGGCTATCCAAGATATGTGGTTTTTGATTACCCCCAACATTACCCCCTCCTGAGGGAGTGATCGAGGAAACTCGATGCTTGCTCAGGAGTCTTAGCGAGTTCCTATCCCTCGTAATGTGCCTGATATCAATGTCTGCTGCAACAGTTTCCTGACGGGGCGGAGATAGTAGCTACGGGCGAGCTTCACCGAGAGCTTTGACTCGGCGTCTCATGGGTGAGACCTCGAGGACGATGCTGCTATGTCCAAGGAACGCAGCTATCCGCTACTGCAAGCGTCGGGCGGGCCAGGAGCACCTTCCGCGGGCGGCCTCCTTCCGGTGCGAACTAGCCACGAGCGTCAGCCACGAGCGATCTCCTTCCGATGCGAGCTTGTCACATGCGGCCAGGGTCTGCGTCGGGCGAGCTGCGGGCACCTGCCGCGAGCAAACTGCGCCGAGAGCTTTGACCGCCAGTTCTTCTCAAAAGCTGGGCGGGCCACGAGCGTCAGCCACGAACGATCTCCTTCCGATGCGAGCTTGTCACATGCGGCCAGGGTCTGCGTCGGGCGAGCTGCGGGCACCTACCGCAAGCGATCTGCGCCGAGAGCTTTGACTGCCAGTACTTCACAAACGCTGGTGGGCCACGTGCGTCAGCCACGAGCGATCTCCTTCCGATGCGAGCTTGTCACATGCGGCCAGGGTCTGCGTCGGGCGAGCTGCGGGCACCTGCCGCGAGCGATCTTGTGACTTGGGTATCGCACCAAATCTCCAACGGTCGCTTTGTCTTAAATGTGACGCGAGACTCAATGCTGATACAGCGAATCTCATCATGAGATCCCGATCGGCGCGAGACACGTGTCTCCTCCTCATTTGTTCTTCTTCTGTCAGAAATGACAGTGTCGGCGCCTGCGCAGCTTTTTCCACGCGTGGCCCACGTGGCGCTTGACGATTGGAAGGGAACGAGCTGTCGCTTCACCTGTCGTCACGTCGCCTCGCTGAGCGCGCTCGGGCATTAACTGCGGCCCGATTCACCTTTCTTTCATTTGCCTATAAATAGGGGAAGGGGGACGATTTTTTACCGCTGCGTGAAAACAGCTCTCCCTTCTCCCCTAACCTTCTCAACTCGCAGCTCGCTTGCGCCCTCTTGCTCTCATGGCTTCCTCTGCTGCTGCTTCTTCTTCAGCCACTGCTGCTGCTGCTGCGATCTCCCGGGAGGAGCCTCTCAATGTCGCCCCCATCTCGGTGCGTGCTCCGGGCACCGAGAAAGAGGCTCCTCCCAAGGTGCCCGCCGTCCTCTGGTTCAACGACATCGGGGGCGTGCCGGTCCCCGAGAGTCTACGGACAGCGGCGGGCATCCCCCAAGAGCTCGACATCCTTCCTTTCCCGAGATCGGGGAGACCGCTCTCCGGAACTGCGGTCTCCGTGGGGCAAATATGGTCAGGGCTCCGACTGCCCCTGAACCATCTAGCCAGCGAGCTCCTGGAGCTGGCGGGCTTATGCCCCGCTCAGCTCCCAGGCAACTCGTGGGGGATTCTCTACGGGCTTTCTCAAATCGAGGAAGCCCTTAACGTGAGGATCCCCCTGGCCTATCTCCTGAAGAAGTGGTCCCTCAAGCCGGGGACAATCTTCAGCGAGGTCGACTGCGGCCACTACTACCTCGCAGGCCGCCCTGGCGAGGTGCTGCCCTTCTCCGCGGTCGAGAACAAGGACCGATATTGGAAGGAGTATCCATTCGTGATCGAGGGCAACTGGCGAGGTCCCTGCGCCGGAGTCCGCTCCTTTCCCGGCAGACCGCCTCTGCCGGTCTTCAAGGAGATCGCGGAGTATCGCTCTAAGGGGAAGAAGTGTATCTCGGCAGCCCGAGAGAAATCTCTCGATGAGGCGATCCTGGAGTTCCTCGGCGGGCGGACTCCGGACAAGGTCCTGGCCCCGGACTTCTCCTTCCTCTGGAAGGATCTCCGGACGGGCACCATCATGACCCGCCAGAAGATCATGCGCAAGAAGGTGGCGGTCTCTCGCCGCACCGGGGCGACCTCCCAGGCTGCTGCCGCGCCCGCCGGTGTCGGCACTTCTTCGGCGAGGAAGGGGAAGAAGAAACGAGCTTCTCCGATCAGGCTCGCCGATGAAGACACCATCGACATGCTCCGCGAGGAGGATATTCCCTCGCCGCCGCCTCCATCCCGCGAGGTTGCCCCAGGTCAGGCGAACTCCCCCTTCGTTTCCAATCCCCTCATGTACTCCTCAGTTTTGGAACCTCCACGACGTCAAGTTGTGATGGTCGACCCCGAGGACCCGCGCGTCGAGCTCCTTCTTGGCATGGCGGAGGTGGAAACCCCAATGGCCGAGATACTGATGCGCGAGTTCCCGGGCGACCTTTCTAAACCTCTTTATGTCGCGGTAATGACCCCAGAGATGGAGGGCGCCCATATAAAGAAGAAGAAGAAGAAGGCTCCAGCAGCCTGCCCAATGGCGGAGGACGACGCCGTTCGCAAGGCTCGTGAAGCCTATGCGCGAGCCATTGAGGACAGGAAGAAAGCCGCCCTCGAGGAAGCGGGCTTGCCATCGGGCGAGGATTCCAGCGAGGAGTCCGGCTCGGAAGAAGAGGAGCCGCGGTCTCTCGAGGACGAGCCCGCTTCTACGACAGCGAGGCCTCCCCTGCCCTTCGAGGGACCGGCGCCAATGAGCCCGCTACCCTCTGCACCTGCTCCGGCCAAGACCTCGGCACCGGCCGCTCCTGCCCCTAGCATGCCCGCGCAGGAACCTGCTCCCGAGCCCTCACCTGTGCCTGCGCTTGCGCCCGAGCTCGGACCCGTGTCCGAGCCTGCGCCCGCGCAGGAACCTGCTCCTGCGTCCAGGCTCGCGCCTGCGCCTGCGCCCGAGCCCGCGCTTGCGCCTGAGCCCGCGCCTGCGCACGAGCCCGCGCCTGCTCCCGTGCCCGCGCGTGCGCCCGAGCCCGCGCCCGCGTCTGAGCCCGCGCCTGCGCCCAAGCCCACGCCTGCTCCCGAGCCCGTGCTCGCTCCCGAGCCCGCGCCTGCTCCCGAGCCCGTGCCTGCGTCTGCGCCTGCGCCCGAACCCGCGCCTGCTCCCGAGCCCGCGCCTGCTTCCGAGCCCGCGCCTGCTCCCGAGCCCGCGCCTGCTTCCGAGCCCGCACTCGCGCCTGAGTCCGCGCCCGCCACTCTTGAGGTTCCCCCTCTCCCTGAGCTGGGCAGGTTGGCCTATTGGTCTCCGGATCTAGAGGCCATCCTGGACGACTTTCCGAGCTCCAGCTCGGAAGCCTCGGACCCGGACCTGCCGGGGCGAAGGGGAGCCGCCGCGCCTTCCCCTACCCACGAAGGAATTGCCGGCGCTCAAGAGGCCGAGCCTGCTGCTGCCTCCATCAGTGTGCCCCCTCCAGCTGCTCCCACCGAGGCGAGCCAAGCGGGCTCCTCCACTGGTGGTCCTGAGCGCGCCCCTTTCTTCATACGGGAGATCCTGGGGCGCAATATCTTTGCCCAAGCTCCCTACGTCGATATCATTAACCGACTGCTCGAGGTAAGGCCGCCTCCATACTCCTTTATCTCCAAACCCCCGCTTCAACTTCTAACTTAATCTGTTCGCTTTCTCCGTAGGTAGAGCGGGTCGGCCGGGCTCTTGTTGACGAGGTCGCAGAAGTCGCGGGGAATACCGTTGCTCTCTACGATGACACTCTCCATGACTCAGAGAGGAGAGTAGACGAGTACATTCTTCGAATCCGCCAAATGGACCAGTCAGGCGAGCTGCGGGCTGAAGTGGACCGACTGCGCCAGCAGGTCGCTTCCTCTAACGCGGAGGTCAACGAACTGCGCCAGCGGGCTGCCACCTTCACCACCACGCTAGCCTTGGTTGAGGATGCCCGCGGCCGCGCCCTATCCGATGCGGAGGCCGCCCAGAAGGAAGTCTCCGAGCTTCAACGTCAGTTGGCGGCCTCCAGGGATGAGATCGCGTCTCTGAAGGAAACGCATCTCCAAGACCTCCACTCCCAGCAACGCCGCCTCCAGGCGCAACTCAACGAGCTTCTGCAGAAAGGCGCGATCGACGCCATCGAGAAGTACAAGGCCGAAAGGTCGAAAAAGAGGAAGCGCGGCGGCGACGATGAGGGCGCTGGTGCGGGCCCAGCTTAAGCTGTATCTCTGTAATTTTTTGACTTAAATGAATGAAATGAGACTTTTTTGAGTCCGCTTGTTTCCATTTCTTTCTCTGTCTTGCCTTCGAGCTCGTTCTAGAAATTCGCAGCGATCTCGAGAGTGATACCCCGGGCGAGGCAGCTAATTCGATTCAACCCTTTTTATTTTTTAAAGTATATGCAAACGAAAAACTTCGGCATGCTCGTAAAAATTCAAGTCTCTGAGCCCGGAAAACGTTTAAGCAAAACAAAAGGATTTCAAAAAATTCCCTACACTCAGAGACTAAAAACCATGTTTATTTTTAAATGAAACTAAATAAGTGCTAGCTGCCCCCTGCCCGGTTAATTTCTCTCGATGGTCCTGTTCAGCGGGCTCGCCCTTTGAGGGGTACGCCAACGCCAGGATGCTCAAGGTTGCCCACTGGCTGCCTCTGAGGATCCCGGTCTTGCTTTAAGTCCGCACAACGGCGGACTGCCCCGGGAAGCTCAAGGTCGCCCACTGGCTGCCTCTGAGGATCCCGGTCTTGCTTTAAGTCCGCACAACGGCGGACTGCCCCGGAAAGCTCAAGGTCGCCCACTGGCTGCCTCTGAGGATTCCGGTCTTGCTTTACGTCCGCACAACGGCGGACTGCCCCGGGAAGCTCAAGGTCGCCCACTGGCTGCCTCTGAGGATCCCGGTCTTGTTTTAAGTCCGCACAACGGCGGACTGCCCCGGGAAGCTCAAGGTCGCCCACTGGCTGCCTCTGAGGATCCCGGTCTTGCTTTAAGTCCGCACAACGGCGGACTGCCCCGGGAAGCTCAAGGTCGCCCACTGGCTGCCTCTGAGGATCCCGGTCTTGCTTTAAGTCCGCACAACGACGGACTGTTTTGTAGATTAAGCGAGTTCTTGGTGCGGCGAGCTTCCGGGTGGAATTTGTGGAAAATCCCATCATTCATTCATAACCTCTTCAAAAAGAAAATTTTTACAAAAATTTCCTTAGGCATAGAACTTGCGAAGGTGCAAAGCATTCCAAGGCCGCTCTAACAGGTCGCCTTCAGCGGTCATCAACTGGTAAGCCCCCGAGCCACGCGCTTCGCGTATTATGTAGGGGCCCTCCCAGTTCGCCGCGAGCTTCCCTGCATTAGGTTCCTGCGTGTTTGCGAACACCTTTCTCATCACCATGTCCCCGGCTTTGAATGCCCGATGGCGGACTCTTTTGTTGTAGGCGCGCTTCATTTCTTGTCGGTACCCAGCGAGATGTAGATTGGCGCGCTCTCGTTTTTCTTCGAGCTGGTCGAGAGAGTCGGCGAGCAGAGCGTCGTTATCGACCTCACCTGCAGCAAGCTTCCTTTCTGTTGGCAGCTCGGCTTCGATGGGCAGCACGGCTTCACACCCGTAAGTTAGGCTGAAAGGCGATTCATCGGTTGAGCGACGTGGAGTGGTACGATAAGCCCACAGCACGCCGTCGAGCTCCTGCTCCCACAATCCTTTCTTTCCTTCCAACCTTTTCTTGAGGTTGTCTAAGATTACTCGATTCGTAGCTTCGGCCTGCCCGTTGCTTTGAGGGTACCTCGGGGACGAGAATCTTAAATCGACTCCATATTCAACACAAAAGCTTCTGATCAAGCGATTGTCGAACTGGCGACCATTGTCGGTGATGAGCACTCGGGGCAGCCCAAAGCGGCAGAAGATATTCTTCCAGAGGAAGTCCTTGACTTGTTTCTCACCAATCTTAGCTAGTGGGACCGCTTCCACCCATTTGGTGAAGTAGTCCGTAGCTACCAAGATGAATTTCTTCTGCCGGGTAGACACAGGGAAAGGTCCCACTATATCCATTCCCCATTGCTGGAAAGGCCAGGGGCTCGCCAATGGGTGAAGTTCTTCTGCGGGCATATGGCTCGTCGTGGCGTGCTTCTGGCATTGGATGCACCTCAGGGCGGTCTTCAAAGCGTCCTGGTCCAGAGTGGGCCACCAGTACCCTTGCCTTCGAACTTTCGCAGCTAGAGATCGCCCACCAGCGTGGTTTCCCAGCTCGCCAGAGTGGATGCAATTCAGAACTTCTTCGGTCTCCGGGCTTTCGATGCAACGAAGGTTTGGCCCGCCAAACGACCTCCGAAAAAGGCGATCCCAGCGAATGAGATAGCGACCAGCGCATTTCTCCAATCGCCGGGCTTCCTCTTTACCTTCGGGAAGCTCGCCCTTCTGAAGGAAACGAAGAATGAGAGCGATCCACCCGCCAGGAGATACGTCGGCAGAAACTTGGTTAACTGCGAGCTCCGCCAGCTGGAGCTGAGACTGATTCTGGACTTCAATGAGAATATGGCGAGCTTCCGATGTTCCCAGCAAGGAGGCGGCGTTTGCCAAGGCATCAGCTCGCCTATTATCGGCTCGCGGAATTTGCTCGAAAGAGATCTTTTCGAACTCCGCGGCCTTGCTTTTCACCAGATCAACGTAGATCGCCATTCGTGCATCCCGGGAGGCGTACTCCCCATTGATTTGGCAAATAATTAGCTGGGAATCACTAAAGACTTTTAAGCGTTTGGCGCCTACCTCTTGAGCGAGCTCCAGACCGGCCAGTAACGCCTCGTACTCTGCTTCATTGTTAGTAGCGGCGAAATCCAGTCGGACTGATTTCTCGAGCAGCATCTCTTGGGCGATCAGAGCGACCCCAATCCCAGCCCCCAAAGCGTTGGAGGAACCATCTACGAACAATTCCCATCCCATCGCCTCTGGATGCTCATTGGGAGGACGCTCGCCTTGGTTGTCCAAGAACCTCGCCTTCCCAGGGTGCGCCTCAGTTGGCTCATCCTCCTGGTACTGGACTGGTTCTTCTATGGGGAAGTCCGCCAAGAAATCAGCGAGAGCCTGTCCTTTGACAGCCACTCGAGGGACATATTCCAATCCATAGGCGGCGAGCTCGGCAGACCATCGATACAACCTGCCGGCTACCGAAGGCCTGGAGAGAGCGCTCTTCAGGGGATGCTCCGTGATGACTTTGACGATATGCGCTGAGAAGTAGGGATGAAGCTTTCTCGCGGTAAGGACCAAGGCCAATGCGACCTTCTCGATTGGTCGATACCGGAGCTCGGCGGGAAGCATCGTATGGCTCACAAAATAGACAGGTCGCTCTACCTTTGCTTCTTCCACTACCAGGACCCCGCTTACGGCGTTCTCCGTGACTGCGAGATACACGCCAAGCTCGGCGCCATCTTTTGGTGCCGCTAGAATCGGCGGGCTCGCAAGATAGTCTTTGATCTTCTGAAAGGCGCGCTCGCAATTTTCATCCCAGCAAATGCTTGCTCCTTTTCGCAGCAGCTCGAAAAGAGGTCGGCAATTGTCTGAGGATTTGGATATAAACCGGTTGAGCGCGGCGATTCGTCCGCTCAATCTCTGGACTTCTTGCCGGGTTCTTGGTGCGGGCATTTCGACAAGTGCTCGGATTTGCCCAGGGTCGGCCTCGATCCCCCTGTGGGTGACCAGGTACCCGAGGAATTTCCCCGACGTCACTCCGAATGCGCACTTCACCGGGTTCAGCCTCATTCGGTACTTTCTCAGTATCTCGAAGGTTTCGCGGAGGTCGGCTACATGCCCTCCTCGCTCTCGACTTTTGACCAGAAGGTCGTCAACATAAACCTCGACATTTCTGCCGATCTGATTTTTAAACATTTGAGTGACTAACCTTTGGTAGGTCGCTCCAGCGTTCTTGAGTCCGAAGGGCATCACTTGATAGCAGTACAGCTTCTGATAGCCCGCTCCGGAGTAGAAAGCGGTCTTCTCTTGATCCTCGGGATGGAGGGGTATTTGGTTGTACCCTGAGTATCCATCCATGAATGACAGAGCTCGGAACCCGACAGCTGCGTCGACCAGTGCGCCGATTCTCGGAAGAGGAAATCCGTCCTTCGGGCATGCCTTGTTGAGGTCGGAGAAGTCAATGCACACCCTGACCGCTCCGCTCTTCTTAGGCACCGCCACGATATTGGAGATCCACTCGGGGAAGTGCGCCTCGCGGATGAAGCCGGCTCGCTCCAGCTTATCTATCTCCGCTGCCACTGCTACGGACTTTGCAGCAGGTATGTGCCGAGCTTTCTGTTTGACCGGCGGGAACTCCTTCATGGTGTGCAGACGATGACAGGCGACCTCCGGGTCAATCCCTGGCATGTCCGCGAAGCTCCAGGCAAATACGTCACGGTATTCCCTGAGCAAGCTGGTTATGGCTTGGACCTCGCCCTCGGTTAACGAGGTCCCAAGACTAACAATTCTTGGCCCTTCTTTGCCGCCAATATCGATCTCTTGAAGTGCTTCGGCAACCGGAAAACTACCTCTCTTGGGGGTTGTTAGGCGGCCTTCCTCCAACTTAAGATCCACACCGCTCCCACCCGAAGATGGAGTAGGGGACTTAAACGAAGAGGCCCCCAACGGGCTCCCCAGGAGCTCGCTTGTACCGGGCGGTAATTGCTAGGAGGGTGCGGGCCTCTTGGCCTCGGCGACCTCCACGTCCATGAGGTGAGGAGCATCCTGCTCGCATCTGGTTGCGGCTACCTGATCTCCCCGAATGACCACGACCCCACCCGTGGTTGGGAATTTGAGGGCCTGATGGTTGGGTGAAGATACTGCCTTCATCTGCCTTAGCCAAGGCCGCCCAAGAATGGCGTTAAAGGCCGAACTCCCGTCGACTACCGCGAAGCGGACTTGGCGAGCTTCCGGGCCCGCTGTCACGGTGAGGGTTATCTCTCCCGCTACTTTAGCGACCTCACCGGTGAATCCGCTGAGGGAGCTCGTCGAGGGAGACAAGTCGGCAAGTCTCAAACCCATTCGTAGGTAGGCCGACAGAAAGAGGATGTCAACGGCGCTCCCTGAATCCACCAGAGCTCGCCTTACCTTGATGTTTGCCATCATCAGGCGTATGACGAGGGGGTCATTGTGGGGCGCGACAACCCCAGCCATGTCATCCTCCGAAAACCATAGGAAATCGCGGGCTTCTGCCCTCGGCGCTTGAAGTAAAGTAGGAGTTAGCGAGACAGAAAATACCTTCTGCGCCCGCTCCATCTCCCTTACTCGCCGGCGGGCTTCATTACTTGATCTGGGGCCGCTCAGCCGCCCGCTAATGGTGTGGCAGATCGCCGGTCCTCCCGGGGGAGGAGGAGGTAAGGCGGGCTCCGCGAGTCCTGGGCGATCTCCCTCCCGAGGTGCTCGCTCTGGAATCACTTCGAACCTCCTCGGGAGCGAGATGAACTGGCTCAAGTGTCCCAAGGTGACCAAATCCTCCAAGTGGTTTTTCAGAGCCCGGCATCTATTAGTGTGATGCCCCGGGCTTCGATGAAAAGCGCACCGCCGCGAGTTGTCGGTCGAGCCAGGTTCTCCGACCTGTAGGGGTGGCGGGTACTGGAAGAAAGGCTCATTCCGAATCTGATGGAAAATTTGCCCCGGCGAGTGGGTCAGCACGGTGAAGTCCCGCTCCCCGGGTCCCGGAGGCAGGCGCCAGTTTGCTGGCCTTCCAGCGACCACCGCGGGAGCTTCAGCGGACGGTATTGCAGGAGCTGCGGACGGTCCGGGCAATGGTACCGAAAGTGGCACCTCCCTCCTCTCCACGGCCTTAACGACAAGAGGTCGCAAAGCCGGAGGAGGTCGCTGCTCTACTGCCTTTCCCTTCCGATCTAGCACTGCATCCTCGAGCTTGATGTGCTGCTGGACCAGGGCGAATAGTTCGACCATTGTGCGAGGGTCCTTGATTACTAAGGCGTCATGAAGCTTGCCCCCCTCGGGGAGGGCGCTTCTGAAGGCGCTCACCGCGGTACGATCCTGGCCCGCCGCGTCTTCCAGAGCGAGGTAAGCGCTTCGGAATCGCGTTGCGAAGCATCGGAGCGTTTCGCGAGCTCCCATGGCCAGAGTAAACAGAGATTCGATCCTCTTCGGGGGCTGCCTGTTGCAGCGATACTGCTCCAGGAATAGCCTAGAGAGAGTTGGAAAGTTGGGGATCACGCCGGACGGCAGCTTGTGGAACCAATTCAATGCCGATCCGGTCAGACTGCTTGGAAACGCGCGACACAAGACATGGTCCTGGTCCCGGAAAAATAGAAGTTTCCTGTAGGCCAAGAGATGGTCGACGGGATCTTGCGATCCGTCAAACAATACAAACTTCGGGGGGGTCCAGTGGTGCGGAAAACCCCCTTGATGGACCTCGCTGGTGAAAGGCGAGCTTCCTCCGTGGGCGGCGAGGTCCTCCAGTAAATCCACTGGCGCACTAGGTCGCTGCCAGTGCCCGGGGAGAAATCCCAAAGGCGGCTGCGCAGGTCCTAGGCGCTCGTGCGCACTCCCTCTAGGAAGGGTCGGATCCACCCCACGGCGACCCTCGGGAGCCACCAATCGGCGGCCTCCTGGCTGCTCGCGCGCGGATCCCTTCAGCGAGGCGGTTGGTCTGTGGGAGGCCGTCACCTCTCGAGGTTCGGAAGGTAGAGTCACCGCGGGCTCTTTCCCTCGTCGCCGATGGCGCGGGTCGCGATCCCTCTCTTGAGACCTCGCCTCCGATCCGTCAGAGTCGACGCTCCGGCTACGTCGGCGAGGGATGGTCGCGCGCGAGGTCGCCTGGTTGCTGGACCGCTGGGTTACCAGCTTCTGTAACCTTGTGAGCGGGGTCTCCTTCGCTCCACGCACGGCCGTCCTCTCAACCGGGGGTTCCGGTCGGGAAGTTCGCCGTGCTGGGACGGTCGTGGGCAGACGCGACGAGACGGGAGGTCGCGCGGGGGACGCAGGCCTCGAAGGTCCTGACCGCCGGCTAGCCGCCGGAGCCTGACGCAAGCGCGTCAACTCCTCCATCATCGCCCGCTGGGTGGCCAACATCTCCAACAGGAGCTGGTCACTGAGCGGGACAAAGGGCTGGGGAGTCTCAGCGGGGGGTTCGCTGTGCACAGACCCCATACGGGCCCTCGCCCGCCTACGCCCCCTTGTCGCCGGAGCCATCTTTGGGGTTTCTAAGGCCGTCGACGCACAGCCGTATGGTTGTGAGCGTTCTCACAGGAACCAGTCGAAATCCCACAGACGGCGCCAAATGTTTGGGGGATTTTTCCTGGTCCTTGCAAGCCACCTGTAAGATCAAGAAAAAAGAAACGTGAGAACGGCTGGCTCCCTTAGGAGCGCAGACCCTCCGACGCTCAAGTCAGTCACGGTAGCACAACGGAGAGCTGTTGTATACCAAAGTGGTAGGGAAAGGGATTTCGAACCTGTACTTTGGAGCCTGGGGGTGTGCATTTATAGACATGGGCGACCTATCGAGCTACGACGCGTGGAGGCTCTTTCTGGCACCTTCTAGGCCCCCACGTTCTAGCTTTCAATAGTTTCTGACAGTTCTTGGAACTTGGACCCCTGACATTCTTTGTCGTCTAGCTCTTCTGACGCAGTAGTGGGGGACAGCAGCTGCTATTCTGTTGCCGCCATAGGGATCTTCCAGAATGTTCAAGTCTAGGAGGTCTCAAACCGACTCTGACTGGCTTCCATGGACTGCAATCGTCCACGTAGCTTCAGTGGGTTCTCGACACCTGGCAATCTCAGGGAAAAAGCAAAGGCCAGCTCGCCCAATACTGCTCCGTCCTTTCGCCCATATTTATCAAGAGTTGGACCTCGTGGGAGCAACCTCTTCGATAAACAGGGGTCTAGGCGAGCTTCTGGGCGAGCTTCTGAGCGAGCTTGGGCGAACTCCTGGGCGAGCTTGGGCGAGTTCCTGAGCGAGCTAGGCGAGCTCCTGAGTGAGCATGGCGTGCTCCTAAATGAGCTTGGGCGAGCTCCTATGCCAGCTAGGCGGGCTCATGAGTGAACATGGCGAACTCCTGGACGAGCTAGGCGAGCTCCTGAGCGAGCATGGCGAGCTCCTGGACGAGCTAGGCGAGCTCCTGAGCGAGCGTTTCGAGCTCCTGGACGAGCTAAGCGAGCTCCTGAGCGAGCATGACGAGCTCCTGGACGAGCTTGGGCGATCTCCTTCGCGCTCTTTGTCTAAGCCATTTATCGAATATGGGCGAGTATGGCGAGCTCCTGGATGAGCTTGGGCGAGCTCCTGGATGAGCTTGGGCGAGCTCCTTCGCGCTCTTTGTCTAAGCCATTTATCGAATATGGGCGAGTATGGCGAGCTCCTGGATGAGCTTGGGCGAGCTCCTGGATGAGCTTGGGCGAGCTCCTTCGCACTCTTTGTCTAAGCCATTTATCGAATATGGGCGAGTATGGCGAGCTCCTGGATGAGCTTGGGCGAGCTCCTGGATGAGCTTGGGCGAGCTCCTTCGCGCTCTTTGTCTAAGCCATTTATCGAATATGGACGAGTATGGCGAGCTCCTGGATGAGCTTGGGCGAGCTCCTGTGGGGGACTGGAGGTGTGAGCTGTACTCAGATACAAGGTGTCCATCCCGCTCCATGTGAAGGCGAGCTCCTGACGAGGGTTCCAACTCCTGGACGGGCTATCCAAGATATGTGGTTTTTGATTACCCCCAACATAATTGATCTTGATAGCCAAACTTCCTCACCTCCTCGGTTGATCAGACAACTGATCGGACGTCGGCACTCTCGTTGTACCCTTCGCTCTCTGAATGGCGAGGACGAAACACCAGGGTCAACCAGAAGGAAGTAATACTCAACAACAAGCTCGTCCTGAGACTCGATCAATGAGTCAAAGGCTCAACTTCGGACAGCCCCTTGCTGTTCCCGAAATGGGGGTTCGTTCAGGGAGTGGAAGATCTGTCGATCGACCTATTGCCCATCCTGCACGACAATCGGTTGGGCAAACTGCCCCCATTGCTGCTGAAGACCCTCCATCGACCTACCAAATTTCTGCGGTCGACTTCCAACTGCTTCAATTGGCGAAGCAAAATGCCACCCTCACTGCAGAAAGGGATGCTCTGAAGAAAGCAGCTTCCGAGGCGGGGATCGCTCTACCTATTCCCTCTACAAGTGAGAGGGTCGATCTTCCACGACATTCAATCCACTCCGAGCAACGGAGGTCAATGGGCACTGCTGCCCTCGAAAGGATTCGACGCGACCCAACTCCCTCTGCTGCTCCTTGGAAGCAGAGTGTTTGGGATCGCCTCGACGACGAGTCTTCCCAATCGTCTTCTGGCCGCAACTGCGACAAGAGGGCACCTTCAAAGCTCAATATACCAAGGAAGCACCAAATGAAAGGCGCTCCTTCAAAGAGTAGAGCCTCCCCATCCATCCCACTTCAACGTGTGCTTGGATCGGACCTCAGACATCGACTTCAACCGGCAAATATTTCAATACCAGAGCAAGACCTTGCGATCTTGCCTCTTGACCCACCTCTAGGTCGAGGACACGGTCGTAGTGATGGTTACTCCTCTGCCGGGCCTCTACATCGAAGTCTCTTCGAGACAACATTTCCAAGGGGATGGAGAACTCCTATCCTCCCCAAATTCAACTGCGTCCGAGGAGATCCTACTCTCCATATCCTCGCATTCAAGCAAGCTTTAACGCCACACGAAGAAGAAAACAACGTGCTCTGCCGCACCTTCGCAGGAAGTCTCGATGAGCCGTCGCTCGACTGGTATCACAATCTCCGAGCTGGGTCCATCACCCAGTTTGATATTTTGGCTAAACTCTTTGTGCAGCATTATCAGCTCAATCTGAAGCCCGAGAAGAAGCTCGACTCTCTCTATCGACTGAGGATGGGTGCTGACGAGACTCTCTGAAGTTTCACTAGGAGGTTTCGTAACGAGCATGCTGCCCTCTCTGGAAGACATCTGGATGATGAAGCCATCATGTTGGCTTTCCAGAATGCTCTCCGCTTCGATCTACACATCTACAACGACTTCATCCGCAACCCTCCTCCTTCTTTGGGTGCTATGTTTGATCGAATTCAGAGAGAGATCGAGGTCGAAGATGATCAAGTTGCTCGGAAAGGGCGAGAAACAAAGCGAAGACCTGCGGAGAGAGAAGCTCCAAAGTACGCTGCCAAGGCTCACAACACTGAGGCAGCAGCCCCTCCGGCCAACAAGCGATCAAAGAATGATGGGCGTCGATCTCCAACTAAGACCACTTTAACCGAGTGGAATATGCCAGTCGAACAGATACTCGACCGCATTCAACATGACGAGTATCTTCGGAGGCCCAATCCTCTTCAGCCAAACTCCAAATTCACAGCAGACAAAACAGTCTACTGCGAATTCCATCGAAGTCACGGCCACTCCACCGATCGGTGCTATCGGTTGAAGTTCCATCTTGAAGACTTGTTGCGAGAGGGCCACCTTCAAGAATTCGTCAACAACGGGCACGATCAACGTCGAACCTCTGCAAAGGGGAAAGAAGTGTGTTGGATACATCAAATCTCCTCTGACCGGCAACATATCTCTGTGAATGCCAACGTCTTTGGTATTCATGGAACCTTGCACAATCAAAATCTGACCGGGAAGGAGGTGGATCGACAAGTTCGACGCATCTTCCACGTTCGTTCTACTGCGAACAAGGAAGATACATGGATCGAGAAGCCCATCGAAGGTCTTGCTTGGCCGGTTATCGTCTTCAACGACACCGATCGTCAAGGAGTTCATACTCCACATCGAGACCCCCTGGTTTTGAAACTCATCATCGACGGAAGTACCGTCAATCGGATCCTCATCAATACCGGGAGCTCCATCGATATTATGTTCTCAGACTGTTTCAAACGTCTGGGGCATAAGTATCAAAGCCTTGACGTCGTCCCGACGGTGATCACTGGCTTCAACGGGGAACAAAGCATCACTGTGGGCGAATCAAGATTCACTCTTGACCTTAGCCGAGAGACTCGAGTCTCGGTAAGATTCGCAATTGTCGAAGGAGTGTCTAGCTACAACGCCATTCTCAGGCGACCATTCCTCCACCAGATCAATGCCATCTCCTCTTCTTATCATCAATTACTGAAGTTTGCAACGGGAGAAGGCATCGTCTGCATTCGAGGTGATCAGCAAACTGGAAGGTCTTGTGAGGCTGCTGCGGCTAAGACAGATCGAAAGATCAACATTGCTCCTCCAAAGCGGCCACGAGATGAAGCTGGTCCCTCTTCCAAATAGCAATCAAAGGAGATTCCGCTGACCGAACCTCCACCAATCGAATGGGAAGCATCACCTTCAATTGAAGAAATCATCCCAATCAACATAGGCAGCGGAGATCTTCCTCGACAAACTTTCATTGGTACCGGTCTTAGCAACGCAGAAGCGCAAGACATGGTATCATTCCTCCAGTCCAATATCGACGTCTTCGCTTGGTGCTTCGAAGACATGCCTGGGATCAATCCAGAAGACGCTTGTCATCGACTTGCGATCAAAGAAGAAATGAAGCCTGTCAAGCAAAAGCCACGCACCATCCGACCAGAGCTGCAAGTTGCTGTTCAAGAAGAAATCACCAAGCTACTCGCAGCAGGCTTTATCCGTGAAGTAGAGTATCCTACCTGGATCTCTAACATAGTTGCTGTTCCAAAGAAGAATGGGAAAGTCAGAGTCTGCATCGACTTCACCAATCTCAACAAAGCTTGTCCCAAAGATCCATTCCCCATGCCAAGGATTGATAGACTCGTCGATGCCACTGCTGGACACGAGCTATTATCTTTCATGGATGGATACTCTGGGTACAATCAAATTCCACTTCATCCCGACGATCAAGAGAAGACTTGCTTCGTGACTAGCCGAGGTCTCTACTGCTACAATGAAATGCCATTTGGCCTCAAGAATGCTGGATCTACCTATCAAAGGCTAGTCACCAAGATGTTCGAAGACCAAATCGGTCGTAATGTTGAAGTCTATGTCGATGATCTCCTCACCAAGAGCTCCACTCGGGGAAGGCGTCTGTTCGATCTGGCTGAAACTTTTCAAGTCCTCCGAAAGTATCGTATGAAACTCAATCCAGCCAAGTGTGCTTTTGGAGTTCAATCGGGCAAATTTCTGGGTCATCTTGTGACCAGAAGAGGTATTGAGGCCAACCCCGACCAGATTCGAGCCATCCTCGACATGCCGTCACCCACCAATCGAAAGGAAGTGCAACGTCTCACAGGAAGACTTGCTGCTCTCAATCGATTCATCTCTAAATCTTCCGACAAGTGCAAACCTCTCTTCGACAAATTACGAAAGGCGGATACCTCCGGTTGGAGTCCGATCTGTGAAAAAGCATTTCAAAGCATCAAGAAATATCTGGTGTAAGCTCCTATCCTGACTGCTCCACTTCCAAAAGAAGACTTGTGGCTCTACCTCACCGTGACCGATCAAGCAATCAGCGCGGTCCTAGTCAGTAAGAGAGAAGGCGTCGAACATCCAGTCTATTACATCAGCCATACTCTCCTTCCAGCTGAAACTCGCTACTCAAAAACCGAGAAGGTCATCTTAGCCTTGCTCACTGCATCGCGTCGTCTCCAACCATATTTCGTCTCCCACCAGATCACTGTCATTTCAGAACACCCGCTCAAAGATGTCGTTGACAAAGCTGGCAGAGCTGGTCGAATGACCAAGTGGGTGATCGAAATGAGTGCTCTGGGGATTCAGTTCGAATCTCGCACTTCTATCAAAGGTCAAGCTGTTGCTGATTTTCTAGCAGACTTTCCAGTTGAAGACCCCATCACTTGGGAAGAAGATGTTGACATGCGCTTAGAAGATGAGGACAACACTCCGATCAACCTTGCAACAAAAATTGATCCAAGTCCCGAAGCTATTGCTGCAACTCCTCCATGGAAGCTTTATACTGATGGAGCTTCAAGTTCGGTCGGTTCGGGAACTGGGATAGTCTTAGTATCCCCCGAACTTGATCATCTACAGAAGGCCACTCTCCTAGGGTTCAACGCCACCAACAACGAAGCCAAATACGAAGCACTCATTTCTGGACTCGAAATGGCGGAATCCCTGGGGATAGATCGAATCATCATCTATAGCGACTCCCAGTTGATCATAAGGCAAATCAATGGAGAGTACACAGCTCGTGAAGAAAGAATGCAACTCTACTTGGCCTTAGTACGACGTCTTCAATAACGTTTTACTACAACTGAGTTCGTTCAAATTCCAAGGGCAGAAAATCGCGAAGCAGATGCTTTAGCTAATGCTGCCTCCGTCCTTGGAGACTCACTCGGAGGAAGACAAATACAAATTGATTATCAAGAAGTGCCCATGACCACCCCCGATCAACAGATCCTTACTACTACAAAAGGATCTGGGGCTGGAGATCAACTGACATCGAACCTCACTACTACAAGTGAGCTTGAAGACTGGAGACGATCAATTTTTGACTTCTTCAAGCATGGCAAAGTGCCAGAAGATCCAAATCAAGCCCGAAGACTTCAAAGGAAGCTCCCATGCTATATTTTACAAGGTGAAGATTTATATTTCAAATCTCACAACGGGATGTTGCTCAAGTGCCTTTGTCCCGAGCAAACACTGGCAATCCTGATTGATATCCACTCTGGAACTTGTGGGAATCATTCGGGAGGAAGATCTCTTGAAGCTAAGACAAAGCTACAAGGTTACTACTGGCCTACTATGTCAAAAGATGCTCGACAGGTTGTTCAAAGATGCGAACCATGCCAACGGCATGCTCGAGCTATCCATCTCCCTGCAGATGAGCTTCATCAACTATCAAGTCCCTGGCCTTTCCATCAATGGGGGTTAGATTTCTTGGGTCCTTTCCCTCCAACTCCAAGCAAGAAGAAGTATCTACTGCTGGCCACAGATTACTTCACCAAATGGGTTGAAGCTATGCCCCTCTTCCGAGAGACTGACGATGAAGTGATCAAATTCATTCGGCACAACATCTTCTCAAGGTTTGGTACACCTCAAGTTCTTGTTGCTGACAATGGAGCTCAGTTTGATTCCGACAAGTTTCGAGAGTTCTGTCTGAACAACGGTATCAAGCTATTCTATTCAACTCCAAGATATCCTCAATGCAATGGTCAAGCTGAATCCTCAAATAGAGCTATACTTGGTATACTCAAGAAGAAACTCAATGACAAGAAAGGATTGTGGGAGCAAGTCCTACCTGAAGTTCTTTGGGGGTACCGCACAACTCCGAGAAGATCAACAGGGTTCTCACCTTTTCGTCTAACATATGGATCGGAAGCAGTACTCCCAACAGAAAATATATCAAGTACTTTGAAGACCAAAGCAGTTGAAGAAGGAATCAACGAAGAACTACGAATCAATGATCTAGACTTCTCAGAAGAACTACGAGATCAAGCCTCCCTTCGTGTGGCCAAGTACCAGCAGAAGATCAAAAGAGCCTACGATGAGAAAGTCTATAAGAGACAGTTCCCAGTGGGCAGCCTAGTTCTCAGAGCAGTTTTTTACAACACTAAAGAACACAGCAGTGGGAAGCTTGCTCCCAACTGGGAAGGTCCATATATCGTTGAATCAGTAGGAGGCAAAGGTTCTTACAGACTGATCACACCAGAAGGAGATAGATTGCCTCGAGCTTAGAATTCTAGACACCTCAAGATGTTCTATCCATGATGTAAATTCTGTGATAAATAAAGTTCTCTTTCAAGTATTCAAATGTTCCAGTGTTCAGCTTTACAATTCAAGTTCTGAAGCAGTTTTCAAGTTATCCATATTCAAATTACCAGGTCTTTTAACAAGTTTGGGTGTTAGAGTTGCGACTCAACCCCTTACTAGCAAATGTTAAAAACTGACCATATTCAAGTTACCCAGTCTTTTAACAAGTTTGGGTGTTAGAGTTGCGACTCAACCCCTTACTGCCATATGTTAAACTGACCTTCAACTTTCAAAATTCAATTTCAATCAAATTCTATATCGTCCAACAGGTTTGGGTGTTTGAGTTGCAACTCAACCCCTCACATTCGAATGTTATACGAATTCAAGTTACAATTTTCAAGTTACAATAAGTTTGGGTAATTGAGTTACAACTCGACCCCTTATATTCAAGTGTTTGTACCTATTCAACACTCCAATGCCATTCGGGACACAACATTCAAGTGCAACATTCAAAGGCATTCAACGAGACATTCAATCTTCAAACATCAAAGATTTCTATTATTATCAAAATGTGTTAAGTACAGGAGTAAGCTGTTACATATCGAGAGTTTACAAGTTCAAATGACAAAAAAGAAGATAGAAGATCTCAAGGCTTGGCCACACTTTGCGCGCGCGACTTCTCTCCCTCAGATCCAGCACGAGCTTTGCTCGCCACTGAGGCCTTGGAAGATCGGACGCTAGCTGCATGGATCCTGAGTGCTTCTGCCGCCTTCTCAGCTGTTTCCTTGTAACTCTTGCACTCAGACAACGCATGCTCCAACGCCTTCTTGGAAGTCTCCTCTTTGGCAGTAAAAGCAGCGTGTTGAGCAGCAAGTTGATTTTTCAGCTCCTTGATCTCGTTGGCGCGACCACAGGACACGTCCTCAACCTTGACGATCCGATTCTTCAAGGACTCGAGTTCGTGACTCTGCGCCTCGCAACGGTCCTGCAGCCCCTTGATCTCCAGCTTCCCCTTGCGAAGATCCTCAATCTTGGCCTTGAGAGAGGTCTTCTTCGAAGTCAAGAGCTCCCTCAGCCTATCTCTCTCCTCGCTCACAGCCTTCAGTTCAGCTGTCAAACGAGACACCTCAGAGGCGGCCTCTCGTTCTCCTGCCTTCCTGGAGAGCTTGCTTGCAATTCTCAAACAGGCTCCAGTCTGCAGATGGACAAAGAGTTAGAATTATCTCAAAGACACAATTCGATTAATTGATCGAGCATATACACATACCACTATATCTAGCCGATCGAAGGCTTCTTCAAAAGTAGCTTCCGGAAGATTGCAGAGCTTCCGAATCACGCTAGTAGGGTGGTTGATGTCAACATCACCCAAACTCTTCATCTTCGGAGTCGAGCCAGCAGGCGTACCTGCAATCAACAAAAATTCAAAGTGTTAGAATATTTTCGAGTTTCAACGGCAAGGCAATCAAGTGAAGTTAGTACAAATACCTGAAGCCTCGACCTGAGGAGCTTTTCCCTTCCCGCGGTCGGAGCTCTTACCCTTGGGGGTCGATTTCTCCTTGCTGGGGGTTGGCTCTGGCAGAGGATGAGGAGTAGCATCACCCACCCGGCTTCCCCTCTCCAAGTGAGCAGGAGATGGAACATCTCGAGGAGGTGATGCTCCCCCTTCGTCTTCTTGCCCACTCGAGGAGGTGAGCCCTGCCACCATAGCAGCAACTTCCTCCGCCAGAGATCGCGAAGGGGGTGGGGGTTGTTCAACCTCCACACCCCCACTTGTTGTCGCCCCTTCGAGACGGGGAACCTCGGGAGGTATTTGATCGAGAGGTGTAGGGTTGCTTCTAACCCCACCACTCCCCGATATCCTAATCTTAAAGCGCAGCGGGTTCTTTTTCAGCTCCCCGAAGTCATAAGTAGGAATCACCTTAGGGCCATCGCCCGTGGCGTCCATAACTCCCTCCATCTTGCGAGCCTTACCCTCGTCTATGAGGATAGGCTGCGATTCCTCGTCAGCACCACCAGTGGGGGTGGGAGGAATTTCTTCCTCGCCACCCCCATGTCCTAGACCACCATCAGTGGGGGTGGGAGGAATCTCTTCCTCACCACCCCCATCTTCATCATCATCATCTTCTCCGTCTTCTTCCCCATCGCTGCCAGTGCCCTCATCCTCCTCATCTCCGCCCTCCTCCTCCCTCTCTACCTCCTCTTCTTCATCTTCATCCTTCTTTTTCTCCTCATCCTCCTCCTGTTTGATGGGGATTTTTCTCTTCTTCTTCGCCGGGCCCTTTGGAACTACCAGCTTCTCCTCCGAGGGCAAGCTGCGCCTGGCTCCATAAGCCTTCTTCTCAAATCGAAGCTTTCTAACAATTTTTCCAGACTGAAGGTCCTCCTCATAGTCTGAGTAGATAACTTCATTATCTTCATAGCGAAGCTTCGATCGATGGAGAAGGTTGGCCTTGCCATGCCGAACCGGGCAATTCGAAAATTGCTTCCAAGATCGAGTTCCGCATGTCAGCTCCAGAAAGAGGTTGTCAAGGGCCCCTACTCGCTCCGGAGGCCACGAGAGAGCTCCTCCTGTGCAGTACATGTCAGTCTCTTGATGCACCTTGTATCGAGGAACCTCCGGAACAGACACTAGAGTCCAGGCACCAGATATCGACAACGGCCAGTCAGTATAGAGCTTGTCGGAGCCGATGGTGTCGAAAATCGGGCGGAGGGCACTGACACCTGTCAAATAGTAGAACGGGCTGTCCTTCCTCCAAGCCCATCGGTAATGGTAAAAGAAATACCCCAGCTCGATTCGGGCTTCTTCACCTTCAGGGAGGCTGGAGTAGCATTCCCTAAGTTCCTTTTGGAAGTCCGACTCTACGCGACAGTAAGCGTAGATGATCCTCCAGGAATTCCCAGTGACCTGCCCGGGACAGAGACCAGAGGTGTTCAGAAACCTCGCGGCGAAAGGCAGTAGCGGAAGGCGCAGTCCACAGTTGAGCTGGCCGATCGTGACGATGGTTCCCATCACTTGTTCCTTGCTCGCCCACGAGACAAAGACTGTCCGCCTGTCAACGCCGAAAGCAGAGAGAACTCCCGGAAGTGCTGGCCGAGCCTTCCCCTCTGTGAAAAATGACAGCAACTCCTGCAGCTTCTCCCTCTTCACATCTGTAAGTTTACCACCGGTGTTGTACCCAAACACAGGCTCCGCCTCCAAAGGTAGCTGCGGGAGGAGGACAAACTTTGCCTTGGGGATCTGCACTGGCCTTGACGGTGCAGAAGCGAATCCCACTCCTTGGTGCCTCTTGCCCAGTTGGCCAAGCTCTATCAATTCGGCCTTGCCTTTACCACGGCCCTTGGAGAAAGTTGTTTCCTCAACAACTTCCTTCCCCTTTCTCTTAGAAGGAACAGCACTCTTCTTCGAACTGCCCGAAGACGCCATTTGACCGATCGAAAGGAAATGAAGAACAAGAGAGGGGAAGCAAAGAGTCTGGACTTCGAAAAATTCTGAAAGCGTGAGGCAAAAATGACAGCCAGTAAAACTTATATACCCAGGGTAAAAAAGGTACGAAATCGAAAAGACACGTGTCTTCTCCATATCAAATCGCGTGTTTTTGTAGGTACACGTGGCATCCATCCGTAGCAAGCGCAAAACCAGGCGAACCGTCGGACAAGATGAAGCGTCAGACCTACCGGTCCGCGTAAACCAACAGTCCAAGCGAACCACCGATCTGAGTGAACCGGACCGCCGGTTCAAAGCCACATTCAGGCAAACTGAAGATTCAAAACAGAAAAAATCAAACTCCATCGATATTCAAGACCGCCAAAGATCAAAGGAGAAGTACAAGTTATACCACTTCCTCAAAAGTACAGGTTCAAGACTTTAACCTTGACCGGCTTATTTTAACCGATCGGTCAAACTTGACCAATCGGTCAAACTTGACCGATCGGCCGAATTTCTACTGGTTCTGGCAAAAAAACCAAGGGTTTTTGCCGATCACCCAATCCTTGACCGGCTGATTTTAACCGATCGGTCAAACTTGACCGATCGGTCAAAATCAACCGATCGGCCGATTTTCTACTGGTTCTGGCAAAAAACCAAGGGTTTTTTCCGATCACCCAAACCTTGACCGGCTAATTTTAGCCGAATGGTCAAATATGACCGTTCGGCCAAAATCAACCGATCGGTCGATTTTCTACTAGATCCGGCGAAAAACTAAGGTTTTTTGCCGATCACCCAAACCTTGACCGGCTGATTTTAGCCGAACGGTCAAATATGACCGTTCGGCCAAAATCAACCGATCTGTCGATTTTCTACTAGATCCGGCAAAAAACCAAGGGTTTTTGCCGATCACCTAATCCTTGACCGGCTGATTTTAACCGATCGGTCAAACTTGACCGATCGGTCAAAATCAACCGATCGGCCGATTTTCTACTGGTTTTGGCAAAAAACCAAGGGTTTTTGCCGATCACCCAAACCTTGACCGGCTGATTTTAGTCGAACGGTCAAATATGACCGTTCAGCCAAAATCAACCGATCGGTCGATTATCTACTAGATCCGGCGAAAAACTAAGGTTTTTTGCCGATCACCCAAACCTTGACCGGCTGATTTTAGCCGAACGGTCAAATATGACCGTTCGGCCAAAATCAATCGATCTGTCGATTTTCTACTAGATCCGGCGAAAAACTAAGGTTTTTTGCCGATCACCCAAACCTTGACCGGCTGATTTTAGCCGAACGGTCAAATATGACCGTTCGGCCAAAATCAACCGATCGGTCGATTTTCTACTAGATCCGGCGAAAAACTAAGGTTTTTTGCCGATCACCCAAACCTTGACCGGCTGATTTTAGCTGAACGGTCAAATATGACCGTTCGGCCAAAATCAATCGATCGGTCGATTTTCTACTGGATCAGGTGGAAAACAAAGGTTTTTTGCTGATCACCCAAACCTTGACCGGCTGATTTTAGCCGAACGGTCAAATATGACCGTTCGGCCAAAATCAACCGATCGGTTGATTTTCTATCCGATCTGGCAAAAAACTAAGGTTTTTTGCCGATCACCCAATCCTTGACCGGTTGAAATTGACCGTTCGGTCAAATTTAACCGATCGGTCAAATTTGACCGATCGGTCAAAATTGACTGATCGGTCAAAATCAACCGATCGGTTAAATTTCCACTGGATCGGTCAAAAAACCATGTTTTTTGACCGATCGCCCAATCCTTGACCGGTTGAAATTGACCGTTCGGTCAAATTTAACCGATCGGTCAAATTTGACCGATCGGTCAAAATTGACCGATCGGTCAAAATCAACCGATCGGTCAAATTTCCGCTGGATCGGTCAAAAAACCAAAATTGACCGTTCGGTCAAAATTGACCGTTCGGTCAAAATTGACCGTTCGGTCAAAATTGACCGACCAATCTTTTTTGCGCTAACATTCGGCAAGCTTCTTTGTGCCTTCTTCGACAGGGGGTTGCTATTTTTTGCACCAAATCCAAGCCAGCCAGAACGAACTCTAGCTAACTTGGAGGGGGTAACTGTGGGTGCAAATTTTGGCAGAAGTTTACCAACTACCGCGGTACCCACCGGCCCTGCCTGGTGGGCCCACAAGGACCACCACGGGACCCACCGGCCCTGCCTGGTGGGCCCACAAGGACCACCGCGGGACCCACTGGCCCTGCCTGGTGGGCCCACGAGGACCACCGCGGGACCCACCGGCCCTGCCTGGTGGACCCACGAGGACCACCGCGGGACCCACCGGCCCTGCCTGGTGGGCCCACGAGGACCACCGCGGGACCCACCGGCCCTGCCTGGTGGCCCAAGAGCCTGTGGAATCCTCCAGAAAACGGTAGCGAGGTCCGCCAGCTTTACCTGGAGGATCCCCAGATGCTGCAGCAGAAACCGCCATTTGCCACCAGGAAAGTCTATAAATAGCAGAGCCTTCGAATGTAAAAAGATCGAAATCTAAGATCCCAGAATTTCTGATTTCCACTCTGAGATCTGATTTTCAGAACCAGAGCTCTGGAATTTCTATCTTCTCACCCTTCACCTCTACTTGATCATCTTCTTGTCTTTGAAGAGATCAAAGAGGCTTCAGTAGCACTCGGCCTGTCGAGGTTACTTCGAGAAAAGTGTTAGTGAATTCGGGTTGCACCCTATAGCACGGAGACGTAGGCTTCGGCTGAACTCCGAGATCACTTCTCGTGTCAAACACTCTCTCTGATTGCATCTCTCTATCTACATATCAAAAGCTGCAACGTCCATCACCAGATCGACCAACGATCTTCGACGTCTACATCAACTTCAATTGACTGGTGCTGCGAAGGTCTTCGGGTCGGCACGAAGATTTTCCCCCACAGAATTAGAATGGATCGTGCGAATGAATTAGAATGGATCGTACGAATGAATTAGAATGGATCATGCTAATGAATTAGAATGGATCATGCGAATGAATTAGAATGGATCGTGCGAATGAATTAGAATGGATCATACGAAGGAATTAGAATGGATCGTACGAAGGAATTAGAATGGATTGTACAAATGAATTAGAATGGATCGTACGAATGAATTAGAATGGATCGTACGAATGAAATAGAATGGATCGTACGAATGAAATAGAATGGATTGTACGAATGAATTAGAATGGATCGTACGAAGGAATTAGAATGGATCGTACGAAGGAATTAGAATGGATCTAACGAATGAATTAGAATGGATCATACGAATGAGTAAGAATGGATCGTACGAATGAAATAGAATGGATTGTACGAATGAATTAGAATGGATCGTACGAATGAATTAGAATGGATCGTATGAATGAATTAGAATGGATCGTACGAATGAAATAGAATGGATCGTACGAATGAAATAGAATGGATTGTACGAATGAATTAGAATGGTTCGTACGAAGGAATTAGAATGGATCGTACGAAGGAATTAGAATGGATCTAATTCATTCGTACGATCCATTCTAATTCATTCGTACGATCCATTCTAATTCATTCACACAATCTATTCTAATTCATTCGTACGATCCATTCTAATTCCTTCGTACGATCCATTCTAATTCATTCATACGATCCAATCTAATTCATTCGTACGATCCATTCCTTCGTACGACGAATGAATTAGAATGGATCGTGCGAATGAATTAGAATGGATCGTACGTATTAGAATGGATACATTCGTGCGAAAGAATTAGAATAGATCGTATGAATGAATTAGAATGGATCGTACGAATGAATTAGAATGGATCGTGCGAATGAATTAGAATTGATCGTACGAATGAATTAGAATGGATATATTCGTGCGAAAGAATTAGAATAGATCGTATGAATGAATTAGAATGGATTGTATGAATGAATTAGATTGGATCGTATGAATGAATTAGAATGGATCGTGCGAATGAATTAAAATGGATCGTGCGAATGAATTAGAATGGATCGTACGAATGAATTAGAATGGATACATTCGTGCAAAAGAATTAGAATGGATTGTATGAATGAATTAGAATGGATCATGCTAATGAATTAGAATGGATCGTACGAATGAATTGGAATAGATTGTGCGAATGAATTAGAATGGATCGTACGAATGAATTAGAATGGATCGTAATAATGGATCTTACAAATGAAATAGAATGGATCGTACGAATGAATTAGCACGGATCATGCTAATGAATTAGAATGGAATATACGAATGAATTAGAATGGATCATACGAATGAATTAGATACGAATAGATTGCATGAATGAATTAGAATAGATCGTACGAAGGAATTAGAATGGATCGTACGAAGGAATTAGAATGGATCGTACGAATGAATTAGAATATATTGTGCGAATGAATTTGAATGGATCGTACGAATGAATTAGAATGGATTATATGAATGAATTAGAATGGATCGTATGAATGAATTAGAATGGATCGTGTGAATGAATTAGAATGGATCGTACGATTGAATTAGACTGGATTGTATGAATGAATTAGAATGGATCGTACGAATGAATAAGAGTGGATAGATTCGTGCGAATGAATTAAAATGGATTGTACGAATGAGTAAGAATGGATCGTATGAATGAAATAGAATGGATCGTACGTATCAATTAGAATGGATACATTCATGGGAATGAATTAGAATGGATCGTACGAAGGAATTAGAATGGATCATACGAAGGAATTAGAATAGATCGTACGAATGAATTAGAATGGATACATTCATGCAAAAGAATTAGAATGGATTGTATGAATGAATTAGAATGGATCTTAGAATGGATCGTACGAATGAGTAAGAATGGATCGTACGAATAAATTAGAATGGATCGTATGAATGAATTAGAATGGATACATTCGTCTGAATGAATTTGAATGGATCGTGCGAATGAATTAGAATGGATCGTATGAATGAATTAGAATGGATCGTATGAATGAATTCGAATCGATTGTGCGAATGAATTAGAATTGATCATATGAATGAATTAGATTGGATCGTATGAATGAATTAGAATAGATTGTGCGAAACGTACGAATGAATTAGAATGGATCGTATGAATGAAATAGAATGGATCGTATAAATTAGAATGGATAAATTAGAATGGATATATTCGTGCAAATGAATTAGAATGGATCGTATGAATGAATTAGAATGGATCGTACGAATGAATTAGAATGGATCATACGAATGAATTAGAATAGATCATATGAATGAATTAGAATAGATTGTGCGAATGATTTAGAATGGATTGTATGAATGAATTCAAATGGATTGTGTGAATGAATTAGAATGGATCGTACGAATGAATTAGAATGGATTGTACGAATGAATTAGATTGGATCGTACGAATGAATTAGAATGGATACATTCGTGCGAATGAATTAGAATGGATCGTACGAATGAGTAAGAATGGATCGTACATTCGTGCAAACGAATTAGAATGGATTGTATGAATGAATTAGATTGGATCGTATAAATGAATTAGAATAGATCGTATGTATGAATTAGAATGGATATATTTATAGGAATGAATAAGAATGGATCGTACGAATGTGTAAGAATGGATTGTACGAATAAAATAGAATGGATTGTACGAATGAATTAGAATGGATACATTCGTGCGAATGAATTAGAATGGATCGTGCGAATGAATTAGAATGGATCGTACTAATGAATTAGAATGGATCGTATGAATGAATTAGAATAGATTGTGCGAATGAATAAGAATGGATCGTACGAATGAATTAGAATGGATCGTACGAATGAATTAGAATGGATCGTGCGAATGAATTAGAATGGATCGTACGAATGAATTAGAATGGATCGTATGAATGAATTAGAATGGATACATACGAATGAATTTGAATGGATCGTATGAATGAATTAGATTGGATTGTATGAATGAATTAGAATGGATCGTGCATCGTACGAATGAATTAGAATGGATCGTATTAATGAATTAGCATGGATCGTGCGAATGAATTAGAATGGATCGTACGAATGAATTCGAATGGATCGTATGAATGAATTAGAATGGATACATACGAATGAATTAGAATGGATCATATGAATGAATTAGATTGGATTGTATGAATGAATTAGAATGGATCGTGCGTCGTACGAATGAATTAGAATGGATCGTATTAATGAATTAGAATGGATCGTGCGAATGATTTAGAATGGATCGTACGAATGAATTAGAATGGATCGTGTGAAAGAATTAGAATGGATTGTATGAATGAATTAGAATGGATCGTATGAATGAATTAGATTGGATCGTATTAATGAATTAGAATGGATCGTGCGAATGAATTAGAATGGATCATACAAATGAATTAGAATAGATTGTGCGAATGAATTAGAATGGATCGTACGAATGAATTAGAATGGATCGTAATAATGGATCGTACGAATGAAATTGAATGGATCGTACGAATGAATTAGCATGGATCGTGCGAATGAATTAGAATGGATCGTACGAATGAATTAGAATGGATCGTATGAATGAATTATAATGGATTGTGCGAAAGAATTAGAATGGATCGTGTGAATGAATTAGAATAGATACATTCATGCGAATGAATTAGAATGGATCGTGCTAATGAATTAGAATTGATCGTGCAAATGAATTAGAATGGATCGTTCTAATTTATTCGTAATTCGTACGATCCATTCTAATTCATGAGCACGATCCATTCTAATTCATTCGTACGATCTATTCTATTTCATTCGTACGATCCATTCTTACTCAATCGTATGATCCATTCTAATTCATTCGCACGAATGTATCCATTCTAATTCATTCGTACGATCCATTCTAATTCATTCGTACAATCCATTCTATTTCATTCGTACGATCCATTCTTACTCATTCGTATGATCCATTCTAATTCATTCATACGATCCATTCTAATTCATTCGTACGATCCATTCTAATTCATTCGTACGATTCATTCTAATTCATTCGCACGAATGTATCCATCCTTTGTACGATCCATTCTAATTCATTCATGCGATCCATTCTAATTCATTCGTACGATCTATTCTAATTCATTCGCACGATCCATTCTAATTCATTCATACGATCCATTCTAATTCATTCATACATTCCATTCTAATTCATTTGCACGAATATATCTATTCTAATTCATTCGTATGATCTATTCTAATTCCTTCGTACGATCCAATCTAATTCATTCGCACGATCCATTCTAATTCATTCGCATGATCCATTCTAATTCATTCGCACGATCCATTCTAGTTCATTCATACGATCCAATCTAATTCATTCATACGATCCATTCTAATTCATTCGTATGATCCATTCTATTTCATTCGTACGATCCATTCTAATTCATTCATACGATCCATTCTATTTCATTCGTACGATCCATTCTAATTCATTCGCACAATCTATTCTAATTCATTCGTACGATCCATTCTAATTCATTCGTATGATCCACTCTAATTCATTCGTACGATCCATTCTATTCCATTCGCACGATCCATTCTAATTCATTCGGACGATCTATTCTAATTCATTCGCACGATCCATTCTAATTCATTCGTATGATCCATTCTAATTCCTTCGTACGATCCATTCTAATTCCTTCGTACGATCCATTGTATTTCATTCCTATGATCCATTCTAATTCCTTCATACGATCCATTCTTATTCATTCCCATGAATGTATCCATTTTAATTCATACGAACGATCCATTCTAGTTCATTTATACGATCCAATCTAATTCATTCATACAATCCATTCTAATTCATTCGCACGAATTTATCCATTCTAATTCATTCGTACGATCCATTCTAATTCATTCGCACATTCTATTCTAATTCATTCGTACGTTCCATTCTAATTCATTACGTACGTATGAATTAGAATGGATACATTCATGGGAATAAATAAGAATGGATCGTACGAAGGTATTAGAATGGATCATACGAATAAAATAGAATGGATCGTACGAAAGAATTAGAATGGATCATACGAAGGAATTAGAATGGATCGTACGAATGAATTAGAATGGATATATTCGTGCAAATGAAATAGAATGGATCGTATGAATGAATTAGAATGGATCTTACTTATGAATTCTAATTCATTCATACGATCCAATCTAATTCATTCATACGATCCAATCTAATTCATTCGCATGATCCATTCTAATTCATTCATACGATCCAATCTAATTCATTCATACGATACATTCTAATTCATTCGCACGAATGTATCCATTCTAATTCATTCGTACGATCCATTCTAATTCATTCGTACAATCTATTCTAATTCATTCGTACGATCCATTCTAATTCATTCGCACGATCCATTCTAATTGATTTGCACGTTCCATTCTAATTCATTCATACAATCCATTCTAATTCTTTTGCATGAATGTATCCATTCTAATTCATTCGTACGATCCATTCTAATTCCTTCGTACGATCCATTCTAATTCCTTCGTACAATCCATTCTAATTCCTTTGTACGACCCATTATATTTCATTCGTATGATCCATTCTAATTCCTTTGTACGATCCATTCTAATTCATTCCCATGAATTTATCCATTCTAATTCATACGTACTATCCATTCTAATTCATTCATATGATCCAATCTAATTCATTCATACGATCCATTCTAATTCATTCGCACGAATGTATCCATTCTAATTCATTCGTACGATCCATTCTAATTCATTCGCACAATCTATTCTAATTCATTCGTACGATCAATTCTAATTCATTAGCACGATCCATTCTAATTCATTCATACGATCTATTCTATTTCATTCGTACGATCCATTCTTACTCAATCGTATGATCCATTCTAATTCATTCGCATGAATGTATCCATTCTAATTCATTCGTACGATCCATTCTAATTCATTCACACGATCCATTCTAATTCATTCACACGATCCATTCTAATTCATTCATATGATCCATTCTAATTTATTCGTATGATCCATTCTATTTCATTCGTACGATCCATGCTTACTCATTCGTACGATCCATTCTAATTCATTCGCACAATCTATTCTAATTCATTCATACAATCCATTCTAATTCATTTGTACGATCTATTCTAATTCATTCGTACGGTCCATTCTAATTCTTTCGCAAGATCCATTCTAATTCATTCACACGATCCATTCTAATTCATTCGTACAATCCATTCTAATTCATTCATACGATCCATTCTAATTCATTCGCACGATCCATTCTAATTCACTCATACGATCCATTCTAATTCATTCATACGATCCATTCTAATCCATTCATACAATCCATTCTAATTCTTTCACACGATCCATTCTAATTCATTCGTACGATCCATTCTAATTCATTCATATGATTCATTCTAATACCTTCGTACGATCCATTCTAATTCATTCGCACGATCCATTCTAATTCATTCGCACGATCCATTCTAATTCATTCATACGATCCATTCTAATTCATTCGTTCGAATGTATCCATTCTAATTCATTCGTACGATCCATTCTAATTCATTCGCACAATCAATTCTAATTCATTCGCACGAATGAATCCATTCTAATTCATTCGTACAATCCATTCTATTTCATTCGTACGATCCATTCTTACTCATTCGTACGATCCATTCTTACTCATTTGTACGATCCATTCTAATTCATTCGCACGATCCATTCTAATTATTTCGTACGATCGTACTAGTGAAGTAGAATGGATCGTACGAATGAATTAGAATGGATCGTGCTAATGAATTAGAATAGATTCGAATGAGTAAGAATGGATCGTACGAATGAAATAGAATGGATTGTACGAATGAATTAGAATGGATCGTACGAATGAATAAGAATGGATCGTGTGAAAGAATTAGAATGGATTGTATGAATGAATTAGAATGGATCGTATGAATGAATTAGAATGGATCGTATGAATGAATTAGAATGGATCGTGCGAATGAATTAGAATGGATCGTATGAATGAATTAGAATGGATTGTACGAATGAATTAGAATGGATCGTATGAATGAATTAGAATGGATCGGGTGAATGAATTAGAATGGATCATACGAATGAATTGGAATAGATCGTACGAATGAATTAGAATGGATTGTATGAATGAATTAGAATTGATTGTGCGAATGAATTAGAATGGATCGTACGAATGAGTAAGAATGGATCGTACAAATGAAATAAAATGGATAGTACGAATGAATTAGAATGGATCGTATGAATGAATTAGAATGGATCGTGCGAATGAATTAGAATGGATCGTACAAATGAATTAGAATGGATACATTCGTGCGAATGAATTAGAATGGATCATACGATTGAGTAAGAATGGATCGTACGAATGAAATATAATAGATCGTACGAATGAATTAGATTGGATCGTTCTAATGAATTAGAATTGATCGTACGAATTAATTAGAATAGATTGTGCGAATGAATTAGAAAGGATCGTTCGAATGAATTAGAATGGATACATTCGGCGAATGAATTAGAATGGATCGTATGAATGAATTAGATTGGATCGTATGAATGAATTAGAATGGATCGTGCGTATGAATGAGAATGGATACATTCATGGGAATGAATTAGAATGGATCGTACAAAGGAATTAGAATGGATCATACGAATGAAATATAATGGGTCGTACAAAGGAATTAGAATGGATCGTACGAAGGAATTAGAATGGATCGTACAAAGGAATTAGAATGGATCGTACGAATGAATTAGAATGGATATATTCGTGCAAATGAATTAGAATGGATTGTATGAATGAATTAGAATGGATCGTGCAAATGAATTAGAATGGATCGTGCGAATGAATTAGAATGGATCGTACGAATGAATTAGAATAGATTGTGTGAATGAATTAGAATGGATCGTAGGAATGAATTAGAATGGATACATTTGTGCGAATGAATTAGAATGGATCGTATGAATGAATTAGAATGGATCGTATGAGTGAATTCGAGTGGATCGTGCGAATGAATTAGAATGGATTGTACGAATGAATTAGAATGGATCGTATGAATGAATTAGAATGGATCGTGCGAATGAATTCGAATGGATTGTATGAATGAAATAGAATGGATCGTATGAATTAGAATGGATCATACAAATGAATTAGAATGGATCATACGAATGAAATAGAATGGATCGTACGAAGGAATTAGAATGGATCGTACGAAGGAATTAGAATGGATCGTACGAATGAATTAGAATGCATACATTCGTGCAAAAGAATTAGAATGGATTGTATGAATGAATTAGAATGGATCTTAGAATGGATCGTACGAATGAGTAAGAGTGGATCGTACGAATGAATTAGAATGGATCGTACGAATGAATTAGGATGGATACATTCGTGCGAATGAATAAGAATGGATCGTGCGAATGAATTAGAATGAATCGTACGAATGAATTAGAATGGATCGTATGAATGAGTTAGAATAGATTATGCGAATGAATTAGAATTGATCGTATAAATGAATTAGATTGGATTGTATGAATGAATTAGAATAGATTGTGCGAAATGTACGAATGAATTAGAATGGATCGTATGAATGAAATAGAATGGATCGTATGAATTAGAATGGATAAATTAGAATGGATATATTCGTGCAAATGAATTAGAATGGATCGTATGAATAATTAGAATGGATCGTACGAATGAATTAGAATGGATCGTACGAATGAATTAGAATGGATCGTACGAATGAATTAGAATAGATTGTCCGAATGAATTAGAATGGATTGTATGAATGAATTAGAATGGATCGTGCGAATGAATTAGAATGGATCGTACGAATGAATTAGAATGGATTGTGCGAATGAATTAGAATGGATCGTACGAATGAATTAGAATGGATACATTCGTGCGAATGAATTAGAATGGATTGTACGAATGAGTAAGAATGGATCGTACATTCATGCGAATGAATTAGAATGGATTGTATGAATGAATTAGATTGGAACGTATAAATGAATTAGAATGGATCGTACGCATGAATTAGAATGGATACATTCATGGGAGTTAATAAGAATGGATCGTACGAATGAGTAAGAATGGATCGTACGAATGAAATAGAATGGATTGTACGAATGAATTAGAATGCATACATTTATGCGAATGCATTAGAATGGATCGTGCGAATGAATTAGAATGGATCGTACGAATGAATTAGAATGGATCGTATGAATGAATTAGAATAGATTGTACGAATGAATAAGAATGGATCGTACGAATGAATTAGAATGGATCGTACGAATGAATTAGAATGGATCGTGCGAATGAATTAGAATGGATCGTACGAATGAATTAGAATAGATCGTATAAATGAATTAGAATGGATACATACGAATAAATTAGAATGGATCGTATGAATGAATTAGATTGAATCATATGAATGAATTAGAATGGATCGTGCGTCGTACGAATGAATTAGAATGGATCGTACGAAAGAATTAGAATGGATCGTATGAATGAATTAGAATGGATACATACGAATGAATTAGAATGGATCGTATGAATGAATTAAATTGGATCGTATGAATGAATTAGAATGGATCGTGCGTCGTACAAATGAATTAGAATGGATCGTATTAATGAATTAGAATGGATCGTGCGAATAAATTAGAATGAATCATACGAATGAATTAAAATGGATCGTGTGAAAGAATTAGAATGGATTGTATGAATGAATTAGAATGGATCGTATGAATGAATTAGATTGGATCGTATTAATGAATTAGAATGGATCGTGCGAATGAATTAGAATGGATACATTCGTGCGAATGAATTAGAATGGATCTTGCTAATGAATTAGAATTGATCGTGCGAATCAATTAGAATGGATCATTCTAATTTATTCGTAATTCGTACGATCAATTCTAATTCATTAGCACGATCCATTCTTATTCATTCGTACGATCTATTCTATTTCATTCGTACGATCCATTCTTACTCAATCATATGATCCAGTCTAATTCATTCGCCCGAATGTATCCATTCTAATTCATTCGTACGATCCATTCTAATTCATTCGTACAATCCATTCTATTTCATTCGTACGATCCATTCTTACTCATTCGTATGATCCATTCTAATTCATTCATACGATCCATTCTAATTCATTCATACGATCCATTCTATTTCATTCGTATGATCCATTCTAATTCATTCGTACAATCTATTTTAATTCATTCATACGATCCATTCTAATTCATTCGTACGATCCATTCTAATTCATTCGCACGATCCATTCTAATTAATTCATACGATCCATTCTAATTCATTCATACAATCCATTCTAATTCATTTGCATGAATATATCCAATCTAATTCATTCGTACGATCTATTCTAATAACTTCGTAAGATCCATTCTAATTCCTTCGTACAATCCATTCTAATTCATTCGCACGATCCATTGTAATTCATTCGCACTATCCATTCTAATTCATTCATACGATCCAATCTAATTCATTCATACGATCCATTCTAATTCATTCGTATGATCCATTCTATTTCATTCGTACGATCCATTCTAATTCATTCATACGATCCATTCTAATTCATTCGTACGAACCATTCTAATTCATTCGCACAATCTATTCTAATTCATTCGTACGATCCATTCTAATTCATTCGTACGATCCATTCTAATTCATTCGTACGATCCATTTTATTTCATTCGCACGATCCATTGTAATTCATTCGCACGATCCATTCTTATTCATTCGCACGATCCATTCTAATTCATTCGTATGATCCATTCTAATTTCTTCGTACGATCCATTCTAATTCCTTCGTAGGATCCATTCTATTTCATTTGTATGATTCATTCTAATTCCTTCATACGATCCATTCTTATTCATTCCCAGTAATGTATTCATTCTAATTCATACGTACGATCCATTCTAATTTATTTATACGATCCAATCTAATTCATTTATACAATCCATTCTAATTCATTCGCACGAATTTATCCATTCTAATTCATTCGTACGATCCATTCTAATTTATTCGCACAATCTATTCTAATTAATTCGTACGTTCCATCCGAATTAGAATGGATACATTCATGGGAATGAATAAGAATGGATCATACGAAGGTATTAGAATGGATTATACGAATGAAATAGAATGGATCGTACAAAGGAATTAGAATGGATATATTCGTGGAAATGAATTTGAATGGATCGTATGAATGAATTAGAATGGATCGTACTTATGAATTAGAATGGATCGTACGAATGAATTAGAATGGATACACTATCCATTCTAATTCATTCATACGATCCATTCTAATTCATTCGTACGATCCATTCTTATTCATTCGCACGATCCATTCTAATTCATTCATACGATCCAATCTAGTTCATTCATTCGATCCATTCTAATTCATTCGCACGAATGTATCCATTCTAATTCATTCGTACGATCTATTCTAATTCATTCGCAAAATCTATTCTAATTCATTCGTACGATCCATTCTAATTCATTTGCACGATCCAATCTAATTCATTCATACAATCCATTCTAATTCTTTTGCACGAATGTATCCATTCTAATTCATTCGTACGATCCATTCTAATTCCTTCGTACGATCCATTCTAATTTCTTCGTACAATCCATTCTATTTCATTCGTATTATCCATTCTAATTCTTTCGTACGATCCATTCTATTTCATTCATACAATCTATTGTATTTCATTCGCACGATCCATTCTAATTCATTCATACGATCCATTCTAATTTTTTCGTACGATCCATTCTAATTCATTCGTACAATCCATTCTAATTCATTCGCACGATCCATTCGAATTCACTCATACGATCCATTCTAATTCATTCATACAATCCATTCTAATTCATTCGCACGAATGTATCCATTCTAATTCATTCCTACGATCCATTCTAATTCATTCACACGATCTATTCTAATTCATTCGTACGATCCATTCTAATTCATTCGCACGATCCATTCTAATTCACTTGCATGATCCATTCTAATTCATTCATACAATCCATTCTAATTCTTTTGCACAAATATATCCATTCTAATTCACTCGTACGATCCATTCGAATTCCTTTGTACGATCCATTCTAATTCCTTCGTACGATCCATTCTAATTCCTTTGTACAACCCATTATATTTCATTCTTATGATCCATTCTAATTCCTTTGTACTATCCATTCTAATTCATTCCCATGAATGTATCCATTCTAATTCATACGTACCATCCATTCTAATTCATTCATATGATCCAATCTAATTCATTCATACGATCCATTCTAATTCATTCGCACGAATGTATCCATTCTAATTCATTCGTACGATCCTTTCTAATTCATTCGCACAATCTATTCTAATTCATTCGTACGATCAATTCTAATTCATTAGAACGATCCATTCTAATTCATTCGTACGATCTATTCTATTTCATTCGTACGATCCATTCTTAGTCAATCGTATGATCCCTTCTAATTCATTCGCACGAATGTATCCATTCTAATTCATTCGTACGATCCATTCTAATTCATTCGCACGATCCATTCTAATTCATTCGCACGATCCATTCTAATTCATTCATACGATCCATTCTAATTCATTCCTACGATCCATTCTATTTCATTTGTACGATCCATTCTTACTCATTCGTACGATCCATTCTAATTCATTCGCACAATCTATTCTAATTCATTCATACAATCCATTCTAATTCATTCGTACGATCTATTCTAATTCATTCGTACGATCCATTCTAATTCATTCGCCCGATCCATTCTAATTCATTCGTACAATCCATTCTAATTCATTCATACGATCCATTCTAATTCATTCGCACGATCCATTCTAATTCATTCATACGATCCATTCTAATTCATTCATACGATCCATTCTAATTCATTCATACAATCCATTCTAATTCTTTCACACGATCCATTCTAATTCATTCGTACGATCCATTCTAATTCATTCGTACAATCCATTCTATTTCATTCGTACGATCCATTCTTACTCATTCGAATCTATTCTAATTCATTAGCACGATCCATTCTAATTCATTCGTACGATCCATTCTAATTCACTAGCACGATCGTACGAATTAATTAGAATGGATCGTGCGAATGAATTAGAATGGATCGTACAAATGAATTAGAATGGATCGTACGAATGAGTAAGAATGGATCGTACGAATGAAATAGAATGGATTGTACGAATGAATTAGAATGGATTCATTCGTGCGAATGAATTAGAATAGATTGTGCGAATGAAATAGAATGGATCGTACGAATGAATTAGATTGGATACATTCGTGCGAATGAATTAGAATGGATCGTATGAATGAATTAGAATGGATCGTGCGAATGAATTAGAATGGATCGTGCGAATGAATTAGAATGGATCATACGAAGGAATTAGAATGAATCGTACGAGTGAATTAGAATGGATCGTATGAATGAATTAGAATAGATTGTGCGAATGAATTAGAATAGATCGTGCGAATGAATTAGAATGGATCGTACGAATGAATTAGAATGGATATATTCGTGCAAATGAATTAGAATGGATCGTATGAATGAATTAGAATGGATCGTACGAATGAATTAGAATGGATGCATTCGTGCGAATGAATTAGAAAGGATCGTACGAATGAATTAGAATGGATCGTACGAATGAATTAGAAAGGATCGTGTGAAAGAATTAGAATGGATTGTATGAATGAATTAGAATGGATCGTGCGAATGAATTAGAATGGATCGTACGAATGACTTATAATGGATCGTATGAATAAATTAGAATGGATTGTGCGAATGAATAAGAATGGATCGTACGAATGAATTAGAATGGATACATTCGTGCGAATGAATTAGAATGGATCGTACGAATGAATTAGAATAGATCATACGAATGAAAAAGAATTGATCGTACGAATGAATTAGAATGGATCGTGCTAATGAATTAGAATAGATTGTGCGAATGAATTAGAATGGATCGTACGAATGAATTAGATTGGATCGTATGAGTGAATTAGAATGGATCGTGTAAATAAATTAGAATGGATCATACGAATGAATTAGAATGGATTGTATGAATGAATTAGAATGGATCGTACAAAGGATGGATACATTCGTGCGAATGAATTAGAATGGAGCGTACGAATGAATTAGAATGGATCATATGAATGAATTAGAATAGATCATGCGAGTGAATTAGAATGGATCGTACGAATGATTAAGAATGGATCGTATGAATGAATTAGATTGGATCGTATTAATGAATTAGAATGGATCGTGCGAATGAATTCAAATGGATCGTACGAATGAATTAGAATGGATACATTCATGCGAATGAATCAGAATGGATCGTATGAATGAATTAGAATGGATCGTATGAGTGAATTCGAAAGGATCGCACGAATGAAATAGAATGGATCGTACGAATGAATTAGAATGGATCATGCTAATGAATTAGAATGGATCGTACGAATGAATTAGAATAGCTTGTGCGAATGAATTAGAATGGATCGTACGAATGAATTAGAATAGATACATTTGTGCGAATGAATTAGAATGGATCGTATGAATGAATTAGAATGGATCGTGCGAATGAATTAGAATGGATCGTATGAATAAATTAGAATGGATACATTCGTGCGAATGAATTAGAATGGATCGTATGAATGAATTAGAATGGATCGTATCTATGAATTAGAATGGATCGTACGAATGAATTAGAATGGATACACGATCCATTCTAATTCATTCATATGATCCATGTTAATACATTCGTACGATCCATTCTAATTCATTCATACGATCCATTCTAATTCATTCGCATGAATGTATCCATTCTAATTCATTCGTACGATCCATTCTAATTCATTCGCACAATCTATTCTAATTCATTCGTACAATCCATTCTAATTCATTCACACGATCCATTCTAATTCATTTGCATGATCCATTCTAATTCATTCATACAATCCATTCTAATTCTTTTGCACGAATGTATCCATTCAAATTCATTCGTACGATCCATTCTAATTCCTTCGTACGATCCATTCTAATTCCTTTGTACGACCCATTATATTTCATTCGTATGATCCATTCTAATTCCTTTGTACGGCCCATTCTAATTCATTCCCAAGAATGTATCCATTCCATTCTAATTCATTCGTACAATCCATTCTAATTCATTCGCACGAATGTATCCACTCTAATTCATTCATATGATCCATTCTAATTCCTTCGTACGATTCATTCTATTTGATTTGTATGATCCCTTCTATTTCATTTGTATAATCCATTCTAATTCATTCGCACGATCCATTCTAATTCATTCATACGATCCATTCTAATTCATTCGTACGATCAATTCTAATTCATTCATACGATCCATTCTAATTTATTCGCACAATCTATTCTAATTCATTCGTACGATCCATTCTACTTCATTCGCACGATCCATTTTAATTCATTCGTACGATCAATTCTATTTCATTCGTACGATCCAATCTTACTCATTCGTACGATCCATTCTAATTCATTCGCACGAATGTATCCATTCTAATTCATTCGTACGATCCATTCTAATTCATTCGCACGATCCATTCTAATTCATTAATACGACCCAATCTAATTCATTCATACGATCCATTCTAATTCATTCGCACGAATGTATCCATTCTAATTCATTCGTACAATCCATTCTAATTCATTCGCACAATCTATTCTAATTCATTCGTACGATCCATTCTAATTCTTTCATACGATCCATTCAAATTCATTTGCATGAATATATCCATTCTAATTCATTCATACGATCCATTCTAATTGCTTCGTACGATCCATTCTAACTCCTTCATACAATCCATTCTAATTCTTTCACATGATCCTTTCCAATTCATTCGTATGATCCATTCTAATTCATTCGTACGATCCATTCTAATTCCTTCGTACGATCCATTCTAATTTATTCGCACGATCCATTCTAATTCCTTCTTACGATACATTCTTATTCATTCCCATGAATGTATCCATTCTAATTCATACGTACGATCCATTCTAATTCATTTATACGATCCAATCTAATTCATTCATACAATCCATTCTAATTCATTCACACGAATATATCCATTCTAATTCATTCATACGATCCATTCTAATTCATTTGCACGAATGTATCCATTCTAATTCATTCGTACGATCCATTCTAATTCATTCGCACGATCTATTCTTATTCATTCATACGATCCATTCTAATTCATTCGTACGGCATTCTAATTCATACGTACGATCCATTCTAATTCATTCGTACGATCCATTCTAATTCATTCGTACGATCCCTTCTAATTCATTCGCACGATCCATTCTAATTCATTCGTACGATCCATTCTAATTCATTCGTACGATCCATTCTAATTCATTCGCACGATCCATTCTAATTCATTCATACAATCCAATCTAATTCATAAGTACGATCCATTCTAATTCATTCATATGATCCATTCTAATTCATTCGCACGAATGTATCCATTCTAATTCATTCGTACTATCCATTCTAATTCATTCGCACAATCTATTCTAATCCATTTGTACGATCAATTCTAATTCATTAGCACGATCCAATCTAATTCATTTGGACGATCCATTCTAATTCATTCGCACGATCCATTCTAATTCATTAATACGATCCATTGTAATTCATTCGCACGAATGTATCCACTCTAATTCATTCGTACGATCCATTCGAATTCATTCGCACGATCAATTCTAATTCATTCATACGATCCATTCTAATTCATTTGCACGATCCATTCTAATTCATTCATACAATCCATTCTAATTCTTTTGTACGAATGTATCCATTCTAATACATTCGTACGATCCATTCTAATTCATTCGTACAATCCATTCTATTTTATTCGTACGATCCATTCTAATTCATTCGTACAATCCATTCCAATTCATTCGTACGATCCATTCTACAATCCATTCTACGATCCATTCTAATTCATTCGTACGTTCCATTCTAATTCATTAGCACGATCCATGCTAATGAATTAGAATGGAATGTACGAATGAATTGGAATGGATCGTACGAAGGAATTAGAATGGATCGTACGAAGGAATTAGAATGAATTAGAATAGATACATTCATGGGAATGAATTAGAATGGATCGTACAAAGGAATTAGAATAGATGCGAATGAATTAGAATGGAATGGATCGTACTTATGAATTAGAATGGATCGTACAAATGAATTAGAATGGATACATTCGTGCAAAAGAATTAGAATGGATTGTATGAATGAATTAGAATGGATCGTGCGAATGAATTAGAATGGATCGTACGAATGAATTAGAATGGATACATTCGTGCAAAAGAATTAGAATGGATTGTATGAATGAATTAGAATGGATCGTGCGAATGAATTAGAATGGATCTTACGAATGAATTAGAATGGATTGTACGAATGAATTAGAATGGATCGTACAAATCAATTAGAATGGATCGTGTGAAAGAATTAGATTGGATTGTATGAATTAATTAGAATGGATCGTATGAATGAATTAGAATGGATCGTGTGAATGAATTAGAATGGATACATTCATGGGAATGAATTAGAATGGATCGTACAAAGGAATTACAATGGATGCGAATGAATTAGAATGGAATGGATCGTACTTATGAATTAGAATGGATCGTACGAATGAATTAGAATAGATACATTCGTGCGAATGAAATAGAATGGATCGTACGAGTGAATTAGAATGCGTGCGAATGAATTAGAATGGATCGTACGAATGAATTAGAATGGATCGTACGAATGAATTAGAATGGATCGAATTAGAATGGATTGTGCGAAGGAATTAGAATGGATCATACGAATGAATTAGAATGGATCGTATGAATGAATTAGATTGGATCGTATGAATAAATTAGAATGGATCGTGCGAATGAATTAGAATGGATCGTACGAATGAATTAGAATGGATCTTATGAATGAAATAGAATGGATTGTATGAGTACGAATGAATTAGAATAGATTGTGCGAATGAATTAGAATTGATCGTACGAATGAATTAGAATGGATACATTCGTGCGAATGAATTAGAATGGATCGTATGAATGAATTAGATTGGATCGTATTAATGAATTAGAATGGATCGTGCGAATGAATTAGAATGGATCGTACGAATGAATTAGAATGGATCATACAAATGAATTATAATGGATCGTACGTATGAATTTGTACGTATGAATGAATTAGAATGGATCGAATTAAAATGGATCGTACGAAGGAATTAGAATGGATCGTACGAATGAATTAGAGTGGATACATTCGTGCGAATAAATTAGAATGGATCGTACGAATGAGTAAGAATGGATCCTACGAATGAAATAGAATGGATCGTACGTATCAATTATAATGGATACATTCATGGGAATGAATCAGAATGGATCGTACGAATGAATTAGAATGGATACATTCGTGCGAATGAGTTAGAATGGATCATACGAATGAGTAAGAATGGATCGTACGAATGAAATAGAATGGATAGTACGAATGAATTAGAATGGATAGTACGAATGAATTAGAATGGATCCTGCGAATGAATTAGAATGGATCGTACGAATGAATCAGAATGGATATATTTGTACGAATGAATTAGAATGGATCGTACGAATGAATTAGAATGGATCGTACGAATGAAATAGAATGGATTGTACGAATGAATTAGAATGGATCGTACGAATGAATTAGAATGGATACATTCGTGCGAATGAATTAGAATGGATCATAAGAGTGCGAATGAATTAGAATGGATCATGCGAATGTGCGAATGAATTAGAATGGATCGTATGAATGAATTAGATTGGATCGATTGTATGAATGAATTAGAATGAATCGTGCGAATGAATTAGAGTACGATCCATTCTTACTCATTCGTATGATCCATTCTAATTCAATCGTACGAATGTATCCACTCTAATTCATTCGTACGATCCATTCTAATTCATTCGCACGATCCATTCTAATTCATTCGTATGATGCATTCTATTTCATTCGTACGATCCATTCTTACTCATTCGTACGATCCATTCTAATTCATTCGCACGAATGTATCCATTCTAATTTCTTCGTACGATCCATTCTAATTCATTCGCACGATCCATTCTAATTCATTCGCACTATCTATTCTAATTCATTCATACGATCCATTCTAATTTATTCGCATGAATGTATCCATTCTAATTTATTCGTACGATCCATTCTAATTCCTTCGTACGAATGTATCCACACTTATTCATTCGTACGATCCATTCTAATTCATTCGCACGATCCATTCTAATTCATTCGTACGATCCATTCTAATTCATTCGCACGATCCATTCTAATTCATTCGTCATACGAAGGAATTAGAATGGATACATTCGTGCGAATGAATTAGAATGGATCGTAGTAATGAATTAGAATGGATCGTGCGAATGAATTAGAATGGATCGTACGAATGAATTAGAATGGATCGTTCGAATGATTTAGAATGGATCGTGCGAATGAATTAGAATGGATCGTGCGAATGAATTAGAATGGATCGTGCGAATGAATTAGAATGGATCGTACGAATGAATTAGAATGGATCGTATGAATGAATTAGAATGGATCATGCGAATGAATTAGAATGGATCGTACGAATGAATTAGAATGGATCATACGAATGAATTAGAATGGATACATTCGTGCGAATGAATTAGAATGGATTGTATGAATGAATTTGAATGGATCGTATGAATGAATTAGAATTGATCGTGTGAATGAATTAGAATGGATCGTACGAATGAATTAGAATGGATCGTATGAATGAATTAGAATGGATCGTGCGAATGAATTAGAATGGATCGTGCGAATGAATTAGAATGGATCGTACGAATGAATTAGAATGGATCGTATGAATGAATTAGAATGGATCGTGCGAATGAATTAGAATGGATCGTATGAATGAAATAGAATGGATGTATGAATTAGAATGTATCATACGAAAATATTAGAATGGATCGTATGAATGAATTAGATTGGATCGTGGATACATTCGTGCGAATGAATTAGAATGGATTGTACGAATGAATTAGAATGGATCGTACGAATGAATTAGAATGGATACATTCGTGCAAATGAATTAGAATGGATCGTATGAACGAATTAGAATGCACGAATGTATCCATTCTAATTCATTCGTACGATCCATTCTAATTCATTCGTACGATCTATTCTATTTCATTCGTACGATCCATTCTAATTCATTTGTACGATCCACTCTTACTCATTCGTACGATCCATTCTAATTCATTCGCACGCACGATCCATTCGAATTCACTCATACGATCCATTCTTATTCATTCATACGACGAAGGAATTAGAATGGATCGTATGAATGAATTAGATTGGATCGTGCGAATGAATTAGAATGGATCGTACGAATGAATTAGAATAGATTGTGCGAATGAATTAGAATGGATCGTACGAATGAATTAGAATGGATAAATTTATGCGAATGAATTAGAATGGATTGTATGAATGAATTCGATTGGATTGTATAAATGAATTAGAATGGATCGTACGTATGAATTAGAATGGATACATTCATGGGAATGAATAAGAATGGATCGTATGAATGAATTAGAATGGATCGTACAAATGAATTAGAATGGATCGTACGAATGAATTAGAATGGATCGTACGAATGAATTAGAATAGATTGCGCGAATGAATTAGAATGGATCGTATGAATGAATTAGAATGGATCATGCGAATGAACTAGAATGGATCGTACGTACGAAGGAATTAGAATGGATCGTACGATCCATTCTAATTCATTCGTCCAATACATTATATTTCATTCGTACGATCCATTTTTACTCATTCGTATGATCCATTCTAATTCATTCGTATGATCCATTCTAATTCCTTCGTACGATCCATTCTAATTCCTTCGTACGTACGATCCATTCTAATTCCTTCGCACGATCCATTCTAATTCATTCACAAGATCCATTCTAATTCCTTCGTACGATCCATTCTTATTCATTCCCATGAATGTATCCATTCTAATTCATACGTATGATCCATTCTATTTCATTTATACGATCCAATCTAATTCATTCATACAATCCATTCTAATTCATTTGCACGAATTTATCCATTCTAATTCATTCGTACAATCCATTCTAATTCATTCGCACAATCCATTCTAATTCATTCATACGATCCATTCTAATTCATTCGCACGATCCATTCGAATTCCTTCGTATGATCTATTCTAATTCATTTATACGATCCAATCTAATTCATTCATACAATACACGATCCATTCTAATTCATTCGCACGAATATATTCTTTCTAATTCATTCGTACGATCCATTCTAATTCATTCACACAATCAATTCTAATTCATTAGTACAATCCATTCTAATTCATTCGCACGAATGTATCCATTCTAATTTATTCGTACGATCCATTCTAATTCATTCGCACAATCTATTCCAATTCATTCGTACGATCAATTCTAATTCATTAGCACGATCTATTCTAATTCATTCATACGATCTATTCTATTTCATTCATTCGATCCATTCTTACTTAATCGTATGATCCATTCTAATTCATTCGCACGAATGTATCCATTCTAATTCATTCGTACGATCCATTCTAATTCATTCACACGATCCATTCTAATTCAATCATATGATCCATTCTAATTCATTCGCACGAATGTATCCACTCTAATTACTTCATACGATCCATTCTAATTCATTCGTACGATCCATTCTAATTCATTCGCACGATCCATTCAAATTCATTCGTACGATCCATTCTTATTTCTTCCCATGAATGTATCCGATCGTATGAATGAATTAGAATGGATCGTGTACGATCCATTCTAATTCATTCGCACAGATATATCAACTCTAATTCATTCGTACGATCCATTCTAATTCATTCATACATGTACGAATGAATTAGAATGGATACATTCGTGCGAATGAATTAGAATGGATCGTACGAATGAAATAGAATGGATTGTACGAATGAATTAGAATGGATACATTCGTGCGAATGAATTAGAATGGACCGTACGAATGAATTAGAATAGATTGTGCGATTGAATTAGAATGGATCGTACGAATGAATTAGAATGGATACATTCGTGCGAATGAATTCGAATGGATCGTACGAATGAATTAGAATGGATCGTATGAATGAATTAGAATGCTTTCTAATTCATTCGTACGATCTATTCTAATTCATTTGCATGAATGTATCCATTCTAATTCATTCATACGATCCATTCTAATTCATTCATACAATCCATTCTAATTCTTTTGCACGAATGTATCCATTCTAATTCATTCGTACAATCCATTCTAATTCATTAATACGATCCAATCTAATTCATTCATACGATCCAATCTAATTCATTCGCACGATCCATTCTAATTCATTCATACGATCCAATCTAATTCATCCATACCATCCATTCTAATTCAATGAATTAGAATGGATTGTACGAATGAATAAGAATGTATCGTACGAAGGAATTAGAATGGATCATACGAATGAAATAGAATGGATCATACGAAGGAATTAGAATGGATCGTACGTACGAAGGAATTAGAATGGATCGTACGAAGGAATTAGAATGGATCATACGAATGAATTAGAATGGATTGTACGAATGAATTAGAATGGATACATTCATGCGAATGAATTAGAATGGATCGTACGGATGAATTAGAATGGATCTTGCGAATGAATTAGAATAGATTGTGCGAATGAATTAGAATTGATCATAGGAATGAATTAGAATGGATCGTACGAATGAATTAGAATTGATCATATGAATGAATTAGAATTGATCGTACGAATGAATTAGAATAGATTGTGCGAATGAATTAGAATGGATCGTACGAATGAATTAGAATGGATATATTCGTGCAAAATGAATTAGAATGGATCGTACGAATGAATTAGAATGGATCGTACGAAAGAATTAGAATAGATTGTGCGAATGAATTAGAATGGATCATACGAATGAATTAGAATGGATCGTATTAATGAATTTGAATGGGTCGTACGAATGAATTAGAATGGATCGTACGAATGAATTAGAATGGATCCTATGAATGAATTAGAATAGATCATACGAATGAGTAAGAATGGATCGTACGAATGAAATAGAATGGATCGTACGCATTCTAATTCATTTGTACGATCCATTCTAATTCAATAACACGATCCAATCTAATTCATTCGTTTGATCCATTCTAATTCATTCCTACGATCTATTATAATTCATTCGCACGATCCATTCTAATTCATTCATACGATCCATTCTAAGTCATTCGTATGATCCATTCAAATTCATTCGCACGATCCATTCTAATTCATTCATACAATCCATTCTAATTCTTTCGCACGATCCTTTCTAATTCATTCATACGATCCATTCTAATTCATTCGTACAATCCATTCTATTTCATTTGTACGATCTATTCTTACTCATTCGTATAATCCATTCTTACTCATATGTATAATCCATTCTAATTCATTCGCACAAATGTATCCTACGAATGAATTAGAATGTATATGTTCGTGCAAATGAATTAGAATGGATCGTATGAATGAATTAGAATGGATCGTACGAATGAATTAGAATGGATCGTATGAATGAATTAGAATGGATCGTATGAATGAATTAAAATGGATCGTACGAATGGATTAGAATGGATACATTCGTGCGAATGAATTAGAATGGATCGTGTTGGGGGTAGCTGAAACTCGCCCAGGAGTTCGCCCCCCCGTGCTCACCAAATCATCTTGACAGGGAGCGAGATCCACATTGGGCTGAAGGGGCCCTAGGCAAAGAGCTCGCTCAGGAGCTCGCCCAAGCACGCTCAGGAGCTCGATCAAGCTCGCGCTGGAGCTCGCCTAAGCTCGCTCAGGAGCTCGCCAAAGCTCGCTCAGGAGCTCGCCAAAGCTCGCTCAGGAGCTCGCCCAAGCTCGCTCAAGAGCTCGCCAAGCTCGCACGAGAATTCGCTTGCAGTGGCAGCGGGAGTTAGACCGTCATGTAAACAAAAACACCGGGCACCGCAGTCGTCCCAAGCTCAGTCAGGAGCTCGCCCAAGACCACCCCGGAGCTCGCCCCAGCTCGCCGAGACTCCCCCATTTATCGAAGAGGTCGCTCCTACGAGGTCCGACTCTTGATAGATGTGGAAGTGAAGGCGGAGCAACGGAGGGCGAGCTCGCCCTGGCTTCCCACCTGAGGTCGCCCGCAATAGGGCAACATGAAGGGCTGGCAGGTGTCGAAACCCCACAGAAGCTACGTGGATGATTGTAGTCCACGGAAGCCCGCCAGAGTCAGTTTTGAGACCTCCCAGACTTGAATATTCCAGAATAGCCACCTGGCAGCAACAAGAAAGATGCTCTCCCCCACTCAAACCGCCTGGCAGGCTCGACGACAAAGAATGTCAGGGGCGCGCGTTCCAAGGACTGTCAGAGACCCACGCGAGCCAGAACATGGGGGTCTAGAAGGCTCTGGAAAGAATCTTCATGTGTCGGGCCGCGGTAGGTCACTAATGTCTATAAATGCTCACCCCCAGGCTCCAGAGTACAGGTTCGAAACCCTTTTCCCTACCACTTTGGTATACAACAGCTCGCCGTTATGCACCTGAGACTGACTTGAGCGTCGGAGGGTCTGCGCTCCTAAGGGAGCCAGCCGTTCTTATACTTTTTCTTTGTCTTGCAGGCAGCCCGCACGGACCAGCGAAAAATCCCCCAAACATTTGGCGCCGTCTGTGGGATCTTTCGACTGGTTCCTGCGAGAATGCCCACGACCACGCGGTTGGACGCCGGGGGCTCTCGTAACCCAAATATGGCTCCGGCGACAAGGGGACGGAGGCGACCGAGGACCCGTGCGAGGTCTGCGCGCAGCGAACCTCCTGTTGAGACCCCCCAGCCCCATGTCCCGCTCAGTGACCAGCTCCTGTTGGAGATGTTGGCCACCCAGCGGGCCATGATGGAGGACCTGACGCGACTGCGTCAGGTTCCGGCGGCCAGCCGACGGTCCGGGCCGGCAAAGATGGCATCTCCGGTGCGACCACCAGCTTCAACATCGCGCCCACCCACGACCATTCCGGCTCGGCAGGTTTCCCATCCGGAACCCCCGGTCGAGAGAGCGGTCGTGCGCGGGGTGCCGAAAACCCCGCTTACAAGGTTGCAGAAGCTAGTAACCCAGCGGTCTAGCAACCAGGCGACCTCGCGGGCGACCATCCCTCACCGCTGTAGTCGGAGCGCCGATTCTGACGAGTCGGAGGCAAGGTCTCTAGAGCGGGATCGCGACCCGCGCCATCGGCGACGAGGGAAAGAGCCCGCGGTGGCTATACCTTCCGAAGCTCGAGAGGCAACGGCCTCTGTTGAGCGGCCAATTTGTGCGAATTATTCTTTTAGTATTATGCATATATCATCAGTTTGCTACGTAAAACTTTCATACTACACGTAAACTGCATGAGTTTCTTTGCACCATGATAGAGTAGACTTTCATACGAACCCAACGGCATATTGGTTCGCTCTCATACATTGCATGCATGAAAAATACGGATCCCAATAGCCCAAATTATCCTTTTATCGATAATCGCATTTGAATCTGATAAATGTTATTTCATGTGTGTCTTTCAGGGAATGAATCCGGTTCTTGGCGAAGCTAGCTCAAGAGCATCATGATAGAGTGATGAAATTTTCATGGAGAGTCGATGGAGCATGCACAGGCTGTCTGGAGGCTTTTCTGAAGATCAATGGGAAAAAGAATATCTATGATGATTCAGTCAAGGGAAGGCTTCATCGAGCCGGCGCAATGCAGGATTCAAACATAGAGGAGGATTACACGTATGCAAATGGAATGATGGAGGTTGACGAGATCAGATGGCCTGGATAGTGAAACCCGAATGACCTACCACCTTTCTTCTCCCTATTTTACTCTCTTTTTCCATCATAGCCGTGTAATACCCCGTCGATCATGATTCCAACCGAGTCATCCCTTGCATCCGAATCAATCCCAATCGCCCAAACTCCTCATATCCTCATTCTCTTCCTTTTCTTTATTTTCATTTAATCAAAGCCATCCGATGGCTTTGATAGCCGTGCAAAGCCAAAACACTCCGTGCAAACCTTGTCCAAACCCACTTGATCACAAACGCACCTCACCCCATCGAGATCCATCACAGCTCTCATTTGCATGCATGGCACCCAAGTCCCCACTTGTGCATCCGATCCATACCCCCGGATCATAACATCACAGCCGTCCCTGGCACCCGAGCTCTATCTGCAGTTCCTGATCAAAACCCCACAGCACACTCGCTCATTCTCATAATCACAGTCGTCCGATCCACTGCATGAGCCCCATTAACCAAACCCCCAGCTGACCATCTCTTCTTTCCACTTAATCGCAACCGTCCGATCGCCGATCCCATGCATGCAAACATGCATGCATGCAGCCGATCACCAACTCTTTCCCGTTAAAACCGGGATACCCGATCACAGCCACCCGATCCATAAAAACCCATGCATGCAGCGGCCCAGATTTTCTCTCCTTTAAAACCCCAGGCAGCCGCTCACCCACTCTCTCACCCACCATAAACCAGCGGCCAGCAACTCAGCTCCGGATCCTCTCTTCCCCACTGATTCACAGCCGTCCGATGGCATGCATCCCTTTAAAACCGGACTCCCTACCATTGCACCCAGCCGAACATCTCTCCCTCTCACTATCACAGCCGTCCGTCCAAAACCGGATCACACCGAACCAGAGGCCAGCAGTCCCATGTTTCTCTCCATAATCACAGCCGTCCGGTCCAGTGCATCAACATGCAAACCGACTGCATGCATGTGAACGCATGCAACCCTTAAAACCGGGATCCATTCTCTCTCTCTCCCGAACTCATCTCTCTCCCGTTTCTCTCTCTTTCCTAAACCGCTCTCCACCCGGGATCCTCTCTCTAAACCGACCCGATCGCTGCCACTCTCTCTCCTCCTTGTTTTTCTCTCTCTAAAACTCCGATTCTCTCTCTAGCCGCCCACTTAGCAACCCAGCATCACAGCCGTCCGATGGCATGCAGACCAGCTGTAACCGGAACCCATCATCCGGTATTCTCTCTAAAATCCGACTCTCTCTCTCCCCTATTTTTCCTGCGAGCCCGATCTTCTTTCTCTCTACCGTCTCTCTCTCTATCCTATATAGAGGGGGGCACGGACGAACCTAAAGGGGGAGGGGGCTACCATCTACAACCTTATAGCATCTCTCACCTAGGCTCCCAATCATCTTCCACCTTCCATCAACTCCATCTTCAACCATCCTCGACCAAACCCGAAACCCGAATCCTCCACATCCCGTCGCCGCCGGCCATCATCCATCATCTCCGAGGGACGCTACATCATCACGAAGCCGCACGCCGCCATCGTCGAAGACGCGCCGTCATCCTCGCCAGAAGCTTCGCACACACGCTCGTCATCCATGATGGAGTTTGCTCGCATTTATATTTTCGTTATGAATTGTATGAATATGCGTAGCTAAACCCCTAGCTAGGGCTAGGGGTGAAACTTGGGTTATTTATGAATAATATTGATTCCCGTTTATGCCGTAATGTAATTTCGTCTTTGGTCGATTCATAATCTTTATTAAAAACCGCATGCTTGCATATTCGCTTGTCTCTATTATTGACTCCGGTCATAGTGGATACGTAGGGAAGTTTCTACAGCACTGTAGTATCGTTCGGAACGTTTTGAATAACCATCGTATGATTATTATTATTTTATTATAATTCGAATCTTTAATCTATAGAAATAGACTGCTCTGTGATTCAACTTCTCAAAGAGACGTTGACACTTCTATAAACTCTTTAAGATTCGGCGTTGACTCAGGTTACGCCGGATGCTAGGGAGAGTCCCTGTGTCGTGCAACAAGTTCTTTCACGCTAATCATCAACTGTCTAGAGTTAAGATTAAAGATTCTCAGATTTTAATTGTTAAATATTCCGGTTGGGATGAACACGCCATTCTACCCCAACTGAGATAAATAATCAATATTATTTGTGAATGTCCAAGCGTAACCCTGAAACCCTTGTTCTCATCCATTGATTCTCCATAACCTTTATTTTATTTTATTTTTCCTCTTTGCGTTTATTTTAATTAGCATAAATCCACTCGCTCTCCTCTGGAGATCTTTCCGTACTAGTTTAATCATTAATCTTTCTTTAATTAGTTTTCAATCAAGTCTCTGTGGGATCGACCCGTATTTGCCACTGTCTATCAGATATTTGGATCAGTTCATTTCGCCTCCAAGGAGATTCGAGGTGATACCGGTGCGGGCTCCTCGGGAGGAAGATCGCCCGGGGCCCGTTGAGCCCGCCCTGCCTCCACCTCCCCCGGGAGGGCCGGCGGTCTGTCACACTATCAGCGGGCGCTTGAGCGGCCCAAGATCCAGCAACGAGGTTCGTCGACAAGTTAGAGAGATGGAGCGGGCTCAGAAGGTATTCTCCATTTCTCTAACCCCTGTATTGCTCCAAACACCAAGGATAGAAGCCCGAGACTTCATTTGGTTCTCGGAGGAGGACATGGCCGGGGTGGTTACCCCCCATAATGATCCTCTCGTCATACGCCTTATGATGGAGAACATCGAAGTAAGGCGGGTCCTGGTTGACCCAGGAAGTGCCGTAGACATCCTGTTCTTGTCGGCCTTCCAGCGAATGGGATTGAGACAAATTGATTTGTCTCCCTCAACGGGCTCGCTCACCGGTTTCACTGGCGAGGTCGCTAAGGTGGTAGGGGAGATAGCCCTCACCGTAACGGCGGGCCCAGAGGTACGTCAAGTCCGTTTCACGGTGGTGGATGGGCAGTCCACTTTCAATGCCATCATAGGGCGACCTTGGTTGAGGCAGATGAAAGCGGTGTCCTCACCTAATCACCAGGCCCTCAAGTTTCCCACCAACGGAGGGGTCGTGGCAATTCAAGGAGACCAGGTCGCCGCTACAAGGTGCGAGCAGGAAGTCTTTCACCTCGCAGACGTTGAGGTCGCTGAGGCCAAGAGGCCCGCGCCCTCCTAGCAATTAACGCCCACCTCGAGCGGGCTCCCTCAAAGCCCGAGAGAGGTCTCCTCGCTTAAGTCCCCTACTTCACCCCCGGGTGGGAGCGGTGTGGACCTTGAGCTCGAGGAGAAAGGTCGCCTACCAGGGTCCCAGAGAGGAAGTTTTCCCATTGCCGAGCCGCTACAAGAAGTCAACATCGGTAGCAAGGACGGACCGAGGATTGTTAGTCTCGGGACCTCGCTAACCAAGGGCGAGGTCCTGGCCCTAACCAACATACTCAGGGAATACCGTGATGTATTCGCCTGGAACTTCGCGGACATGCCAGGGATTGACCCGGAGGTCGCCTATCATCGTCTGCACACCATGAAAGAGTTCCCGCCGGTCAAGCAAAAAGCTCGGTACATACCTGCGACGAAGTCCATTGCAGTGGCGGCGGAGATAGACAAGCTAGAGCGAGCTGGCTTTATACGCGAGGCGCACTTCCCCGAGTGGATCTCCAATATTGTGGCGGTACCTAAGAAGAGCGGGGCGGTCAGAGTGTACATTGATTTCTCCGACCTCAATAAAGCATGCCCGAAGGACGGTTTTCCTCTTCCACGGATAGGCGCACTAATTGACGCAGCTATCGGGTTCCAGGCCCTGTCCTTCATGGATGGATATTCTGGGTATAACCAGATACCTCTCCACGTCGACGATCAAGAGAAGACCGCTTTCTATTCTGGGGCAGGCTACCAGAAGCTATTCTGCTATCGAGTGATGCCTTTTGGACTTAAGAATGTTGGAGCGACCTACCAAAGGTTAGTCACTCAGATGTTTAAGGGTCAGATCGGCAGGAATGTCGAAGTTTATATAGACGACCTCCTGGTGAAAAGTCGAAAGCGAGAGGGGCATGTCGCTGATCTCCGCGAAACCTTCGAAGTGTTGAGAAAGTACCAAATGAGGCTAAACCCGGCAAAGTGCGCATTCGGGGTGACTTCTGGGAAATTCCTAGGGTACTTGGTCACCCACAGGGGGATCGAGGCCGACCCCAGGCAAATCCGAGCACTTGTCGAAATGCCCGCACCAAGAACCCGGCAGGAGGTCCAAAGGTTGAGCGGGCGAATCGCCGCGCTAAATCGGTTCATCTCCAAATCCTCAGACAATTGCCGACCTCTTTTCGAGCTACTACGAAAAGGAGCGAGCATTTGTTGGGATAAAAAGTGCGAGCGCGCCTTTCAAAAGATCAAGGACTATCTGGCGAGCCCGCCAATCCTAGCGGCACCTAAAGATGGCGCCGAGCTTGGCGTATATCTCGCGGTCACGGAGAATGCAGTAAGTGGGGTCCTTGTTGTAGAAGAAGCAAAGGTGGAGCGGCCTGTTTATTTCATAAGCCATACAATGCTCCCTGCCGAGCTCCGGTATCGACCAATTGAGAAGGTCGCATTGGCCTTGGTCCTAACCGCGAGAAAGCTTCACCCCTACTTCTCGGCGCACACTGTCAAAGTCATCACGGAGCACCCTCTGAAGAGCGTGCTCTCCAGACCCTCGGTAGCCGGCAGGCTCTATCGATGGTCTGCCAAGCTCGCCGCCTATGGTTTGGAGTATGTCCCTCGAGTTGCCGTCAAAGGGCAGGCTCTCACCGATTTCTTGGCGGACTTCCCCATAGAAGAACCGGTCCAGTACCAGGAGGATGAGCCAACTGAGGCACACCCTGGGAAGGCGAGGTTCTTGGACAACCAAGGCGAGCTTCCTCCAACTAAGCATTCAGAGATGGCGGGCTGGGAATTATTCGTTGATGGATCCTCCAACGCTTCGGGGGCTGGGGTCGGGGTCGCACTGATCGCCCAGTCGGTACTTCTTGAGAAATCAGTCATGCTGGATTTCGCTGCTACCAACAACGAGGCAGAGTATGAGGCGCTGCTGGCTGGTCTAGAGCTCGCTCAAGAAGTAGGCGCCAAACGGTTAAAGGTTTTTAGCGATTCTCAGCTGATCATCTGCCAAATCAATGGAGAGTACGCCTCCCGAGATACGAGAATGGCGGGCTATGTAGACCTGGTGAAATGTAAGGCCAAGAAATTGGAGAAGATCTCCTTCGAGCGAATTCCGCGGGCCGATAATAGGCGAGCTGATGCTTTGGCAAACGCCGCCTCCCTGCTGGGAACATCAGAAGCTTGCCAGATTCTCATCGAGGTCCAAAATCAGTCTCGGCTCTGACTGATAGAGCTCGCTGTTAACCAAGTCTCTACCGATGTATCACCCGGCAGGTGGACCGCCCCTATTCTTTGTTTTCTCCAGAAGGGCGAGCTTCCAGAGGGTAGAGAGGAAGCCCGACGAGTGGAGAAATGCGCTGGTCGCTATCTCATTCGCTGGGATCGCCTTTTTCGAAGATCTTTTGGCGAGCCAAATCTTCGTTGCATCGAGAGCCCGGAGACTGAAGAAGTTTTGAATTGCATTCACTCTGGCGAGCTGGGAAACCACGCTGGTGGGCGGTCTCTAGCTGCGAAAGTACGGAGGCAAGGATACTGGTGGCCCACTCTGGAGCAAGGTCGCACAAAGCTGCATCCAATGCCAGAAGCACGCCACGACAAATCATATGCCCGCAGAAGAACTGCATCCTCTGGCGAGCCCCTTGCCTTTCCAGCAATGGGGACTGGACATTGTGGGACCTTTCCCCGTGTCAGCCCAGCAAAAGAAATTCATCTTAGTGGCTACGGACTACTTCACCAAATGGGTGGAAGCGGTCCCGCTAGCTAAGATAGGCGAAAAGCAAGTGAGAGACTTCCTTTGGAAGAATATTTTCTATCGTTTTGGGCTGCCCCGAGTACTCATCACCGACAATGGCCGTCAGTTCGACAATCGCTTGGTCAAGAACTTTTGTGCTGAGTACGGAGTCGACCTAAGGTTTTCCTCTCCAAGGTACCCCCAAAGCAATGGGCAGGCCGAAGCAACGAATCGCGCGATCCTAGACAACCTCAAGAAAAGGCTGGAAGGGAAAAAAGGATTGTGGGAGCAGGAGCTCGATGGAGTCTTGTGGGCCTATCGCACTACTCCACATCGCTCAACTAACGAGTCCCCTTTCAGTCTCACTTTTGGTTACGAAGCCGTGCTACCCGTAGAAGCCGAGCTGCCCACTGAAAGAAGGCTTGCGTCGGAGGAGGTCGACAACGACAAACTGCTCGCCGACTCCCTCGATTAGCTCGAAGAAAGATGAGAGCATGCCAATCTACACCTCGCCGGATATAGACAAGAAATGAAGCGCGCATATGACAAAAGAGTCCGCCATCGGGCATTCAAGGCTGGTGACATGGTGATGAGAAAGGTGTTCGCAAACACGCAAGAGCCTAATGCAGGAAAGCTCGCGGCGAACTGGGAAGGCCCCTACATAGTACACGAAGCAGGAAGCTCGGGGGCTTACCGGTTGATGACCGCTGAAGGCGACCTGTTAGAGCAACCTTCGAATGCTTTGCACCTTGGCAAGTTTTATGCATAAGACCAGGGGATTTTGTAAATCATCTTCTGAAGAAGTTATGAATGAACGATGGAGGTTTCAACAAAGAATTTAACTTGGAAGCTCGACGCAGCAAGAGCTCGCATGATCTATAAAGTATAGTCCGCCGCTGAGTGGACTTAAAGCAAGACCGGGATCCTCAAAGGCAGCAAGTGGGCGACCTTGAGATTCCCGGGGCAGTCCGCCGTTGTGCGGACTTAAAGCAAGACCGGGATCCTCAGAGGCAGCCAGTGGGCGACCTTGAGCTTCCCGGGGTAGTCCGCTGTTGTGCGGACTTAAAGCAAGACCGGGATCCTCAGAGGCAGCCAGTGGGCGACCTTGAGATTCTCGGGGTAGTCCGCCGTTGTGCGGACTTAAAGCAAGACCGGGATCCTCAGAGGCAGCCAGTGGGCGACCTTGAGATTCCTGGGGAAGTCCGCTGCCAAGTGGACTCTAAACCTAACCGGGATCCTTCGCGTTCACCTGCCATGAACGAAAGCATCCTGGCGTGGGCATACCCCTCAAAGGGCAAGTCCGCTGAACAGGATCATCGAGGGAAATTAACCGGGCAGGGGGCAGCTAGCACTTATTAGTTTCCTTCAAAAATAAAAATGGTTTAAGTCTCTGAGTGTAGGGAAGTTTTTGAAGTCATTTGGTTCGCTTATCGTTTTCCGGGCTCAGAGACTATATTGAGTTTTAGCGAGCATGCCGAGTTTTTCGTTTGTATATACTTTAAAATAAAAAGGTTGAATCGAATTAGCTGCCTCGCCCGGGGTATCACTCTCGAGATCACTGCAAAACTCCTAAAGCGGACTCATGAGTGACACAGAGAAAGAAAGAAACGCATAGGCGAGCTCAAAACGATGAAAATTTCCTTGATTGACAAAAATTATAAGAACAGTTACAAGGCTGCGAGCTCAAGGCTTGCTAGTCTCCGCCCCACTGTCGTCCCCTCGGCGCCGCTTCTTCGACCTTTCGGTCTTGTATTTTTCCACAGCGGCCAGGGCGCCTTTCTTGAGGAGATCGTCCAACTGGGCTTGAAGGCGACCTTGTTGAGCCCGAAGGCCTTCGACGTGCGTCTCCTTCAGGGCGGCGATCTCTGTCTTCAGAGCAGCGACCTCGCCTTGAAGTTGAGCCGCCTCCTTCCTAGCGGCCTCTCTGGCAGTGACGGCCTCATCCCGCTCCGCCACGGCCTTTTTGAAGTCGTCGGAGGACTTGAGCTGGGACGCCTCCAGCTCGGCCATGCCCGACACCAGGGTCGCGACCCTCTGTCGAAGCTCCTCTGCCTCTTTCAGAGCCACGACGTGCGAAGCCCGCTGGAGCTCGTGGATGTGCTCATCCACCTTGCGCTCAGACCCCCGAAGGGAATCGTCGAACAAGGCGGCCAGCGCCTTCCCGGCCCCAGCGACCTCCGCGGCCAGCGCCTGGCTCTGTTTCTCCGCCTGCATAAGGAGGATGAAAAAGTTAGCGAGAATTAACATTTTTTGCGTAAGGGCAGAGAGGGCAAGAGGTACCTCGGCCAGGCGTTCGCTTATGGAAGCGAAGGGGGCTCGGGCGAAGACGTTGCGGCCCAGCAGCTGCCGCACGTAGTAGGGCACCCTCCTCTCCTCCGCAGAGGAGCCCGCGCTGGGAACCCCCGGAACGTCGGTAGGAGGCGGCACGCCGGGAGAAGAAATGGGGGCTGGCGCCTCTCCCAGGCGAGCTCCGGCTGCTGGCGGGCTCGGAGGGTTCGCCCTAGCCCCTTTGGCCCCCGACTCCGAGCTGAAGGACTCAAAGTCGGAGCCAATGTCCACGAAGCTAGGGGACCTATAGACCAGGTCCCCCAGGCCTTGCGGGGAGCCCGCTCCCTTCTGGCCCCCTGTAGGAGGCGAGGCCGGAGGGACGGGAGCTGGAGCTGCTGCCGGCGAAGAGGTCGCAGCGGTGGCGTTGGATTCGCCCTGTTGGACCCCTGCCCCGTCGGTGGGAGGTAGAAGCTCCTGCCCGCTCGGTCCCGCCCCTGGCGCGGGAGCTGATGGAGCCGGGGGCTTCTCCACTTGGCCGGGAGCGGCAGGCTCCCCCGGGAAGGTTAAGGGGCGGGCTCTTCCTCCTCGGAGCCTGTTGCCTCCTCCGCAGAGTCGGTCCAACTGGGCTCTGAGTCCAAGCCCGCCTCCTCCAGAGCTTTTCGCCGCTGCTCCGTCTGGGCGTTCAAAGGCACGGGCCTCGCGCGCTTGGCCTTCTTCTTCCCGCGAGCCTCCATCTCCGGCGTCAGTACTGCTACACGGAGAGGGACGGTTAGATCGCCGGGGAAGTTGCCCATTAAAATCTGAGCCATCCCGGATTTGACTTCCGCCATGGTTAGCGGGAGGTCGACGTTAGGGTCGTCGGGCTCGACCATTTGAATCTTGCGGCGAACAATGGGAAGTGAGGCAGGTGGCTGACCTGTGCCAGTGTCCTGACGAGGAGGTTGCGAAGGAGCGTAGGCTTCGCCCTAGCGGAGCATCTCCATGGTGTCGGGGTCGTTGAGGCGGATGGGCGAAGCCCGCCTCCGGACCGTCTTCTTGCGGGGGTTGCCTCCCGAACTCCCCGCCCCTTTGCTGGCCCCTTTGGAGGGAGGAGGGACGTTCTGCATCAGCGGAATAGCACCGATCTCCTCCTCCTTCTTCCGGACGATCTTCTGCTTCAGCAGAATAGCGCCGGTCTTCCCGTCCTTCAGCTGGAAGGCGAAGTCGGGAGCAGTGATCTTCTCCGGAGTCCGCCCCCCGAGGTAGTGAAGGAACGCCTCATCCAGAGATCGCTCCCGGTCGGGAGCGATGCACTTCTTCTTCCCCGCCCGGAAGGAGGCGATCTCCCGGAAGACCACCGTCGGGGGAACCCCGGGGTGAGCCGGGACTCCGCTGTGCCGCCCGCGCCAGTCGCCGACCGCCACGAAAGGATAGTCCTTCCAGTGGCGGTCCTTGCTCTCGATGGTGGAGAAAGGGAGCACCTCGCCAGGCCGCCCGGCGAGGTAGAAGTAGCCGCAGCCCACGGTGCTTAAGACCGGCCCGGGCTTGAGGAGCCACTTTTTGAGAAAGTAGCTCAGTGGGATCCTCGCCTTCAGGGCGGTCTCCAGCTGGGACAGCCCGTAGAGTATCCCCCAGAAGTTTCCTGAGAGCTGGGCGGGGCAAAGCCCCGTCAACTCCAGGAGCTCCCCAGCGAGATGACTTAGGGGGAACCGCAGCCCAGACCACAACAGCCCGACAGAAGCTACTGTGCCCTGGGCCGGCCTCCCCGAGAGTGGCATCTCGGTGATGAGGATCTCCCGAGGAGATCGATCGCCGCCCGGATACTGTCCCCGACGGGCACCCCGATGGGGTTTTGTAGCCAGACCACCGCTCTCTCATCAGCGAGCTCAGAAGCTTGGGCGGCGGCGGCAACAGCAGCAGCAACATCGAAAGCGGAGGCCATTAAAGCAGAAGGGCTAAGGCGAGCTGAAAGCAGAAGTGATCGAGGCGGGCTGAAAGCAAAGCAAGAAGGGAGAGATGTTTCTTGTTTGCACGGAAGGGTGAAAGTTCCTCCCCGTCTCCTATTTATAGACAGGTAAGATGCAGGTGAATCGAGCCGCAGTTAATGCCCGAGCGGGCTCAACGAGGTGACGTGACGGCAATCGAAACGACAGCTCGCTTCTTTCCAATCGTCAAGCGCCACGTGGGCCACGCATGGAAAAGGCTGCACCGGCGCCGACACTATCATTTACTGACAAAAGAGGAGCAAATCAGAGCGAGACACGTGTCCCACGACAGCCGGGATCTCATAATGAGATTTATCATATCAGTTTTGTATCTCGGGTCTCGCGTCGCATTTAAGGTGAAACGACCGCTGGAGATCTGGTGCGAAACCCAAGCCACAAGATCGCCTGCGGCAGGTGCCCGCAGCTCGCCCGACGCAGACCCTGACCGTGTGTGACAAGCTCGCACCGAAAGGAGATTGCTCGTGGCTGATGCTCCCGGCCCGCCTGGCGTTTGTGAAATACTGGGAGTCAAAACTCTCGACGCAGATCGCCCACGGCTGGTGCCCGCAGCTCGCCCGAGGCAGACCCTGACCGCGTGTGATGAGCTCGCGCCGGAAGGAGATCGCTCGTGGCTGACGCTCCCGGCCCGACCAGCGTTTGTGAAATACTGGGAGTCAAAACTCTCGACGCAGATCGCCCACGGCTGGTGCCCGCAGCTCGCCCGAGGCAGACCCCGACCGCGTGTGATGAGCTCGCGCCAGAAGGAGATCGCTCGTGGCTGACGCTCCCGGCCCGCCCAGTGTTTGTGAAGTACTGGCAGTCAAAGCTCTCGGCGCAGACCGCCCACGGTAGGAGCCCGCAGCCCACAAGGTGGAGGTCGCCAATGACTGGTACTCCCAATCCGACCGTTGTGTGCAATAATACTCCTGAGCAAGCGTCAAAGTCTCCTTGGTCGCTCCCTCAGGAGGGGGTAATATTGGGGGTAGCTGAAACTCGCCCAGGAGTTCGCCCCCCCGTGCTCACCAAATCATCTTGACAGGGAGCTAGATCCACATTGGGCTGAAGGGGCCCTAGGCAAAGAGCTCGCTCAGGAGCTCGCCCAAGCACGCTCAGGAGCTCGCCCAAGCACGCTCAGGAGCTCGATCAAGCTCGCGCTGGAGCTCGCCTAAGCTCGCTCAGGAGCTCGCCAAAGCTCGCTCATGAGCTCGCCAAAGCTCGCTCAGGAGCTCGCCTAAGCTCGCTTAGGAGCTCGCCAAAGCTCGCTCAGGAGCTCGCCAAAGCTCGCTCAGGAGCTCGCCCAAGCTCGCTCAGGAGCTCGCCAAGCTCGCATGAGAATTCGCTTGCAGTGGCAGCGGGAGTTAGACCGTCATGCAAACAAAAACACCGGCACCGCAGACGTCCCAAGCTCAGTCAGGAGCTCGCCCAAGACCACCCCGGAGCTCGCCCCAGCTCACCGAGACTCCCCCATTTATCGAAGAGGTCGCTCCTACGAGGTCCGACTCTTGATAGATGTGGAAGTGAAGGCGGAGCAACGGAGGGCGAGCTCGCCCTGGCTTCCCACCTGAGGTCGCTCGCAATAGGGCAGCATGAAGGGCTGCCAGGTGTCGAAATCCCACAGAAGCTACGTGGATGATTGTAGTCCACGGAAGCCCGCCAGAGTCAGTTTTGAGACCTCCCAGACTTGAATATTCCATAATAGCCACCTAGCAGCAACAAGAAAGATGCTCTCCCCCACTCAAACTGCCTGGCAGGCTCGACGACAAAGAATGTCAGGGGCGCGCGTTCCAAGGACTGTCAGAGACCCACGCGAGCCAGAACATGGGGGTCTAGAAGGCTCTGGAAAGAATCTTCACGTGTCGGGCCACGGTAGGTCACCAATGTCTATAAATGCTCAACCCCAGGCTCCAGAGAACAGGTTTGAAACCCTTTTCCCTACCACTTCGGTATACAACAGCTCACCGTTGTGCACCTGAGACTGACTTGAGCGTCGGAGGGTCTGCGCTCTTAAGGGAGCCAGCCGTTCTTACGCTTTTTCTTTGTCTTGCAGGCAGCCTCCACGGACCAGCGAAAAATCCCCCAAACAGATCGTACGAAGGAATTAGAATGGATCGTATGAAGGAATTAGAATAGATATATTCGTGCAAATGAATTAGAATGGATCGTACGAATGAGTAAGAATGGATCGTACGAATGAAATAGAATGGATCATACGAATGAATTAGAATGGATCGTACGAATGAATTAGAATGGATCGTATGAATGAATTAGAGTGGATACATTCATACGAATAAAATAGAATGGATTGTACGAATGAATTAGAATGGAATGTATCATACTTATGAATTAGAATGGATCGTGTGAATGAATTAGAATGAATCATACGAATGAATTAGAATGGATCGTACGAATGAATTAGAATGGATCGTATGAATGAATTAGAATGGATCGTACGAATGAATTAGAATGGATCGTACGAATGAGTAAGATTGGATCGTATGAATGAAATAGAATGGATCGTATGAATTAGAATGGATCGTACAAAGGAATTAGAATGGATCGTATGAATGAATTAGATTGGATCGTGCGAATGAATTAGAATGGATCGTACGAATGAATTAGAATAGATTGTGCGAATGAATTAGAATGGATCGTACGAATGAATTAGAATGGATCGTAATAATGGATCGTACGAATGAAATAGAATGGATTAGAATGGATCGCATGAATGAATTAGAATGGATCGTATGAATGAATTAGAATGGATTGTGCGAATGAATTAGAATGGATCGTACGAATGAATTAGAATGGATACATTTGTGCGAATGAATTAGAATGGATCGTATGAATGCATTAGATTGGATCGTATTAATGAATTAGAATGGATCGTGCGAATGAATTAGAATAGATTGTACGAATGAATTAGAATGGATACATTCGTGCGAATGAATTAGAATGGATCATACGATTGAGTAAGAATGGATCGTACGAATGAAATAGAATAGATCGTACGAATGAATCAGAATGGATCGTGCTAATGAATATATCCATTCTAATTCATTCAAGCAATCCATTCTAATTCTTTCACACGATCCATTCTAATTCATTTGTTCGTTCCATTCTAATTCATTAGCACGATCCATGCTAATTCATTCATACGATCCATTCTAATTCATTCGCACGATCCATTCTAATTCATTCGCACGATCCATTCTAATTCATTCGCACGAATGTATCCATTCTAATTCATTCGTACGATCCATTCTAATTCATTCGCACGAATGTATCCATTCAAATTCATTTGTACGATCCATTTTAATTCATTCGTACAATCCATTCTAATTCATTCATACAATCTATTTTAATTCTTTTGCACGAATGTGCCCATTCTAATTCATTCGTACGATCCATTCTAATTCATTCATACGATCCATTCTAATTCATTCGCACGATCCATTCTAATTCATACGAACGATCCATTCTATTTCATTCGTACGATCCATTCTAATTCATTCGTACGATCCATTCTAATTCATTCCCATGAATGTATCCATTCTAATTCATACGTATGATCCATTCTAATTCATTTGCACGAATATATCCGTTCTAATTTATTCGTAGAATACATTCGTGCGAATGAATTAGAATGGATCGTACGAACGAGTAAGAATCGATCGTACGAACGAATTAGAATAGATCGTACGAATGAATTAGTATGGATCGTGCTAATGAATTAGAATTGATCGTACGAATGAATTAGAATAGATTGTGCGAATGAATTAGAATGGATCGTACGAATGAATTAGAATGGATACATTTGTGAGAATGAATTAGAATGGATCGTACGAATGAATTAGAATGGATCGTATAAATGAATTAGAATAGATTGTGCGAATGAATTAGAATGGATCGTATGAATGAATTAGATTACGATCCATTCTATTTCATTCGTATGATCCATTCTAATTCCTTCGTACAATCCATTCTATTTCATTCGTACGATTCGTTCTAATTCATTCGTACAATCCATACATTCGTACGAAGGAATTAGAATGGATCGTACGAATGAATTAGAATGGATCGTACGAATGAATTAGATTGGATCGTATGAATGAATTAGATAGGATCGTGCGAATGAATTAGAATGGATCGTGCGAATGAATTAGAATGGATCGTACGAATGAATTAGAATGGATCGTACTTATGAATTAGAATGGATCATACGAATGAAATAGAATGGATCGTGCGAAGGAATTAGAATGGATCGTACGAAGGAATTAGAATGGATCGTATGAATGAAATAGAATGGATCGCACGAATGAATTAGAATGGATCGTAATAATGGATCGTACGTATAAATTTGTACGTATGAATGAATTAGAATGGATCGTATGAATGAATTAGAATGGATCGTGTGAATTAATTAGAATGGATCGTACGAATGAATTATAGTGGACATATTCGTGCGAATGAATTAGAATGGATTGTACGAATGATTAAGAATGGATCGTACGAATGAAATAGAATGGATTGTATGAATGAATTAGAATGGATCGTATGAATAAATTAGAATGGATCGTATGAATGAATTAGAATGGATCGTGCGAATGAATTAGAATGGATTGTACGATACGAATGAAATATAATGGGTCGTACAAAGCAATTAGAATGGATCGTACGAAGGAATTAGAATGGATCGTACGAAGGAATTAGAATGGATCGTACGAATGAATTAGAATGGATACATTCGTGCGAATGAATTAGAATGGATCGTACGAATGAGTAAGAATGGATCGTACGAATGAAATAGAATGGATTATACGAATGAATTAGAATGGATCGTACGAAAGAATTCTAATGGATTGTATGAATGAAATAGAATGGATCGTATGAATGAATTAGAATGGATCGTGCGAATGAATTAGAATGGATCGTACGATACGAATGAAATATAATGGGTCGTACAAAGGAATTAGAATGGATCGTACGAAGGAATTAGAATGGATCGTACGAAGGAATTAGAATGGATCGTACGAATGAATTAGAATGGATACATTCGTGCGAATGAATTAGAATGGATCGTACGAATGAGTAAGAATGGATCCTACGAATGAAATAGAATGGATCGTACGAATGAATTAGAATGGATCGCGCGAATGAATTAGAATGGATCGTACGAATGAATTAGAATAGATTATGCGAATGAATTAGAATTAGAATAGATTATACGAATGAATTAGAATGGATCGTACGAATGAATTAGAATGGATCGTACGAATGAATTAGAATAGATGTATGAATGAATTAGAATGGACCGTGTGAAAGAATTAGAATGGATTGTATGAATGAATTAGAATGGATCGTAAGAATGAATTAGAGTGGATCGTGTTTTTTCGTGCTAATGAATTAGAATGGATCGTACAAATGAATTAGAATGGATACATTCGTGCGAAAGAATTAGAATGGATCATATGAATGAATAAGATTGGATCGTATGAATGAATTAGAATGGATCGTGCGAAGGAATTAGAATGAATACATTCGTGCGAATGAATTAGAATGTATCGTGCAAATGAATTAGAATGGATCGAATTAGAATGGATACATTTGTTCGAATGAATTAGAATGGATCATACGATTGAGTAAGAATGGATCGTACGAATAAAATAGAATAGATCGTACGAAATGGATCATACGAAGGAATTAGAAGGGATCGTACAAAGGAATTAGAATGGATCATACGAATGAAATATAATGGGTCGTACAAAGGAATTACACGAATGTATCCATTCTAATTCATTCGTACGATCCATTCTAATTCCTTCGCATGATCCATTCTAATTCATTCATACAATCCATTCTAATTCTTTTGCACGAATGTATCCATTCTAATTCATTCGTACGATCCATTCTAATTCATTCGTACGATCCATTCTAATTCATTCGTATGATCCATTCTAATTCATTCATACAATCCATTCTATTTCATTCGTATGATCCATTCTTACTCATTCGTACGATCCATTCTAATTCATTCACACGAATGTATCCATTCTTATTCATTCGTACGATCCATTCTAATTCATTCGTACGATCCATTCTAATTCATTCGTATGATCCATTCTAATTCATTCGCACGATCCATTCTAATTCATTCGTACGATCCATTCTAATTCATTCGCACGAATGTATCCATTCTAATTCATTCGTACATTCCATTCTAATTCATTCGTACGATCCATTCTAATTCCTTCGTACGATCCATTCTAATTCCTTCGTACATACGATCCATTCTTATTCCTTCGTACGATCCATTCTATTTTATTCGTATGATCCATTCTAATTCCTTCGTACGATCCATTCTTATTCATTTGTACAATCCATTCTAATTCATTCGTACGATCCATTCTAATTCATTCGCACAATCCATTCTAATTCAATCATACGAACCATTCTAATTCATTCGTACGATCCATTCTAATTCATTCGCACGATCTGTTCTAATTCATTCATACGATCCATTCTAATTCATTCTCACGAATGTATCCGTTCTAATTCATTCGTACGATCCATTCTAATTCATTCGTACAATCCATTCTAATTCATTAGCACGATCCATTCTAATTCATTCGTACGATCAATTCTAATTCATTAGCACGTGGATCATACGAATAAAATATATTGGGTCGTACAAAGGAATTAGAATGGATCGTACGAATGAATCAGAATGGATCATGCGAATGAATTAGAATGGATCCGAATGAATGAAATAGAATGGATCGTATGAATTAGAATGGATCGTACGCGTACGAATGAATTAGAATGGATACAATCGTGCGAATGAATTAGAATAGATCGTAGAATGGATCATATGAATGAAATAGATTGGATCGTATGAATGAATTAGAATAGATCGTACGAATGCATTAGAATAGATCATACGAAGGAATTAGAATGGATCATATGAAGGAATTAGAATGGATACATTCGTGCGAATGAATTAGAATGGATCGTACGAATGAGTAAGAATGGATCGTACGAATGAAATAGAGTGGATTGTATGAATGAATTAGAATGGATCGTACGAATGAATTAGAATGGATACATCCGTGCGAATGAATTAGACTGGATCGTACGAAGGAATAAGAATGGATCATACAAAGGAATTAGAATGGATTGTACGAAGGAATTAGAATGGATCGTAGGAATGAATTAGAATGGATCGTACGAATGAAATAGAATGGATCGTACGAATAAATTAGAATGGATCGTGCTAATGAATTAGAATAGATTGTGCGAATGAATTAGAATGGATCGTATGAATGAATTAGATTGGTTCATATGAATGAATTAGAATGGATCGTGCGAATGAATTAGAATGGATCGTACGAATGAATTAGAATGGATCGTATGAATGAATTAGAATGGATCGTACAAAGGGTGGATACATTCGTGCGAATGAATTAGAATGGATCGTACGAATGAATTAGAATGGATCGTATGAATGAATTAGAATAGATCGTGCGAATGAATTAGAATGGATCGTACGAATGAATTAGAAAGGATCATATGAATGAATTAGAATAGATCGTGCGAATGAATTAGAATGGATCGTACGAATGAGTAAGAATGGATCGTATGAATGAATTAGATTGGATCGTATGAATGAATTAGAATGGATCGTATGAGTGATTTCGAATGGATCGTGCGTGTGAATGAATTAGAATGGATCATACGAATGAGTAAGAATGGATCGTACGAATGAATTAGAATGGATCGTACGAATGAATTAGAATAGATTATGCGCACGTACGATCCATTCTAATTCATTCGCACGAATGTATGCATTCTAATTCATTCGTACGATCCATTCTAATTCATTCGTACAATCCACTCTATTTCATTCGTACAATCCATTCTTACTCATTCGTACGATCCATTCTAATTCATTCGAATGAATGTATTCATTTTAATTCATTCGTACGATCCATTCTAATTCATTCGTATGATCCATTCTAATTCATTCGCACGAATGTATCCATTCTAATTCATTCGTACGATCCATTCTAATTCATTCGTACAATCCACTCTATTTCATTCGTACGATCCATTCTTACTCATTCGTACGATCCATTCTAATTCATTCGCACGAATGTATCCATTCTAATTCATTCGCACGATCCATTCTAATTCATTCATATGATCCAATCTAATTCATTCATACGATCCATTCTAAATCATTCGTATGTATCCATTCTAATTCATTCATACGATCCATTCTAATTCATTCGTACGATCCAGTCTAATTCTTTCATACGATCCATTCTAATTCATTCGAACGATCCATTCTAATTCCTTCGTATGATACATTCTAATTCCTTCGTACGTACGATCCATTCTAATTCATTCGCACGATCCATTCTAATTCATTCATACGATACATTCTTATTCATTCGTATGATCCATTCTAATTCATTCACACAATCTATTCTAATTCATTCGTACGATCCATTCTATTTCATTCGTACGATCCAATCTAATTCATACGATCCATTCTATTTCATTCATACGATCCATTCTAATTCATTCATACGATCCATTCTAATTCATTCACACGAATGTATCCATTCTAATTCATTCGTACGATCCATTCTAATTCCTTCGTACGATCCATTCTAATTCATTCATACGATCCATTCTAATTCATTCGCACGATTGTATCCATTCTAATTCATACGTACGCACGATCCATTCTATTTCATTCGCACCGTACGAATGAATTAGAATAGATCGTACGAATGAATTAGAATGGATCGTACGAATGAATTAGAATGGATACAATCGTGCGAATGAATTAGAATGGATCATACTTAGGAATTAGAATGGATCGTACGAATGAATTAGAATGGATCGTACAAATTAATTAGATTGGATAAATTCATGCGATTGAATTAGAACGGATCATACGAAGGAATTGGAATGGATCATACGAATGAATTAGAATGGATCGTACGAATGAATTAGAATGGATCGTACGAATGAATTCGAATAGATACATTCGTGTGAATAAATTAGAATGGATCATACGAAGGAATTAGAATGGATCGTACGAATGAATTAGAATGGATCGTACGAATGAATTAGAATGGATCGTACGAATGAATTAGAATGGATACATTCACGCGAATGAATTAGAATGAATCATACGAAGGAATTAGAATGGATCGTACGAATGAATTAGAATGGATTGTACGAATGAATTAGAATGGATCGTACGAATGAATTAGAATGGATACATTCGTGCGAATGAATTAGAATGGATACATACGAATGAATTAGAATGGATCGTATGAATGAATTAGAATGGATCGTGCGAATGAATTAGAATGGATCGTGCGAATGAATTAGAATGGATCGTGCGAATGAATTAGAATGGATCGTACGAATGAATTAGAATGGATCGTACGAATGAATTAGAATGGATCATACTAATGAATGAGAATGGATCGTACGAATGAATTAGAATAGATTGTGCGATTGAATTAGAATGGATCTGGATCGTGTATCCATTCTAATTCGTTCGTACGATCCATTCTAATTCATTCGCACGATCCATTCTAATTCATTCGTACGATATATTCTATTTCATTCATACGATCCATTCTAATTCATTCATACGATCCAATCTAATTCATTCATATGATCCATTCTAATTCATTCGTACGATCCATTCTATTTCATTCATACAATCCATTCTAATTCCTTCGTACGATCCATTCTAATTCCTTCGTACGATCCATTCTATTTCATTCGTATGATCCATTCTAATTCATAAGTACGATCCATTGTAATTCATTCATACGATCCATTCTAATTCATTCGTACGATCCATTCTAATTCATTCGCACGAACCATTCTAATTCATTCATACGATCCAATCTAATTCATTCATATGATCCATTCTAATTCATTCGCATGAATGTATCCATTCTAATTCATTCGCACGATCCATTCTAATTCATTCATACAATCCATTCTAATTCTTTTCCACGAATGTATCCATTCTAATTCATTCGTACGATCCATTATATTCCCTTCGTACGATCCATTCTAATTCTTTCGCACGATCCATTATAATTCATTCATACGATCCAATCTAATTCATTCGTACGATCCATTCTAATTCATTCGCACGAATGTATCAACTCTAATTCATTCGTACGATCCATTCTAATTCATTCATACATGTACGAATGAATTAGAATGGATACATTCGTGCGAATGAATTAGAATGGATCGTATCAATGAATTAGATTGGATCGTGTGAATGAATTAGAATGGATTGTGCGAATGAATTAGAATGGATCGTACGAATGAATTAGAATGGATCGTACGAATGAATTAGAATGGATACATTCGTGCAAAAGAATTAGAATGGATTGTATGAATGAATTAGAATGGATCGTGCGAATGAATTAGAATGGATCGTACGAATGAATTAGAATGGATACATTCGTGCGAAAGAATTAGAATAGATCGTATGAATGAATTAGAATGGATCGTATGAATGAATTAGAATGGATCGTACGAATGAATTAGAATGGATCGTGCGAATGAATTTGAATGGATCGTAATAATGAATAAGAATGGATCGTACGATTGAATTAGAACGGATACATTCAAATTCATTCGTACGATCCATTCTAATTCATTATTACGATCCATTCAAATTCATTCGCACGATCCATTCTAATTCATTCGTACGATCCATTCTAATTCATTCATACGATCCATTCTAATTCATTCTAATTTATTCGTACGTGAGTGGATCGTGTTTTTTCATGCTAATGAATTAGAATGGATCGTACGAATGAATTAGAATTGATACATTCGTGCGAAAGAATTAGAATGGATCGTATGAATGAATTAGATTGGATCGTATAAATGAATTAGAATGTATCATAGGAATGAATTAGAATGGATCGTGCTAATGAATTAGAATGGATCGTACGAATGAATTAGAATGGATCGTGTGAATGAATTAGAATGGATCGTGCGAATGAATTAGAATGGATCGTACGAATGAATTAGAATGGATCGTACGAATGAATTAGAATAGATTGTGCGAATGAATTAGAATGGATCGTACGAATGAATTAGAATGGATACATTCGTGCGAATGAATTAGAATAGATCGTATGAGTGCGAATGAATTAGAATGGATCGTGCGAATGAATTAGAATGGATCGCATTAATGAATTAGAATAGATCGTGCGAATGAATTAGCATGGATCGTACGAATGAGTAAGAATGAATCGTGCGAATGAATTAGAATGGATCATACAAATGAATTAGAATGGATCGTATGATGAATTAGAATGGATCGTGCGAATGAATTAGAATGGATCGTGCGAATAAATTAGAATGGATTGTACGAATGAATAAGAATGGATCGTACGAATGAATTAGAATGGATACATTCGTGCGAATGAATTAGAATGGATCATACGAATGAATTAGAATGGATTCATTCGTGCGAATGAATTAGAAGGATCGTACGAATGAGTAAGAATGGATCGTACGAATGAATTAGAATGGATTGAATTAGAATGAATCGTACGAATGAATTAGAATGGATCGTATGAATGAATTAGAACAAAGGAATTAGAATGGATCGTACGAAGGAATTAGAATGGATCGTACGAAGGAATTAGAATGGATCGTACGAATGAAATAGAATGGATCGTACGAATGAATTAGAATGGATCGTACGAATGAATTAGAATGGATTGTACGAATGAATTAGAATAGATTGTGCGAATGAATTATAATGGATCGTACGAATGAATTAGAATGGATACATTCGTGCGAATGAATTAGAATAGATCGTATGAGTGCGAATGAATTAGAATGGATCGTGCGAATGAATTAGAATGGATCGCATTAATGAATTAGAATGGATCGTGCGAATGAATTAGCATGGATCGTACGAATGAGTAAGAATGAATCGTGTGAATGAATTAGAATGGATCATACGAATGAATTAGAATGGATCGTATGATGAATTAGACTGGATCGTGCGAATGAATTAGAATTGATCGTATGAATGAATTAGAATAGATTGTGCGAATGAATTAGAAAGGATCGTACGAATGAATTAGAATCAAAACATTCGTGCGAATGAATTCGAATGGATCATATGAATGAATTAGAATGGATCGTACGAATGAATTAGAATGGATCGTGCGAATGAATTAGAATGGATCGTGCGAATGAATTAGAATGGATTGTACGAATGAATTAGAATGGATCGTACGAATGAATTAGAATGGATACATCCGTGCGAATGAATTAGAATGGATCGTACGAAGGAATAAGAATGTATCATACGAAGGAATTAGAATTGATCGTACGAATGAATTAGAATGGATCGTACAAATGAAATAGAAGGGATCGTACGAATAAATTAGAATGGATCGTGCTAATGAATTAGAATAGATTGTGCGAATGAATTAGAATGGATCGTACGAATGAATTAGATTGGTTTGTATGAATGAATTAGAATGGATCGTGCGAATGAATTAGAATGGATCGTATGAATGAATTAGAATGGATCGTATGAGTGATTTCGAATGGATCGTGCGTGTGAATGAATTAGAATGGATCGTACGAATGAGTAAGAATGGATCGTACGAATGAATTAGAATGGATCGTACGAATGAATTAGAATAGATTGTGCGCACGTACGATCCATTCTAATTCATTCGCACGAATGTATCCATTCTAATTCATTCGTACGATCCATTCTAATTCATTTGTACAATCCACTCTATTTCATTCGTACGATCCATTCTTACTCATTCGTACGATCCATTCTAATTCATTCACACGAATGTATCCATTCTAATTCATTCATACGATCCATTCTAATTCATTCGAACGAGCCATTCTAATTCATTCGCACGATCCATTCTAATTCATTCATATGATCCAATCTAATTCATTCATACGATCCATTCTAAATCATTCGTATGTATCCATTCTAATTCATTCATACGATCCATTCTAATTCATTCGTACGATCCAGTCTAATTCATTCGTACGATCCATTCTAATTCATTCGAACGATCCATTCTAATTCCTTCGTATGATACATTCTAATTCCTTCATACGTACGATCCATTCTAATTTATTCGCACGATCCATTCTAATTCATTCATACGATCCATTCTAATTCATTCGTATGATCCATTCTAATTCATTCGCACAATCTATTCTAATTCATTCGTACAATCCATTCTATTTCATTCGTACGATCCAATCTAATTCATACGATCCATTCTATTTCATTCATACGATCCATTCTAATTCATTCATACGATCCATTCGAATTCATTCACACGAATGTATCCATTCTAATTCATTCGTACGATCCATTCTAATTCCTTCGAACGATCCATTCTAATTCATTCATACGATCCATTCTAATTCATTCGCATGAATGTATCCATTCTAATTCATTCGTACGCACAATCCATTCTAACTCATTCGCACCGTACGAATGAATTAGAATACATCGTACGAATGAATAAGAATGGATCGTACGAATGAATTAGAATGGATACATTCGTGCGAATGAATTAGAATGGATCATACTTAGGAATTAGAATGGATCGTACGAATGAATTAGATTGGATACATTCGTGCGAATGAATTAGAACGGATCATACGAAGGAATTAGAATGGATCGTACGAATGAATTAGAATGGATCGTACGAATGAATTAGAATGGATCGTACGAATGAATTGGAATGGATACATTCGTGCACATAAATTAGAAGGGATCATACGAAGGAATTAGAATGGATCGTATGAATGAATTAGAATGGATTGTACGAATGAATTAGAATGGATCGTACGAATGAATTAGAATGGATACATTCGTGCGAATGAATTAGAATGGATCATACGAAGGAATTAGAATGGATCGTAAGAATGAATTAGAATGGATCGTACGAATGAATTAGAATGGATCGTACGAATGAATTAGAATGGATACATTCGTGCGAATGAATTAGAAGGGATCATACGAATGAATTAGAGTTGATACTTTCGTGCGAATGAATTAGAATGGATCGTACGAATGAGTAAGAATGGATCATAGAATTAGAATGGATCGTATGAATGAATTAGAATGGATACATCCGAATGAATTAGAATGGATCGTATGAATGAATTAGAATGGATCATGCGAATGAATTAGAATGGATCGTGCGAATGAATTAGAATGGATCGTACGAATGAATTCGAATGGATCGTACTAATGAATGAGAATGGATCGTACGAATGAATTAGAATAGATTGTGCGAATGAATTAGAATGGATCTGGATCGTGTATCCATTCTAATTCATTCGTACGATCCATTCTAATTCATTCACACGATCCATTCTAATTCATTCGTACGATCTATACTATTTCATTCATACGATCCATTCTAATTCATTCATACGATCCAATCTAATTCATTCATACGATCCATTCTAATTCATTCGTACGATCCATTCTATTTCATTCATACGATCCATTCTAATTCCTTCGTATGATCCATTCTATTTCATTTGTAGGATCCATTCTAATTCATAAGTACGATCCATTCTAATTCATTCGTACGATCCATTCTAATTCATTCGCACGATCCATTCTAATTCATTCGTACGATCCATTCAAATTCCTTCGTACGATCCATTCTAATTCCTTCGTACGATCCATTCTAATTCCTTCGTACGATCCATTCTATTTCATTCATATGATCCATTCTAATTCATAAGTACGATCCATTCTAATTCATTCATACGATCCATTCTAATTCATTCGTACGATCCATTCTAATTCATTCGCACGAACCATTCTAATTCATTCATACGATCCAATCTAATTCATTCATACGATCCATTCTAATTCATTCGCACGAATGTATCCATTCTAATTCATTCGCACAATCCATTCTAATTCATTCATACAATCCATTCTAATTCTTTTGCACGAATGTATCCATTCTAATTCATTCGTACGATCCATTCTATTCCATTCGTACGATCTATTCTAATTCATTCGCACGATCCATTATAATTCATTCATACGATCCAATCTAATTCATTCGTACGATCCATTCTAATTTATTCGCACGAATGTATCAACTCTAATTCATTCGTACGATCCATTCTAATTCATTCATACATGTACGAATGAATTAGAATGGATACATTCGTGCGAATGAATTAGAATGGATCGTATGAATGAATTAGAATGGATCGTGCGAATGAATTAGAATGTATCGTACGAATGAATTAGAATGGATCGTACGAATGAATTAGAATGGATACATTCGTGCAAAAGAATTAGAATGGATTGTATGAATGAATTAGAATAGATCGAGCGAATGAATTAGAAAGGATCGTACGAATGAATTAGAATGGATACATTCGTGCGAAAGAATTAGAATAGATCGTATGAATGAATTAGAATGGATCGTATGAATGAATTAGAATGGATCGTATGAATGAATTAGAATGGATCATGCGAATGAATTAGAATGGATCGTGCGAATGAATTAGAATGGATCGTACGAAGGAATTAGAATGGATCATACGAATGAATTCGTATGATCCATTCTAATTCCTTCGTACGATCCATTCTAATTCATTCGCACGATCCATTCTAATTCATTCGCACGATCCATTCTAATTCATTCATACGATCCATTCTAATTCATTCATACAATCCATTCTAATTCATTCTAATTTATTCGTACGTGAGTGGATCGTGTTTTTTCGTGCTAATGAATTAGAATGGATCGTACGAATGAATTAGAATGGATACATTCGTGCGAAAGAATTAGAATGGATCGTATGAATGAATTAGATTGGATCGTATAAATGAATTAGAATGGATTGTAGGTATGAATTAGAATGGATCGCGCTAATGAATTAGAATGGATCGTACGAATGAATTAGAATGGATCGTGCGAATGAATTAGAATGGATCGTACGAATGAATAAGAATGGATCGTACGAATGAATTAGAATAGATTGTGCGAATGAATTAGAATGGATCGTACGAATGACTTAGAATGGATACATTCGTGCGAATGAATTAGAATAGATCGTATCAGTGCGAATGAATTAGAATGGATCGTGCGAATGAATTAGAATGGATCGCATTAATGAAATAGAATGGATCGTGCGAATGAATTAGCATGGATCGTACGAATGAGTAAGAATGAATCGTGCGAATGAATTAGAATGGATCATACGAATGAATTAGAATGGATCATATGATGAATTAGAATGGATCGTGCGAATGAATTAGAATGGATCGTATGAATGAATTAGAATAGATTGTGCGAATGAATTAGAAAGGATCGTACGAATGAGTTAGAATGGATACATTCATGCGAATGAATTAGAATGGATCGTATGAATGAATTAGAATGGATCGTACGAATGAATTAGAATGGATCGTGCGAATGAATTAGAATCGATCGTGCGAATGAATTAGAATGGATCATACGAATGAATTAGAATGGATTCATTCGTGCGAATGAATTAGAATGGATCGTACGAATGAGTAAGAATGGATCGTACAAATGAATTAGAATGGATTGAATTAGAATGAATCGTACGAATGAATTAGAATGGATCGTATGAATGAATTAGAACAAAGGAATTAGAATGGATCGTACGAAGGAATTAGAATGGATCGTACGAAGGAATTAGAATGGATCGTACGAATGAAATAGAATGGATCGTACGAATGAATTAGAATGGATCACACGAAGGAATTAGAATGGATCGTAGGAATGAATTAGAATGGATCGTACGAATGAATTAGAATAGATTGTGCGAATGAATTAGAATGGATCGTACGAATGAATTAGAATGGATACATTCGTGCGAATGAATTAGAATAGATCGTATGAGTGCGAATGAATTAGAATGGATCGTGTGAATGAATTAGAATGGATCGCATTAATGAATTAGAATGGATCGTGCGAATGAGTAAGAATGGATCGTACGAATGAATTAGAATGGATTGAATTAGAATGAATCGTACGAATGAATTAGAATGGATCGTATGAATGAATTAGAATAAAGGAATTAGAATGGATCGTACGAAGGAATTAGAATAGATCGTACGAAGGAATTAGAATGGATCGTACGAATGAAATAGAAAGGATCGTACGAATGAATTAGAATGGATCGTACGAATGAATTAGAATGGATCGTGTGGGGGAAAATCTTCGTGCCGACCCGAAGACCTTCGCAGCACCAGTCAATTGGAGTCGAAGTTAATGTCGAAGATCGTTGGTCGATCTGTTGATCGAAGTTGAAGCTTTTGATTTGTAAACAGAGAGATGCAATCAGAGAGAGAGTTTGACACGAGAAGTGATCTCGGAGTTCAGCCGAAGCCTACGTCTCCGTGCTATAGGGTGCAACCCGAATTCACTAACACTTATGTTGAAGTGATCTCGACAGGCCGAGTATCACTGTAAACACTGATTTTTCTGAAAGAAGATCAAAGGGAGATGGTAGATCGGAAGTTTGAAATCCCAGAGCTCTGGTTCTGAAAGTCAGATCTCAGAGTGGAAATCAGATTTGTGGATTTCGATCCCTTTTACATTCGAAGGCTCTGCTATTTATAGGCATTCCGGGTGGCGAATGGCGGTTTCTGCTGTAGTATCTGGGGATTCTCCAGGTAAAGTTGCGGGCCCTGCGGTTGTCTTCGGGGGTCCACCAGGCAGGGCTGGTGGGTCCCGCTGTAGTCCTCGTGGGCCCACCAGGCAGGGCCGGTGGGTCCCGCTGTAATCCTCGTGGGCCCACCAGGTAGGGCCGGTGGGTCCCGCTGTAGCCCTCGTGGGCCCACCAAGCAGGGCCGGTGGGTCCCGCTGTAGCCCTCGTGGGCCCACCAAGCAGGGCCGGTGGGTCCCGCTGTAGCCCTCGTGGGCCCACCAAGCAGGGCCGGTGGGTCCCGCTGTAGTCCTCGTGGGCCCACCAGGCAGGGCCGGTGGGTCCCGTGGTAGATTTATGCCAAAATTTGCACCCACAGTTACCCCCTCCAAGTTAGCTAGAGTGCATTCTAGTTGGCTTGGACTTGGTGCAAAAAATAGCAACTTCCTGTTTAGAAAAACGGACACGAAGAAACTTGTCGCATGTTAGAGAAAAAAGTGACTGATCGATCAATTTGGGCCGATCGGTCAAATTTGACCGATCGGTCAAATTTTGACCGATCGGTCAAATTTTGACCGATCGGTCAAAATTCAACCGGTCAAGAATCGGGTGATCGGTCAAAAAACAGGGTTTTTTGACCGATCCAGTAGTAATTTTGACCGATCAGCTGAAATTTGGCCGATCGGTTAAATTTTGACCGATCGGTCACTTTTGACCGATCGGTCAAATTTTGACCGATCGGGCAAAATTCAACCGGTCAAGAATCGGGTGATCGGTCAAAAAACAGGGTTTTTTGACCGATCCAGTAGTAATTTTAACCGATCAGCTGAAATTTGGCCGATCGGTTAAATTTTGACCGATCGGTCACTTTTGACCGATCGGTCAAATTTTGACCGATCGGGCAAAATTCAACCGGTCAAGAATCGGGTGATCGGTCCAAAAACAGGGTTTTTTGACCGATCCAGTAGTAAATTTGACCGATCAGATAACTTTCGCCGATCGGACATGTTTGTCCGATCGGTGAAAAATATCCGGTCAAGGTTCGAGTGATCGGCAAAAAACCTTGGTTTTTTGCCAGATCCAGTAGAAATTTGACCGATCAGATAACTTTCGCTGATCGGACATGTTTGTCCGATCGGTGAAAAATATCCGGTCAAGGTTCGAGTGATCGGCAAAAAACCTTGGTTTTTTGCCAGATCCAGTAGAAATTTGACCGATCAGATAACTTTCGCCGATCGGACATGTTTGTCCGATCGGTGAAAAATATCCGGTCAAGGTTCGAGTGATCGGCAAAAAACCTTGGGTTTTTGCCAGATCCAGTAGAAATTTGACCGATCAGATAACTTTCGCCGATCGGACATGTTTGTCCGATCGGTGAAAAAATATCCAGTCAAGGTTCGAGTGATCGGCAAAAAACCTTGGTTTTTTGCCAGATCCAGTAGAAATTTGACCGATCAGATAACTTTCGCCGATCGGACATGTTTGTCCGATCGGTGAAAAATATCCGGTCAAGGTTCGAGTGATCGGCAAAAAACCTTGGTTTTTTGCCAGATCCAGTAGAAATTTGACCGATCAGATAACTTTCACCGATCGGACATGTTTGTCCGATCGGTGAAAAAATATCCGGTCAAGGTTCGAGTGATCGGCAAAAAACCTTGGTTTTTTGCCAGATCCAGTAGAAATTTGACCGATCAGATAACTTTCGCCGATCGGACATGTTTGTCCGATCGGTGAAAAAATATCCGGTCAAGGTTCGAGTGATCGGCAAAAAACCTTGGTTTTTTGCCAGATCCAGTAGAAATTTGACCGATCAGATAACTTTTGCCGATCGGACATGTTTGTCCGATCGGTGAAAAATATCCGGTCGAGGTTCGAGTGATCGGCAAAAAACCTTGGTTTTTTGCCAGATCCAGTAGAAATTTGACCGATCAGATAACTTTCGCCGATCGGACATGTTTGTCCGATCGGTGAAAAAATATCCGGTCAAGGTTCGAGTGATCGGCAAAAAACCTTGGTTTTTTGCCAGATCCAGTAGAAATTTGACCGATCAGATAACTTTCGCCGATCGGACATGTTTGTCCGATCGGTGAAAAAATATCCGGTCAAGGTTCGAGTGATCGGCAAAAAACCTTGGTTTTTTGCCAGATCCAGTAGAAATTTGACCGATCAGATAACTTTCGCCGATCGGACATGTTTGTCCGATCGGTGAAAAATATCCGGTCAAGGTTCGAGTGATCGGCAAAAAACCTTGGTTTTTTGCCAGATCCAGTAGAAATTTGACCGATCAGATAACTTTCGCCGATCGGACATGTTTGTCCGATCGGTGAAGAAATATCCGGTCAAGGTAAAGTTTCGAACCTGCCCTTCAGAGAAAGTTTGCTGCTTTGTTCTTCGATATTTTGGCAGAGTTTTGAACATTGATGGAGCTTGATTCTTCTTGTTTTGAATCCTTGGTTGGCTTGATGGTTGCTTTGAACCGGCGGTCCGGTTTACCCAGACCGGTGGCTTGATTGGACCGTTGGTTCATGTGGACCGGTAGGTCCGACGTTTCGCCTGGTCGTGACTGTTCGCCTGGTTTTGCGCTTGCTACGGATGGATGCCACGTGTACCTACAAAAACACGCGATTTGATATGGTGAAGACACGTGTCTTCTCGATTTGCGCACCTGTTTTACCCTGGGTACAAAAGTTTTCACCGGCTGTCATTTCGCCTCACGCTTCCAAAATTTTTCGAAGTCCAGACCCTTGTTCTCTTGATTTTCTGCTCTTGTTCTTGTTCTCGTTCGATCGGTCGAATGGCTTCATCAGGCAGTTCGAAGAAGTCCGGTACAGCTCCCTCGAAGAGAAAGGGGAAGGAAATTGTCGAGGTTCAATCTCCTCCGAGGGGCCGTGGCAAAGGCAAGGCTGCTCTCGCTGAACTTGGCCAACTGGGCAAGAGGCACCAAGGGGTAGGTTTTGCCTCAGCACCATCAAGGCCAGAATTCATCCCCAAAGTGAAGTTTGTTCTGGGTCCTCTTATGCCCCTGACAGACGAGACGGAGTACATGTACAATGTTGGTGGTGAGTTCACAGATACGAAGAGAAAGAAGTGGCAAGCACTTCTCTCTTACTTCACTGAAGGGAAAGGAGCGCAGCCTTCACTCCCTAGCATCCAGACGGCTTTCGGCATCGACAAGAAGACCGTCTTCACCAATTTTGCCAGCAACGAGAAGGTCATGGGAACCATCGTGACCATCGGCCAAATGAACTGCGGCCTACGTCTGCCTCTGCCACCCTTCGCTGCGAGACTACTGAATACATCTGGCCTTTGCCCGGGGCAAGTCACAGGGAATGCCTGGCGAATCATCTATGCGTTCTGCCGGGTGGAATCAGATTTTCAAGAGGACTTGAGGGCCTGTTACTCCAGCATCCCGGAAGGTGAACCTGCCAGGATTGAGCTCGGATACTTCTTTTTTCATTATCGATGGAATTACAGGAAGGACAGCCCTTTCTATAATTTGACTGGAGTATCTCCCCTGCGGCCGCTCACCGATACAGTCCCTTCGGACAAGTTGTACACGGACTGGCCTATTTCTGTATCTGGCGCCTGGACGTCCATGTCAGTGCCCGACACCCCCCGAGACAGCGTGCACGAGGCGGTGAAAATGTACAGCGCTGGAGGCATCTTCGCCTGGAATTCTGAGAGGGCGGGAGCCATAGATAACTTGTTCCTCGAACTAACCTGTGGAACCAGGTCGTGGAAACAGTTTTCTAACTGTCCTGTGAGATATGGCAAGGCCAATCTCCTCCACAGGTCAAAGGACAGGTACGAGGACAACGAAGTCCTATACTCTGACTACGAGGAGGACCCTCAGTCAGGCAAGGTCATCCGGAAGGTTCGGGCCGAGAAGAAAATCTACACTTCGAGGCGCCGGTTACCTACCATGGATGAGAAACTGGTGCTCCAAAGAGGCCCAGTGAAGAAGAAGCGAAAGACTCTCGTCAAGCCTAAGGAAGATGAAGATGAGGGGAAGAAGAACGAAGAGGAAGAAGAAAAGAAGAAAAATGAAGAAGAAGAAGAGACAGAGAATGTCAGCCACGACATCAGTGGCGATGACGAAGACGAGGAAGGGGACGGCGAGGACGATCCGTCTTCTACCCCCTCCAGTGGGGATGGTGAGAATGGGGGTGGTGAGGAAGAAATTCCTCCCACCCCCACTGGTGGTGCAACGGGGGAGGATTCGATCCCTATTCCCATTGACGAGGTTAAAGCCCGTCAGATGGAGGAAGTGCTTGACATAGAAGGTGATGGCCCCAAGGCGGTTCCCACCTATAAGTTTGACGAATTGAAGAGGCCGATGCGCCTGAAAATAAAGCTGTCGAGGAGTGGTGGGGTTGGAAGCAACCCCACACCCCTCGATCAGATTCCCCCCGACGTTCCTCGCATTGAGGGAGCAACAATGAGTGGGGGTGTAGAGGTTGAGCAACCCCCTCCCCCCTCTCACTCTCTGCTCAACGAGGTGGAGGCCATGCTGGCCGGGCTCATTCAGCCAGGCGGGTCGCAAGAAGAGAAAGTCTCACCTCCCAGGAATGCTTCCCCCCTTGCTAATTTGGAGAGGGGAAGTCGAGTGGGCGATGGGGATCCTCAACCTCAACCAGCGCCAACCCCGATTCAGGAGAAATCGACTCCTAAGAGTGGCTCTGATCGTCGGAAGGGCAAAGAGCCGAGGGTCGAAACATCAGGTAATTGAACTTAACTTGCTTTGAATGTCTTGTCTTTGAAGTTCGAAAATAATCTAACACTTTGATTCCCTTTGATTGCAGGTACGCCTGCTGGATTGACTCCAACAATAAAAAACTTGGGTGACGTTGATATCAACCGCCCCACTGCTGCGATCAGAAAACTCATCAACCTTCCGAGTGCCACTTTGGATGAAGCTTTCGATAGAATTAACCTATTGGTAGGTGCATCTGCTTGATCGATCATTTGAATCGTATCTTCCTTCAGAATAATTCAACTCTTTTGTTCTTTTACAGAACTCAGCACTTATGAATGTTGCAACCAAACTCTCCTTGAGGGCGGGAGCAAAAGAAGCTGTAGCTGAAATAAATCAGTTGACCGCGGAGAGAGATGAGCTGAGAGAGCTCCTGACTTCGAAGAAAGCCTCTCTCAAATCCAAGATTGAGGAACTTCGCAAGGGAAGGCTGGAGATCAAGGGGCTGAAGGATCGGTGTGAGGCACAGAGTCATGAGCTCGAATCCCTGAAGACTCGACTCTCCAGGGTTGAGGACGTGTCCTGTGGCCGCACCATCGAGATTCAAGAGCTGAAGCAACAACTTGCTACTCAGCACGCTGCCTTCACTGCCAGAGAGGAGACTTCCAAAAAGGCAATGGAGCATGCGCTGTCAGAGTGCAAGGTTTACAAGGAAACTGCAGAGAAGGCAGCAGAAGCGCTCAGGACTCATGTAGCTAGCGTCCGATCCTCCAAGGCATCAGTGGCGAGTAAAGCTCGTCCTGGATCTGAAGGGGAGAAGTCGCATGCGAAGAGTGTGGCCAAGCCCTGAGACTTTTCTTCTTCTTTGTTGTTGTACTTGTAAATTTTTGAAATGTAACAACTCCTTGTATCTGACATATTTTGATGATAATGGAAGACATCTTTTTGGTATTTGAAACTTGCACTTCTTTTGAGTTGAATGTCTTTGAATGTTGAGTTCTGGAATGCTATTTGACATGATTGAGTATTTATAAATTTGAACGTAATTTGAATACGCATATACTTGAATGTAAGGGGTTGAGTCGCTACTCAATCACCCAGACTTGTAACTTTGAAAATTGAATTTGAATTCGAATAACTTTTGAATGTAAGGGGTCGAGTCGCAACTCAAACTCCCAAACCTGTTAGACGATATCGAGTTGATTGAATTGGATATTGAATTTCGAAGGTCAGTTTAACATTCGCTAGTAAGGGGTCGAGTCGCAACTCTAACACCCAAACATGTTAAGACCTGGTAACTTGAAAATGGTCAGTTTTTAACATTTGCTAGTAAGGGGTTGGGTCGCAACCCTAACACCCAAACTTGTTAAAAGACCTGGTAATTTGAATATGGATAACTTGAAACTGCTTCAGAACTTGGATTGAAAATCAGAACACTTGTACACTTGAACATTTGAAAGAGAGCTTTATTCATCACAGAATTTACATTATGGATAGAACAACTTGAGGTGTCTAGAATTCCAAGCTCGAGGCAATCTATCTCCTTCTGGTGTGATCAGTCTGTAAGAACCTTTGCCTCCAACTGACTCAATGATATATGGACCTTCCCAGTTAGGAGCAAGCTTTCCACTGCTGTGCTCTTTGGTATTGTAGAAAACTGCTCTGAGAACTAAACTACCCACTGGGAACTGTCTCTTGTGAACTTTCTTGTCATAGGCTCTTTTGATCTTCTGTTGATATTTGGCCACACGAAGTGATGCTAGATCTCGTAGTTCTTCAGAGAAGTCTAGATCATTGATCCGAAGTTCTTCATTGACTCCTTCTTCAACAGCTTTGGTCTTCAAAGTACTAGATATATTTTCTGTTGGGAGTATTGCTTCTGACCCATATGTTAGACGGAAGGGTGAGAACCCTGTTAATCTTCTCGGAGTTGTGCGATACCCCCAAAGAACTTCAGGTAGGACTTGCTCCCACAATCCCTTCTTGTCGTTGAGTTTCTTCTTGAGTATATCAAGTATAGATCTGTTTGAGGCTTCAGCTTGACCATTGCATTGAGGATATCTTGGAGTTGAATAGAATAACTTGATACCGTTGTTCAGACAGAATTCTCGGAACTTGTCTGAGTCAAATTGAGCTCCATTGTCAGCAACAAGAACTTGAGGTGTGCCAAATCTTGAGAAGATGTTGTGCCGAATGAATTTGATCACTTCGTCGTCAGTCTCTCGAAAGAGGGGCACAGCTTCAACCCATTTGGTGAAGTAATCAGTAGCCAGCAGTAGATATTTCTTCTTGTTTGGAGATGGAGGGAAAGGACCCAAGAAATCTAACCCCCATTGATGGAAAGGCCAAGGACTTGATAGTTGATAAAGTTCATCTGCAGGGAGATGGATAGCTCGAGCGTGTCGTTGGCAAGGCTCGCATCTTTGAACGACTTGTTGAGCATCCTTTGCCATTGTTGGCCAGTAGTACCCTTGTAGCTTCGTCTTGGCTTCAAGAGATCTTCCTCCTGAATGATTTCCACAAGCTCCAGAGTGGATATCAATCAGGATTGCTTGTGCTTGTTCAGGACCAAGGCACTTGAGTAACATCCCGCTGTGAGATTTGAAGTATAGATCTTCTCCTTGCAAAATGTAGCACGGGAGTTTCCTCTGAAGTCTTCGGGCTTGATTTGGATCTTCCGGCATTTTGCCATGTTTGAAGAAGTCGAAAATTGGTCGCCTCCAGTCTTGAAGTTGATCTCCACCCCCAGATTCTTTTGTAGTAGTAAGGATCTGTTGATCGGGGATGGTCTTGGGCACTTCTTGATAATCGATCTGTATTTGCCTTCCTCCGAGTGAGTCTCCAAGAACTGAGGCAGCATTAGCTAAGGCATCTGCTTCTCGGTTCTCTGCTCTGGGGATTTGAATGAATTCAGCGCTAGTAAAACGTTGTTGAAGACGTCGTACTAAGGCCAAGTAGAGTTGCATTCTTTCTTCTCGAGCTGTGTACTCTCCATTGATTTGCCTTATGATCAATTGGGAGTCGCTGTATATGATGATTTGATCTACCCCCAGAGATTCTGCCATTTCGAGTCCGGAAATGAGTGCTTCATATTCAGCTTCGTTGTTGGTGGCATTAAACCCAAGGAGAGTGGCTTTCTGGAGATGATCGAGTTCGGGGGATATTAAGACTATCCCAGTTCCCGAACCGATCGAACTTGATGCTCCATCAGTATAAAGCTTCCATGGAGGAGTTGCAGAAATAACTTCAAGACTTGGATCAATTTTTGTTGCAGGATTGATCGGAGGAGTATCCTCATCTTCCAAGCGCATGTCGACATCATCTTCCCAAGTGATGGGGTCTTCAACTGGAAAGTCAGCTAGAAAATCAGCAATTGCTTGACCTTTGATAGAAGTGCGAGATTCGAATTGAATCCCCAGAGCACTCATTTCGATCACCCATTTGGTCATTCGACCAGCTCGACCAGCTTTGTCAATGATATCTTTGAGTGAGTGTTCTGAAATGACAGTAATCTGGTGGGAGACGAAGTACGGTTGAAGACGACGCGAAGCAGTGAGCAAGGCCAAGATGACCTTCTCAGTTTTTGAGTAGCGAGTCTCAGCCGGAAGAAGAGTGTGGCTGATGTAGTAGACTGGATGTTCGATGCCTTCTCTTCTACTGACTAAGACCGCGCTGATTGCTTGATCGGTCACGGCAAGGTAGAGCCACAAGTCTTCTTTTGGAAGTGGAGCAGTCAGGATAGGAGCTTGCACCAGATATTTCTTGATACTTTGAAATGCTTCTTCACAGGTTGGACTCCAGCCGGAGGTATCCGCCTTTCGTAGCTTGTCGAAGAGTGGCTTGCACTTGTCTGAGGACTTTGAGATGAATCGATTGAGTGCTGCTAACCTTCCAGTGAGACGTTGAACTTCTTTTCGATTTGTAGGTGAAGGCATATCGATGATGGCTCGAATTTGATCAGGATTGGCTTCAATACCTCTCCTGGTCACAAGATGACCCAGGAATTTACCAGATTGAACTCCGAAAGCGCACTTGGCTGGATTGAGCTTCATTCGATACTTTCGGAGGACTTGGAAGGTTTCAGCCAGATCAGATAGATGTTTGCTCCGAACGGAACTCTTGGTGAGGAGATCATCGACATAGACTTCGACGTTGCGACCGATCTGATCTTCGAACATTTTGGTGACTAGCCTTTGATAGGTGGAACCAGCATTTTTGAGGCCGAATGGCATGATATTGTAGCAATAAAGGCCTCGGCTAGTCACAAAACATGTCTTCTCTTGATCATCAGCGTGGAGTGGAATTTGATTGTATCCGGAATACCCATCCATGAAAGACAATAGCTCGTGGCCAGCAGTGGCGTCGACGAGTCTATCTATCCTTGGCATGGGAAAAGGATCTTTGGGGCAAGCTTTGTTGAGATTGGTAAAGTCGATGCAGACTCTGACTTTCCCATTCTTCTTTGGAACAGCCACTATATTAGAGATCCAAGTTGGATACTCTACTTCTCGGATGAATCCGGCTGCGAGTAGCTTGGTAATTTCTTCTTGAACAGCAATTTGCAGCTCTGGTCGAATGGTGCGAGGCTTTTGCTTGACGGGCTTCACCTCTTCTTTGATCGCAAGTCGGTGACAAGCGTCATCTGGATTGATCCCAGGCATGTCTTCGAAGCACCATGCGAAGACGTCGATATTGGACTGGAGGAAGGATACCATGTCTTGCGCTTCTACGTCGTTAAGACCGGTACCAATAAATGTTTGTCGAGGGAGATCTCCGCTGCCTATGTTGATCGGGATGATTTCTTCAATTGAAGGTGATGCTTCCCATTCGATTGGCGGAGGTTCGGTCAGCGGAATCTCCTTTGATTGCTATTTAGAAGAGGGACCAGCTTCATCTCGTGGCCGCTTTGGAGGAGCAATATTGATCTTTCGATCTGTTTTAGCAGCAGCAGCTTCACAAGATCTTCCAGCTTGCTGATCGCCTCGAATGCAGACGATGCCTTCTCCAGTTGCAAACTTGAGTAGTTGATGGTAAGAGGAGGAGATGGCATTGATCTGATGGAGGAATGGTCGCCCAAGAATGGCGTTATAGCTAGACATTCCTTCGACGATTGCAAACCTCACCGAGACTCGAGTCTCTCGGCTGAGGTCGATAGTAAATCTGGATTCACCCACTGTGATGCTTTGTTCACCATTGAAGCCGGTGATCACAGTCGGGACGACGTCGAGGCTTTGATACTTATGTCCCAGACGTTTGAAACAGTCTGAGAACATAATGTCGATGGAGCTTCCGGTGTCGATGAGGATCCGGTTGACAGTGCTGCCGTCGATAATGAGTTTCAAGACCAGAGGGTCTCGATGTGGAGTGTGAATTCCTTGAAGATCGGTGTCGTTGAAGACTATGGATGGCCAAGCCAGACCTTCGATGGGCTTCTCGATCCAGGTATCTTCTTTGTTTGCAGTAGATCGAACATGGAAGATGCGTCGAACCTGCCGATCGACTTCCTTCCCGGTCAAAGCTTGATTGTGCAGGGTTCCATGAATGCCAAAGACATTGGCATTCACAGAAATTGGTTGCCGGTTGGAAGAGATTTGATGTATCCAACACACTTCTTTCCCCTTGGCAGAGGTTCGACGTTGATCGTGCCCATTGTTGACGAATTCTTGAAGGTGGCCTTCTCGTAGCAAGTCTTCAAGATGGAATTTCAGCCGAAAACACCGATCGGTGGAATGGCCGTGACTTCGATGGAATTCACAGTAGACTGTTTTGTCTGCTGTGAATTTGGAATTTGGTTGAAGAGGATTGGGCCTCCGAAGATACTCGTCGTGTTGAATACGGTCGAGTATCTGCTCGACTGGCATGTTCCACTCGGTAAAAGTGGTCTTCGTTGGAGATCGACGCCTATCATTCTTTGATCTTTTGTTGGCCGGAGGGGCTGCTGCTTCAGTGTTGTGAGCCTTTGCAGCATATTTAGGTGCTTCTCTTTCAGCAGGCCTTCTCTTAGTTTCTCGCCCTTTTCGAGCGACTTGATCGTCTTCCACCTCAATCTCCCTCTGAATTCGATCGAACATAGCTCCCAGAGAAGGAGGGGGATTACGGATGAAGTCGTTGTAGATGTGTAGATCGAAGCGGAGAGCGTTCTGGAAAGCCAACATGATGGCTTCATCATCCAGATGCCTTCCAGAGAGAGCAGCATGCTCATTGCGAAACCTCCTCGTGAAGCTGCGGAGAGTCTCATCTGCACCCATCCTTAGTCGATATAGAGAGTCGAGCTTCTTCTCGGGTTTCAGGTTGAGCTGGTAATGCTGCACAAAGAGGTTAGCCAAAACACCGAACTGGGTAATGGACCCAGCTCGGAGATTGTGATACCAGTCGAGTGAAGGCTCGTCGAGACTTCCCGCGAAGGTGCGGCAGAGCACGTTGTTTTCCTCTTCGTGTGGCGTTAGAGCTTGCTTAAAGGCAAGTATATGGAGGCTTGGATCTCCTCGGACGCAGTTGAATTTGGGGAGGGTAGGAGTTCTCCATCCTCTTGGAAATGCTGATTCGAAGAGGCTTCGATGAAGTGGCCCGGCAGAAGAGTAGCCATCCCTACGACTATGTCCTCGACCTAGAGGTGGGTCAAGAGGCAAGATCGCAAGGTCTTGCTCTGGTATTGAAGTGTTTGCCGATCGAAGTCGATGTCGAAGGTCCGATCCAAGTCCACGTTAGAGTGGAATGGAAGGGGAGACTCTACTCTTTGAAGGAGCGCCTTTCATTTGGTGCTTCCTTGGCAGATTGAGCTTCGATGGTGCTCTTTTGTCGCAGTTACGACCAGATGAAGATTGAGAGGACTCGTCTTCAAGACGATCCCAAACACTCTGCTTCCAAGGAGCAGCAGAGGGAGTTGGGTCGCGTCGAATCCTCTCGAGAGCATCAGTGCCCATTGACCTCCGTTGTTCGGAGTAAATTGAATGTCGAGGAGGATCAACCCTCTCACTTGCGGAGGGGATCGGAATAGCAATTCCAGCTTCGGAAGCTGCCTTCTTCAGAGCATCCCTCTCAGCAGTGAGGGTGGCGTTTTGCTTCGCCAATTGGAGTAGTTGGAAATCGATTGCAGAGATCTGGTAAGTCGACGGAGGATCTTCAGCAGGAGCAGGGACAGTCTGCCCAATTGATTGATGAGGATGAGGGGCGATCGGTCGATCGACCGATCTCCCGCTTCCTGAATGAACCCCCATCTCGGGAACAGCAAGGGGCTGCCCGAAGTTGAGCCTTTGACTCATTGAACGAGTCTCAGGACGAGGTTGATGTTGAGTGTTACTTCCTTCTGGTTGGCCCTGATGTTTGGTTCTCGCCATTCAGAGTGCGAAGGGTACAACGAGATTGCCGACGTCCGATCAGTTGTCTGATCAACCGAGGGGGCGAGGAAGTTTGGCTATTAATCTGGTAGTTGAAGTAAAGAGAGAACACAGCTTCTCGCTCGGATCCTACAGACGGCGCCAAACTGTGGGGGAAAATCTTCGTGCCGACCCGAAGACCTTCGCAGCACCAGTCAATTGGAGTCGAAGTTAATGTCGAAGATCGTTGGTCGATCTGTTGATCGAAGTTGAAGCTTTTGATTTGTAAACAGAGAGATGCAATCAGAGAGAGAGTTTGACACGAGAAGTGATCTCGGAGTTCAGCCGAAGCCTACGTCTCCGTGCTATAGGGTGCAACCCGAATTCACTAACACTTATGTTGAAGTGATCTCGACAGGCCGAGTATCACTGTAAACACTGATTTTTCTGAAAGAAGATCAAAGGGAGATGGTAGATCGGAAGTTTGAAATCCCAGAGCTCTGGTTCTGAAAGTCAGATCTCAGAGTGGAAATCAGATTTGTGGATTTCGATCCCTTTTACATTCGAAGGCTCTGCTATTTATAGGCATTCCGGGTGGCGAATGGCGGTTTCTGCTGTAGTATCTGGGGATTCTCCAGGTAAAGTTGCGGGCCCTGCGGTTGTCTTCGGGGGTCCACCAGGCAGGGCTGGTGGGTCCCGCTGTAGTCCTCGTGGGCCCACCAGGCAGGGCCGGTGGGTCCCGCTGTAATCCTCGTGGGCCCACCAGGTAGGGCCGGTGGGTCCCGCTGTAGCCCTCGTGGGCCCACCAAGCAGGGCCGGTGGGTCCCGCTGTAGCCCTCGTGGGCCCACCAAGCAGGGCCGGTGGGTCCCGCTGTAGCCCTCGTGGGCCCACCAAGCAGGGCCGGTGGGTCCCGCTGTAGTCCTCGTGGGCCCACCAGGCAGGGCCGGTGGGTCCCGTGGTAGATTTATGCCAAAATTTGCACCCACAGATCGTACGAATGAATTAGAATAGATTGTGCGAATGAATTAGAATGGATTGTACGAATGAATTAGAATGGATACATTCGTGCGAATGAATTAGAATGGATTGTACGAATGAGTAAGAATGGATCGTACGAATGAATTAGAATGGATACATTCGTGCGAATGAATTAGAATGGATTGTACGAATGAGTAAGAATGGATCGTACGAATGAATTAGAATGGATCGTACGAATGAATTAGAATAGATTGTGCGCACGTACGATCCATTCTAATTCATTCGCACGAATGTATCCATTCTAATTCATTCGTACGATCCATTCTAATTCATTTGTACAATCCACTCTATTTCATTCGTACGATCCATTCTTACTCATTCGTACGATCCATTCTAATTCATTCACACGAATGTATCCATTCTAATTCATTCATACGATCCATTCTAATTCATTCGAACGAGCCATTCTAATTCATTCGCACGATCCATTCTAATTCATTCATATGATCCAATCTAATTCATTCATACGATCCATTCTAAATCATTCGTATGTATCCATTCTAATTCATTCATACGATCCATTCTAATTCATTCGTACGATCCAGTCTAATTCATTCGTACGATCCATTCTAATTCATTCGAACGATCCATTCTAATTCCTTCGTATGATACATTCTAATTCCTTCATACGTACGATACATTCTAATTTATTCGCACGATCCATTCTAATTCATTCATACGATCCATTCAAATTCATTCGTATGATCCATTCTAATTCATTCGCACAATCTATTCTAATTCATTCGTACGATCCATTCTATTTCATTCGTACGATCCAATCTAATTCATACGATCCATTCTATTTCATTCATACGATCCATTCTAATTCATTCATACGATCCATTCTAATTCATTCACACGAATGTATCCATTCTAATTCATTCATACGATCCATTCTAATTCCTTCGTACGATCCATTCTAATTCATTCATACGATCCATTCTAATTCATTCGCACGAATGTATCCATTCTAATTCATTCGTACGCACGATCCATTCTAATTCATTTGCACCGTACGAATGAATTAGAATAGATCGTACGAATGAATTAGAATGGATCGTACGAATGAATTAGAATGGATACATTCGTGCGAATGAATTAGAATGGATCATACTTAGGAATTAGAATGGATCATACGAATGAATTACAATGGATCGTACGAATGAATTAGATTGGATACATTCGTGCGAATGAATTAGAATGGATCATATGAAGGAATTAGAATGGATCGTACAAATGAATTAGAATGGATCGTACGAATGAATTAAAATGGATTGTACGAATGAATTCGAATGGATACATTCGTGCACATAAATTAGAATGGATCATATGAAGGAATTAGAATGGATCGTACGAATGAATTAGAACGGATCGTACGAATGAATTAGAATGGATCGTACGAATGAATTAGAATGGATACATTCATGCGAATGAATTAGAATGGATCATACGAAGGAATTAGAATGGATCGTACGAATGAATTAGAATGGATCGTACGAATGAATTAGAATCGATCGTACGAATGAATAAGAATGGATACATTCATGCGAATGAATTAGAATGGATCATACGAATGAATTAGAGTTGATACTTTCGTGCGAATGAATTAGAATGGATCGTACGAATGAGTAAGAATGGATCGTAGAATTAGAATGGATCGTATGAATGAATTAGAATGGATACATACGAATGAATTAGAATGGATCGTATGAATAAATTAGAATGGATTATGCGAATGAATTAGAATGGATCATGCGAATGAATTAGAATGGATCGTATGAATGAATTAGAATGGATCGTACTAATGAATGAGAATGGATCGTACGAATGAATTAGAATAGATTGTGCGAATGAATTAGAATGGATCTGGATCGTGTATCCTTTCTAATTTATTCGTACGATCCATTCTAATTCATTCGAATGATCCATTCTAATTCATTCGTACGATCTATTCTATTTCATTCATACGATCCATTCTAATTCATTCATACGATCCAATCTAATTCATTCATACGATCCATTCTAATTCAATCGTACGATCCATTCTATTTCATTCATACGATCCATTCTAATTCCTTCGTACGATCCATTCTAATTCCTTCGTACGATCCATTCTATTTCATTCGTACGATCCATTCTAATTCATAAGTACGATCCATTCTAATTCGTATGATCCATTCTAATTCATTCGCACGATCCATTCTAATTCCTTCGTACGATCCATTCTAATTCCTTCGTACGATCCATTCTAATTCATAAGTACGATCCATTCTAATTCATTCATACGATCCATTCTAATTCATTCGTACGATCCATTCTAATTCATTCGCACGAACCATTCTAATTCATTCATACGATCCAATCTAATTCATTCATACGATCCATTCTAATTCATTCGCACGAATGTATCTATTCTAATTCATTCGCACGATCCATTTTAATTCATTCATACAATCCATTCTAATTCTTTTGCACGAATGTATCCATTCTAATTCATTCGTACGATCTATTCTATTCCATTCGTACGATCCATTCTAATTCATTCGCACGATCCATTATAATTCATTCATACGATCCAATCTAATTCATTCGTACGATCCATTCTAATTCATTCGCACGAATGTATCAACTCTAATTCATTCGTACGATCCATTCTAATTCATTCATACATGTACGAATGAATTAGAATGGATACATTTGTGCGAATGAATTAGAATGGATTGTATGAATGAATTAGATTGGATCGTGTGAATGAATTAGAATGGATCGTGCGAATGAATTAGAATGGATCGTACGAATGAATTAGAATGGATCGTACGAATGAATTAGAATGGATACATTCGTGCAAAAGAATTAGAATGGATTGTATGAATGAATTAGAATGGATCATGCGAATGAATTAGAATGGATCGTACGAATGAATTAGAATGGATAAATTCGTGCGAAAGAATTAGAATAGATCGTATGAATGAATTAGAATGGATCGTATGAATGAATTAGAATGGATCGTACGAATGAATTAGAATGGATCGTGCGAAGGAATTAGAATGGATCGTACGAATGAATTAGAATGGATCGTACGAATGAATTAGAACGGATACATTCAAATTCATTGGTACGATCCATTCTAATTCCTTCGTACGATCCATTCCAATTCATTCGCACGATCCATTCTAATTCATTCGTACGATCAATTCTAATTCATTCATACGATCCATTCTAATTCATTCATATAATCCATTCTAATTCATTCTAATTTATTCGTATGTGAGTGGATCGTGTTTTTTCGTGCTAATGAATTAGAATGGATCGTACGAATGAATAAGAATGGATACATTCGTGCGAAAGAATTAGAATGGATCGTATGAATGAATTACATTGGATCGTATAAATGAATTAGAATGGATCGTAGGAATGAATTAGAATGGATCGTGCTAATGAATTAGAATGGATCATACGAATGAATTAGAATGGATCGTGCGAATGAATTAGAATGGATCGTACGAATGAATTAGAATGGATCGTACGAATGAATTAGAATAGATTGTGCGAATGAATTAAAATGGATCGTACGAATGAATTAGAATGGATACATTCGTGCGAATGAATTAGAATAGATCGTATGAGTGCAAATGAATTAGAATGGATCGTGCGAATGAATTAGAATGGATCGCATTAATGAATTAGAATGGATCGTGTGAATGAATTAGCATGGATCGTACGAATGAGTAAGAATGAATCGTGCGAATGAATTAGAATGGATCATACGAATGAATTAGAATGGATCGTATGATGAATTAGAATGGATCGTGTGAATGAATTAGAATGGATCGTATGAATGAATTAGAATAGATTGTGCGAATAAATTAGAAAGGATCGTACGAATGAATTAGAATGGATACATTCGTGCGAATGAATTAGAATGGATCGTATGAATGAATTAGAATGGATCGTACGAATGAATTAGAATGGATCGTACGAATGAATTAGAATGGATACATTCGTGCGAATGAATTAGAATGGATCATACGAATGAATTAGAATGGATTCATTCGTGCGAATGAATTAGAATGGATCGTACGAATGAGTAAGAATGGATCGTACGAATGAATTAGAATGGATTGAATTAGAATGAATCGTACGAATGAATTAGAATGGATCGTATGAATGAATTAGAACAAAGGAATTAGAATGGATCGTACGAAGGAATTAGAATGGATCGTACGAATGAAATAGAATGGATCGTACGAATGAATTAGAATGGATCGTACGAATGAATTAGAATGGATCGTACGAATGAATTAGAATAGATTGTGCGAATGAATTATAATGGATCGTACGAATGAATTAGAATGGATCGTGCGAATGAATTAGAATGGATCGTACGAATGAATTAGAATAGATCGTGCGAATGAATTAGAATGGATCGTGCGAATGAATTAGAATGGATCGTATTAATGAATTAGAATGGATCGTGCAAATGAATTAGCATGGATCGTACGAATGAGTAAGAATGAATCGTGCGAATGAATTAGAATGGATCATACGAATGAATTAGAATGGATCATATGATGAATTAGAATGGATCGTGCGAATGAATTAGAATGGATCGTATGAATGAATTAAAATAGATTGTGCGAATGAATTAGAAAGGATCGTATGAATGAATTAGAATGAAAACATTCGTGCGAATGAATTAGAATGGATCGTATGAATGAATTAGAATGGATCGTACGAATGAATTAGAATGGATCGTGCGAATGAATTAGAATGGATCGTGCGAATGAATTAGAATGGATCGTGCGAATGAATTAGAATGGATTGTACGAATGAATTAGAATGGATCGTATGAATGAATTAGAATGGATACATCCGTGCGAATGAATTAGAATAGATCGTACGAAGGAATAAGAATGGATACGAAGGAATTAGAATGGATCGTACGAAGGAATTAGAATGGATCGTACGAATGAATTAGAATGGATCGTATGAATGAAATAGAATGGATCGTGCGAATAAATTAGAATGGATCGTGCTAATGAATTAGAATAGATTGTGAGAATGAATTAGAATGGATCGTACGAATGAATTAGATTGGTTCGTATGAATGAATTAGAATGGATCGTGCGAATGAATTAGAATGGATCGTATGAATGAATTAGAATGGATCGTATGAATGAATTAGAATGGATCGTACAAAGGATGGATACATTCGTGTGAATGAATTACAATGGATCGTACGAATGAATTAGAATGGATCGTATGAATGAATTAGAATAGATCGTGTGAATGAATTAGAATGGATCATACGAATGAATTAGAAAGGATCATATGAATGAATTAGAATAGATCGTGCGAATGAATTAGAATGGATCGTACGAATGAGTAAGAATGGATCGTATGAATGAATTAGATTGGATCGTATTAATGAATTAGAATGGATAGTATGAGTGATTTCGAATGGATCGTGCGTGTGAATGAATTAGAATCGATCGTACGAATGAGTAAGAATGGATCATACGAATGAATTAGAATGGATCGTACGAATGAATTAGAATCGATTGTGCGCACGTACGATCCATTCTAATTCATTCGCACGAATGTATCCATTCTAATTCATTCGTACGATCCATTCTAATTCATTCGTACAATCCACTCTATTTCATTCGTACGATCCATTCTTACTCATTCGTACGATCCATTCTAATTCATTCGCACGAATGTATCCATTCTAATTCATTCGTACGATCCATTCTAATTCATTCATACGATCCATTCTAATTCGTTCGAACGAGCCATTCTAATTCATTCGCACGATCCATTCTAATTCATTCATATGATCCAATCTAATTCATTCATACGATCCATTCTAAATCATTAGTATGTATCCATTCTAATTCATTCATACGATCCATTCTAATTCATTCGTACGATCCAGTCTAATTCATTCGTACGATCCATTCTTATTCATTCGAACGATCCATTCTAATTCCTTCGTACGATACATTCTAATTCCTTCATACGTACGATCCATTCTAATTCATTCGCACGATCCATTCTAATTCATTCATACGATCCATTCTAATTCATTCGTATGATCCATTCTAATTCATTCGCACAATCTATTCTAATTCATTCGTACGATCCATTCTATTTCATTCGTACAATCCAATGTCATTCATACGATCCATTCTATTTCATTCATACGATCCATTCTAATTCATTCATACGATCCATTCTAATTCATTCACACGAATGTATCCATTCTAATTCATTCGTACGATCCATTCTAATTCCTTCGTATGATCCATTCTAATTCATTCATACTATCCATTCTAATTCATTCGCACGAATGTATCCATTCTAATTCATTCGTACGCACGATCCATTCAAATTCATTCGTACCGTATAAATGAATTAGAATAGATCGTACGAATGTATTAGAATGGATCGTACGAATGAATTAGAATGGATACATTCGTGCGAATGAATTAGAATGGATCATACTTAGGAATTAGAATGGATCGTACGAATGAATTAGAATGGATCGTACGAATGAATTAGAATGGATCATACGAATGAATTAGATTGGATACATTCGTGCGAATGAATTAGAACGGATCATACGAAGGAATTAGAATGGATCATACGAATGAATTAGAATAATGGATCGTACGAATGAATTTGAATGGATCGTACGAAATAATTCGAATGGATACATTCGTGCGAATAAATTAGAATGGATCATACGAAGGAATTAGAATGGATTGTACGAATGAATTAGAATGGATCGTACGAATGAATTAGAATAGATCGTACGAATGAATTAGAATGGATACATTCGTGCGAATGAATTAGAATGGATCATACGAAGGAATTAGAATGGATCGTACGAATGAATTAGAATGGATCGTACGAATGAATTAGAATGGATACATTCGTGCGAATGAATTAGAATGGATCATACGAATGAATTAGAGTTGATACTTTCATGCGAATGAATTAGAATGGATCGTACGAATAAGTAAGAATGGATCGTAGAATTAGAATGGATCGTATGAATGAATTAGAATGGATACATACGAATGAATTAGAATGGATCGTATGAATGAATTAGAATGGATCATGCGAATGAATTAGAATGGATCGTGCGAATGAATTAGAATGGATCGTACGAATGAATTAGAATGGATCGTATGAATGAATTAGAATGGATTGTACTAATGAATGAGAATGGATCATACGAATGAATTAGAATAGATTGTGCGAATGAATTAGAATGGATCTGGATCGTGTATCCATTCTAATTCATTCGTACGATCCATTCTAATTCATTCGCACGATCCATTCTAATTCATTCGTACGATCTATTCTGTTTCATTCATACGATCCATTCTAATTCATTCATACGATCCAATCAAATTCATTCATACGATCCATTCTAATTCATTCGTACGATCCATTCTATTTCATTCATACTATCCATTCTAATTCCTTCGTACGATCCATTCTAATTCCTTCGTTCGATCCATTCAATTTCATTCGTACGATCCATTCTAATTCATAAGTATGATCCATTCTAATTCATTCGTACGATCCATTCTAATTCATTCGCACGATCCATTCTAATTTCTTTGTACGATCCATTCTAATTCCTTCGTACGATCCATTCTAATTCCTTCGTACGATCCATTCTAATTCCTTCGTACAATCCATTCTATTTCATTCGTATAATCCATTCTAATTCATAAGTACGATCCATTCTAATTCATTCATACGATCCATTCTAATTCATTCGTACAATCCATTCTAATTCATTCGCATGAACCATTCTAATTCATTCATACGATCCAATCTAATTCATTCATACGATCCATTCTAATTCATTCGCACGAATGTATCCATTCTAATTCATTCGCACGATCCATTCTAATTCATTCATACAATCCATTCTAATTCTTTTGCACGAATGTATCCATTCTAATTCATTCGTACGATCCATTCTATTCCATTCGTACGATCCATTCTAATTCATTCGCACGATCCATTATAATTCATTCATACGATCCAATCTAATTCATTCGTAAGATCCATTCTAATTCATTCGCACGAATGTATCAACTCTAATTCATTCGTACGATCCATTCTAATTCATTCATACATGTACGAATGAATTAGAATGGATACATTCGTGCGAATGAATTAGAATGGATCGTATGAATGAATTAGATTGGATCGTGTGAATGAATGAGAATGGATCGTGCGAATGAATTAGAATGGATCGTACGAATGAATTAGAATGGACCGTATGAATGAATTAGAATGGATACATTCGTGCAAAAGAATTAGAATTGATTGTATGAATGAATTAGAATGGATCGTGCGAATGAATTAGAATGGATCGTACGAATGAATTAGAATGGATACATTCATGCGAAAGAATTAGAATAGATCGTATGGATGAATTAGAATGGATCGTACGAATGAATTAGAATGGATCGTGCGAATGAATTAGAATGGATCGTACGAATGAATTAGAATGGATCGTACGAATGAATTAGAATGGATACATTCAAATTCATTCGTACGATCCATTCTAATTCCTTCGTACGATCTATTTTAATTCATTCGCACGATCCATTCTAATTCATTCATACGATCCATTCTAATTCATTCATACGATCCATTCTAATTCATTCATACGATACATTCGTGCGAATGAATTAGAATGGATCATACGAATGAATTAGAATGGATCGTACGAATGAGTAAGAATGGAAAGTACGAATGAATTAGAATGGATTGAATTGGAATGAATCGTACGAATGAATTAGAATGGATCGTATGATTGAATTAGAACAAAGGAATTAGAATGGATCGTACGAAGGAATTAAAATTGATCGTACGAAGGAAATAGAATGGATCGTACGAATGAATTAGAATGGATCGTACGAATGAATTAGAATGGATCGTACGAATGAATTAGAATAGATTGTGCGAATGAATTATAATGGATCGTACGAATGAATTAGAATGGATACATTCGTGCGAATGAATTAGAATAGATCGTATGATTCCGAATGAATTAGAATGGATCGTGCGAATGAATTAGAATGGATCGCATTAATGAATTAGAATGGATCGTGCGAATGAATTAGAATGGATCGTACGAATGAGTAAGAATGAATCATGCGAATGAATTAGAATGGATCATACGAATGAATTAGAATGGATCGTATTATGAATTAGAATGGATCGTGCGAATGAATTAGAATGGATCGTATGAATGAATTTGAATAGATTGTGCGAATGAATTAGAAAGGATCGTACGAATGAATTAGAATGAAAACATACGTGCGAATGAATTAGAATGGATCGTATGAATGAATTCGAATGGATCGTACGAATGAATTAGAATGGATCGTGCGAATGAATTAGAATGGATCATGCGAATGAATTAGAATAGATTGTACGAATGAATTAGAATGGATCGTACGAATGAATTAGAATGGATACATTAGTGCGAATGAATTAGAATGGATCATACGAATGAATTAGAATGGATTCATTCGTGCGAATGAATTAGAATGGATCGTACGAATGAGTAAGAATGGATCGTACGAATGAATTAGAATGGATTGAATTAGAATGAATCGTACGAATGAATTAGAATGAATCGTATGAATGAATTAGAACAAAGGAATTAGAATGGATCGTACGAAGGAATTAGAATGGATCGTACGAAGGAATTAGAATGGATCGTACGAATGAAATAGAATGGATCGTACGAATGAATTAGAATGGATCGTGCGAATGAATTCGAATGAATCGTACGAATGAATTAGAATAGATTGTGCGAATGAATTATAATGGATCGTACGAATGAATTAGAATGGATCGTATGAATGAATTAGAATGGATCGTGCGAATGAATTAGAATGGATCGTACGAATGAAATAGAATGGATTCTCACGATTGTATCCATTCTAATTCATTCGTATGATCCATTCTAATTCATTCGTACAATCCATTCTAATTCATCGCACGATTCATTCGAATTCACTCATACGATCCATTCTAATTCATTCATACGATCCATTGTAATTCATTCGCACGAATGTATCCATTCTAATTCATTCGTACGATCCATTCTAATTCATTCGTACAAATATATCCACTCTAATTCATTCATACGATCCATTCTAATTCATTCGCACAATCTATTCTAATTCATTCGTACGATTAATTCTAATTCATTAGCACGATCCATTCTAATTCATTCGTACGATCTATTCTATTTTATTCATACGATCCTTTCTTACTCAATCGTATGATCCATTCTAATTCATTCACACAATCTATTCTAATTCATTCGTACGATCCATTCTATTTCATTCGTACGATCCATTCTAATTCATACGATCCATTCTATTTCATTCATACGATCCATTCTAATTCGTTCGCACGATCCATTCTAATTCATTCATACGATCCATTCTAATTCATTCGTACGATCCATTCTAATTCCTTCGTTCGATCCATTCGAATTCCTTCGTACGATCCATTCTAATTCATTCGCATGAATGTATCCATTCTAATTCATTCGTACGATCCATTCTAATTCATTCGCACGATCCATTCTAACTCATTAATACGATCCAATCTAATTCATTCATACGATCCATTCTAATTCATTCGCACGAATGTATCCATTCTAATTCATTCGTACGATCCATTCTAATTCATTAGCACGATCCAAATTCATTCATTCGTATGATCTATTCTATTTCATTCGTACGATCCATTCTTATCACACGATCCATTCTAATTCATTCGCACGATCCATTCTCCATTCTAATTCCTTCAAACGATCCATTCTAATTCCTTGGTATCCATTCTAATTCACTCATGCGATCCATTCTAATTCATTCGTACGATCCATTCTAATTCATTCGTACGAATGCATCCATTTTAATTCATTCGTACGAATGCATCCATTCTAATTCATTCGTACGATCCATTCTAATTCATTCGCACAATCTATTCTAATTCATTCGTACGATCCATTCTAATTCATTCGCACGAATGTATCCATTCTAATTCATTCGTACAATCCATTCTATTTCATTCGTACGATCCATTCTTACTCAGTCGTACGATCCGGTCATATCCATTCTAATTCATTCATACGATCCATTCTAATTCATTCGTACAATCTATTCTAATTCATTAATACAATCCAATCTAATTAATTCATACGATCCATTCTAATTCATTCGTACGATCCATTCTAATTCATTCGGATGATCCATTCTAATTCATTCGCACGTTCCATTCTAATTAATTCGTACGATCCATTCTAATTCATTCGTACGATCCATTCTAATTCATTCGCACGATCCATCTAATTCATTCGCACGAATGTATCCATTCTAATTCATTTGTATGATCCATTCTAATTCATTCGCACGATCCATTCTAATTCATTCATACAATCCATTCTAATTATTTTGCACGAATGTATCCATTCTAATTCATTCGTAGAATCCATTCTAATTCATTCGTACGATCCATTCTAATTCATTCGTACAATCCATTCTAATTCATTCGCACGATCCATTCGAATTCATTCGCACGAATGTATCCACTCTAATTCATTCATACGATCCATTCTAATTCCTTCGTACAATCCATTCTATTTCATTCATATGATCCATTGTATTTCATTCGTATAATCCATTCTAATTCAGTCGCACGATCCATTCTAATTCATTCGTACGATCCATTCTAATTCATTCATACGATCCATTCTAATTCATTCGTACGATCCATTCTAATTCATTCGCACGATCCATTCTAATTCATTCATACGATCCATTCTTACTCATTCATACGATCCATTCTAATTCATTCGCACGATCCATTCAAATTCATTCGTACGATCCATTCTATTTCATTCGTACGATCCATTCTTACTTATTCGTACGATCCATTCTAATTCATTCGCACGAATGTATCCATTCTAATTCATTCGTACGATCCATTCTAATTCATTAGCACGATCCAAATTCATTCATTCGTACGATCTATTCTATTTCATTCGTACGATCCATTCTTATCGCACGATCCATTCTAATTCATTCGCACGATCCATTCTCCATTCTAATTCCTTCATACGATCCATTCTAATTCCTTGGTATCCATTCTAATTCACTCATATGATCCATTCTAATTCATTCGTACGATCCATTCAAATTCATTCGTACGAATGTATCCATTCTAATTCATTCGTACAATTCATTCTAATTCATTCGCACAATCTATTCTAATTCATTCGTACGATCCATTCTAATTCATTCGCACGAATGTATCCATTCTAATTCATTCGTACAATCAATTTTATTTCATTCGTACGATCCATTCTTACTCATTCGTACGATCTGTTCATATCCATTCTAATTCATTCGTACGATCCATTCTAATTCATTCGTAAAATCCATTCTAATTCATTAATACGATCCAATCTAATTCATTCATACGATCCATTCTAATTCATTCGTACGATCCATTCTAATTCATTCGCACGATCCATTCTAATTCATTGATACGATCCATTCTTACTCATTCATACGATCCATTCTAATTCATTCGCACGATCCATTCTAATTCATTCGTACGATCCATTCTATTTCATTCGTACGATCCATTCTTGCTCATTCTTACGATCCATTCTAATTCATTCGCACGAATATATCCATTTTAATTCCTTCGTACGATCCATTCTAATTCCTTTGTACGACCCATTATATTTCATTCGTATGATCCATTCTAATTCCTTTGTACGATCCATTCTAATTCATTCCCATGAATGTATCCATTCTAATTCATTCGCACGAATGTATCCATTCTAATTCATTCGTAAGATCCATTCTAATTCATTCGTACGTTCCATTCTAATTCATTCGTACGATCCATTCTAATTCATTCGCACGATCCATTATAATTCATTAATACGATCCAATCTAATTCATTCGTACGATCCATTCTAATTCATTCGTACGAATGTATCCACTCTAATTCATTCATACGATCCATTCTAATTCATTCGTATGATCCATTCTATTTCATTCGTATGATCCATTCTAATTCCTTCGTACGATCCATTCTTATTCATTCCCATGAATGTATCCATTCTAGTTCATACGTACGATCCATTCTAATTCATTTATATGATCCAATCTAATTCATTCATACAATCCATTCTAATTCATTCGCACGAATTTATCCATTCTAATTCATTCATACGATCCATTCGAATTCATTCGTACGATCCATTGTAATTCATTCGTACGATCCATTCTAATTCATTCGCACGATCCATTCTAATTCATTCGCACGAATGTATCCATTCTAATTCATTCGTACGATCCATTCTAATTCATTCGTACGATCCATTGTAATTCATTCGTACGATCCATTCTAATTAATTCGCACGATCCATTCTAATTCATTCGCACGAATGTATCCATTCTAATTCCTTCATACGATCCATTCTAATTCATTCGTACGATCTATTCTAATTCATTCATACAATCCATTCTAATTCTTTCACACGATCCATTCTAATTCATTCGTATGATCCATTCTAATTCATTCGTACATTCCATTCTATTTTATTCGTACGATCCATTCTTACTCATTCGTACGATCCATTCTAATTCATTCGCACGAATGTATCCACTCTAATTCATTCGTACGATCCATTCTAATTCATTTGTACGATCCATTCTTACTCATTCGTATAATTCATTCTAATTCATTCGCACGAATGTATCCATTCTAATTCATTCGTACGATCCATTCTAATTTATTTGTATGATCCATTCTAATTCATTTGTATCCATTCTATTTCATTTGCACGATCCATTCGAATTCATTCGCACGATCCATTCTAATTCATTCATACAATCCATTCTAATTCATTCATACAATCCATTCATACTCATTCGTATGATCCATTCTAATTCATTTGCCCGAATATATCCATTCTAATTCATTCTAGTTCATTCGTACGATCAATTCTAATTCATTCGCACGAATGTATCCATTCTAATTCATTCGTACGATCCATTCTAATTCATTCGCACGAATGTATCCATTCTAATTCCTTCGTACGAATCATTCTTACTCATTCGTACGATCCATTCTAATTCATTCACACGATCCATTCTAATTCATTCGCACGATCCATTCTAATTCATTCATACGATCCATTCTTACTCATTCGTATGATCCATTCTAATTCATTCGCACGATCGTGCGAATGTATCCATTCTAATTCATTCGTACGATCCATTCTAATTCATTCGTATGATCCATTCTAATTCATTCATATGATCCAATCTAATTCATTCATACGATCCATTCTAATTCATTCGTATGTATCCATTCTAATTCATTCATACGATCCATTCTATTTCATTCGTACGATCCATTCTAATTTATTCGCACGATCCATTCTAATTCATTAATACGATCCATTCTAATTCATTCGTACGACGCATGATCCATTCTAATTCATTCATACGATCCAATCTAATTCATTCATACGATCCATTCTAATTCATTCGTATGTATCCATTCTAATTCATTCATACGATCTATTCTATTTCATTCATTCATTCGTATGTATCCATTCTAATTCATTCGTATGTATCCATTCTAATTCATTCATACGATCCATTCTATTTCCTTCATTCATACGATCTATTCTAATTCTTTCGCACGAATGTATCTATTCTAATTCATTCGTACGATCCATTCTAATTCCTTCGTACGATCCATTCTAATTCCTTCGTACGATCTATTCTAATTCATTCGTATGATCCATTCTAATTCATTCGTATGATCTATTCTAATTCATTCGTACGATCCATTCTAATTCATTCGCACAATTGTATCCATTCTAATTCATTCATAGAATCTATTCTAATTCATTCGTACGATCCATTCTAATTCATTCGTACAATCCATTCTATTTCATTCGTATTCTAATTCATTCGTACAACCTATTCTAATTCATTCGCACGATCCATTCTAATTCATTCGTATGATCCATTCTAATTCATTCGCACAATCTATTCTAATTCATTCGCACGAACCATTCTAATTAATTCGTGCGATCGTGCTAGTGTATTAGAATGGATCGTACGAATGAATTAGAATAGATCGTACGAATGAATAAGAATGGATCGTACGAATGAATTAGAATAGATTGTGCAAATGAATTAGAATGGATCGTACGAATGAATTAGAATGGATACATTCGTCCGAATGAATTAGAATGGATCGTACGAATGAGTAAGAATGGATCGTATGAATTAAATAGAGTGGATTGTACGAATGAATTAGAATGGATTCATTCGTGCGAATGAATTAGAATGGATCGTGCGAATGAATTAGAATGGATCGTATGAATGAATTAGAATGGATACATTCATAAGAATGAATTAAAATGGATCCGAAATAGAATGGATCATACGAATGAATTAGAATGGATCGTATGAATGAATTAGAATGGATCGTACGAATGAATTAGAATAGATCGTACGAATGAATTAGAATGGATACATTCGTGCGAATGAATTAGAATGGATCATACGAATGAGTAAGAAAGGATCGTACGAATGAAATACAATGGATTGTACAAATGAATTAGAATGGATCGTACGAATGAATTAGAATGGATCGTATGAATGAATTAGAATGGATACATTCGTGCGAATGAATTAGAATGGATCATACGAATGAGTAAGAATGGATCGAACGAATGAAATAGAATGGATTGTACGAATGAATTAGAATGGATCGTACGAATGAATTAGAATAGATTGTATGATCCATTCTAATTCATTCGTACGATCCATTCTAATTCATTCGTACGATCCATTCTTACTCATTCGTATGATCCATTCTAATTCATTCGTACGATCCATTCTTACTCATTCGTATGATCCATTCTAATTCATTCGCACGAATGTATCCATTCTAATTCATTCGTACGATCCATTCTAATTCATTCGTACGATCCATTCTAATTCATTCGTATGATCCATTCTAATTCATTTGTATCCATTCTATTTCATTCGCACGATCCATTCGAATTCATTCACACGATCCATTCAAATTCATTCATACGATCTATTCTAATTCATTCATACAATCCATTCTAATTCTTTCACACGATCCACTCTAATTCATTCGTACGATCCATTCTAATTCATTCGTACAATCCATTCTATTTCATTCTTACGATCCATTCTTACTCATTCATATGATCCATTCTATTTCATTCACACGAATGTATCCATTCTAATTCATTAATACGATCCATTCTAATTCATTCGTACGATCCATTCTAATTCATTCGTACAATCCATTCTAATTCTTTCACACGATCCATTCTAATTCATTCGTACGATCCATTCTAATTCATTCGTACGATCAATTCTAATTCATTCATACGATCCATTTTAATTCATTCGCACGAATGTATCCATTCTAATTCATTCGTACGATCCATTCTAATTCATTCGCACGAATGTATCCATTCTAATTCCTTCGTACGAATCATTCTTACTCATTCGTACGATCCATTCTAATTCATTCGCACGTACGATCCATTCTAACTCATACGATCCATTCTATTTCATTCGTACGATCCATTCTTACTCATTAGCACGATCCATTCTAATTCATTCGTACGATCCATTCTAATTCATTCGCACGATCCATTCGAATTCACTCATACGATCCATTCTAATTCATTCGTATGATCCATTCTAATTCATTTGTATCCATTCTATTTCATTCGCACGATCCATTCGAATTCATTCGCACGATCCATTCTAATTCATTCATGCGATCCATTTTAATTCATTCATACAATCCATTCTAATTCTTTCACACGATCCACTCTAATTCATTCTTACGATCCATTCTAATTCATTCGCACGAATGTATCCATTCTAATTCATTCGTACGATCCATTCTAATTAATTCGCATGAATGAATTAGAATGGATCGTATGAACGAATTAGAATGGATCGTACGAATGAATTAGAATGGATCGTGAGAAAGAATTAGAATGGATCGTATGCTTGAATTAGAATGGATCGTATGAATGAATTAGAATGGATCGTGTGAATGAATTCGAATGGATCGTGCGAATGAAATAGAATGGATACAAATGAATTAGAATGGATCATACGAATGAATTAGAATGGATCGTATGAGTGAATTCGAATGGATCGTACGGATGAATTAGAATGGATCGTATGAATGAATTAGAATGGATCGTGCGAATGAATTAGAATGGATCGTGCGAATGAATTAGAATGGATCGTATGAATGAATTAGAATGGATCGTGCGAATGAATTAGAATGGATCGTATGAATAAATTAGAATGGATCGTACGTATGAAAGAATTAGAATGGATCGTGTGAATGAATTAGAATGGATCGTACGAATGAATTAGAATGGATACATTCGTGCGAATGAATTAGAAAGGATCGTACGAATGAATTAGCATGAATCGTACGAATGAAATAGAATGGATCGTACGAATGAATTAGAATGGATCATGTGAATGAATTAGAATGGATCGTACGAATGAATTAGAATAGATTGTACGAATGAATTAGAATGGATCATACGAATGAGTAAGAATGGATCGTACGAATGAAATAGAATGGATTGTAGGAATGAATTAGAATAGCTCGTACGAATGATTTAGAATGGATACATTCGTGCGAATGAATTAGAATGGATCATACGAATGAGTAAGAATGGATCGTACGAATCAAATAGAATGGATTGTACGAATGAATTAGAATGGATCGTACGAATGAATTAGAATGGATCGTACAAATGAATTAGAATGGTTCATACGAACGAGTAAGAATGGATCGTATGAATGAAATAGAATAGATTGTTCGAATGAATTAGAATGGATCTAATTCATTCGTACGATCCATTCTAATTCATAAGAACGATCCATTCTATTTCATTTGTATGATCCATTCTAATGAAATAGAATGGATTGTACGAATGAATTAGAATGGATCGTACGAATGAATTTGAATGGATCGTACGAATGAATTAGAATAGATTGTGCGAATGAATTAGAATGGATCGTACGAATGAATTAGAATGGATCGTGCGAATGAATTAGAATGGATCGTGCGAATGAAATAGAATGGATTGTACGAATGAATTAGAATGGATCGTACGAATGAATTAGAATGGATCATGTGAATGAATTAGAATGGATCGTGCGAATGAATTAGAATGGATCGTGCGAATGAATTAGAATGGATCGTGCGAATGAAATAGAATGGATCGTACGAATGAATTAGAATGGATCATACGAATGAATTAGAATGGATCGTGCGAATGAATTAGAATGGATCGTGCGAATAAATTAGAATGGATCGTAAGAATGAATTAGATTGGATCGTATGAATGAATTAGAATGGATCGTGCGTCGTACGAATGAATTAGAATGGATCGTATGAATGAATTAGAATGGATTCATTCTTGCGAATGAATTAGAAAAGATCATGCGAATGACGCACGATCCATTCTAATTCATTCGTACGATCCATTCTAATTCATTCGCACGATCAATTCTAATTTATTAGCATGATCCATTCTAATTCATTCGTACAATCCACTCTATTTCATTCGTACAATCCATTATTACTCATTCATACGATCCATTCTAATTCATTTGTACGATCCATTCTAATTCATTCACACGAATGTATCCATCCTTTGTACGATCCAATCTAATTCATTCATACGATACAGTCTAATTCATTCGTACGATCCATTCTAATTCATTCGCACGATCCATTCTAATTCATTCATACGATGCAATCTAATTCATTCGCACGATCCATTCTAATTCATTCATACGATCCTTTCTAATTCATTCGTACGATCCATTCTAATTCATTCGCATACGATCCATTCTAATTCATTCATACGATCCATTCTAATTCATTCGTACGATCCTTTCTAATTCATTCGTACCATTCTAATTCCTTTGTACGATCCATTCTAATTCTTTTGTTCTAATTCATTCATACGATCCATTCTAATTCATTCGTACGATTCATGCTAATTCAATCCATTCTAATTCATTCGTACGATCCATTCGAATTCATTCGTACAATACATTCTATTTCATTCGTACGATCCATTCTTACTCATTCGTATGATCCATTCTAATTCATTCGCACGAATGTATCCTTTCTAATTCATTCATACGATCCATTCTAATTCATTCGTACGATCCATTCTAATTCATTCATACGATCCATTCTAACTCGTTCATACAATCCACTCTAATTCATTCATAAAATCCATTCTAATTCATTCGTACGATCCATTCTTACTCATTCGTATGATCCATTCTAATTCATTCGCACGATCTATTCTAATTTATTCATACAATCCATTCTAATTCTTTCACACAATCCATTCTAATTCATTCGTACGATCCATTCTAATTCATTCGTACAATCCATTCTATTTCATTCGTACGATCCATTCTTACTCATTCGTACGATCTATTCTAATTCATTCGTACGATCTATTTTAATTCATTCGTACGATCTATTCTAATTCATTCGTGCGATCCATTCTAATTCATTCGTAAGATCCATTCTAATTCATTCGCACGATCCATTTGAATTCACTCATACGATCCATTCTAATTCATTCGTATGATCCATTCTATTTCATTTGTCTCCATTCTATTCCATTCGCACGATCCATTCGAATTCATTCACACGATCCATTCTAATTCATTCATACGATCCATTCTAATTCATTCATACAATCCATTCTTACTTATTCGAATGATCCACTCTAATTCATTTGCACGAATATATTCATTCTAATTCAATGGATCGTATGAATGAATTAGAATGGATACATACGAATGAATTAGAATGGTTCATATGAATGAATTAGATTGGATCGTATGAATGAATTAGAATGGATCGTGCGTCGTATGAATGAATTAGAATGGATCGAATTAACGAATTAGAATGGATTGTGCGACTGAATTAGAATGGATCGTACGAATGAATTAGATTGGATCGTATGAATGAATTAGAATGGATCGTGCGTCTTACGAATGAATTCAATCCATTCTAATTCTTTCACACGGTCTATTCTAATTCATTCGTACTAACCATTCTAATTCATTCGTACAATCCATTCTATTTGATTAGAATGGATCGTACGAATGAAATAGAATGGATCGTACTTATTAATTAGAATGGATCGTACGAATGAATTAGAATGGATCGTGCGATCGTACGAATGAAATAGAATGGATTGTACGAATGAATTAGAATGGATCGTACGAATGAATTTGAATGGATCGTACGAATGAATTAGAATGGATACATTCGTGCGAATGAATTAGAATAGATCATACGAATGAGTAAGAAGGGATCATACAAATGAAATAGAATGGATCGTACGAAGGAATTAGAATGGATCATACGAATGAATTAGAATGGATCGTATGAATGAATTAGAATGGATTGTATGAATGAATTAGAATGGATCGTACGAATAAGTAAGAATGGATCGTACGAATGAAATAGAATGGATTGTACGAATGAATTAGAATGGATCGTACGAATGAATTAGAATGGATCGTACGAATAAATTAGAATAGATTTTGCGAATGAATTAGAATGGATATATTCGTGTGTAGAATGGATTGTACGAATAAATTAGAATGGATCGTGTGAAAGAATTAGAATAGATTGTATGAATGAATTAGAATGGATCGTATGAATGAATTAGAATGGATCGTACGAATGAATTAGAATGGATCGTAGGAATGAATTAAAATGGATACATTCGTGCGAATGAATTAGAATGGATCATATAAATGAGTAAGAATGGATCGTACGAATGAAATAGAATGGATTGTACGAATGAATTAGAATGGATCGTATGAATGAATTAGAATGGATACATACGAATGAATTAGAATGGATCGTATGAATGAATTAGATTGGATCGTATGAATGAATTAGAATAGATCATATTAATGAATTAGAATAGATCATGCGAATGAATTAGAATAGATCGTACGAATGAATTAGAATGGATACATTCGTGAGAATGAATTAGAATGGATCATACGAATGAGTAAGAATGGATCGTACGAATGAAATAGAATGGATTGTACGAATGAATTAGAATGGATCGTAAGAATGAAATAGAATGGATTGTACGAATGAATTAGAATGGATCGTACGAACGAATTAGAATGGATCGTGCAAATGAATTAGAATGGATACATTCGTGCGAATGAATTAGAATGGATCGTACGAATGAGTAAGAATGGATCGTACGAATGAAATAGAATGGATTGTATGAATGAATTAGAATGGATCATACGAATGATTTAGAATGGATCGTACGAATGAATTAGAATGGATACATTCGTGCGAATGAATTAGAATGGATCGTAAGAATGAATTAGAATGGATCGTACGAATGAATTAGAATGGATTGTATGAATGAATTACAATGGATTGTATGAATGAATTAGAATGTATCGTACGAATGAATTATAATGGATCGTACGAATGAATAAGAATGGATACATTCGTTGGAATGAATTAGAATGGATCATACGAATGAGTAAGAATGGATCGTACGAATGAAATAGAATGGATAGTATGAATGAATTAGAAGGGATCATACGAATGAATTAGAATGGATCGTGTGAAAGAATTAGAATGGATTGTACGAATGAATTAGAATGGATCGTATGATTGAATTAGAATGGATCGAATGAATTAGATTATGACCCATTCTATTTCATTCGTACGATCCATTCTAATTCATTCGTATGATCCATTCTAATTCATTCATTCGCACGAATGTATCCATTCTAATTCATTCGTACGATCCATTCTAATTCATTCATTCACACGAATGTATCCATTCTAATTCATTCGTACGATCCATTCTAATTCATTCGTACAATCTATTCTAATTCACTCGCACGATCCATTCTAATTCATTCGTATGATCCATTCTAATTCATTCGCACAATCTATTCTAATTCATTCGCACGAATGTATCCATTCTAATTCATTCATACAATCTATTCTAATTCATTCGTACGATCCATTCTAATTCATTTGTACAATCCATTCTATTTCATTCATACAATCCATTCTTACTCATTCGTATGATCCATTCTAATTCATTCGCACAAATGTATCCATTCTAATTCATTCGTACGATCCATTCTAATTCATTCGTACGATCCATTCTAATTCATTCGTATAATCCGTTCTATTTCATTTGTACGATCCATTCTTACTCAATCGTACACTCTCGTTCATACAATCTATTCGTACGAATGAATTAGAATGGGTACATTCGTGCAAAAGAATTAGAATGTATTTATTCGCACGATCCATTCTAATTCATTCGCACGATCCATTCTAATTTATTCATACGATCCAATCTAATTCATTCATACGATCCATTCTAATTCATTCTTACAATCTATTCTAATTCATTCGTACGATCAATCTAATTCATTCGTTCGATCTATTCTAATTCATTCGTACGATCCATTCTAATTCATTCGTTCGACGCACGACCCATTCTAATTCATTCGTACGATCCAATCTAATTCATTCATATGATCCATTCTAATTGATACATACAATCCATTCTAATTCATTCGTAGGATCCATTCTAATTCATTCGCACGATCTATTCTTATTCATTCGCAGGAATGTATCCATTCTAATTGATACGTACAATCCATTCTATTTCATTCGTACGATCCATTCTTACTCATTCGTACGATCCATTCTAATTCATTCGTACGAATGAATTAGAATGGATTGTACGAATGAATTAGAAAGGATACATTCGTGCGAATGAATTTGAATGGATCATACGAATGAGTAAGAATGGATCGTACGAATGAAATAGAATGGATCGTACGAATGAATTAGAATGGATCGTACGAATGAATTACAATGGATCGTGTGAAAGAATTAGACTGGATTGTATGAATGAATTAGAATGGATCTTATGAATGAATTAGAATGGATCGTACGAATGAATTAGAATGGATACATTCGTCCGAATGAATTAGAATGGATCGTACGAATGAGTACGAATGGATCGTACGAATGAAATAGAATGGATTATACGTATCAATTATAATGGATACATTTGTGCGAATGAATTAGAATGGTTCGTGCGAATGAATTAGAATGGATCGTACGAATGAATTAGAATGGATCGTACGAAGGAATTAGAATGGATCGGTTACCTTCGTGCGAATGAATTACAATGGATCATGCGAATGAATTAGAATGGATCGTACGAATGAATTAGAATGGATCGTACGAAGGAATTAGAATGGATCGAATACATTCGTGCGAATGAATTAGAATGGATCGTGCGAATGAATTAGAATGGATCGTACGAATGAATTAGAATGGAACGTACTAAGGAATTATAATGGATCGAATACATTCGTGTGAATGAATTAGAATGGATCATGCGAATGAATTAGAATGGATCGTACGAATGAATTAGAATGGATCGTACGAAGGAATTATAATGGATCGGATACATTCGTGCGAATGAATTAGAATGGATCGTGCGAATGAATTAGAATGGATCGTACGAATGAATTAGAATGGATCGTACGAAGGAATTAGAATGGATCGGATACATTCGTGTGAATGAATTAGAATGGATCGTGCGAATGAATTAGAATGGATCGTACGAATGAATTAGAATGGATCGTACGAAGGAATTAGAATGGATCGGATACATTCGTGCAAATGAATTAGAATGGGACGTACGAATAAATTAGAATGGATCGTACGAATGAATTAGAATGGATCGTACGAAGGAATTAGAATGGATCGGATACATTCATGCGAATGAATTAGAATGGATCGTGCGAATGAATTAGAATGGATCATACGAATGAATTAGAATGGATCGTACGAAGGAATTAGAATGGATCGGATACATTCGTGCGAATGAATTAGAATGGATCGTGCGAATGAATTAGAATGGATCGTACAGATGAATTAGAATGGATCGTAGGAAGGAATTAGAATGGATCGGATACATTCGTGCGAATGAATTAGAATGGATCATGCGAATGAATTAGAATGGATCGTACGAATGAATTAGAATGGATCGTACGAAGGAATTAGAATGGATCGGATACATTCGTGCGAATGAATTAGAATGGATCGTGCGAATAAATTAGAATGGATCGTACGAATGAATTAGAATGGATCGTACGAAGGAATTAGAATGGATCGGATACATTCGTGCGAATGAATTAGAATGGATCGTGCGAATGAATTAGAATGGATGGTACGAATAAATTAGAATGGATCATATGAATGAATTAGAATGGATCGTATGAATGAATTAGATTGGATACATTCGTGCGAATGAATTAGAATGGATCATACGATTGAGTAAGAATGGATCGTACGAATGAAATAGAATGGATACATTCGTGCGAATGAATTAGAATGGATCGTACGAATGATTTAGATTGGATTGTATGAATGAATTAGAATGGATCGTATGAATGAATTAGAATGGATCGTACGAATGAATTAGAATAGATTGTACGAATGAATTAGAATGGATCGTGTGAAAGAATTAGAATGGATTGTATGAATGAATTAGAATGGATTGTATGAATGAATTAGAATGGATCGTGCGAATGAATTAGATTGGATTGTACAAATAAATTAGAATGGATCGTATGAATGAATTAGAATGGATCATATGAATGAATTAGATTGGATACATTTGTGCAAATGAATTAGAATGGATCATACGATTGAGTAGGAATGGATCGTACGAATAAAATAGAATGGATACATTCATGCGAATGAATTAGAATGGATCGTACGAATGAATTAGATTGGATCGTATGAATAAATTAGAATGGATCGTACGAATGAATTAGAATAGATCGTACGAATGAATTAGAATAGATTGTACGAATGAATTAGAATGGATCGTGTGAAAGAATTAGAATGGATTGTATGAATAAATTAAAATGGATCATATGAATGAACTAGAATGGATCGTGCGAATGAATTAGAATTGATTGTACGAATGAATTAGAATGGATCATATGAATGAATTAGAATGGATACATTCGTGCGAATGAATTAGAATGGATCATACGCTTGAGTAAGAATGGATCGTACGAATAAAATAGAATGGATACATTCGTGCGAATGAATTAGAATGGATCATACGAATAAATTAGATTGGATCGTATGAATGAATTAGAATGGATCGTACGAATGAATTAGAATGGATCGGACGAATGAATTAGAATAGATCGTGTGAAAGAATTAGAATAGATTGTATGAATGAATTAGAATGGATCGTATGAATGAATTAGAAATGATCGTGCGAATGATTTAGAATGGATTGTACGAAGGAATTAGAATGGATCGTATGAATGAATTAGAATGGATCGTATGAATGAATTAGACTGGATACATTCGTGCGAATGAATTACAATAGATCATACGATTGAGTAAGAATGGATCGTACGAATGAAATAGAATAGATACATTCGTGCGAATGAATTAGAATTGATCGTACGAATGAATTAGATTGGATCGTATGAATGAATTAGAATGGATCGTACGAATGAATTAGAATGGATCGTACGAATTAATTAGAATAGATTGTACGAATGAATTAGAATGGATCGTGTGAAAGTATTAGAATGGATTGTATGAATGAATTAGAATGGATCGTATGAATGAATTAGAATGGATCATGCGAATGAATTAGAATGGATTGTACGAATGAATTAGAATGGATCGTATGAATGAATTAGAATGGATCGTATGAATGAATTTGATTGGATACATTCGTGCGAATGAATTAGAATGGATCATACGCGTGCGAATGAATTAGAATGGTTTGTACGAATGAATTAGAATGGATCGTACGAAGGAATTAGAATGGATCATATGAATTAATTAGAATGTATCGTACGAATGAAATAGAATGGATCGTACGAATGAATTAGAATGGATCGCACGAATGAATTAGAATGGATACATTCGTGCGAATGAATTAGAATGGATCATACGAATGAATTAGAATGGATCGTATTAATGAATTAGAATGTCTAATTCATTCGTACGATCCATTCTCATTCATTCGTACGATCCATTCTAATTCATTCGCACAATCTATTCTAATTCATTCGTACGATCCATTCTAATTCATTAGCACGATCCATTTTAATTCATTCGCACGATTCATTCTAATTCGTTCGCACGATCCATTCTAATTCTTTCGTACAATCCATTCTATTACATTCGTACGATCCATTCTAATTTTATTCATACGATCCATTCTAATTCATTCGTACGATTCATTCTAATTCATTCGTACGATCCATTCTATTTCATTCGTACGATCCAATCTAATTCATTCGTACGATCCATTCTAATTCCTTTGTATGATCCATTCTAATTCATTCGCACAAATGTATCCATTCTAATTCCTTCGTACGATCCATTCTAATTCCTTCGTAGGATCCATTCTAATTCATTCGTACGATCCATTCTAATTCATTCATACGATCCATTCTAATTCATTCATACAATCCATTCTAATTCTTTCACACGATCCATTCTAATTCATTCGTACGATCCATTCTAATTCATTCGTACAATCCATTCTATTACATTCGTACGATCCATTCTTACTCATTCATACGATTCATTCTAATTCATTCATACAATCCATTCTAATACTTTCACACGATCCATTCTAATTCATTCGTACGATCCATTCTAATTCATTCGTACAATCCATTCTATTTCATTCATACGATCCATTCTTACTCATTCGTATGATCCATTCTAATTCATTCGCACGAATGTATCCATTCGTACGATCCATTCTATTTCATTCGCACGATCCATTCTAATTCATTCGTATGAACCATTCTAATTCCTTCGTACGAATGAATTAGAATGGATTGTATGAATGAATTCGAATAGATCGTACGAATGAATTAGAATGGATCGTACAAAGGAATTAGAATGGATACATTCGTACGATCCATTCTAATTTATTCTAATTCATACGTACGATCCATTCTAATTCATTTATACGATCCATTCTAATTCTTTCGCACAATCTATTCTAATTCATTTACTCATTCGTACGATCCATTCTAATTGATCAATTCTAACTCATTCATACAATCTATTCTAATTCTTTCGCACAATCTATTCTAATTCATTCGTACGATACATTCTTACTCAATCGTATGATCCATTCTAATTCATTCGCACGAATGTATCCATTCTAATTCATTCGTACGATCCATTCTAATTCATTCGCACGATCCATTCTATTTCATTAATACGATCCAATCTAATTCATTCATACGATCCATTCTAATTTATTCGCACGAATGTATCCATTCTAATTCATTCATATGATCCATTCTAATTCATTCGCACGAATGTATCCATTCTAATTCATTCGTATATGTATGAATGAATTAGAATGGATCGTGCGAATGAATTAGAATGGATCGTACGAATGAATTAGAATGGATCATACGAATGAGTAAGAATGGATCGTACGAATGAAATAGAATGGATTGTACAAATGAATTAGAATGGATCGTATGAATGAATTAGAATGGATCGTACGAATGAATTAGAATGGATACATTCGTGCGAATGAATTAGAATGGATCGTGCGAATGAATTAGAATGGATCGTACGAATGAATTCGTATAGATCGTGCTAATGAATTAGAATGGAACGTACGAATGAATTAGAATGGATCGTGCGAATGAATTAGAATCGATCGTACGAATGAAATAGAATGGATCGTACGAATGAATTAAAATGGATCGTACGAATGAATTAGAATAGATTGTATGAATGAATTAGAATGGATACATTCGTGCGAATGAATTAGAATGGATCATACGAATGAGTAAGAATGGATTGTACGAATGAAATAGAATGGATTGTACGAATGAATTAGAATGGATCGTGCGAATAAATTAGAATGGATCGTACGAATGAATCAGAATGGATCGTACGAATGAAATAGAATAGATTGTGCAAATGAATTAGAATGGATCGTACGAATGAATTAGAATGGATCGTACGAATGAATTAGAATGGATCATACGAATGAGTAAGAATGGATCGTGCAAATGAAATAGAATGGATTGTACGAATGAATTAGAGTGGATCGTACGAATGAATTAGAATGGATACATTCGTGCGAAGGAATTAGAATGGATCATACGAATGAGTAATAATGGATCGTACGAATAAAATAGAATGGATTGTACGAATGAATTACAATGGATCGTACGAATGAATTAGAATGTATCGTGTGAAAGAATTAGAATGGATTGTATGAATGAATTGGAATGGATCGTATGAATGAATTAGAATGGATCGTATGAATGAATTAGAATGGATACATTCGTGCGAATGAATTAGAATGGATAATACGAATGAGTAAGAATGGATCGTACGAATGAAATAGAATGGATCGTACGAAGGAATTAGAATGGATCATACGAATGAATTAGAATGGATCGTATGAATGAATTAGAAAGGATCGTGTGAAAGAATTAGAATGGATTGAATTAGAATGGATCGTACGAATGAGTAAGAATGGATCGTACGAATGAAATAGAATGGATTGTACGAATGAATTAGAATGGATCGTACGAATGAATTAGAATGGATCGTGTGAAAGAATTAGAATGGATTGTATGAATGAATTAGAATGGATCGTATGAATGAATTAGAATGGATTGTACGAATGAATTAGAATGGATACATTCGTGCGAATGAATTAGAATGGATCGTACGAATGAATTAGAATGGATCGTGCGAATGAATTAGAATGGATCATACGAATGAATTAGAATGTATCGTACAAATGATTTAGAATGGATCGTAGGAATGAATAAGAATGGATATATTCGTGCGAATGAATTAGAATGGATCGTACGAATGAGTAAGAATGGATCGTACGAATGAAATAGAATGGATCGTATGAATGAGTAAGAATGGATCGTACGAATGAAATAGAATGGAATGTACGAATGAATTAGAATGGATCGTACGAATGAATTAGAATGGATCGTGTGAACGAATTATAATGGATTATATGAATGAATTAGAATGGATCGTATGAATGAATTAGAATGGATCGTACGAAAGAATTAGAATGGATCGTACGAATGAATTAGAATGGATACATTCGTGCGAATGAATTAGAATGGATCATACGAATGAGTAAGAATGGATCGTACGAATGAAATAGAATGGATTGTACGAATGAATTAGAATGGATCGTACGAATGAATTAGAATGGATCATGTGAAAGAATTAGAATGGATTGTATGAATGAATTAGAATGGATCATATGAATGAATTAGAATGGATCGTACGAATAAATTAGAATGGATACATTCGTGCGAATGAATTAGAACGGATCATACGAATAAGTAAGAATGGATCGTACGATTGAAATAGAATGGATTGTACGTATCAATTAGAATGGATACATTCGTGCGAATGAATTAGAATGGATCGTGCGAATGAATTAGAATGGATTGTACGAATGAATTAGAATGGATCGTACGAAGGAATTAGAATGGATCGGATACATTCGTGCGAATGAATTAGAATGGATCGTGCGAATGAATTAGAATGAATCGTACGAATGAATTAGAATGGATCGTACGAAGGAATTAGAATGGATCGGATACATTCGTGCGAATGAATTAGAATGGATCGTGCGAATGAATTAGAATGGATCGTACGAATGAATTAGAATGGATCATACGAAGGAATTAGAAAGGATCGGATACATTCGTGCGAATGAATTAGAATGGATCGTGCGAATGAATTAGAATGGATCGTACGAATGAATTGGAATGGATCGTACGAAGGAATTAGAATGGATCGGATACATTCGTGCGAATGAATTAAAATGGATCGTGCGAATGAATTAGAATGGATCGTATGAATGAATTAGAATGGATCGTACGAAGGAATTAGAATGGATCGGATACATTCGTGCGAATGAATTAGAATGGATCGTGCGAATGAATTAGAATAGATCGTACGAATGAATTAGAATGGATCGTACGAAGGAATTAGAATAGATCGGATACATTCGTGTGAATGAATTAGAATGGATCGTGCGAATGAATTAGAATGGATCGTACGAATGAATTAGAATGGATCGTACGAAGGAATTAGAATGGATCGGATACATTCGTGCGAATGAATTAGAATGGATCGTGCGAATGAATTAGAATGGATCGTACAAATGAATTAGAATGGATCGTACGAAGGAATTAGAATGGATCGGATACATTCGTGCGAATGAATTAGAATGGATCGTGCGAATGAATTAGAATGGATCGTACGAATGAATTAGAATGGATTGTACGAAGGAATTAGAATGGATCGGATACATTCATGCGAATGAATTAGAAGGGATCGTGCGAATGAATTAGAATGGATCGTACGAAGGAATTAGAATGGATCGGATACATTCGTGCGAATGAATTAGAATGGATCGCGTATGAATGAAATAGAATGGATTGTACGAATGAATTAGAATGGATACATTCGTGCGAATGAATTAGAATGGATCGTACGAATGAATTAGAATGGATCGTGCGAATGAATTAGAATGGATTATACGAATGAATTAGAATGGCTCGTACGAATGAATTAGAATGGATCGTACGAATGAATTAGAATAGATACATTCGTGCGAATGAATTAGAATGGATCGTACTAATGAGTAAGATTGGATCATACGAATGAAATAGAATGGATTGTACGAATGAATTAGAATGGATCGTACGAATGAATTAGAATGGATCGTGCGAATGAATTAGAATGCATCGTGCGAATGAAATAGAATGGATCGTTCGAATGAATTAGAATGGATCGTACGAATGAATTAGAATGGATACATTCGTGTGAATGAATTAGAATGGATCATATGAATAAATTAGAATGGATCATGCGAATGAATTAGAATGGATACATTCGTGCGAATGAATTAGAATGGATTGTACGAATGAGTAAGAATGGATCGTACGAATGAAATAAAATGGATTGTACGAATGAATTTGAATGGATCGTACGAATGAATTAGAATAGATCGTACGAATGAATTAGAATGGATACATTCGTGCGAATGAATTAGAATGGATCGTACGAATGAATTAGAATGGATCGTACGAATGAATTAGAAAGGATCGTGCGTACGTACGAAGGAATTAGAATGGATCGTACGAAGGAATTAGAATGGATCGTACGAATGAATTAGAATGGATCGTGTGAAAGAATTAGAATGGATTGTATGAATGAATTAGAATGGATCGTACGAATGAGTAAGAATGGATCGTACGAATGAAATAGAATGCGATCCATTCTAATTCATTCGTACGATCCATTCTAATTCATTCGTACAATCCATTCTATTTCATTCGTACGATCCATTCTTTCTCATTCGTATGATCTGTTGGGGGTAGCTGAAATCCGTCAAGGAGTTGGAGCCCTTACTCGTATGAGCTCGCCTCCTAGCTCGCTCAGAGCCCGCCCCTAGCTCCGCGCGCTCGATATCAGTTCGCCCTTTCCTGCGTATCTCATAGACCCCAGGATTCCAAGGGATGGGGAACTCGCCCAGGAGATCGCCCCTCCCCCCCCCCCCCCCCCGTGCTTACTAAATCATCTTGACAGGAAGCGAGATCCACATTGGGCTGAGGGGGCCTTAGGCAAAGAGCTCGCTCAGGAGCTCGCCCAAGCTCGCTCAGGAGCTCGATCAAGCTCGCTCAGGAGCTCGCCCAAGCTGGCTCAGGAGCTCGCCGAAGCTCGCTCAGGAGCTCGATCAAGCTCGCTCAGGAGCTCGCCCAAGCTCGCTCAGGAGCTCGCCCAAGCTCGCACAAAAGCTTGCCAAGCTCGCGCGGGAGTTCGCTTGTAGTGGCAGCGGGAGTTAGACCGTCATGCATATAAAGACACCGGCACCACAGACGCCCCCAACTCACCAAGACCCCCCTATTTATCGAAGAGGTCGCCCCTACGAGGTCCGACTCTTGATAGATATGAAGGGGAAGGTGGAACCATGAAGGGTGAGCTCGCTTTTGATTCCCCCTTGAGGTCACCCACAATGAAGCAGCATAAAGGGTTGCCAGGTGTCGAAACCCCACTGAAGCTACGTGGATGATTGTAGTCCACGGAAGCCCGCCCGAGTCAGTTTTGAGACCTCCCAGACTTGAATATTCCCGAATAGCCACCTGGCAGCGACAAGAAAGATGCTCCATGTGTCAGAGACCCACGCGAGCCAGAACATGGGGGTCTAGAAGGCGCGGGAAAGAAACTCCATGTGTCGGGCTACGGTAGGACACCAATGTCTATAAATGCCCACCCCCAGGCTCCAGAGTACAGGTTCGAAACCCTCATCCCTACCACTTTCGTCTACTATAGCTCGCCATTGAGCACCTGAGACTGACTTGAGCATCGGAGGGTCTGCGCTCCTAAAGGAGCCAGCCGTTCTCATATTCTTTCTTTGTCTCGCAGGGAGACCACGCGGACCAGCAAAAATATCCCCAAACATTTGGCGCCGTCTGTGGGATCTTTCGACTGGTTCCTGTGAGAACGCCCACGACCACGCAGTTGAACGCCGGGGGCTCTCGTAACCCAAGGATGGCTCCGGCGATGAGGGGACGCAGGCGAACGAGGACCCGGGCGAGGTCTGCACGCAGCGAACCTCCTGCTGAGACCCCCCAGCCCCATGTCTCACTCAGTGACCAGCTCCTGTTGGAGATGTTGGCCACCCAGCGGGCCATGATGGAGGAACTGACGTGACTGCGTCAGGTCCCAACGACCAGCCGACGATCCGGGCCGGTGAAGACGGTATCTCCGGTGCGACCACCAGCTTCAACATCGTGCCTGCCCACAACCCTTCCGGCTCGGCAGGCTTCCCACCGGGAACCCCCGGTCGAGAGAACGGCCGTACGTACGCGGGGTACCGGAAACCCCGCTTACGAGATTGCAAAGGCTGGTGACCCAGTGGTCAAGCAACAAGGTGACCTCGCGAGCAATCATCCCCCGACGTCGTGATAGAAGCGCCGATTCAGATGAATCTGAAGCGAGATCTCTGGAGAGAGATCGCGACCCACGCCATCGACGACGGGAGAAGGAGCCCGCGGAAGCTCTGCCACATGGAGCTCTCGAGGCAACCGTCTCTCATCGACCCGTTATCGTACCAAGAGAGCCCGCTGATCGACGACAAGAAGGTCACTCCGCAGGAACCTCCTCAGGTCGCCACAAGGGAGGACCCCGAGGGAGCGCACATGACCGCATAGGGCCTGCGCAGCCACCTTTGGGAGCTTTCCCCGGGCACTGGCAGCGACCTGGTGCACCTGTAGATCTGTTGGAGGATCTTGCCGCTCATGGGGGAAGCTCGCCCTTCACGAATGAGGTGCACCAAGGAGGTTTCCCTTACCATTGGACCCCGCCCAAGTTTGTACTGTTCGATGGATCGCAAGATCCAGTCGACCATCTCTTGGCTTACCGGAAGCTGTTATTTTTCCGGGACCAAGATCATGTTTTGTGCCGGGCTTTCCCGAGTAGCTTGACGGGCTCGGCGCTAAACTGGTTCCACAAATTGCCATCGGGCACTATTCTAGACTTCCCTATTCTCTCCCGATTGTTTCTGGAGCAGTACCGCTGCAACAGGCAACCCCCTAAGAGGATTGAGTCTCTCTTCACCTTGGCCATGGGAGCCCGCGAAACCCTTCGAAGCTTCGCGATGCGTTTTCGAAGTGCCTACCTCGCTCTGGAGGACGTGGTCGGCCAAGATCGCACAACGGTGAGCGCTTTCCGGAATGCCCTCCCCGAGGGAAGCAAACTTCACGACACGCTGGTAATCAAAGATCCCCGCATGATGGTCGAGCTTTTCGCCCTTGTCCAGCAACACATCAAGCTCGAAGATGGGGTGTTAGACCGGAAGGGGAAGGCAGTCGAGCAGTGACCTCCTCCGGCTCTGCGACCTCTCGTCATTAAATCCGTGGAGAGGCAGGAGGTACCACCGGCGGAACCTTCGCCCGGACCGCCCGCAGCTCCTGCCATACAGCCCGCTGAAATCCCCGCGGTGGTCGCTGGAAGACCGGCGAACTGGCGCCTGCCTCCGGGACCCGGGGAGCGGGATTTCATCGTGCTAACCCACTACCCAGCGCAAGTCTTTCACCAGAACCGGAATGAACTATTTTTTCAGTATCCACCACCCCTGCAGGTCGGGGAGCCCGGCTCTACCGATAATACGCGGAGGTGCACCTTTCATCGCAGTCCCGGGCATCACACCAACAGATGCCGGGCTCTGAAGAACCACCGGGAGGACTTGGTCGCCCAAGGCCATTTGGATCAGTTCATTTCGCCTCCAAGGAGATTCGAGGTGATACCGGCGCGGGCTCCTCGGGAGGGAGACCGCCCGGGGCCTACTGAGCCCGCTCTCCCTCCACCCCCACCGGGAGGGCCGACGGTCTGTCACACCATCAGCGGGTGCCTGAACGGCTCGAGATCCAGCAACGAGGTTCGTCGGCAAGTTAGAGAGATGCAGCAGGCTCAGAAGGTATTCTCCGTTTCTCTAACCCCTGTGTTGGTCCAAACGCCAAGGGTAGAAGCTCGAGACTTTATCTGGTTCTCGGAGGAGGATATGGCTGGGGTTGTTACCCCCCACAATGATCCTCTCGTCATACGCCTTATGATGGCGAACATCGAAGTAAGGCGGGTCCTGGTTGACCCAGGAAGTGCCGTAGACATCCTGTTCTTGTCGGCCTTCCAGCGAATGGGATTGAGACAAATTGACTTGTCTCCCTCAACGGGCTCGCTCAGCGGTTTCACCGGGGAGGTCGCTAAGGTGGCAGGGGAGATAACCCTCACCGTAACGGCAGGCCCGGAGGTACGTCAAGTCCGTTTCGCGGTGGTGGATGGGCATTCCGCTTTCAATGCCATCCTAGGGCGACCTTGGTTGAGGCAGATGAAAGCGGTGTCCTCGCCTAATCACCAGGCCCTCAAGTTTCCCACCAACAGAGGGGTCGTGGTAATTCGAGGAGACCAGGTCGCTGCTACCAGGTGCGAGCACGACGTCTTTCACCTCACAGACGTGGAGGTCGTTGAGGCCAAGAGGCCCGCGCCCTCCTAGCAATTAGCGCCCACCTCGAGCGGGCTCCTCCAAAGCCCGAGAGAGGTCTCCTCGCTTAAATCCCCTACTTCACCCCCGAGTGGGAGCGGTGTGGATTTTGAGCTCGAGAAGAAAGGTCGCCTGTCGGGATCCCAGAGAGGAAGTTTTCCCGTTGCCGAGCCGTTGTAAGAAGTCAACATCGGTGGCGAGGACGGACCGAGGATCGTCCATCTCGGGACCTCGCTAACCAAGGGCGAGGTCCTGGCCCTAACCGTCATACTCAGGGAATACCGTGACGTATTCGCCTGGAGCTTCGCGGACATGCCAGGGATTGACCCGGAGGTCGCCTGTCATCGTCTGCACACCATGAGAGAATTCCCGCCGGTCAAGCAAAAAGCTTGGCACATACCTACTGTGAAGTCCATTGCAGTGGCGGCGGAGATAGACAAGCTAGAGCGAGCTGGCTTTATACGCGAGGCACACTTCCCCGAGTGGATCTCCAATATCGTGGCAGTGCCCAAAAAGAGCGGAGCGGTCAGAGTGTGCATTGATTTCTCTGACCTTAACAAAGCATGCCCGAAGGACGGATTCCCCCTTCCTCGAATAGGCGCGCTGGTCGACGCAGCTGTCGGGTTCCGGGCCTTATCTTTTATGGACGGATATTCGGGGTATAACCAGATACCTCTCCACGTCGAAGATCAGGAGAAGACCGCCTTCTATTCTTGGGAGGGCTACCAGAAGCTTTTCTGCTATCGGGTAATGCTGTTTGGACTGAAGAACGCGGGAGCGACCTACCAAAGGTTAGTCACTCAGAAGTTTAAGGATCAGATCGGCAGAAATGTCAAAGTTTATGTAGATGACCTCCTAGTAAAGAGTCGAGAGCGAGAAGGGCATGTTGCCGATCTCCGTGAAATCTTCGAAGTGTTGAGAAAGTACCAAATGAGGCTAAACCCGGCAAAGTGCGCATTCGGGGTGACTTCTGGGAAATTCCTTGGGTATCTGGTCACCCACAGGGGGATCGAGGCCGACCCTGGGCAAATCCGAGCACTTGTCGAAATGCCCGCACCAAGAACCCGGCAGGAGGTCCAGAGACTGAGCGGGCGAATCGCCATGCTAAATCGGTTCATCTCCAAATCCTCAGATAATTGCTGACCTCTTTTCGAGCTACTTCGAAAAGGGGCGAGCATTTGTTGGGACGAAAAGTGTGAGCGCGCTTTTCAAAAGATTAAGGACTATCTGGCGAGCCTGCCAATCCTAGCGGCGCTTAAGGATAGCGTCGAGCTGGGCGTGTACCTGGCGGTCACCAAGAATGCGGTGAGCGGGGTCCTCGTGGTCGAAGAAGCGAAGATAGAGCGGCCTGTCTACTTTGTAAGCCACACAATGCTTCCCGTCGAACTCCGGTATCGACCAATCGAGAAGGTCGCATTGGCCTTGGTCCTTACCACGAGAAAGCTTCACCCCTACTTCTCGGTGCACACTATCAAGGTCATCACGGAGCACCCTCTGAAGAGCGCGCTCTCCAGACCCTCGGTAGCCGGCAGGCTCTATCGATGGTCCGTCGAGCTCGCTGCCTATGGTTTGGAGTATGTCCCTCGAGTTGCTGTCAAAGGGCAGGTTCTCGTGGATTTCTTGGCGGACTTCCCTATAGAAGAACTGGTCCAGTACTAGGAGGATGAGCCAACTGAGGCACACCCTGGGAAAGCCAGGTTCTTGGGCGGTCAAAGCGAGCCTCCTCCAACTAAGCATTCAGAGATAGCGGGCTGTGAGCTATTTGTCGATGGATCCTCAAACGCTTTGGGGGCCAGAATCGGGGTTGCACTAATCGCCCAGGCGATACTCCTCGAAAAATCGGTCCGGCTGGATTTCGCTGCCACCAACAACGAAGTAGAGTACGAGGCACTACTTGCCGGACTAGAGCTCGCTCAAGAAGTAGGTGCCACACGGTTGAAGGTCTTCAGCGACTCCCAGCTGATCATTTGCCAAATTAAAGGAGATTATGCTTCCCGAGGTACGCGAATGGCGGGCTACGTAGATCTGGTGAAAGGCAAGGCCACGGGGTTCGAAAAAATCTCCTTCGAGCATATTCCGCGGGCTGATAATAGGCGGGCTGACGCTTTAGCAAATGCCACCTCCCTGCTAGGAGGATCGGAAGCCCGCCAGATTTTCATCGAAGCCCAAAGTCAGTCTCGGCTCCAAATAGAAGAGCCCGCTGTTAACCAAGTATCGGCCGATGTGTCACCAGGCGGATGGATCGCGCCTATTATTCATTTTCTCCTGAAGGGCGAGCTCCCCGAAGACAGAGAAGAAGCTCGGCGAATGGAGAAGTGCGCTGGTCACTATCTCATTCGCTGGGATCATCTTTTTAAGAAATCCTTCGGCGGGCCAAATCTTCGTTGCATCGAGCACCCCGAAACCGAAGAAGTTTTAAATGGCATTCACTCTGGCGAGCTGGGGAATCATGCCGGCGGGCGGTCTCTGGCTGCGAAAATCAGGAGACAAGGATATTGGTGGCCCACTCTGGAGCAAGACGCTTTGAAGGTCGCTCAAAGCTGCATCCAATGCCAGAAGCACGCCACGACAAATCACATGCCCGCAGAAGAGCTGCATCCTCTGGCGAGCCTCTAGCCTTTTCAGCAATGGGGACTGGACATTGTGGGACCTTTCCCCGTATCAGCCCGGCAAAAGAAATTCATCTTAGTGGCTACGGACTACTTCACCAAATGGGTGGAAGCGGTCCCGCTAGCTAAGATAGGTGAAAAGCAGGTGAAAGACTTCCTTTGGAAGAATATCTTCTGTCGTTTCGGTCTGCCTTGGATACTTATCACAGACAATGGCCGACAGTTCGACAATCACTTGATCAGAAACTTTTGTGCTCAGTATGGAGTCGACTTGAGGTTTTCGTCTCCAAGGTACCCGCAAAGCAACGGGCAGGCCGAGGCCACGAATCGCGTGATCCTAGACAACCTCAAGAAAAGGCTGGAAGGAAAGAAGGGATTATGGGAGAAGGAGCTCGAAGGCGTGCTTTGGGCATACCGAACCACTCCACGTCGCTCAACTAACGAGTCGCCTTTCAGCCTCACCTACGGGTGTGAAGCCGTATTGCCCGTAGAAGCCAAGCTGCCTACTGAAAGAAAGTTCGCGGCAGATGAGGTCGACAATGACGCTCTTCTCGCCGACTCCCTCGACCAGCTCAAAGAACGACGAGAACACGCCAACCAGCCTCTCGCCGGATACAGACAGGAAATGAAGCGCGCATACGACAAAAGAGTCCGCCATCGAGCATTCAAAGCCGGGGACCTGGTAATGAGAAAGGTGTTCGCAAACCCACAAGAGCCTAATGCAGGGAAGATCGCGGCGAACTGGGAAGGCCCCTACATAGTACACGAAGCGCGAGGCTCGGGTGCTTACCAGTTGATGACCGCTGAAGGGGACCTGTTAGTGTGGGTGCAAATTTTGGCAGAAGTTTACCAACTAACTACGGGACCCACCGGCCCTGCCTGGTGGGGCCCACGAGGACTACTACGGGACCCACCGGCCCTGCCTGGTGGGTCCACGAAGACTACCACGGGACCCACCGGCCCTGCCTGGTGGGGCCCACGAGGACTACTACGGGACCCACCGGCCCTGCCTGGTGGGTCCACGAGGACTACGACGGGACCCACCGGCCCTGCCTGGTGGGTCCACGAAGACTACCACGGGACCCACCGGCCCTGCCTGGTGGGCCCACGAGCCTGTGAAATCCCCCAGGAGATGGCCGCAAGGCCCGCCAGCTTTACCAGGAGGATATTCAGATACTGCAGCAGAAACCGCCATTTACCACCAGGAAATCCTATAAATAGCAGAGCCTTCGAATGTAATTGGATCGAAAATTTTCTAACTTCCACTCTGAGATCTGGTTTTCAGAATCCAGAGCTCTGGAATTTCTCAGCTTCTCACCTTCCACTTCTCTTTGATCTTCTTCTCTCCTTCGAAGAGATCAGGGTGTTTACAATGATACTCGGCCTGTCGAGATCACTTCAACATAAGTGTTAGTGAATTCGGGTTGCTCCCTATAGCACGGAGACGTAGGCTTCGGCTGAACTCCGAGATCACATCTCTTGTGTCAAACTCTCTCTCTGATTGTCTCTCTGTTTACATATCAAAAGCGACAACTTCAATCAATAGATCGACCAACGATCTTAGACGTCAATTTCAACTCCAATTGACTGGTGCTGCGAAAGTCTTCGGGTCGGCACGAAGATTTTCCCCCACAGTTTGGCGCCGTCTATGGGATCCGATCAAAAAGTCAAGCTCTCCGTTACTACTTGACCGGTTGAGCCTACAACCGATCTTTGATAGTCAAACTTCCTCGCCCTCTCGGTTGATCAGACGACTGATCGGACGTCGGCAATCTCGTTGCACCTTTCGCTCTCTGAATGGCGAGGACGAAACATCAAGGTCAACCAGAAGGAAGTAATACTCAACAACAAGCTCGTCCTGAGACTCGATCAATGAGTCAAAGGCTCAACTTCGGACAGCCCCTTGCTGTTCCCGAAATGGGGGTTCGTTCAGGGAGTGGGAGATCTGTCGATCGACCTATTTCCCATCCTACACGGCAATCGGTTGGGCAAACAGTCCCCGCTCCAGCTGAAGATCCTCCGTCGACCTATCAAATTTCAGCGGTCGACTTCTAACTCCTTCAATTGGCGAAACAAAATGCCACCCTCACCGCCGAGAGGGATGCACTCAAGAGAGCAGCTTCCGAAGCTGGGATTGCTCTACCTATCCCCTCTACTAGTGAGAGGGTTGATCCTCCTCGACATTCAATTCACTCTGAACAACGGAGGTCAATGGGCACTGCTGCCCTCGAGAGGATCCGACGTGACCCAACTCCCTCTACTGCCCCCTGGAAGCAGAGTGTGTGGGATCGCCTTGAAGATGAGTCTTCCCAATCGTCTTCTGGCCGCAACTGCGACAAGAGGGCACCTTCGAAGCCCAACATACCAAGGAAGCACCAAATGAAAGGTGCTCCTTCAAAGAGTCGAGTTTCCCCATCCATTCCACTTCAACGTGGACTTGGATCAGACCTTCGACACCGGCTTCAACCGGCAAACACTTCGATGCTAGAGCAAGACCTTGCGATCTTGCCTCTTGACCCACCCCTAGGTCGGGGACATGGTCGTAGGGACGGGTATTCCTCCGCCGGACCTCTCCATCGAAGTCTCTTCGAGACAACATTTCCAAAAGGATGGAGAACTCCTATCCTCCCCAAATTCAACTGCGTCCGAGGAGATCCTACTCTTCACATCCTCGCATTCAAGCAAGCCTTAACGCCACATGAAGAAGAAAACAACGTGCTCTGCCGCACCTTCGCAGGAAGTCTCGATGAGCCGTCGCTCGACTGGTATCACAATCTCCGAGCTGGGTCAATCACCTAGTTCGATATTTTGGCTAAACTCTTTGTGCAGCATTATCAGCTCAATCTGAAGCCCGAGAAGAAGCTCGACTCTCTCTATCGGCTAAGGATGGGTGCTGACGAGACTCTCCGAAGTTTCACTAGGAGGTTTCGCAACGAGCATGCTGCCCTCTCGGGAAGACATCTGGATGATGAAGCCATCATGTTGGCTTTCCAGAACGCTCTCCGCTTCGATCTATACAACGACTTCATCCGCAATCCCCCTCCTTCCCTGGGAGCTATGTTTGATCGAATCCAGAGGGAGATTGAGGTGGAAGACGATCAAGTCGCTCGGAAAGGGCGAGAAACTAAGAGAAGGCCTGCTGAAAGAGAAGCTCCTAAGTATGCTGCAAAAGCTCACAACGCTGAAGCAGCAGCCCCTCCAGCCAACAAACGATCAAAGAATGATGGGCGTCGATCTCCGACGCAGACCACTTTTACTGAGTGGAATTTACCAGTCGAACAAATACTCGACCGCATTCAACACGACGAGTATCTTCGGAGACCCAATCCTCTTCAGCCAAACTCCAAATTCACAGCAGACAAAACAGTCTACTGTGAATTCCATCAAAGTCACGGACACTCCACCGGCCGATGCTATCGGTTGAAATTCCATCTTGAAGACTTACTGCGAGAGGGCCACCTTCAAGAATTCGTCAACAACGGGCACGATCAACGTCGAACCTCTGCAAAGGGGAAAGAAGTCTATTGGATACATCAAATATCCTCTGACCGGCAACCTATCTCTGTGAATGCTAATGTCTTTGGCATTCATGGAACATTGCATAATCAAAGTCTGACCGAGAAGGAGGTGGATCGACAGGTTCGACGCATCTTCCACGTTCGTTCTACTACGAACAAGGAAGATACCTGGATCGAGAAGCCCATCGAAGGTCTTGTTTGGCCATCCATCGTCTTCAACGACACCGATCTTCAAGGAGTCCATACTCCACATCGAGACCCCCTGGTTTTGAAACTCATTATCGACGGAAGCACCGTCAATCGAATCCTCATCGACACCGAAAGTTCTATCGACATTATGTTCTCAGACTGCTTCAAACGTCTGGGACATAAATATCAAAGCCTCGACGTCGTCCCGACTGTGATCACTGGCTTCAACGGCGAACAAAGCATCACGGTGGGCGAATCAAGATTCACTCTGGACCTCAGCCGAGAGACTCGAGTCTCGGTGAGGTTTGCCATTGTCGAAGGGGTCTCTAGCTACAATGCCATCCTCGGGCGACCCTTCCTCCATCAGATCAATGCCATCTCCTCCTCCTACCACCAACTACTCAAGTTTGCAACGGGAGAAGGCATCGTCTGCATTCGAGGCGATCAACAAGCTGGGAGATCTTGTGAAGCTGCTGCTGCCAAAACAGATCGAAAGATCAACATTGCTCCTCCAAAATGACCACGAGATGAAGATGGTCCCTCTTCCAAATAGCAATCAAAGGAGATTCCGCTGACCGAACCTCCACCAATCGAATGGGAAGCATCACCTTCAATCGAAGAAATCATCCCAATCAACATCGGCAGCAGAGATCTCCCACAACAGACTTTCATTGGTACCGGTCTTAGCGACGCAGAAGCGCAAGACATGGTATCCTTCCTCAAGTCCAATATCGACGTCTTCGCTTGGTGCTTCGAAGACATGCCTGGGATCAACCCAGAAGACGCTTGTCATCGACTTGCGATCAAAGAAGAAATGAAGCCTGTCAAGCAAAAGCCACGCACCATCCGACCAGAGCTGCAAGTTGCTGTTCAAGAAGAAATCACCAAGCTACTCGCAGCAGGCTTCATCCGTGAAGTAGAGTATCCTACCTGGATCTCTAACACAGTTGCTGTTCCAAAGAAAAATGGGAAAGTCAGAGTCTGCATCGACTTCACCAATCTCAATAAAGCTTGTCCCAAAGATCCATTCCCTATGCCAAGGATTGATAGACTCGTCGATGCCACTGCTGGACACGAGCTATTATCTTTCATGGATGGATACTCTGGGTACAATCAAATTCCACTTCATCCCGACGATCAAGAGAAGACATGCTTCGTGACTAGCCGAGGTCTCTACTGCTACAATGTAATGCCATTCGGCCTCAAAAATGCTGGATCTACCTATCAAAGGCTAGTCACCAAGATGTTCGAAGACCAGATCGGCCGCAATGTCGAAGCTATGTAGACGATCTACTTACTAAAAGCTCCAGTCGAGGAGGTCATCTGTCTGATCTGGCAGAAACCTTCCAAGTCCTTCGAAAGTATCGAATGAAACTCAATCCTGCCAAGTGCGCTTTCGGAGTTCAATCTGGCAAATTCCTGGGTCATCTTGTGACCAGGAGGGGCATTGAAGCCAATCCTGATCAAATTCGAGCCATCCTCAACATGCCTTCACCTACAAATCGAAAAGAAGTTCAACGTCTCACTGGAAGGTTAGCAGCACTCAATCGATTCATCTCAAAGTCTTCAGATAAATGTAAGCCTCTCTTCGACAAACTACGAAAGGCGGATACTTCAGGGTGGAATTCAACTTGCGAAGAAGCTTTTCAGAGCATCAAGAAATATCTGGTGCAAGCTCCTATCCTGACTGCTCCACTTCCAACAGAAGACTTGTGGCTCTATCTCGCTGTTACCGATCAAGCAATCAGCGCAGTTCTAGTTAGCAGAAGGTGTGGCATCGAACATCCAGTCTATTACATTAGCCATACTCTTCTTCCAGCTGAGACTCGCTATTCAAAAACTGAGAAGGTCATCCTGGCCTTGCTCACTGCATCGCGTCGCCTTCAACCTTACTTCGTCTCCCACCAGATTACTGTCATTTCAGAGCATCCACTTAAAGATATTGTTGACAAAGCTGGTAGGGCGGGTCGAATGACCAAATAGGTGATCAAAATGAGTGCTCTGGGGATTCAGTTCGAATCTCGCACTTCTATCAAAGGTCAAGCTATTGCTGATTTTCTAGCAGATTTTCCTGTTGAAGACCCCATCACTTGGGAAGAAGATGTCGACATGCGCTTAGAAGATGAGGACAATACTCCGATCGACCTCGCAACAAGAATTGATCCAAGTCTCGAAGCTATTGCTGCAACCCCTCCATGGAAGCTTTATACTGACGGAGCTTCAAGTTCGATCGGTTCGGGAACTGGGATAGTCTTAGTATCCCCCGAACTTGATCATCTACAGAAGGCCACTCTCCTAGGGTTCAACGCCACCAACAACGAAGCCGAATACGAAGCACTCATTTCTGGACTCGAAATGGCGGAATCCCTGGGGGTAGATCGAATCCTCGTCTACAGCGATTCTCAATTGATCATAAGGCAAATCAATGGAGAATATACAACTCGAGAAGAAAGGATGCAACTCTATTTAGCCTTAGTACGACGTCTTCAACAACGTTTTACTAATGCTGAATTCATTCAAATCCCCAGAGCAGAGAACCAAGAAGCAGATGCCTTAGCCAATGCTGCCTCAGTTCTGGGAGACTCACTTGGAGGAAGGCAAATACAGATTGATTATCAAGAAGTACCCAAGACCATTCTCGATCAACAGATCCTTACTACTACCAAGAGATCTGGGGGTGGAGATCAATTAACGTTGAACCTCACTACTACAAGTGATCTTGAAGACTGGAGACGAACAATTTTCGACTTCTTCAAGCAAGGTAAAATGCCGGAAGATCCAAATCAAACCCGAAGACTTCAAAGGAAGCTCCCATGCTACATTTTACAAGGTGAAGATCTATACTTCAAATCTCACAACGGGATGTTGCTCAAATGTCTTGGTCCCGAGCAAGCACAGGCAATCCTGATTAATATCCACTCTGGAGCTTGTGGAAATCATTCGGGAGGAAGATCTCTTGAAGCTAAAACAAAGCTGCAAGGTTACTACTGGCCTACCATGACAAGAGATGCTCGACAAGTTGTTCAAAAATGCGAGCCGTGCCAAATACACGCTCGAGCTATCCATCTCCCTGCAGATGAGCTTCATCAACTATCAAGTCCCTGGCCATTCCATCAATGGGGGTTAGATTTCTTGGGTCCTTTCCCTCTAACTCCAAGCAAGAAGAAGTATCTACTGCTGGCCACTGATTACTTTACCAAATGGGTTGAAGCTGTACCCCTCTTCCGAGAGACTGACGACGAAGTGATCAAATTCATTCGGCATAACATCTTCTCAAGATTTGGTACACCTCGAGTTCTTGTTGCAGACAATGGAGCTCAGTTTGATTCCGACAAGTTTCGAGAGTTCTGTCTGAACAACGGTATCAAGCTATTCTATTCAACTCCAAGATATCCTCAATGTAATGGTCAAGCTGAAGCCTCAAATAGAGCTATACTTGGTATACTCAAGAAGAAACTCAATGACAAGAAAGGATTGTGGGAGTAAGTCCTACCTGAAGTTCTTTGGGGGTACCGCACAACTCCGAGAAGATCAACAGGGTTCTCACCTTTTCGTCTAACATATGGATCGGAAGCAGTACTCCCAACAGAAAATATATCAAGTACTTTGAAGACCAAAGCAGTTGAAGAAGGAATCAACGAAGAACTACGAATCAATGATCTAGACTTCTCAGAAGAACTACGAGATCAAGCCTCCCTTCGTGTGGCCAAGTACCAGCAGAAGATCAAAAGAGCCTACGATGAGAAAGTCTATAAAAGACAGTTCCCAGTGGGCAGTCTAGTTCTCAGAGCAGTCTTCTACAACACCAAAGAACACAGCAGTGGGAAGCTTGCTCCCAACTGGGAAGGTCCCTATATCGTTGAATCAGTAGGAGACAAAGGTTCTTACAGACTGATCTCACCAGAAGGAGATAGATTGCCTCGAGCTTGGAATTCTAGACACCTTAAGTTGTTCTATCCATGATGTAAATTATGTGATGAATAAAGTTCTCTTTCAAGTATTCAAATGTGCCAGTGTTCAGCTTTACAATTCAAGTTCTGAAGCAGTTTTCAAGTTATCCAAATTCAAATTACCAGGTCTTTTAACAAGTTTGGGTGTTAGAGTTGCGACTCAACCCCTTACTAGCAAATGTTAAAAACTGACCATATTCAAGTTACCCAGTCTTTTAACAAGTTTGGGTGTTAGAGTTGCGACTCAACCCCTTACTGGCAAATGTTAAACTGACCTTCAAATTTCAATATTCAATTTCAATCAATTTCGACATCGTTTAACAGGTTTGGGTGCTTGAGTTGTGACTCAACCCCTCACATTCAAATGGTATACGAATTCAAGTCCAATTTTCAAGTTACTATAAGTTTGGGTAATCGAGTTGCGACTCGACCCCTTACATTTCAAAGATTGTATCTATTCTAATACTATTCAGAGCATGATAGTCAAAGGCATTCAACTCAAGTGACATCCAACTTTCAAACACCCAAAAAGATTTCTATTAATATCAAAATGATCCAAGTACAGAAGTGAGCTATTATATATCAAAAGTTTACAAGTACAACAACAAAGAAGAAGAAAAGTCTCAAGGTTTGGCCACACTTTGCGCACGCGATTTCTCTCCCTCAGATCCAGCACGAGCTTTACTCGCCACTGAAGCCTTAGAAGATCGAACGCTGGCAACATGGACCCTGAGTGCTTCTGCTGCCTTCTCAGCTGTTTCTCTGTAGCTCTGGCACTCACTCCGCATGTGCTCCATCTCCTTCTTATGGGTCTCCTCCTTAGCTGCCGAAGCAGCAAGTTGAGCCTCCAGTTCCTTTATCTTAGCTACACGATCGAAGCCCAAGTTCTCGATCCTGAAGAATCGATTTTTCAACTCTTCAAGCTCGTGACCCCGAGCTTCATAACCATTTTTCCAACCCTGGCTCTCTAATTTTTCCTGGCGGAGGGCCTCAATCTTGGTCTTCAGCGCCTCCTTCTTTGAGGTTAGAAGATCCCTCAGCTGATCTCTCTCATCACATGCAGCCTTCAGTTCTGCCTTCAAACGGGACACCTCAGATGCGGCCTCCCGTTCTCCAGCCTTCCTTGATAGGGAGCTCGTGATTCTCAAAACTGCTGAACTCTGCAAGAGAATAGAGAGTTAGAATTATTTTGAAGATACAACTCAAATAAAAGATCAAGCAGATGCACATACCACCACATCTAGCCTATCGAAGGCTTCTTCGAAAGTCGCTTCCGGAATATTGCAAAGCTTCCGGATCACGCTGGTCGGGTGGTTGATGTCAACATCACCCAAGCTCTTCATCTTTGGAGTCGAGCCAACAGGCGTACCTGCAATCGACGCAAAAGATCAAAGTGTTAGAATATTTTCAAGCTTCAAAGGTAAGACGATCGAGACAAGTTAGCACAATTACCTGAGGCTTCAACCCTCGGCTCCTTACCCTTCCCACGGTCAGAACTCTTACCCTTGGGGGTTGATCTTTCCTTGGTAAGAGCTGGCTCTGGTTGGGGTTGAGGAGCCCCGTCACCCACGCGGCTTTCCCTCTCCAAGTGATTAGGAGAGGGAACACCCCGAGGAGGCGAGACTCCTTCTTCTTCTTGCAGCTCGCTCGGTTGGGCGAGCCCCGCGACCATCGCAGCCACCTCCTCAGCCAAAGAGCGAGAGGGGGGTGGGGGTTGCTCAACTTCTATACCCCCGCTCGTTGTCCCTCCTTCGAGACGGGGAACTTCAGGAGGAATTTGATCGAGGGGTGTGGGGTTGCTTCCAACCCCACCACTCCTCGACAATTTTATCTTAAGGCGCATCGGCCTCTTCAATTCCTCAAAGTGATAGGCGGGAACCACCTTGTGGCCTTCGCCCTCCACGTCCATGACTCCCTCCATTCGACGGGCCTTAGCCTCGTCGATGAGGATAGGAAGAGAGTCTTCCTCTTCTACACCACCAGTGGGGGTGGGAGGAATTTCTTCCTCACCACCCCCATTTCCCTCGCCTCCATCAGTGGGGGTGGGAGGAGGATCATCCTCACCACCCCCATCTTCCTCGTCCTCATCATCGCCGCCATTTCCATTGCTACCGTTTTCTGTCCCTTCTTCTTCTTCTTCCTCATTTTCCCTCTTCTTTTCTTCTTCTTCTTCTTCATCGTCATCCTTCTTTTCTTGATCCTCTTTTTTATCCTGCTTGACGAGGATTTTTCTTTTCTTCTTCACTGGGCCTTTCTGAATCACCAGTTTTTCTTCAGCGGTAGGCAATCGGCGCCTTGCACCGTGGGCTTTCTTCTTGATCCGAACCTTCCTGACGATCTTGCCAGACTGAGGATCCTCCTCATAGTCTGAGTACAAGACCTCATTATCTTCATATCTGGCCTGCGATCGATGGAGAAGATTCGCCTTACCGTACCTCACTGGGCAGTTTGAAAATTGCTTCCAGGACCTGGTACCACAAGTCAACTCGAGAAACAGGTTGTCGATGGCCCCAACCCTCTCCGAAGGCCATGCCAACTCTCTTCCTCCGTAATACATTTTGATCCCCTTGTTAACCTCAGTGCGAGGAGTCTTGGGCACTGAGAGTGGCGTCCAGGCACCAGCTACTGAGAGCGGCCACTCTGTGTACAGTTTATCGGAGGCAATTGTATCGGTTAGAGGGCGAAGAGCAGAAACTCCTGTGAGATTGAAGAAAGGGCTGTCCTTCCTCGAAACCCATCGGTAGTGGAAGAAGAAGTAACCCAATTCAATCCGAGCATCTTTGTCATCTGGAATGCTGGAGTAGCACTCCCTCAGCTCCTTTTGAAAATCGGACTCTACGCGACAGAAGGCGTAGATTATCCTCCAGGCATTGCCGGTGATCTGTCCTGGGCAAAGTCCGGAGGAATTCAACAATCTTGCGGCAAATGGTAGCAGCGGAAGACGGAGCCCGCAGTTCATCTGACCTAGGGAAACCACTGTTCCCATCACCTGTTCATTGCTGGCGATTTTCACAAACACAGTCTGCTTGTCAATGCCGAATCCAGCTTGAATCCCAGACAGTGAAGGCCGGGTTTTCCCTTCCGAGAAGTAGGCCAACAGCCCTTGCCACTTCGCCCTCTTCTTGTCAGTTAACTCGCCACCTGTGTTGTAGATGTAGGATGGCTCTTCAGCCAGAGGCAGCAAGGGACCCTTGACAAATTTTACCTTCGGGATGTGCTCCGGCCTCGATGGCGTTGAAGCGAACTCTACTCCTTGATGCCTCTTACCCAGTTGGCCCAGCTCCACCAGCACTGCCTTGCCCTTGCCCCTGCCTGGAGGTAGAGATGATTCTTCAGCTACTTCCTTCCCTTTCCTCTTGGGAGGAGCTGCACCCTTCTTCAAATTGCCGGAAGATGACATTCGATCGATCGAAGAAAGACGGAGAACAAGGGAGATCAGAAGCAAAAGCTCTGGACTTCGAAAATTTTTTGAAAGCGTGAGGCAAAAATGACAGCAGGAAAAACTTATATACCCGGGGTAAAACAGGTGCGCAAATCGAGAAGACACGTGTCTTCACCATATCGAATCGCGTGTTTTTGTAGGTACACGTGGCATCCATCCGTAGCAAGCGCAAAACCAGGTGAACAGTCGCGACCAGGTGAAACGTCAGGCCACAGGTCCAAACCAACCATCGGTCCGGGTGAACCGGATCGCCGGTTCAGAAAAACCATTCAAAAAAGACCAAAGGTGCAAAAGCGGAAAGAATTGAACTCCATCGATATCCAAGACTGCCAAAGATCAAAGGAAGAGAACAAGCTATACATCTTCCTCAAAGATACAGGTTCAAAACTTTGGCTTGACCGGCTGATTTTTGCCGATCAGTCAAACTTGACTGATCGGCAAAAACCAACCGATCGGTCGATTTTCTACTGGATCTGGCAAAAAACTTAGGTTTTTTGCCGATCCTCAAAACTCTGACCGGCTGATTTTTGCCGATCAGTCAAACTTGACTGATCGGCTAAAACCAACCGATCGGTCGATTTTCTACTGGATCTGGCAAAAAACTTAGGTTTTTTGCCGATCCTCAAAACTCTGACCGGCTGATTTTTATCGATCAGTCAAACTTGACTGATCGGTAAAAACTAACCGATCGGTCGATTTTCTACTAGATCTGGCAAAAAACTTAGGTTTTTTGCCGATCCTCAAAACTCTGACCGGCTGATTTTTGCCGATCAGTCAAACTTGACTGATCGGCAAAAACCAACCGATCGGTCGATTTTCTACTGGATCTGGCAAAAAACTTAGGTTTTTTGCCGATCCTCAAAACTCTGACCGGCTGATTTTTGCCGATCAGTCAAACTTGACTGATCGGCAAAAACCAACCGATCGGTCGATTTTCTACTGGATCTGGCAAAAAACATAGGTTTTTTGCCGATCCTCAAAACTCTGACCGGCTGATTTTTGCCGATCAGTCAAACTTGCCTGATCGGCAAAAACCAACCGATCGGTCGATTTTCTACTGGATCTGGCAAAAAACTTAGGTTTTTTGCCGATCCTCAAAACTCTGATCGGCTGATTTTTGCCGATCAGTCAAACTTGACTGATCGGCAAAAACCAACCGATCGCACTACAAAAAAAACAGTTATTACCGACGGACAATATCCGTCGGTAATATTAAAATTTCGTCGGTAATATTCTATAGCGACGGAAGATATTTCCGTCGCTTGCTGTCGGGAAAGAAGGCGTCGGGGAAAACAATACGACGGACCAAATATTACCGTCGGTAATAATAATTAATACCGACGGTAATATTAACGCCGTCGGTAATATTTAATCAATTTAAAACTAATATAATTTAGTATTGCCGACGAAATATAAGAATCCGTCGGTAATATATAACCATTTTACCGACGGGTATATTTTATACTGTCGGTAATACTATATATATTACCGACACATATATATATTACCCGTCGGTAATAATATATATATTACCGACCAAATTCATATAACCGTCGGTAATACTATATATATTACCGACGGATATATATATTACCCATCGGTAATAATATATATATTACCGACGGATATTATATGCCGTCGGCAAATCATTAATAATTTAAAAAAAATAAAAATATTATTACCGACGGAATAATTAATTTCCGTCGGTAATAAGTATGTTTTTTTTTTTAATAAATTTACCTAAATAATGTTATTTAATTCCTGTGATTCAATACCACAATATATTACCACAATTTATCAAATATTACCACAATTTATAAAATATTACCTAAATTGATAAAAAATTACAGCAAATTATCAAATATTACCACAGTTCCCGGCCGACAATTATAGACAAGAACAAAAAATAACCATATATTACAAAATAATATTTACACAATCCAGAACTGAGAGATGATACATGTCCTATCTCAACCACCCCCGCTCGCCACCAACGCCGGTGCTCTCATCGATCCCCTGACGCCGCCCTATCTCAACCACGCCCGCCCACCACCAACGCTGGTGCTCTCATCGATCCCCTGACGCCGCCCTGCTCCTGCAATTAACATGTATTTGTTAAAAAAATGGTTTATATCTATAACTGAGTCTAAGCGTTAAAAAATGATAAGTTAGCGTGTTTCGATTTTGAAATAGGTTTGGATTCGATCCGATCGTAGAATTATCGGCATCCGATAATTCGAACTTGGAATTATTCCGTATTTCGGACTTGCGAGCGGGTTCTAATTGGATATTTGACCAATTTACGCTCCGATTCACCGATTTAGAGTCTAAGTGTTGAAAAATCATAACTTAGCGTGTTTCGGATATGAAATAGCTAGGTTTGGATTCGATCGGATCGTCATCGGATCGGCATTCGATAATTCGAACTTGGAATTATTCCGAATTTCGGACTTGCGAGTGGGTTCTAATTGGATATTTGACCAATTTACGCTCCGATTCACCGATTTAGAGTCTAAGTGTTGGAAAATCATAAGTTAGCGTGTTTCGGATATAAAATAGGTTTGGATTCGATCGGATCGTCATCGGCACAGCATCCGATAATTCGAACTTGGAATTATTCCGTATTTCGGACTTGCGAGAGGGTTCTAATTGGATATTTGACCAATTTACGCTCCGATTCACCGATCTAGAGTCTAAGTGTTGGAAAATCATAAGTTAGCGTGTTTCGGATATAAAATAGGTTTGGATTCGATCGGATGGTCATCGGCTCGGCATCCGATAATTCGAACTTGGAATTATTCCGTATTTCGGACTTGCGAGCGGGTTCTAATTGGATATTTGACCAATTTACGCTCCGATTCACCGATTTAGAGTCTAAGTGTTGAAAAATCATAACTTAGCGTGTTTCGGATATGAAATAGCTAGGTTTGGATTCGATCGGATCGTCATCGGATCGGCATTCGATAATTCGAACTTGGAATTATTCCGAATTTCGGACTTGCGAGCGGGTTCTAATTGGATATTTACGCTCCGATTCACCGATTTAGAGTCTAAGTGTTGGAAAATCATAAGTTAGCGTGTTTCGGATATGAAATAGGTTTGGATTCGATCGGATCGTCATCGGCTCGGCATCCGGTAATTCGAACTTGGAATTATGCCGTATTTCGGACTTGCGAGCGGGTTCTAATTGGATATTTGACCAATTTACGCTCCGATTCACCGATTTAGAGTCTAAGTGTTGGAAAATCATAAGTTAGCGTGTTTCGGATATGAAATAGGTTTGGATTCGATCCGATCGTCATCGGCTCGGCATTCGATAATTCGAACTTGGAATTATTCCGTATTTCGGACTTGCGAGCGGGTTCTAATTGGATATTTGACCAATTTACGCTCTGATTCACCGATTTAGAGTCTAAGTGTTGGAAAATCATAAGTTAGCGTGTTTCAGATATGAAATAGGTTTGGATTCGATCCGATCGTCATCGAATCGGCATCCGGTAATTCGAACTTGGAATTATTCCGTATTTCGGACTTGCGAGCGGGTTCTAATTGGATATTTGACCAATTTACGCTCCGATTCACCGATTTAGAGTCTAAGTGTTGGAAAATCATAAGTTAGCGTGTTTCGGATATGAAATAGGTTTGGATTCGATCCGATCGTCATCGGCTCGGCATTCGATAATTCGAACTTGGAATTACTCCGAATTTCGGACTTGCGAGCGGGTTCTAATTGGATATTTGACCAATTTACGCTCCGATTCACCGATTTAGAGTCTAAGTGTTGGAAAATCATAAGTTAGCGTGTTTCGGATATGAAATAGGTTTGGATTCGATCCGATCGTCATCGGATCGGCATCCGATAATTCGAAGTTGGATTTATTCCGTATTTCGGACTTGCGAGCGGGTTCTAATTGGATAATTGACCAATTTACGCTCCGATTCACCGATTTAGAGTCTAAGTGTTGGAAAATCATAAGTTAGCGTGTTTCGGATATGAAATAGGTTTGGATTCGATCCGATCGTCATCGGATTGGCATCCGGTAATTCGAACTTGGAATTATTCCGTATTTCGGACTTGCGAGCGGGTTCTAATTGGATATTTGACCAATTTACGCTCCGATTCACCGATTTAGAGTCTAAGTGTTGGAAAATCATAAGTTAGCGTGTTACGGATATGAAATAGGTTTGGATTCGATCCGATCGTCATCGGCTCGACATCCGGTAATTCAAAGTTGGAATTATTCCGTATTTCGGACTTGCGAGCGGGTTCTAATTGGATATTTGACCAATTTACGCTCCGATTCACCGATTTAGAGTCTAAGTGTTGGAAAATCATAAGTTAGCGTGTTACGGATATGAAATAGGTTTGGATTCGATCCGATCGTCATCGGCTCGGCATCCGGTAATTCGAACTTGGAATTATTCCGTATTTCGGACTTGCGAGCGGGTTCTAATTGGATATTTGACCAATTTACGCTCCGATTCACCGATTTAGAGTCTAAGTGTTGGAAAATCATAAGTTAGCGTGTTTCGGATATGAAATAGGTTTGGATTCGATCCGATCGTCATCGGATCGGCATCCGGTAATTCGAAGTTGGAATTATTCCGTATTTCGGACTTGCGAGCGGGTTCTAATTGGATATTTGACCAATTTACGCTCCGATTCACCGATTTAGAGTCTAAGTGTTGAAAAATCATAACTTAGCGTGTTTCGGATATGAAATAGCTAGGTTTGGATTCGATCGGATCGTCATCGGATCGGCATTCGATAATTCAAACTTGGAATTATTCCGAATTTCGGACTTGCGAGTGGGTTCTAATTGGATATTTGACCAATTTACGCTCCGATTCACCGATTTAGAGTCTAAGTGTTGGAAAATCATAAGTTAGCGTGTTTCGGATATAAAATAGGTTTGGATTCGATCGGATCGTCATCGGCTCGGCATCCGATAATTCGAACTTGGAATTATTCCGTATTTCGGACTTGTGAGCGGGTTGTAATTGGATATTTGACCAATTTACGCTCCGATTCACCGATTTAGAGTCTAAGTGTTGGAAAATCATAAGTTAGCGTGTTTCGGATATAAAATAGGTTTGGATTCGATCGGATCGTCATCGGCTCGGCATCCGATAATTCGAACTTGGAATTATTCCGTATTTCGGACTTGCGAGCGGGTTCTAATTGGATATTTGACCAATTTACGCTCCGATTCACCGATTTAGAGTCTAAGTGTTGAAAAATCATAACTTAGCGTGTTTCGGATATGAAATAGCTAGGTTTGGATTCGATCGGATCGTCATCGGATCGGCATTCGATAATTCGAACTTTGAATTATTCTGAATTTCAGACTTGCGAGCGGGTTCTAATTGGATATTTGACCAATTTACGCTCCGATTCACCGATTTAGAGTCTAAGTGTTGGAAAATCATAAGTTAGCGTGTTTCGGATATGAAATAGGTTTGGATTCGATCGGATCGTCATCGGCTCGGCATCCGGTAATTCGAACTTGGAATTATTCCGTATTTCGGACTTGCGAGCGGGTTCTAATTGGATATTTGACCAATTTACGCTTCGATTCACCGATTTAGAGTCTAAGTGTCGGAAAATCATAAGTTAGCGTGTTTCGGATATGAAATAGGTTTGGATTCGATCCGATCGTCATCGGCTCGGCATTCGATAATTCGAACTTGGAATTATTCTGAATTTCGGACTTGCGAGCGGGTTCTAATTGGATATTTGACCAATTTACGCTCCGATTCACCGATTTAGAGTCTAAGTGTTGGAAAATCATAAGTTAGCGTGTTTCGGATATGAAATAGGTTTGGATTCGATCCGATCGTCATCGGATCGGCATCCGATAATTCGAAGTTGGATTTATTCCATATTTCGGACTTGCGAGCGGGTTCTAATTGGATATTTGACCAATTTACGCCCTGATTCACCGATTTAGAGTCTAAGTGTTGGAAAATCATAAGTTAGCGTGTTTCGGATATGAAATAGGTTTGGATTCGATCCGATCGTCATCGGATCGGCATCCGGTAATTCGAACTTGGAATTATTCCGTATTTCGGACTTGCGAGCGGGTTCTAATTGGATATTTGACCAATTTACGCTCCGATTCACCGATTTAGATTCTAAGTGTTGGAAAATCATAAGTTAGCGTGTTACGGATATGAAATAGGTTTGGATTCGATCCGATCGTCATCGGCTCGACATCCGGTAATTCAAAGTTGGAATTATTCCGTATTTCGGACTTGCGAGCGGGTTCTAATTGGATATTTGACCAATTTACGCTCTGATTCACCGATTTAGAGTCTAAGTGTTGGAAAATCATAAGTTAGCGTGTTACGGATATGAAATAGGTTTGGATTCGATCCGATCGTCATCGGCTCGGCATCCGGTAATTCGAACTTGGAATTATTCCGTATTTCGGACTTGCGAGCGGGTTCTAATTGGATATTTGACCAATTTACGCTCCAATTCACCTATTTAGAGTCTAAGTGTTGGAAAATCATAAGTTAGCGTGTTTCGGATATGAAATAGGTTTGGATTCGATCCGATCATCATCGGATCGGCATCCGATAATTCGAAGTTGGAATTATTCCGTATTTCGGACTTGCGAGCGGGTTCTAATTGGATATTTGACCAATTTACGCTCCGATTCACCGATTTAGAGTCTAAGTGTTGAAAAATCATAACTTAGCGTGTTTCGGATATGAAATAGCTAGGTTTGGATTCGATCGGATCGTCATCGGATCGGCATTCGATAATTCGAACTTGGAATTATTCCGAATTTCGGACTTGCGAGTGGGTTCTAATTGGATATTTGACCAATTTACGCTCCGATTCACCGATTTAGAGTCTAAGTGTTGGAAAATCATAAGTTAGCGTGTTTCGGATATAAAATAGGTTTGGATTCGATCGGATCGTCATCGGCTCGGCATCCGATAATTCGAACTTGGAATTATTCCGTATTTCGGACTTGCGAGCGGGTTCTAATTGGATATTTGACCAATTTACGCTCCGATTCACCGATTTAGAGTCTAAGTATTGGAAAATCATAAGTTAGCGTGTTTCAGATATAAAATAGGTTTGGATTCGATCGGATCGTCATCGGCTCGGCATCCGATAATTCGAACTTGGAATTATTCCGTATTTCGGACTTGCGAGCGGGTTCTAATTGGATATTTGACCAATTTACGCTCCGATTCACCGATTTAGAGTCTAAGTGTTGAAAAATCATAACTTAGCATGTTTCGGATATGAAATAGCTAGGTTTGGATTCGATCGGATCGTCATCGGATCGGCATTCGATAATTCGAACTTGGAATTATTCCGAATTTCGGACTTGCGAGCGGGTTCTAATTGGATATTTGACCAATTTACGCTCCGATTCACCGATTTAGAGTCTAAGTGTTGGAAAATCATAAGTTAGCGTGTTACGGATATGAAATAGGTTTGGATTCGATCCGATCGTCATCGGCTCGGCATCCGGTAATTCGAACTTGGAATTATTCCGTATTTCGGACTTGCGAGCGGGTTCTAATTGGATATTTGACCAATTTACGCTCCGATTCACCGATTTAGACTCTAAGTGTTGGAAAATCATAAGTTAGCGTGTTTCGGATATGAAATAGGTTTGGATTCGATCCGATCGTCATCGGATCGGCATCCGGTAATTCGAAGTTGGAATTATTCCGTATTTCGGACTTGCGAGCGGGTTCTAATTGGATATTTGACCAATTTACGCTCCGATTCACCGATTTAGAGTCTAAGTGTTGGAAAATCATAAGTTAGCGTGTTTCGGATATGAAATAGGTTTGGATTCGATCCGATCGTCATCGGCTCGGTATTCGATAATTCGAACTTGGAATTATTTCGAATTTCGGACTTGCGAGCGGGTTCTAATTGGATATTTGACCAATTTACGCTCCGATTCACCGATTTAGAGTCTAAGTGTTGGAAAATCATAAGTTAGCGTGTTTCGGATATGAAATAGGTTTGGATTCGATCCGATCATCATCGGATCGGCATCCGATAATTCGAAGTTGGATTTATTCCGTATTTCGAACTTGCGAGCGGGTTCTAATTGGATATTCGACCAATTTACGCTCCGATTCACCGATTTAGAGTCTAAGTGTTGGAAAATCATAAGTTAGCGTGTTTCGGATATGAAATAGGTTTGGATTCGATCCGATCGTCATCGGATCGGCATCCGGTAATTCGAACTTGGAATTATTCCGTATTTCGGACTTGCGAGCGGGTTCTAATTGGATATTTGACCAATTTACGCTCCGATTCACCGATTTAGAGTCTAAGTGTTGGAAAATCATAAGTTAGCGTGTTACGGATATGAAATAGGTTTGGATTCGATCCGATCGTCATCGGCTCGACATCCGGTAATTCAAAGTTGGAATTATTCCGTATTTCGGACTTGCGAGCGGGTTCTAATTGGATATTTGACCAATTTACGCTCCGATTCACCGATTTAGAGTCTAAGTGTTGGAAAATCATAAGTTAGCGTGTTACGGATATGAAATAGGTTTGGATTCGATCCGATCGTCATCGGCTCGGCATCCGGTAATTCGAACTTGGAATTATTCCGTATTTTGGACTTGCGAGCGGGTTCTAATTGGATATTTGACCAATTTACGCTCCGATTCACCGATTTAGAGTCTAAGTGTTGGAAAATCATAAGTTAGCGTGTTTCGGATATAAAATAGGTTTGGATTCGATCCGATCGTCATCGGCTCAGCATCCGATAATTCGAACTTGGAATTATTCCGTATTTCGGACTTGCGAGCGCGTTCTAATTGGATATTTGACCAATTTACGCTCCGATTCACCGATTTAGAGTCTAAGTGTTGGAAAATCATAAGTTAGCGTGTTTCGGATATGAAATAGGTTTGCATTCGATCCGATCGTCATCGGCTCGGCATCCGATAATTCGAACTTGGATTTATTCTGTATTTCGGACTTGCGAGCGGGTTCTAATTGGATATTTGACCAATTTACGCTCCGATTCACCGATTTAGAGTCTAAGTGTTGGAAAATCATAAGTTAGCGTGTTTCGGATATGAAATAGGTTTGGATTCGATCCGATCGTCATCGGATCGGCATCCGGTAATTCGAAGTTGGAATTATTCCGTATTTCGGACTTGCGAGCGGGTTCTAATTGGATATTTGACCAATTTACGCTCCGATTCACCGATTTAGAGTCTAAGTGTTGGAAAATCATAAGTTAGCGTGTTTCGGATATGAAATAGGTTTGGATTCGATCCGATCGTCATCGGCTCGGCATCCGGTAATTCGAACTTGGAATTATTCCGTATTTCGGATTTGCGAGCGGGTTCTAATTGGATATTTGACCAATTTACGCTCCGATTCACCGATTTAGAGTCTAAGTGTTGGAAAATCATAAGTTAGCGTGTTTCGGATATGAAATAGGTTTGGATTCGATCCGATCGTCATCGGATCGGCATCCGGTAATTCGAAGTTGGAATTATTCCGTATTTAAAAGAAAAACAGAGGCTACATCATTACCATGAGAGAGAGAGAGACCATTTACGATTCGATTTACTGATTTATAGTCTAAGTGTTGGAAAATCATAAGTGTGATAATATGATCAAAACTCAAATTAGTAAGATTCATATTTTTTGCTAATATTATAAAGATTAGTAAGTACCTGATCATGAGGATGAGCCACCGCTAGACCGGCTTATGAATTCATTAAATTTACGCTCCAGTTCCCTGCGAGCTTCTCTTTCCTCATCGAGGGCCTTCTTCTCCGCCTCAACCCTCTGCTCGAGGGCTTGCCTCTGCTCACGCTCCGCCTCCATCCTCTGCTCGAGGGCCTGCCTCTGCTCTCGCTCCGCGTCTAGCGCAGACTGCAGCTGAGTGATAGCACCGGTCTGGGTGTCCCGTGCCCTCGAGCGCATACCCTCTCGTCCAAAGTAGGAGGAGGGCGTGACTCCAAGGCCCGTACAGACGACACGGCCGTGCGTGGCAGGTCTCAGCACAGTATCCATCGCTGAGTCGACAGATACTGAGCTGGAGGAGGAGCCGGCCTCGCCCGACGGGGTCACCATAAGTCGCATCCTCTCCTATATAAAAACAACCAATGATATTCAATGATATTTTATGGCATATGTATAAGAATATATTAACAGTAATTTAATTACTTACCACTTGCGAGGCAACCCTGTCGTCCAGAAATGCCCCATCGATACACCGCCTCCTAGAGGCCTCAAAAAGGTCAATCCTATTAGGCTCGTGGCCCAAGGACTGTGTCTGTTGGACATATAAAATAAATAGACGAGTTAATATAACATGTATAGAGCTTTAAATAATAACAATGTTTGTATCATTTACCAGCTGCTGGGCAAGCTGGGGCATGGAGGTCCTCCCCTTCACTGGAGCAGGTGTCGTCGAGGCACTTCTATTCTGCTTGCCTATAGCAGATTTCCTCTATGTGAATCAATTAAATTTTGAAACATCAATACAAATTTTTAGTATAACATTAAAACAAGTACGAATCAACAAAATTATAATTATACCTGAAAGCTAGGGGTGGCCCAGTGAGCGACCAAAAACTGTAGAATGTGCAGCGGTGGCGCGTCTCTCGTCCCGGCCGCAGCCTGTACCTCCTCAGCCGGCTGGCCGACCAAGTAACCGTAGAGCTGGTAGAGCTCGTGACGGTAATCCCTATACCGCTCACCCATCGTCTTCAACAAGTCCTCCCGATGGGTGTCGGTTTCCATGTTCACCCATTTAAATTTCTCCTGTAAAATCAATTTAGAAACAAGTCATTTTATCAAATCAAATTATAAAGAAGTACGATATTATTCTAAAATGCTTTAATGAAACTAACGTACCAAAAACTGCTGATACATCCTCTCCTTATAGGATGCATCAATGTTCTTCCACCCCCTTAACCCCACAATCGGGGCATTCCTCTCCTCCCGTACTATCATGCCGACCCACGTGGCGGCGTCAGAAGCGTGCTCGCCCACAAAGGTATGGCCGCTCTACTGTAGGGACAGCGGCTCGCGTAAGGCCGACAAGCGCCGGGCCGTCGTCACGCCCCGGTCGCCTACGTACCTGGTCGACCCTGCAAATAAAATATACATCAGTACTGAAGAAGTATTTACAACATGTATAAAACTTTAGATCTAAACATTACCTGTGGGCGTAGACGCTGCAGCCGAGTGCTGAGCACTGCTCGAAGCTCCGGAGGCTGCGACCACAGTAGGAGCTGGTGTGGAGAGATGAACAGCACTACCAGATCCGGACGGCTCAGCCTCGGACCCTGGGGTGGCAGCCGGAGCGCTCTGAGCTACCCCACCCCTGCCTCTGCCTCTGCCTCTACGAACATATGACCGTGATGCCATCTGAAACAATTTAATTTACATATGAAACAGTAAGATTTAAGATTTACATATGAAACAATATGAAACAGTTTGATTTACATATGAAACAGTATGATTTACATATGAAACAATATAAAACAATATGAACCCGCTCGCAATATGAAACAATATGAAACAATATGAAACAGTTAGACTCTAAATCGGTTAATCGGATCGTAAAGTGGTCAAATATCCAATTAGAACCCGCTCGCAAGTCCGAAATACAGAATATAATTCCAAGTTCGAATTATCGGATGCCGATCCGATGACGATCGGATCGAATCCAAACCTATTTTATATCCGAAACACGCTAACTTATGATTTTCCAACACTTAGACTCTAAATCGGTGAATCGGAGCGTAAATTGGTCAAATATCCAATTAGAACCCGCTCGCAAGTCCGAAATACAGAATAATTCCAACTTCGAATTATCGGATACCGATCCGATGACGATCGGATCGAATCCAAACCTATTTCATATCCGAAACACGCTAACTTATGATTTTCCAACACTTAGACTCTAAATCGGTGAATCGGAGCGTAAATTGGTCAAATATCCAATTAGAACCCGCTCGCAAGTCCGAAATACGAAATAAATCCAACTTCGAATTATCGGATGCCGATCCGATGACAATCGGATCGAATCCAAACCTATTTTATATCCGAAACACGCTAACTTATGATTTTCCAACACTTAGACTCTAAATCGGTGAATCGGAGCGTAAATTGGTCAAATATCCAATTAGAACCCGCTCGCAAGTCCGAAATACGGAATAATTCCAAGTTCGAATTACCGGATGTCGATCCGATGACGATCGGATCGAATCCAAACCTATTTCATATCCGAAACACGCTAACTTATGATTTTCCAACACTTAGACTCTAAATCGGTGAATCGGAGCGTAAATTGGTCAAATATCCAATTAGAACCCGCTCGCAAGTCCGAAATACGGAATAATTCCAACTTCGAATTACCGGATGCCGATCCGATGACAATCGGATCGAATCCAAACCTATTTCATATCCGAAACACGCTAACTTATGATTTTCCAACACTTAGACTCTAAATCGGTGAATCAGAGCGTAAATTGGTCAAATATCCAATTAGAACCCGCTCGCAAGTCCGAAATACGGAATAAATCCAACTTCGAATTATCGGATGCCGATCCGATGACGATCGGATCGAATCCAAACCTATTTCCTATCCGAAACACGCTAACTTATGATTTTCCAACACTTAGACTCTAAATCGGTGAATCGGAGCGTAAATTGGTCAAATATCCAATTAGAACCCGCTCGCAAGTCCGAAATACGGAATAATTCCAACTTTGAATTATCGGATGCCGATCCGATGACTATCTGATCGAATCGAAACCTATTTCATATCCGAAACACGCTAACTTATGATTTTCCAACTCTTAGACTCTAAATCGGTGAATCGGTCGGATCGTAAATCGGTGAAACGGTATGATTTACATATGAAACGGTATGATTTATATATGAATCGGTGAAACGGTATGATTTACATATGAAACGGTATGATTTACATATGAATCGGTGAAACGGTATGATTTACATATGAAACAATATGATATACATATGAAACAATATGATTTATATATGAAACAATTTGATTTAAATATGAAACAATTTGATTTACATACGATCTAGTCATTTTCTGTCTCATCTCTGTCACTCTCATCGCTTCCCTCTTCTATTATTTGATCTGCATTCGCTGTCCAGTTTATATTGTCGATATCTTCATTTTTGTCGTGCACTGCGTCGACAATGATTATCTCATCATTCTGGTATGCATCCAAATCATCATCGACGACCCCCGCATCCTTGTCTCCCATGTCGTAAAAATCTCTGGGTGGTGACCTGACTACAATTTGCCAACCTGGAGAGGTATTATCCGGTGCATAAAATATCTGTTGCGCTTGAGAGGCAAGAATGAATGGATCTTCATATTGGGTATTCAATCTCTTGGCAGTGTTGATGCTGATAAAACCGTATTTGTCGACATTATAACCAGTCCCGCGATTATTAACATCATACCAATCGCATTTGAATAATACGATCCGATTTTGGCCAAGGAATTTAATCTCGAGAATCTCGTTGAGGACGCCGTAGAAGTCGATATTTTCTAATTCTTCTTGCTCACCGTTGACGACAACCCCACTATTTTGGGTTCTTCGTGATTTTTCACTATCTTTCGTCCGAAATCTATAACCGTTCACGATATAACCATCGTACGATATTGCGTATTGCAAAGGACTACAAGATAAGCGCCAGAGATCCTCATTCATCAGCGGATCGTGGTTGTCGTGCAGCTCCTGTGCCTATAATAACCACACGACATTCATGATATGAACACATAGTTATTGTTCGGTAATGGATGTCAATGAAATTCAGTAATGATGTGAATACTTACGTGTTTCTCGAACCACGATGGGAATTCACGATCATGAATTTGGGGAGCATTTCGAGTACCCCGATTATTAATGATGGCTTTATGCTTCCTGTTTTACCGGTTATGAATTAGATTATAATTAGCACATATACTTAATGAATGGACTGAAAGAATGAGTAAATGATCGTAAAATGCTTACTCAATGAATGGCCACACTTCATCACATTGACGCAACACATACATATGTGCCTGTTGAATCTCATCTACAGACAATCGACGGGTTTTGCCTCCCCCTACAGGTCTACCCATTTCGGCAAATATAGATAGACCCCCATCGAAGTCTATTGGACCACCGTCATAGTTCCGCTCAAGTTGATTGAATCGCGTGTCTATACCATGTAGGTATCTTGAGCAGAATGTTAGACATTCTTCTGCTAGGTATCCTTCAGCAATTGATCCCTCCGGACGACTTTTATTACGAACATATGATTTCAATGTTCGCAAGTACCTAATTTGAGAAAAAAATATTTGGATGAATATATCAAGAACGATCAAATACATTGTGCGAATGAGACGAGACGATTACCTCTCGATAAAATACATCCACCGGTAATGAACTGGGCCGCCGAGTTTGGCCTCATTTGCCAAGTGAACGGTCAAATGCACCATGACATCAAAGAATGAAGGTGGAAATATCATCTCTAACTTGCACAATGTGAGCGCAATATCCCTCTCCATCTGTTCAAGTTGGTCCACTCTAAGTACCTTCGAGCACAACTGTCTGAAAAAAGTGCTGAGCTCAATTAACGGACCGGACACCTCTTCGGTTAAATTCCCACGTATAGCAAGAGATAACAATCGCTGCATAAGAACATGACAATCGTGGCTCTTTAATCCAGACAACTTCCGGCCGTTCTCTTGCACGCATCGTGCGATATTCGAAGAATAACCGTCTGGCGTTTTCACAGACCGTAGGAATGCACATAAGGCTGCCTTTTGCTGTGAGCTCATGGTGTAGCATGCAACTGGCAACACATACTTATCCCCAATCTCTTGGGGATGAAGTGATTTTCGGATGCCCAACTCCTTAAGATCGAGACGAAATTTAAGATTATCCTTCGTCTTACCGTCGAGATTCAGCAGTGTTTCTATAATATTGTCACACATATTTTTCTCGATATGCATGACATCCAAGTTATGCCGCAAGAGTAGGCTGCTCCAGTACGGTAGTTTAAAGAAAATACTCTTCTTCTTCCAGTTATGCTCACACGTAGAATCTTCATGCGTTCTCTTCTTTTTACCTTTTCCAAGTGCCACGGCATCAAGCTGATCCAATTCGCATAAGACTTCTACCCCCGAAAGCTGCTCCGGGGCCTTTGCAAGTTCCTTCTTGCCGTTGAAAGCTCTTTTGTTCTACCTCCACTTATGGCCGTCAACAAGGAATCTTCGATGGCCCATATAACAGAACTTGCCTCCGTTCTTCAATCGTAATGAATCTGTCTCCTTATTGCATGTAGGGCACGCCAATTTTCCTTTAGTACTCCACCCGGATAAGTTGGCATATGCAGGAAAATCGTTGATGGTCCATAGAAGTGCCGCATGCATCCGAAAATTCTGGCGCAACGAGGCATCATACGTATCGGCCCCAACTTCCCATAACTCGTTCAACTCCTCAATCAACGGCTGCAAGTAAACGTCAATATCATTACCAGGCGACCTGGGTCCGGGAATGAGCAAGGAGAGCATTGTGTATGGCTTTTTTAAGCACATCCAGGGAGGCAAATTGTATGGAACTAGGACAACTGGCCAAATGCTGTACGACACACTCATATTCCCAAAGGGATTGAAGCCATCGCTAGCAAGCCCTAACCTGACGTTGCGAACTTCACATGCGAATTCAGGATATGTATGATCAAAATCTTTCCACGTCAGAGAGTCGGCCGGATGTCTCATAATCCCGTCATCTGTACGTTCTCGTGTATGCCACCTCATATGCTCAGCAGTCTTCGATGACATAAACAACCTCTGAAGCCTGTCCCTGAGCGGGAAGTATAGGAAAACCTTTGCAGATACATTTTTCTTCCTTCGACTGGTACTAGACTCGGCATCCGTCTCTTTATATCTCGTTGCTCCGCATATGTGGCATGACCGCGCATGTTCGTACTCTTTCCGGTACAACATACAATTGTTCACGCATGCATCAATTTTCTTATAACCCAGACCGAGATCTTTAATTGTCTTCTTCGCCTCGTAGAATGATTTCGGTACTGTCTCACCCATAGGAAAAGCCTCTTTCAGCAACTCTACCAACATATTAAATGACTTATTACTCCAACCATTGAGGCACTTCAAATGAAGAAGCTTTACAGTGAAAGAGAGTTTTGAAAACTTCTCACACCCCGGGTATAGAGGTTGTTCGGCATCTTTAAGCAATCTGTAGAACTTGTCCGCTTCGATATTGGGCTGATCACCTGACGGTGTTTCCGTGCCTATTCCACCTTGCAAATCATGTATCATACCCTGCATGTCATCGTCATCGTCTGTATTAATATTATCATCAGCGATCACTGTGTTTGAAGTT